>OY728133.1:1176064889-1177291139 GCA_963277665.1 Viscum album | reverse complement strand
TTTATGATGGAATTATATTTATGAAATCCAGTTGTTCTACATGGATTATGTTATGATGGAATTATGTTTAAAGAAATCCATTTTATTCCTTGGGTTATGATGAATAATTTATGTTATTGTGTAACACATAAGAATGATTTCATTATTATATTGGTGGGACCTATATCTCCCTTAAATTCATTGTGTAATGATTTATATCTCATGAGATAGACAAGGCTGGAATGAGAAATGATCTTGGTCCAGTAATACAAGGATGGAATGAGGAGTGAAATCAGTTCAATAATGAACGTTGTCTGATATGATGGTCTTGGCAATGAGCCTTGACTAATATGGAATGATTTTATATATTTATTTGTATACCAAAAAACATCATGTATTGTGTTAGGACTTTTCGGATTATGTTCATTGATTCTTATGAACTATCATGATTTATTCCATGGCATGATATCACGATCTTTCATATACAGGATAAGATTTTCAAATGTTATGTTCTTATGTATTATGATTATGATATGATTGATATCTCCCTCATTTACCCTTACTGAGCATTTTAGCTCACACATTCATATGTTTCTTTTCCTCAGGTCATGAAGAAGGGTACTAAGTAAGATATATCAAAAATGGGTCAAGTTATGGCGAAATAAGTGGGAGACAATGAAGATGTATTATGAACTCATTGTTTATGTTTCTTAGTTTCTAAAGACACTATTCTTATATAGTCCTGTCATGGATTTGTTTTATTTTCAAATGCATATTCTTCAAAATTGAAGTAATATAAATGTATGTAAAGTATGTGTTGTCATACACTCTTTCTCTCTCAAGTTCTCACAGATTATCTCAGATAAAAGATAAGAAACTACTACAAATGATCCTGATTTCTAGTATTTATAGGAAATAAGAAATGATTATGAACATTCTAGAAACACAAAGACTCATACGAATATAAACAATTTTCAATCTCACTATATTTCGGTGGTTTGAACTTTGATTTAAGAAGAAAATGAATCAGCATTTCATTTTGATCAATTTTAAACCTTTAAGATGATGAATTGATGATTAGAAGCTTCAGATCTAGCTTCATTCGACATCACCATATGGAGATCTCCACTGACGAATAAAAATCTATGGTGCTGGATAAAACAATTTGCATAGGAAAATCGATGCCCTGGATGATTTTTCGACATCTCACATGGAGATTACGGCAATCTACTATCTCTCGGGTGATCATGAAGGAGATCCTGGTGAACAAATTCTCTCAGTAGTGTGCTGGAGAAGACTATGTGGATGAAGATATATTAGATGGCTTGGATTATCAATTAATCAGATTGAACGATCATAGAGTTTAGTGAAAAAATCAAACAGCTTGGATGATTCTAATAAGAACATCTTGTAGTTCCAGTTTGTTTGATGACATAATAACACGCAAAACACAATCCCCCGACCACTCCTATATAGCAGTATAGTATTTTGCCCCCTTTTTTAAAACAGAGAGAATTTAGAAGCTTCCAAAAAAATTAAACATGAAATACCAATCCATGTTTCTCAAAAACTCTTCATCCACGCTTCATGAAATAACATTTTCTTTTGCATGAAAATTTACTTTTTGAATATTATAAACGTTGTGTCAACATAATTCAAATAATGACAGATGTTGTTTTAAACTACAAACTAGCACCACAATCATCACAATTATTTTTGCTACATCATAAGAAACTCTTTAAATCAAATCAAATAAACCTTTCCAACATAATAATTCTTTATACTGATTCAATGAACGAACCCCAAATATTATCAAACTTCACATTGACTTTTTATCAAACAATTGTATTGACAACAATTACAACACAAAATTGCTTTCAATAAATTTCGGTTCTTCAATCTCTCCCTTTGGATTTGTTTTTAATACCCATTTTACATTCAATGTCAATGTTTTATTCTCCCCCTTACTTGACAATTAAACCAAAGATAAAAGTATAATAAATAATTTAACTCATCTCATTTTGTAATAACTAAACATTACTTCTTTTCTCATTCAATCTCGTTATTTAATAAGATATGTAACTTATTGGAAACTTGAATTGATCTAATCAAGAAAAGGAAAGCGTCGTTTTTAGAACAATGAGTCCTTAATTAATCAGCTCAAAGTCTATGAGGTCTAGCAGATGTAGATGAGAAAACAATTTATACATCAAATTTGTCAATAAATTTTCCAAAATGTGATGCCAACATTTAAAACTTCTTTCAAAAGTTGATCAATTGATATCCAACTAATCTCTTGCATTCATCTTGAAAAACAAATTAGAAGAATTAAATTGAAAGAATGCACTTCACTTTATCAATCCATTTTTCTATTATCATAAAAATATCAATCACTCTTCTTCTGAGTTGGAATCGTTATTCAAATAGAGATAGAAGAACATACCTTGTTAATGACAAGATTCAATTTCCAGAATTTTAAATCATCTGTAAAATTTCATACCAAAACATCAAATATTCATTTGATATGAATTGAGACATTAAACTCTGATAGTTGTGCAGCTTTTCTCCCTCTAGAGGGATGTTATTCATTCATTTCCTTCATCATGATTGACTTTCTTCAAGAATGACATTCAAGAACAATTTTATCCTCAATTGAAATAAAAAACTCCATGATGGATAGACTCCATATTACTGTATAATATTTTCACAGTACTCGTATCTTCAGGACTCCCCCTAAATATATGTATCACCTTCAATTCCCTGCATAAAAAAAACAAACACAAAAAATACATTGGAATAAGGTGGTTCTTCAATGATTTTTTAGTTAGTGCTACAGGGACGAGATTTATCTCTCAACCCAGAGACTCCATTAATTTCTGCTACAAATTCAAAAAATATCATCATGCTTGCTCCTTCTTTGACTTTCCAATTTTTATCATTTAAGGGAAGCATGATCTCCTTCATTTCTTCAACATTCAAATGTTCATGTTCCAACTTTCTAGCCAATTCAAGTTGTTATGGACATATTATTGAGAACTATTTTGGTTTATGCTCATACTTCTTCTTGTGTGTAGATTCCTTCTTCACAGAAGAATTTTTAACATTATAATCCATTGGTGCTTCTCCTTTTTTCTTCACTAGTTCTATTTGTTCAGGAAACCATATCATGAATTTATCACCAATATGCCCACACCTTTTTCACCTTCTACACAAATCTTAAGCAATCACAGGGTTATCCATTTTTGACAACATCTCAGAAAATTCCATTTTTTCATCTTGATTATCATGTATCAAATCAACCATTTCATTTCGTTTTGAGTTTAATTTCTTTTTCTCATTCAGCATGCTTCAAATAGAATTTGTTTTTATGACATGTTTTCCATGGTCCATAATATGACATTTTCTTCCACAATAGAGGAATATTTTCATTATTGTGACATTCATATCATCATTATTCTTAGATAGATCATGCGTCATAGTTTTCTTAACATTATTCTCTTATTTTTACCCTAAGGAATATTTTTCTAAATTTATTCTTTTCCTCTGCATTTGATGCATTCTATTTTACATATCATCATATGCATAGTGCATGGTTGGAACATATTTTAAATCATTATAGTTGTGACCAATTCTGTAGAAATAATCACAGAACATTTCAAAACAATGAAATCTATTATTGATAAAATGATTCTTCTTCATCTGTGAAATATACTTCAAATTTATCAGATTACTCTTCAAATAAAATCTACCCCCTTAACATTGGCCTTCTATAATTATCATACATAGACCTATTATGCCAATAATCAATAACTTGATTCCCAATTTTCCAACAACACCAACAATAGCCAACAAATCATGGTTTCTTATTCTATCTTATAACTTTGCTAGTTTTGACTTCTTTTTGATTTTGGAAAATATGATTATTCATCGGTACTCATTGCGAGGAACAAGAATTTACATTCTTCTTCATATCCACCTTTGATGATATGATGGATTTATCATCAGTCTTTTTCACCCATGTTCGTCCAAAATTATTTTTGGAAAATGTACTTGTAAATGAAACATTATTAATACAAACAGAATATTCTAGATCAATAGTTACCTGATTAAATGATATTGAATCCGATTTATTATTAGATAATCTCAAGTTATTCTTGCCATTTGAATGAGTCTTGTCAAAAATAAGACACTTTTCAAAATTATTTATGAAATCTTTTCTGATATCATCTTTTTGTGAATATTTAGCATGAATATTCTCAAGATTTATGAACTTACCTGTCAAGATATTTTAGATTTAGAGAATTCTTTTGATCTTCAAGTGATTTCACCATATCCTCACATTCTTCTGGGAAGTTATTAATTATGTTTCCTTCAAAAAATTTAAATTAACTTCCATTTCAAGAAATTGCATGTTGATGAAATTTTTCTCATCTTCAATTGATCTCAGTTTGTCTTCTCATTGACTCTTTATTTTCTGAATTGGATCATCATGCATTTGACTTAATTCTAATAGAGAATTATCCAGTTCATTAATTCTCTCTGTCTTAACCTCTAGCTAGGCTTCTTTAGCATTCATATATATTTTGTGAATTTCTCCAATGCACATATCACTTCTGTATAAACTCTCTCAGTCACATACTTCTCACAAAGTTTCCTTTGTAATTCATCATCAATTAGATTAAATCATTCGTTGCAATTCAATATAGACTATTCTTTTGGTTTTTCAACCAGGATGAGTGTCTCATCCTTGTCTTTGATTTCCAATTGAGAATACTTAATATTCATGGTAGCTTTATGAGATTCTTCAAGTGTAAGAATCATCTATATAAGGATATTCTCAGCAACTTCTTTCTCACACACATTTCGTTGTAAATGCTCTTCAACATAGGAGAAATGTTCATTGTGAAGTGATATAGCTTCTTCTTTGGCATCAATAATTTGTGAGAGAAGTTTGCATATTTGAAACTTCTTTTCCAAGGTTTGCTCCATACCCTCAGCTTCCTTTTCAAGATTTGACTTTTCATCATATAGACCCTTGATAAAAGAAAATAAGTGCCAACTTCAATAGGAACATTCTTTAGATAATATTTTATTTCTGAATAAAAACTATCGAGTAATTCAATAAATTATTCTTCATCGCTGCTTGAACCATACCCATCAAAATGATATTTATCAATTGATTGAACAGATTCTATTGATAGACTACCATTCTAACTACATTCAGATTTTAATGAACCCTCCTTCGAATTATTTCTTAGCTTTCAAGCCTCTATTCTTTCTATAATTCAAGGTTTTTACAGAAACCTCTTTGATAACACTGATAGAGATAAAAATTGTAATTTCAATATGACTTGGCTCCTTTATTTCTTCAAAATCAAATCTTCACATTATATAAGTCTGATACAAACTGGGACAAAAAGATAGATCCAATCAAAGGTGTAACCTACCCTCTAATACCAATTAAAGTGCGTAGTGGATAATGTCGGTAAACTGATAGGGGGTGAATCAATGAACGCAAATTTAAATGATATTTCTTTTCTTTTATCTTAACCCTTTTTAACTCAAACAACTGTAATTGTTAGAGTGAAAGGATCTTTCCTGTTAAAAAACACGAATACACTACATGCAAGACATAAAGTAAATGAAGCACAACACAGTATTATTACAAGGTTCACCCCTGATATGGGTGACTACATCCTTTTTGTGATCAAGACAATCCGAGACATAGAATTTCCACTAATAATATGAAATGTGATTACAAATACAGAAAATATCTCGAAATGTCTAATAGACAAACTCCCATAATGTCTGATCACGACTGATTATAGTGCACAGTCACCCGTTAGGATCTTTAGACTGTCATCTCACCAATGCTCTTTGTAGTGACTCTCGCTAGTTGAGTTATCTCCCGAAAAGCTCCATTTTTTATACTAACATTCTGTCAGTTCTTCGATGAATACAACTTATGAATAGGTCTTCAACTATCACTGGCTTCTAATGTAGTAATCTGTTGGCCTTGTTCTACATCAAGTCGACTTAGTATAATATTTTGATTAACTGTTAGCCTCTATCACATAAAACTGAACATCAACTGATCTGAACATGACTCTGCTCACAAAATTCGGATTACCTATTTATAATTTGCTACCTCTGTATGATCTGGCTCAGGCTAGACTTCTTTCTTTTGTTGAAGACCTGACCTCACTAACCAATGAAAACTCAGATACAAAGATTCTTCTGATAGTAAATCTGATTTCACTTCAGTCTCAGAACTCTGCACACTACTGAGAAACATATATTTCACATGAAATTCTTCAAACTTCATGCTAGAACACGAATGTTTGGATGTCTCATTTTATGCCTCATTTATTCATGTGCATGAAAAAACATTTATAAAGTGTATATTGCCTAAGAAGATACACATTGCCTTCTTGTTTTATCAAGTGATTTAGTAATCACATGTGTATAAGCACCCACATTCATTTGCACTTCACTTCCCAAATTTATGCACGGATATACACTGTTTACTTTGTCCCACAATGCGTGTGTATGTGTACTATGTAATGATAGTGTCTCTTGTACATTTCCTCTGCTAAAAGAATATGTACACAAAGCCTCCAATTTGCATGTTAACAAATCACACACACCGTCTATTTCTCAATATATGAATCTTCACAAATGCATTAAACAATGTATAAAATCCTTACTGCCTACATGCATACATCCTCTTAGTGCAACAATTATGCATACAAAACGCTGTATAATTCCCTTCTTGAGCGCAAACCAGAAAGGGATATATGCTTGATGCTTGGTAGTTATTCTTTGCATAACACAATATTTGTGCACTGTCTCGCAGTTCTCAAATCATTCGCGTAAGGCATATATTCATTGTCTCCTTCGTGCAATACTTCATAAAGATATAATCACAGGATCTTGGTTCATCGCGCAAACTAGGAGAATTAAGGTGCATTATAGAACACTGTTTCAATGGCTTCTCGCAAACTAGAAGAACAACGCGTATGAATATTGCCCTATTCTATTTTCTTGGAAGAACTCAGTTCTTCACAAAGCAAATTAGAGAGTATAAAACACATATGGAAGGGCTGTTAATCCCTCTTATCCTTCGCGCAAGCAGTTGCTGCGCGGAACACGTGCCTTTCGCGAACGAGATCGCAGTCACTCTATCTATAAAGTTCTCACAGATTCACTCAGATGAAAGATAAGAAACGACCGCAAATGAGCCTGGCTTGGAGTATTTACAGGAAACAAGTAATGATTCTGAACCATCTAGAAACACAGACTCATATGAATAAAACCTATTTTCAATATCACTGTATTTCGGCGGTTTGAACTTCAATTTAAGAAGTAAATGAATCAGCATTTCATTTTGATCGATTTCAAACCTTCAATATGAAGAATCGATGATTGGAAGCTTTAGATCTAGCTTTGGTCGACGTCGCCTCATGGAGATCTCCATTGACGAACAGAACACTCAGGTGCTGGAGAAAACAACACAAAGAGGAAAATCGATGCCCTGGATGGTTCGTCGACGTCTCACTTGGAGGTTCCGACGAGCTGCGATCACTCAGATGGGCTTGAAGGAGATCCCGGTGAACAGAAGCTCTTAGTAGAATGCGGGAGAAGAACGAGGATCAAGATAGATTGGGCGGCTTGGATCATCAATTAATCGGATCCAACGGTGTTTGAGTTCGGCGGGACAATCCAACGGCTTGGATAATTCTAATCAGAATATATGACTGTTCCGGTTTGTTTGATGCCAGAGTAACGTGCAAAACACAATCCCCCTGCCGCTCCTCTGTATTAGTACGTTAATTGGCACCCCTTTTTTTTTTTAACAATGAGAATTTGGATGATTCCAAAATTTCTAAACATGAAATACCAATCCATGTTTCTCAAAAACTCTTCATCCATGCTTCATGAAATAACTATTTTTTCATGGCAATTTACTTTTTAAATGTTGAAAACATCCTGTCAAATCAATTCAAATAATGATAGATGTTATTTTAAACGACAAACCAGTTTTACAATCGTCACAATTATGTTTATTCATCAGAAGAAACTCATTAAATCAATTCAAAACAACATTTCCAAGTTAATAATTCTCCATATCGATTCCATGACAAAACCTCAAATATTATCAAAGTTAACATTGACATTTTATCAAACAACTATATAGACAACAATTACAACACAAATATTACTTTCAATAAATTTAGGTTCTTCAGTATTGTAGGGTGAAGTAATACATCAGCCTCTAAAACCTCATCCAACGATCATATTAAACTATGTCATAAACGGCTAACTTTTTCAAAAGATTATGATCCAAATGCTTGGAATGATTGTTCTTGAATTTCAAAAATGAACTTATCATTGGCCTCCTGTCAACATGAAATTTCTCATTAATCATTAAATACTTAATGTGTGAACTTTTAATCTTTGATTCTATTGAAATATTGTAATAACTTGAATTACCATAATAATTTATTAGGAACATTTCTTCTTCCTCAATCCATAAGTAAAACAGATGTTATTGGATATATTATATAAATCCAAAATTGTTGAAAATTCCATCAATGAAAGCATAAACCACTTTGTTAATAAATAATTACTCAATTCCACGTTTTTCATGACCATACTATTTACGTTATCTAAACCAATCATTTCTTTTTCTAAACATCATTGTCTTATAATTAGAAACATATTAAGGGTTATATTTCCCTCCACCAGGTGTTTTACAAAAAGTGTAACTTTCTACTCAATAAAATTTCTTGGTACCATTCTGCATATGATTTCAACTCATTAGTGAAATAGTACCACATCACAATCCTTGTATATTTCATAAATCACATGATGAGAAAATAAGAATTAAAATACTTTTACAACATATTTCATAGATTCCGATATGGAAGTACATTAATCACCCCACTTCAGTTGTGTCAATAACATATTCTTGACCTCAATTCCTTAGTTTCTTCTGAGGTAAGTTCTGTTGGTTCATGGGGCATTCGTTTTCATAGTTTCCCATCTCCTTGAAGTTTTAACAAACAATAACAGCCTATTAATTTTTCTCATTGCATTAATTATTATGGCGACCCCTATATCCACACGTATAACAAACTCTCATTCCATTCAAAAATTTACTAGGGTGATTTTTTCCACAGTTATCACATATGGGAAAATACTTATTTCTCTTCTTTGACTCATTTACTTTGTCACGGTTCCTAGATATAATATTACTATTATAGAATCCCTTGAATATATAGATTCTAGAAAATTCCTTCTCCATCTTGATGGAACATAAAATTATTTCCTCATATGATGAAAATTTTTGGGAGATCAATGCCCTTTGGAGATTTTTCTAAATACCTTCAAGGAAATTATCAATCTTACATTCTGTATTGCACATAAAATCTGTAGAACACCATCTAATCCTTGTAAAGGTAACTTCATACTCCACAACACTTTCTTACTACATTTGCTTTAAAATAAGAAACTTTATCTTCATCTCATTTTGTTGATCATGAGGGCAGTATTTATCAAAAAATGTGTCCTTAAAAGTCCTCAATTCCACATGTTCAATTTATTTTTCCTCCATAGTATATTGGATCAATGACCATCAATGATCAGCATCACCTTGGAGACAACACCCCACAAGTGTAATATTTTCATTTTCACCACATCCTAATGCAATAAATATCTTCTCCAAATACTTATTCCATTGCTCAACCGCCATTGGTTCAATAAACCTATGAAATGATGGGGGCTTCTCTCACATAATGCTATCCATCATAGATGATTATCTCTCTGGAATGTGTTAATCCATTCAATCAAGGTTATTTTTCATAACCTGATTAAGCTTCCCTAATATTTCTATAACATTCTCAGTTCGAATACCTTTTTATTGGCTTCCTCAGCTGGGAAATCTCTAAATTTTCCACGAGTATTGATACCATTATTCCTTCATGGAACAATTTCTAAACAATTTCATATACTTGATTAGCCCATAAAATTATGAGCATTGTATTTTTTGAGATATGGCTTATCAATTAGAAAAAATGGAAAAAATTATGCATAACTAAACACATAATCAAAAACAAGTTTTTCTTTGGGGTTATCTTTACTTTTTAAATCCTTTATAATGGATTGTAAAAAAATGTTAGTTATCCTATGTGTATCCCCTCAGGATTATCAAACTAGGTGTGTAGTAAGACCTGTTTTCATTTACAAGGTTACAAAAAGTCAGGCCCGAAACACCTTTTCTATGTTGTTACTCTTAGGTACATCTATTCCAAAAGCACTTCCATCTATAGTATATAGACATGGATGCATTACTAGGAACACACAAATGATATCTACATTTCCAAAATTCTTGGATGTTCTTCTATACTTATCCTCAAAGTCTATCTTAGGTTTATGTTCCTTAATCTATGTTTTCAAAATCTAGTTTCCAAGGTTACTGCTAAACTTGCATTGATATAAACTATAATGCACAGACCCCAAAAACCAGGATCCAGTGAATTACATATTTACATTAGCATATATACAAACTTCAATCCCCAAGGGACCAAATAGTTCAATAGTTATGGAAATCTAGATTGCATACATGATTCCCATATTACAATGAGAAATAGAAAATAGAAAATGATAAATAATAAAATTAAGTCAACTGAATCCTTGAATGATTATTCAATGATTTCTTCTTCATAACATGGGGACTAAGAACATAATAAGGGTAAGCTTAAATTCCTAGTAAGGGTAAGAAAAGAGGAATCCATAATAAATAAATGAGAATAATCAACATGGAAAGGTAAATAACTGATAACACATGTCATTAAAATAACAAGATAAGAAAAAATCAATGGAAAGGTAAGAAATTGAAACACATGTCATTTAATCAATGAACTAACAATGAAATGAATCCATAGATATAACAATTAAAGATATCATGGATTAAAATGATATCTGAGATGATGGAAATATTTAATATTGGATGTTATGTATCTGGTACATGACCCATTATATAATCAAGATAAATTCTCAAGATAGTTTAATTTTTTTTGATTCAGCTAGCTAAGTTTTCCAATTAGTGTACTGATGCATCAAGGGGCTTACATTGACTGGTCACCAACACATAGGGAATTACTTAAAAAGTCCCCAACCCGTGTCTTTCATTCCCTAAGAATTCTTCATGTTGAATAAAAAATATACCTCATCAAAAATCCATATTGAATAAAGGATATGGAATTAAAAATAATTTCCCTAGTGGAGGATAAGTAATAAAATTTTTTGGTGACATTGATGAATGAAACTTCCATTGAAAGATCATTAAAGCATTCTTGAGGAGAATAATCTTTTAACATACCAAAGTGTCCCATCCCACTTTGATACATTTGAATCATAATCCCCATGAAGGAATGAAATTAAAATAAATTTATAATATCATGAAAATAAGGATTTTCATGATATAACATTTTGAATAGAATTATATACACCATATAATTGTGAGTTGCTGCATAATAAAAAATAACTCTCAATAGAATCTAAATTGAGACGTAATATCTTAAATTGATTCTAACATGTCATATATGTATTTATATTTCTGAATAATTAACATATGTTATTTATTTATTTTCTTGTTAACCTTTTTCATGTTTATTATTTATTTTAGTTCACTTATTTGAATGTTGCAAACAACTAACTTTACCTTGCATGTTTTGACCATATTCGGTTTATGTGTCAAAAACTACTCTGGTAGATTAACTATGGTCAAAGGGGTAATTATATAAACATATATAGAATAGTAATCTCAAAATAATTGTCATATGTATAAATCAATTACACTTTTAAAACCAATAATAAATAATGGTTATGAAAAATTATCCAACATTACAATCATGGAGACGGTCGGCCATACGTACACATGAGTAACGTTCTCATTTTTCAATGATTGTTATGGAAATAATGTATGCAACTTCAATATTTCAAGAATTATCATTATATAATAAATAAAAAATTATTTAATAATATATTCTTATATATTTAGTTCTATCAATGTTAAATGAATCACATCGTGTTGAGAAATCCATAGTCCACATGTCCACGAATAACGTTATCACTTTTTAAGTTTGTGAAAGGGTATTAAATAAAATGATATATACTATATTAAAATTAAGGTAATTATGTCATTAATATCATATATATTTCATTTATATTAAATATGTTAAATTAAGGAAATCCTTTATTTGTTCCATGTATAGTGTGAATGAATAACATCGCTTTGAGGAGGCCCTAGTCCACACATCCAGAAACGATGTTATTGTATTTACAGAAAATGAAAAATATTAGGGTATGTGTTATAAAATAACTACATAAGAATAAGGTGATAATAAATATCATATATAACATATATAAATTGAGCTTCTATTATAATTACCAACCATTAATGGAGGTAATTTAAAAACAAATAGTCATCGTTTCGTGAGGCAATAGTTCACCATACACATAAACAGTATGTTCGTTACCCATTAGATGGATGTGTGTGTGTGTAAGTCAAAATATTATCATAAAATAATGCTCATATATTGATTAAACTTATGTTTTTATATAATAATCTAATTATAAGAGTTTTATGGGTGGAGAATAGAAATAAAACTACAGAGCTTAAGAAAAGATGTTACCACTTCTTTGGGTAACTCCTTTTGGTTTGCAACCAATGGCTTCCTTAGATGTATTTTCTCCCAAGGTAAGGCTTGGAGGATGAGGGTAAAGATATTATCTATTTTTTTTGTATTTTTTATCCAAAGTTTCATGAGAGGTGTGAGGACGTGGGAGAAGAGGAGTCCTTTTTATAGTGGATGAGGAGTGATACTCTTCTGAACTTTCAAAAAGAAACTCAAACCATATTTTTTCCATTGAAAGTGGATCCAATAATGGTCCAATTTTTTTAAAAGTGAGTATAGGATCTAATTATGTCCATCCAATGGATTCTGGACAAGTTTTTATGTCATTTTTTCCTTAAGATTAAGGTTTTTTCCCTTGTCAAGCTTAATTTCACCTTAATTATGGTAATTAATTTTAATTACCTTCACTAATATTTTTGGTCAAAAAATATAATTATATTTTTAGAAATTATAAATATTTATGATTCCAAATATGAAATACATTTTTTGAAATTCCAATCATATAACTGGTAAAAATTAATTTAAAATTAATCCCACATACAGGACGACAATGCAGGTTTTTAAAATAAAAATGTCCATAAGTTTACTAAATTTATATTTTAATTTTCAAATTGAAAATGATTCAGATGAACTAAATTGTATTAATTAATATAAATTTAATCTAATTAAAATTTAATACAATTTTAAAATATAATTTAACCTTATAAATAAATTATACAAAAAATAACACTAGAGTTAAAATTCAAATTTTACACTATTTATTAAAAAATGAAACATCACTGAAAAATACCAAAAAATCACCCTAAGATAATTTTTTGGTTTCTATTTCAAATAAAAATTTTATTTTGAAATATATAGTCTATAAAAGTGATAATAATTGGATTTATAATGGGCCCTCTATTAAAATACAGTAAAACTGCATTTATAAAAATAATATTTTCTATGCATAAAATTAAGTTTATTCTTATATTATATATATTAAATATATTGGATGAATATATAGAATAATTTATTGAATTTATAATATATATTTCATTAGAATCCTCAATTAAGAGAAATTAATTTCATTTATTATGGTAAAACACCTTTGGGTGCATACAAATAGGTTTTTATGAAAAATATTTCCTTTATATTTAATTGGTTATAATATACATTTCTAATTAATTTGTAACTAATGAATTCATTTTATTTTTCTCAAAACCATAAATTTTCATAATTTATTTAATACTATTCATAACGATTAATTTAACATCTAGGTTAGGTCCCATTATATTAAATGATAAAATTTTAATAATATATTTTATTTAGTTAAAACTTGGCCTTGCATGTAATACATGTTATCGAAAAAGTTCCTTCTTTCCTGTATGTAAATTGTATATAGTGTTTGTGTGTATTTCACACTATTGAATATATAAAATTTATTGAAAAGAGTAAATATATTTTTATGTATCAGGATACTACATTCCCTTACGTTCGTAGTGTTTCGTGTTATACATGATATCAAAGACCATGTTCTTACATCAAAATTTCAGGGTGTTACAAGTTACTACCTATTGGGGTTTATAACAAATAAATGAGGGATGATGTTTTTTTGGATTTTATAATGCACTGTGTAAGAAGTGTCATAGGATAGAGTGTATTTCAAGACATGACTATTAGAATGACTATAAGGGTGTATACCGAGTTATTTATGAAGGCTTATTATTATGGGTATAACAAATAAATCTACAATGTGATGTAGGATCCCTAGTAATTGAAAAAAGATATAGTGGAGAATCTATGAATTAGATGTTTATCCAATCATGTAATGGGCTATCCTTTTACACTATCCATTTTATATCATATTTTCTACTATATTTTTAATACAACACATGAGGTAGGGATTTGAGAAATCATTTAGTGAATTATAAACCTTAAAAACATCATGTACTTTATTAGAAAATATGTAATTGAAGACTATAAATTCACCCCCACCCCACCCTCAATTGTCAAACAGTCATGGGGAACCCCAAGATAAAAAAATCATTTGAAAAGCACATCTCACTCTAGAGATCATTGATATATGTTATGTAAATATATATTGTGGTAATACACATGATAATATTTATAATCTATTTTCAAAAACAATATGATATCATATCATGAGGTTTATATAGAATAATTATCAATGAATTACCTGAGATATTGATTGTAATGGTTATAAATGTATCAGGATTATTTTATATAATCAATCCCTATTTATCACCCATTCCTGTACACTAAAAATTTATATTAAATATTTATTACTAAAAATATCCTCTCAAAGTATGCCGTTGAGTATTCCAAATTTTACTATCATCACTAATTTTTTATTGGTTGTGTTTATATTTTATGATTATCCTATGTATAATCATACACTAAATTAATGGTTTTGTATTTTAGTTTTGAAGAATAATCTCCTGAGGTATTATGTCGAGAATTATCATATGGACTAACCTAATGAACTAAATAACATATTTTGTAATATAGTCATTAATATATATAACTATGTATGATTTTTATGAATCAAAATTAAATATGTATGGTGAGAAACCTAACATGAGATCCTTCATACTTTGATACATTTCATATGAAATCTTTGAGGATTATATAAATAGGGGTGGTTGGGTAATTTTTTAATTATATCATAGGTTGGATAATAACAATGATTAAATTTTTCCACTAGTATAATGAGTATATAAATTAGGGGTCATGATTGAATTAGAAATATGAATTGCATTGTTATGTTTAGAAGAACTCCAAATCCACACTCCCAAATCTAGTTTAATAATAAAAAGATAACACATAATCTTTTATGTTAATTGTGATGACCCTAGGAAAATAGACAAATATGTTTCATCAATTGTGATGACACTAGGAAAACACACATATATGTTTAAGGATATTTTGAGTGGTTTTCTAGAAGCTTCAAGGAGCTATATGAGGGGTCTACAATAAGACACACTATATATGTAGGGGAAAATACTGCAGCCACCCATTCCCCTAATGATTTTTTGGTGTTGAATGTTAGTTTCACCGTATAGTGTGTGATACAACGTGATTGGTGCTATTTATGTGATAAAATGAGGATGCATCACCATTTCGGGGAAGGAAACATCATGGGAAATTGGTTATGTCATGGTGCATGTTGTGTAAGGGTGTTTTATAAAGGTTAAGTTATTTTGATTCTCTATGGATATTGGGTTCTTCCATGGTTGGATCTATAAAATGGTTAGAATGTTGATATATATGGGATAGAAAGAAAGGTTAGGTCATAGGACTTGGACTATGCTATAAGGGATATTGTGTAATGGTGTATCATAATGGTAAGGTAAGAGAACATCTCTATTAATAAAGGGATTCATCTTGGATTTTATGTCCCTCAAAATAGGAGACTGGTGTGAGAAGTCTCTTACACTATAAGGCTTAGTCGAGGGGTTATTTTACAATGTGGAAGGTATAGTCCATGCCCTAGTGGTTGGGATCTCTAAGGGCCCTTCATTCTATTAAATTGTAGTGGACTGTGCCAAAGAAAAATGGTAGGATGAGATGATTTTTTTCATGAATTACACTGTCTTCCATGGGGCTTTTCCAAGGTGGGTAACTTATGGAGGGAGTTACATGAAATTTCATAGATATTTACTATGGTTTTTGTCTTTCTAGATTAAAATATTGATAATTTCCTATTTTATTCATTATGGTTAAGTGGTTTTTATCCCCATTACCCAATAATTCATGCATCACAACCTAAGGAGATCTCTTGGATATTTTCAATCCTTGACTTATGTCCCTCTTGGTTCATGGCTCATTCCCCATCAATTATAATAATTTAGTGGATATTATATCATTCCATCATTCTCCCATACTCCTTCCTATAAATTTTTTCATCCCTCACAAACCCTATTCATTATTTAGATTGATTTTACTGTCTTGGTGACTTCTAATAAATTGGATGTTTCTATTGACATTTCATGGAGGATGAATTATTTCATTGTTCGACATTCATCTATATAGGTGATGTTTTATATATCTATTTATTCTAGGATATATGTGTGTTATTTTATATTATTTCCTTATATTATATTCCAGAAAATTATTAAGTGTTTTAGAAGTATTTTCATTCCAAATTACTTTTAAAATCTTTACTAAATAGAGGGTTTTAATGGTTTTCAATTAGTTTTGATACATAGAATAGACTTGTCGCATGCCACATGTTAATGTAAATATATTAGTGGCTATTTTAATGGAATTAATGTGTATTAAAGGTTTTATAATTTTGTTTTAGTTTTAATGGTAAATATGGGAGTTTTGAAGAGATATACATGAAAAATGAGTTTGATATCCCAAATTTAAGGATTTTAAGATATAATAGTTTCTTGGCATTCCAAAGTGATTCCAAATAAAATGGTATATTTTCAAAAGGGGAATAGATAACCAGTTGATTTCAAATAATGATTTTATTTGTTTATTTTAGGTGAGCATCATGTGGTTTTGCAGACTAAGTTTGTTTTCAAATGATTATTTGAAATTTTATTAAACAATATATTTAAAAAGTTCAGAACCCCTCATTGGTGTTCCCCTATGTCTATATAATGTTAATCAGGGATTATTTACTAGAGGGGGATATTTTAAACCAATTATTATTTATGATTATGTGTACATCTAAAGGGGTTGTTTCATCTGATGGTGTTGGATGTGACTAGAGAACTAATACTTGTTGATTAATGTGATTATATTTTTATTTTTTTTCTCACTCTTATTTATTGATATCATGGAAGTTATAGGTAACTATGTTTAGATCTTGATGAATGAAACCCATATTATATATTGGTGTATGGAAAGGGTTACTATCCCCAAGATAATAATCACTCTTGAGATGGATAATAGAATCTGTAGTTTCTTGAGTACTCTAGGGATGTATTATATCCATTTTTGTTTTACCAGACTACATAGATTTTGATAGGTTCTATAGTGTGATAATAGGGAGTAATGTTTCCAGTTAATATTAGGTATATGAACCCTACTTCATTTCTCATAATTCTTATTTCCTTAAAATGACCTTTTAGGGGATTCATTGTATATATACCATGTTTTATCCCATATTTTTCAAGTTTATACAACCATTTTGGGGTTATTATGTTTTCTTATTATGTTTCCTTAGTTAAATTATTTCATATCTATATTATATGTTGAGGTTTCTTGTTTAATTTTATATAAATTTATGATTTTTTTTATATTTCTTTATCTTCAAAATAAATTTAATGGTTTTAAAGGGGTTTGTGTATTTTTTTTTGGAAAAAGTAGGGTGAAAGTATATGTAGATTTTGAATTTTCAAAATCGTATGATTTTTTTTAAATGATGATATAAATGAATACATAGATTTATGGAATGGTTAAAAAAAGAAACATGTCCTTGTTTCTCAAAAGGGTATATATTTTTTAATTCCCCCTAGTAATATAATGATTTTTGTATATTGATGATAGGTAATTTGGAACATAAAAGATAGATCACGAGTAAGAACCTAATTTTCATTTTTCTTGAAGAAACTTTCATTTCCATTAGATTTCAGGACTTGTTTTTTATTTATTCATTTGTAGTATTATGGTTTAAGAAGTTGTTTTGTTCATTATTATCATTGTTCGCATCACCTTTAGATTTTTTCAAGATTTGGAATGAGAATTAAAGAATAATTGGGGACCTAGAGATGGACTAAATAGCCTAAATCCCCTTATAAAAGCTATATAAATAATTCTTAAGACGTTTTAGATGTTGTTTCATGATTGGAACATGTTCCCTGAAAACATTAATCCATGTTGGGAATCATTCACTATATTTTTGTTTTGATTTTTAGATTGAACAGGAGTGATTACCAATTATGGGAAACTGATCAAGGAGTGTCTTGTTTTCTGTTGGTGATATGGATTGGATTTTTGTACTTGATTCGGGAGTTATTTTTTATGTGGCTATTTTTAAAGACAATTGTTATGGGAAAATGAGGAAATTTCAAAAAATTTTTTTAAAAAATTTAAATTTTGGTAGTTTTTTAAAATGAAAATATTTTTCATGAAATGTTTTTAAAAATGGTTGACTTGATGAGAAATTTAAAAAAATATTTAGTTATTCTAAAACCAATTTGGTGGGTTGGTTGGAAAGGGTTTTTTCTACCATGGAGTGTTTTAATGGATGGTCAGTCTTGAAATGAAATTTAAAGAGGTGTTATGAAATTATGTTAAATTTTTAGTGTTTTGAAATAAAAAAAATTCTTTTACCATAATAATTTTTTGAGTAAGGGAGGAATTTATGATGCTAATGTGGGGTTCCTGGTTCAATAAAAGATAACGGATTTTGAGGAAAGGATAAATTTATTAATATTTACTTGAGGAGTTGGGATTTTAAATTAATCTTAATTATTATAAAATGGTTAGGTACTATCAAATGGTCATCCAATTATAGAAAAAAATCAAATTACAAATAGAATTTAGTGGTATTTAAAGGAGTTGGATTTTTGGCATGTGATTTTCCTTGGTGTCTTGAGATTTTGTTTTATTCCCTTAGAGCATTTTGAATGATTTATTGGTATTGGGAAACCTGAATGAGTTAGATTTCTGTTTAATTTTTTCAGAAAAGCCTACCAGAATAGTCTTTCTATATTATAGAAGGCATGTTTTTTGTGATGAACCTCTTGTGGTGAATCCTCTCACTGCATGGGTATGGTCCCCTTAATGACTGAAACTTACTTGAATCTAAATATAGGTACATATTTCATTGTTCATCCTTAGTTCATATTTTTCTGTCTCAAATACATATTAAAGATAATTCTTTTTTTAATGATTTTCTTAGATACCATGTAGGATAAGAAGCCACTTATTTCTTGATCCCTATTTTGGATTTAGAAAGTGGTTAATTAATATGGTGTTTTTTCTTTGTTTCATTAAATTATGTCCTTATTCAAACTTTAGATATTTTTTTATGTGGTGTGGAACCATCAGGTATTCAAGCCCTAGTGGTTGGGAGCTCATAATTATTTTTGATAGTGGTCATTCGATACTCCATTAGTTCTTTAATATGAAGATGATTTGGGATTATTTTTTTGATTTCATTTAGTTTAGGGTGATTGACCTATTATGTGATTATTAATTGAGGATCATATAATGTTAGAGGTTTTGGGGTGACATTTGTTGGGGTTTCCTCTCAGTTCTCATGTGGATTTCTCTTATATAAGAAATTGTTTTTTTATTTTCACACTTTATTTATTGATGATGATCATCGTTGATCATGCATATATTGGACCATGGTATGGGGTTAGTTTTATAGATAGTGTATTTGGTGCATTTTTTTTGGGTTGTGGTAATGAGGATGATCTATTGGTTTTCAATTATACAATGTGTTCTACTAGGTTGGGATATGCTTCTGTAATAACCATAAATAGTTGTTTTGTGAGTTTGGCCTTAATTTAACCTCTGTGCATTTTCATTGATAGAAGCTATAACAATTCAATTTCATATTGAATAAATTTCATGATTGAAGTGTTTCACCATTTAATTTTTGATATGGGAGGTTGGTGACTCAGTTTTATGGTCATTTGGATATGCCCACGTGGTTTGTGTTTTTTACAGTGTTATGAGTTGGTTTTCCTTATGGTTGAATGTGTTTGGTATAATTAATCAATTACATTAAGGATTAGTGGAAACATTCATAATTTTGGGATATTCATTAATTTTGGTTTGTCTATTGGTTGTTTCACCATTTTAGAAAAATTAAAAATATTGCGTGGGGGGTTTCTATGTAACCATTTTCATGGAGTTTTTTATAGTCAAGTTGTGTTTTGGGATATTACTTAAGTCCTTGGTATTTGTTTATAGAATTTATTATATAGTTTTAAAGTTTTTTATAATGTGTGGTGTTCCTATTTATGGGATCTATCTTTAGTTTCTCACCTCCCCCACCTCTTGTTCGAGTATAGAGGTTGTGAACTTTCATTGTTTCTACCTTTTTTATTAAACTTCTACAAGAATAATTTTTTATGGTGGGAAGGATTGTTACAACCCATTTTCACTATTGTATATAATGTTATTTAAATTTTTTCTATTTTCAATTTTTATGGATTTCTTGATGTTTTTCTTGGTTTCAAGATGTTTCATGAAGTAACATGCAAGATTTCGACTAGGGCATGCCATAAATCTAGGAAACCACATTTTAGTCATCCCCCCACTACCATGTGAAATTTTTGGAGTATAGGATGAATGAATTATAGATTGTGGGTTTCATCATGGTTGGTGGTGCTCAATTGTTATAATTAGGCTACATGAGGATAATGGGGATGTCCACCCCATAGTCTATGTGACATGTCTTGTTAGATTTTTTAACTATGTAGTGTCATTATCAAGAAGGTGGAATCCACCATAGGATTTGGGTTTCACCATGAATAGACCTATGAAAGGGTCTTATGAGGTTATCTATGGGTTACAGATAAAGGAAGGCCACATTCCATGGGTTTTGGTGTAGTGGATAATGAATAACAATATAGCATATAGTCTCTATAGGTGAACTGCACCATAATGAAATGGTAAGACATGAGGTGTCTGTCCTTAGAAATTAGTGACTCTGACATAAGTAAAGGTGATATACAATAGAATTTGGTTGAGTGTGCACTTTTTATCAATATTGAAGGTAGATACCATGTCTTAGTTGCAGAGCACTAGGGGGTTATTAGTTATAATAAATCATGGTGGTCCAATTTATAGGCTTAGGTTATTCCACAGAACACATTTATTAAGCAGCATTACATCACAATCCATGGGGGCTATGCCATAGTGGGTTCCTAGGGGAGTGTGTTTCATCGTATGTGTATGAAATGAATCATGAGTTTTTCTACAAAAGTAAAAACATTAGGAATTTCCAATAAAATCCTCAATAGAAATATACTATAATTATATTTTCTTATATAATATTTTTCATTTCATATATTCCAATGACCATTTGGATTTATAACATTATTGTATTTGTTAAAAAACATTAACAAATAAAACCATATTCTTTCTTAAAACATATCAATTTTCCCACTATCTAAAAAACTATGCAATATATAGTAATTATTTAACATCCCTAAAAAATGTTCCACATATTTTATTTTATTATAGACATATAATGTGGAATATATTTAATTATAACCTACATATATGGAATCATAAGAAGGGTGATCTAAAAAACTTACTACAAGAAATACTTTACCAAAATCAATCATAGAATAAATAATTCTATTTAAATGTGGTGGGATATAAATAATTAGAATAATGTCATATTAAAATGAAACTAAGATCATAAAAAATACATGAATACCATGAAAATAAATATATCATATGTATAATGAAAATTTATTCCCCAGTGATGAAATTTGTAATTTCAGACATCTCAAGACCATGTTCCAAGACATAATATACCAACAATTCCTTATTACAAGACACTTACATCTTGTCCAAAACACATCCAAGACATCTAAATAAATGGGAATACATGCACCAAATACCCATTATTTTTAGTATTATAAGACATACAAAGACATTTATGGGATATTTTTGGCCTTATACATCACTGATTTAGTCTATAGAATTCATCATATAAATGAAATGAACAATAATAAAATTCATAATAACCATTACTTGATAATAAATAACTATACATGTTGATATCACATGTATCTGGATTGTCAACATGTCACTGGTAAATAAATAGAGTAGCTTATTATATAATCACCCGTCAAACTGAAACTGTATAGAGTAATGTAATATGTTTATGTTAATGATTTCCCTGAATAGATCAATATATGTGTATTTAGGTTAATTCACATAAAATTACTAAATTAAATTTTTTCCCTTTTATGAAATGAATTGGAATAAAATCATGCTAATACATAGAGGATGATTAGGCAAGAAAAAAGTTATAATGGATTTTCATCAAGATTAATCCCCAAGAAAAAATATCATGATGGTTTTTTGGAAGGTAATACATTCAAAATAAATCCAATGTATTTAAAAATATTTAATCATAAAAAGTAAAATAGTAGTGAAATTGTAAATGTGTTTTTATAAAACCTTTTTAAACAATGTCATAAGAAAAGGAAGTTATAACTCACTTTCAAAAGTTAAATTGTGAAAGTTTAAGTAAAACATTTTAAAATATTTAATTTATTCAATAATATTCAATAATGGAACCTTAAAAAACAAATAATTGGTTTCTTGAGAAAACTTGGAGTGAATAATAAAAAAATGATATTGGAAAGCCAAATTTTGGACATACTTTAAAATATTTTTTTTGAAAAAAAAAATTATAAATAGGTCGATAAGAAATCCTTTTGAAATTTTAAGATGATATATATTAATTCGAAAATAAATATTATATAATTGTTTTTCCGAATAAGAAGTATAAAACTTTTAGGGAAGTAAAATTTTTCCAAAGAGGGGAAACTGCTATAAAAAGGATGAGAATTATTCCAAAAAATGAAATTCTTCTTATAAAATATATTCATCAATGAAAAATATTTTATTTAAAAAAATTAATATTAGACACATAATAGGATCATTTACTAAGAAATAAAATCATAGGGTTGAAAAAACTATGTTTGGAAGAATGATATTCAAGGAGAATTAAAAATCTACAAATGGGTACTGAGTTAATAAACACCCTTATGATGTTAATAAAATTTATATGAAAATAAGATGAATGTGGGATAATAATATATATTTTTAAAACCAATTAATGAAACTCGAATGATTATCATAGAATTAATTATGGATGTAAGTAATAATAGAATAAAATTTGGTGAGTAATAATAAATATGTCTCAAGGATTGATTATTGAGACAGAGAACCACTAACTTTTTTATTACATAGGATTACATGATATAACATCCTATATAAAAAAACATACACTAATAACCTACTTAAAAAACATAATCATACATAAAATTTTCTCTAACCATAATTTATAATAATTTATTAAAAATACATTAGTTAATTATATTTTATTTCCATCATCTGATGTTATCTATATTGATTAGTTTTTTAGTAGTAGTTCCATAATGGTTATATCAATTATTGTCTATATATTCTATATTAATCTTTAAAATATAAATTTAGGTAAATTATAATATTTTCTTATAACTATTTGTTGCTTTCCTATTTAATTTTATATTTATTTTAGTTATGATTCACGATATCAAAATCAGTGATGAGCTTGTTCCAATAGTTTTAATGATTGGGGGTTGGTTTTTAATAAAATTTCATCTATTACCATTAAATTTCTGAAAAAAATCATGATTAACTTATAATTTTCAAATATAACCACAAATTTTGTTTCCTCAGTTACCCATGAGATAAAATGGTTGCACTATTCATATAGGTTGTTAAACCAACCCAGAGAGAACAAGATATAATGATAGGGTGAGTATGTTGATGGAATTTATTTGTGTGGAATAATATCATTATTATAGAAATATAATGATATTATTAATATTTTTTATAGTGTTGGTCATATTTTAACATATCATGATAACAAATTAAACAGTATATAAAATAAAAAAATGTATCAATTTCATAGAGGCTGTAGTCCACACGTACGCACAGGGGACGACTTTGTTTTTAATAGTTTTGGAGGAAGATAGGGAATGAGTTATAATATTTTAAACATAATAATTTTATAGATACCAAATTTATAATTTATATATAGTATTATAACTATTTGAGTAAAAAGTTAATGAAAAATAACGAATTTCATTCAGGGAGGAGGTATTCCACACATATGCATGATGGAGTCTCCAATTTTCATATGGGTTTGGAGGATGTTCCAAAATGGACATTACATTTTCATAATAAAATTTCATCATGTCAATAATATTGATTAAATATTACTTTCAAGGATAAAATATGTTTGATCAAGTAGATTAAGAGGAGAATTAAGAGAGTTGGGTTGAGAAAATTACACCACCCTTTGGATGTTCTCCATTGGGTAACACCTTAAAGCTCTATAGAATGATCTTTTGGAAATACCAAGGCTTATAAGATAGGGGATAAGGTTAATAAAAAACTAGGAAATATTTTTGACTAAGATAAAACTATGGAATGTGCAAGTAAATCTAGAAAAATTGATCTCATTTAATAAGTGAAGAAAATGGAATTTTTGTAAACACCCAATACTTTTTGAAAGATGGAATGACATATTTAATGATTTAATGGATTAAAAAGTTTCATATAATGAACTTATAAATTATATATGTTCAATAAATCCTCTACCATTCATTCTCACATATGTCTAAATCACATTTCATGTCATTTACCCTTATATTTTTTCAATTACCATTTTGGTTTCTACCATGGTAATTATTTTTTACCAAAAAAATTAATTTTTTTTGAAAATAAATTATAACCCCTCCTAACATTTTTTGATGTTTTGAACGAAAATATAAAATCCATAAATTCTAGTTCAATTTCAAAATATGATAAAATATACTTTAAATTAAAATATTAAATATATAAAAATACTATTTTGTAGGATTTTTTATCAGCATGATAAATTCTCAATATTTTATTACATTAATTTCCAATTAAAGGAGTGAAAATATATTTTTATATAGGATTAAAAATCATATCAACATACTTATTAATTATAAATTAGTAAAATTTGATTGACAAAAAATTACATAAAATTTACTAAAAAAACTTTGAGATTTATCTTATTCTATTATCAAGGTCATTAATTGTTTTATTTTTATTTCCCATCCATTAATATTAGTTTTTTCTAATATATTATATATATATGTAAACATATTTTATCAATAAAATATTTATCATCATAAAATAAACTATATAAAATAAAATTTTAGGAGGGATAAATTTAAAATCATAAACCATTATCATTATTTATTTAGATACACAAATTTAATTATATTAATACATTTAAATTAAAAATAAACTATATATTTCATTAATAGTAAAATATATGAAATTTATAAGATATATTTGATATGTAAATAATTTATTTTCTCTAAAACTATGTACTTATTTTTTCATATTTTATACTAATATAATCCCTCGTGATCTCCATACAATATGTATGCATAAGATAGTCAATATTGGTAGTCATAGGTGGATATTTTTCTAGAATAGAGATCATGTAAATTGATGAAAGATTAAAATTATACCTAAATTTTTTTCACCCATACTATAATTGTGGGAGTTGATATTGGGATTAGCCTAGGACAATCCCAAGTGATGTGACTTCATTTCTAATATCCCACAAATAATCTTTATAAGGAAGACTCTAACTTCCTAAAGCAATTTCATATACTATATTTATTGATTTTATAATATGGTTATTTCTATTTATAATCAATTACTTAGTGGATATATCATAAATTTCAAATTTAAAATTTTATCATGGATCTTTTTGGATCTTTTTTTCATGTGAAGAAAACTATTGGACACCTTAGGTCTTAAAAATATATATAATTCAAAATCACTATGTGTCACATTATCCCCTCTAAAATAAATTGTGTAGTCTTAATTTTCAATATGAATACTAATAATATTATTCATTGGTATCTAAAATAATGAAATAACCCCATATATAATTTCAAATTTGTTGTATACCTTAATGTTATAGGTATGATATAGAAACAATTTTTTTTTTCATAATCATGTTAATCAACTCATTCATTATTCTATTAAAACATTTTGCTCTATTTCCCACATTTTATACACATGAAGAATATTCCAGATCCTTTCAGTTATTCCACATAGTTTCTCTTCCACCATTATTGACATGTAGGAAATCAAATCTTCTTTTATTATTCATCGTTGTTACATGTAATTTAATGATGTTCATATTTATCAACATTTGTGTGTTTGTATGTTTAAAATAGTTGATGTTATAAATCATGATTAACTATATCTTTTAAGCATAATTGTTACATTTCTCACTCTAAATCATATCCCATTTTGTTATCATTGGTACCATTATGGAATGTTTCATTGTATCCATTAATAACATTATTCTTCCAAGCTACATCATTTACTAACACCAAAAGAGTTAACATGACTGATGAAATTAATTAACATTATAAGATAACTATGAATAATTCAACCTCATTATTTCATTCAATATGAAATTATAATAATAGCTTATATTTCATTTTTAATTCATTTTATATCACTCTTGGTTCAACATATGTTCCTCTAGTTTGGGTTATCTAATCATTCTAACTCTATAAAATAACTCTCCCAATTTACCATGAACATTCATAAGATATTCTAAAATAAAAAATAATGAATACTATACTAATAAAATTAAACTAAACAATTATCCATAAAATCACATATTGATTTACCTATCCCATAACATATGAATCTTTGTGTTTTAATCTATATTATCAATGGAAATTGTCCTATTAGATATCCAAAAAATTTATTTAAATTATTTATAATGTTTTTAAGGTGTATGTGAATCATATGATGCATAACCATTTAGAGTGTCTATAAAGGAGTATATTAATAGACCTACTCATCATGCACTGAGAGAAGATCTTGACTATAATCAACTTGCCTTTTTTAGGGTGATTACACCTAAGTGTTTTTGTCCCAAAATTTTATAAAATTTCCATAATCCAGATAGGGATATAATTTAAAGGAGACCCAAAAATTCAAACATTTCCAAAATATAGGATGTTTCCCTACACATTGACTCTTCAATAAGGTTATCACTAAATCTATATTAAAAAAATATTCAATATTACCTAAACAAACATAAAGGGTTTTATGTACCATTAAAACCCTGATTAAGATTAATATATCAATACTCAATGAAATTTTCAACTCATAAATTATCCTCAACCGAATAAATAAAAATCTATAATTTTTTTCTAAATTCTTTTTTGATATCACATGTAATAACCCTAACATAGTTATACCATAATTACATAACATATCATAAATATTCCATTACAAAAATGCCTATGAACTTTTATGTTTATATTATTAGAAGTCACAACCCCAACTCGCCAAAATATTACCCCACCTAGGCTAGTATTGAGGTAAGGGAGATCATTATTACATGAGTGCCACCTCCAGTAGGCCCCAGATTGGAGACTTACACCAAGGGAATAAGAAACATAATATCTGAGGTATTAAGCTATAAAAATCACATGGAAGATAGGGATAAGAAAAATACACAAATAAAAACCTAAAAAATACACACACACACACACACAGATATATATATATATATATCACAAGTGAAAACATGAAATTTCATACAATACTATGACAAATTAAAGGAAAACAACAAGTAAAAAAAAGGTAAAGATAAAAAAACAAAGAAACCTAAAAAAATCCTCCAAAACCATGATCTATTAATATCTACCATGATCTCCAACCTAGAATGATTAACATAAAATGTATATATATATATATGCTGATAATAACATTATACTCTATAGGATACTCCTAAAGTTCTCTCATGGAAAAGATAAAGAAATCCAAATAAAGCTCAGTGAAAAATAGTGAAAGTAACTTGTCACCTAAATAGGTATAATAAGTTCCCACACTCACCATTAATAATGCTCACTAAGTATCACATACAATAGATAATATTATATAACAATGAAATGTCAAGTTTACCCTATCCCCTTTTTCTGCTATTTTTTTATTTTGTCCAACATCTTACATCCTGAACCACCCCGAAAACACACGGGAAAGGAATCATAACATGCACCTCAGAAATCACATAATCTCATCCAGATATCTTTATAGAAACCAAGTTGTTTCCAATATTAACCACAAACCATATGCCATGTATTATATATCAGGTATTATAACTCAATCTATTATAACTCATATGAAAAGAAAGGTACTATAATCCATCATAACCTATACACATCACACTGATAATAACCCATTGGTTAATATATCTAGTAATACATGTGTGTGAAATAAAAATAAGATTTCACATCCTTATACACATATATATGGGGAAAATAGCCATCGTTTATACTATTATATGTATCCACCAAGAGAAGAGAGTGGTCCTAGATGGGGTAGTCATCCATATATCCCCCCAATAGAATATTAGGGAACAAACTCTCATAGTGTCCAATGGGTGTCGGCCTCTGAAACCAACATGGGTGGGGTAGATTATGATGTCATAAAATATATACGATATTATATAGCTCATAACCACACTATGGGTATAATTTAATCCAAAAATAAACTTCAACAATATTCACTTAGAAACATAACTGTCACTTCTAGGGACTAGACATTCTTTATGAACATAAGGATTTAAAGACCTAAATTAATTAAATATTTCATTTTTATGATTTATTTCCATTAATTAATTAATTATAAATTAATTAACCATTAACATTATTCCAAACTAAATAAATTTAATCATCATAATAACTTATATGCACTCTATAAATAATCTAAACAGAGTCCATAGTTTTTCAAGAGAAATATCTCATTGAATTCCAGAATAAACCAACCCCATGGGATATGAATTATTTATTCGTTATAAGAATCATTCCATGATATATATACTATACTAAAACCATACTAATTTACCAAAAATATAAAATATGAAACCAATAATAATAATATTCCTTGAGAAATGGGGAATGGAATGTAGATAAAATATACAACTTATCCATCGTCCATTAAATATATTCATAAGAAAGAATCCCATCACTTAGAATCTCATCAGCTAAAAAACCCATCTTCAACCCATTCCATCATCTCATATTATATCCCCAAAAACAACATGAATATCCTAATGTATCTCTCCATCACCAGAATCAACTACTTCTACGTCATACAGGCCTCCCCACCCACATATGACATTAGTCATCCTAGGATCATCCATCCCAATCTCATATCACATCTGGGCCACCCAACCCCAAATCACATTGTAATGAGAATATCATAGCCAAATCACATCACAAAGAAGTATAAAAAAAGTAAGAATAAAACAACCAATTATGAAATCTATGTCATAAAATTAGGAATCCATTATTCATACATAAACGATCTCTCATGACATTAAAATCAAGGAAATTGGTTTTCTCAAGAAGAATAGAAACTCATGACCTAACAATTATCTTTATCAAACAACCCTTTTTTATTCCATTTTGAATTAAGAGATTCATTATTTATAGATCCATCTAAAAGTTACCTAAGGAATCAAGCTGTACAAGGATATCAAAATATTTTACATTATCTCAATAATTTAAACCAATTTTATCAAATTGATAGAATAACCAATCTCATTTAACATGACTTTTTTTATTAATATAAACACCAAAAAAAACATAATACCAATTCATTAATATTTTTACTAATCCTATAGAATATTTAATTTAATTAAACATGTACATTTAATCAATTTTATTACCATAAAATTATAACAAAACACTAAATTACAAACATGAATCTTTTTTAATTATTCTGAATCCAATTAGTTATCAATTAATTTTAGATTTATGTTATTTACCATTTTTAATAAATAAAAACCTTTTAACAGCATATCCTAGAAATAAAACTATTTATAAAATAAATAATCATCCTGCTATCACATTATATATCATATCAACATGTGATCATTAGATAATTATTTAATGTTGTTCAATAATTATTAGGAAAATTCCATTTCTATAAAAATGGATAAACCATTCTCAATTTAATATTTTACATAAATAAATAAAATAATAAATTTATCACAATCCTCAAAGATATAAAAATTCTTCACATAAGGGGAGAACAATACCATATAACCCGATAACCTCTCCCACAAATAAATTCATCCCTCCAAGGACTTTTCCAAAAAACATCCCCAACAACAATAAAGAGAAACTCCATTATATATATGGATATGAACCAAAATCACTTGGGAAGAAGGAATTTCTAGAACCAAATTGAAGAACCATGATAAAATAGGTATAACATAACTCAAATAACCATGGATCAAAGATGGAATGATGAGAATTGATCCCTGAAAAAATAATCTCCCATACAACTGGAAGTAGGGTCTCAAACTTCATGAATTTGGGGGGGGGAAATGTAGGGTTTGAAAAAAATAAAGTTGTTGTGCCATTATAGATAAGATACACAAGGAATTTACATTGTTTGAATCTATTTCACACCTTATAAATGATGGTCTTCATATCTTTACAAAACCTGGGTCAACTTAAATCATTTTATCTCAATTATTCACCCTTAGTGTGTCACCTTGGGACACACCCCTTTATAAGATGCAAACCGCACATATATGATGTGATCCATTTACTCATCATGTATTCTACCTATTTATTTCCCTTTTAGAATATGAATCATCTAGACCTATTATAGGCCTCCATTGAGCACCAAGATATTTGGAAACATGAAAATGTCTCGGCTAAATGGATATGTTTCCTTACATTAGATATCTCTCCAAAAATTCTCATCCTCTAGAACCAAGGAGAAAAAAAACGGATCATCCGAATAGACACTCCATGAGATACCTCTCAATGATATCAAAATCATTAGATCTAAACACCCACACTCATAGGAAAATTGTGAAAAACCACACAAAATAAAAAACTAGCTCCTAAACACTCTCTCAAGGGAGATACGTCTCAAATAAGAGTAAATCCACAACAAGGAATATGAGGAACCCATATCATAAACACGAAAAGGTTCAACATCCACAAAATTTATAATGTTATAAGAGAAGAGATAGATATAAAATATATTTGGGTACTGATTGTGCACCTATGACTCATGTTCCCAAGTACTATACTCAACACCACCATTCTGCCACATGTCATGAACTAGTGGATTAGAACACAAGCACAATACCTTATTTTTGTGGTATTGAATCTCTACATGCCACTCTATGAAAGTCTCATCAGAATCAACATTTATATCACCCTAATATATGACATAAGAGTCATCGTTAATATTACAATAGGGCTGTGAAATGTGAGAAACATTTTTTATCTATCTCATCAATGGGGGGTGTTCATTTTGATACACTACAACTCCAACTCAAGAAAAAACCATGAAAGGCCCAATAAAATAGGGAGAAATATTAATCAAATGAAAAATTATTCACTTCCCTAAGTGAGGAGAATCATTTAAGAACATGTAATCTCCCACATTAAACTATAGATTTCTCCTCCTATGATTGACATAAGATTTATGACAACCCTATACTACCTTCATCCTCTCACTAATTACCTATATCATCTCTATTATATTCTACATTAGTTCTTGTGTGTGAATTACTACCCTTCAATCACACTCTAGTAAAAAAGAGAACGAAAATGTGGGTTGTGAATAACTTCAAATGGTGTTATACCAATGGTATAGTGGAAAATATTACTATAATAAATATCATGCAAGGGATGGCGCCTCATCCATGAACTTCTAGATTCCAGGACTCATGATTGCAATATTTTTTCAAGAGTTTAGATGGGTTTCTCTATGTAACCATCCACATATATATGAACATTAGTGATATGGATTAATTGATAGGAAGATGAATATTGGAGACCTCTCCATACACATGAAGTAAAATGTGGATCTATACTAGAGATGATCATGCTTGGGACTCTGTGGATTCTCACCATATCCTTGAGATACCACCTTGAAAAAACCTTCATTTAAATTGACACCATGATCTCTATGAAATGGAATAATTTCATAAAATCATCCACTATAACTAATATAGAATTGAAGCCTCCCTAAGATCTAGGTAAACTTATAATAAAGACCATTGAGATTACCTCCCACATCAATTGGGGAACATTTAGCAACTGTAGAAAATACCGAGAACACCATGTTTGAAAATCATCTTCTTTTGGACTAAAAATCTATAAACAGAGTCTGAAACTACATGATTCAAACAATGACACCAAAAATAACCTCCCAATGATCGATACATCATTTTCACACCTTGATGTACCACCAAAGACAATCCATGAAACTCATAGAGGACCATATCACACATTATTGGTAGAATGAAAAAATTCCCTAGAATAACACCCTTTATTTAAATCCCCAGACCATCTATATGAGGTATTGCTGAAATAAACTCGTTCTCTGTAGGAATCCACCTTATAATACACCAAATGGTACTCCTCAACCTACTTCACTGATGTAGGTTTCACTATTATATAGAAAATTAAACATCTTACTCCAACTTCACCCATTTCTATATGCATTACTAAGAGTTCTTCTTCCACTCTTTTGGAATCCCTATATTCCAACATGGTATCACTATGCGACTTCGTTATTATGGAATAATCCAAAAAATTTCCATTTTGTAGCTTATAAAAAATCTATAAATCATAATCCTCTAAAAAATTCTTCCACATTCAGTGATGGAAGTTTAAGTCTCACTTAGAAAATACATACCTCATGCTCTTATGAACAGTAAAAACTAAAAGATAATCACTGACTATGTAATGTTTTGGAAACATAATAGTAAACACAAATTCTATTAACTCAAGATCATGGGTTTAATGGTTATTCCTAGGGGGGTATAACTTCCAATACCTACAAGAAAAAAATTATCTCTGGTGCATCCAAATGTACCCCAACCCAATACCAAATGCATCATAAAAAACCTCAAATTGAACAAATTATTCGAGATAATAATTTACTAGAGCACTGAAAAACATATCTTCCAAGTAATCAAAAGCTGTATCACACTGGTCAGTCCATAAAAACACATGTTATTTCTAGGTCAAGGTTTTCGTTGGTGTTTCAACCTATTCAAAATAATCAACGAGTGACCTATAAAACATTGAAATACCAAGGAAGCTCTACACGTATTCTATTGTCATGGGGGATCCCCACACAAAAATTCATTTATCTTAAAAGGATCCAAATCTACTCCTATCTATGAACCAACATGAACCATGAAACAAAATTCATGATCCAAGAAATGAAACTTCAAAAAAATATTGAATAGATGTTCACAATGAAGAAATCCCAAAATATCATACTGATTCTCTACATGCCCCTCCATATAAATAGATTAAACAAGGATTTCATCAATTAAAATCACCACAAAAATATCAAAGACCTATATGACTACTTCATTAATCAACCCCATTATTGTGGATGAAACATTAATCACACTAAATGGAATCATAATGAACTTGTATAGCCCCAGAAAAAAATAGAATCCAGTCTTCTAAATATCATAATCTTTCACCCACATATGATGATATCTTGACCACTGATCAATCATTGAGAACCAACTCTCCCCCTTTAGCTAATCTAATAAATACTAAATCCACAAAATAGGATATCAGTTATTTTTTTTCAATTGGTTCCAGATATTATTATCGATATAAACCTACAAACTTCTACCAAACTTCTTCATAAATAGAACTAGTACACCCAATGGTGGCACACTTTGCCAAAAAAAATCTCATTAAAATAGATAATTGATTTATACTCACATTTCTCGTAACCCATAATACACAGACCTATATAGAGACATTGAGATATTAGAAAAACATGGTAGTTTCTTTATTCCAACATTGATCATCATCGAGGGGGTAAAGCTATAACTTCCTCTAGAAAGACTTCAGGTTTCTCTTAAAAAACTCTGGAGATCATCAACAGCTCAATATCTGATAACCAAATCATCAACTCATCCATCAAATAAGACATGTAAGGGACATGCCTTTAACTAGTCCGAGGGTATTTCTTAATAAGAAAACACCATTGGATCTCCATCAGTATCACAAAATAGAACCTAACTCTTGAATAAACCTAAAAATATCATAACCAATCCATTACAAGGATTATTTCATATGGTATTATAAATAAAAATATAAAATCTCCCCAATATTCTTGCTTCCCCATCACTATCTCATAGTCTCTATATACATCATACAAGTCAGCTCAACCTAAATTTAGTGTAGTTTACATCAAGGGAACCAAAAGCCTCTATAACCCATTTAATAAAGCATTGTTGATGGAAGGTGATATAAAAGAGTGTGTCACTCATGAATCAAAAAATCATATGCCCATATAAGAAATTTTCAAAGCGTACATCAGATTAAGTTTGGCTCGCCTAGTATGGGAAGTGATAAAGATTGAAGCTGGCCACGCCCTACTCTATGAACTCTTTCACCCTACTAATGACCACCTATAAGACTACACTATACTCTCTAAGGAAGTGGAGAATCTATTGGTTTTACTCTACCTTCCCTAGCTCCTCAATGATGATCGAAAACTGGAATACCCCAATACTGCTACCTCAGATGAAACTATAACAATAGAGGATCCTTAAGTGGAACAAAGGACTCATGCTAACAACACAAAATTATTGGGAACTCACACAACTAATGACCTCAACCTCCATAAAAAAAGAACATATATGATCCCTTTATATAATTATGAGATCCACCTCCCTAAGTGAAATGATATGGTGAGGTCTGGGACCTACCCCACATGACTGAAAACTCTTCTATCCAAACAATTGGAAAACCTAGAACATATGTTTACTTCTTGAAGAATCTGGATGATTCCCATATCATGATGATTAATGTATGGATAGAATAATCTCAATAGCCTCTTCTCACACTAGCACATTTTTATACATCTTCAATATAAGAAGAATTAACAGGTTATGGATCTATGTACACAAAGTCTATTAAGAACCAACCTAGATACCTTGGTATCCTGACAGACATGCCAGTCCTGACATAACCAAAAGGGTGTTACTAATCTTTATATTTTGGATACTAACAGCTAGTATCGTAAAATATAAAAGTGGGTATGAATTTTCTAAAAACACAATAGAAAAAATATATATAAATCTATTTGAATAAAAAAAAATCTCCATAGGGAGAAGTGTACCAAGCGTCAAACAGGAATAAATAGACCAATGTGAAACAACAAAGTACTAGAAAGCAGGTTAGAAATACCAATTCATAGAGGAAACAACTCTCTAATCTCAAGGATAAACAACTAATACCACCTCCAAGTAGAACATTACCCATTAATGAAACTAGAAAAAGATAATCAACAAACACCTAAAGTCATAGGCAAGGTGTGATCTAAAATCCCAGTAGGGTCTCACCATGGAATCCTTAATAAGATAAAAACATTTAATTAAGAAAATAATGATTTCAATTTTAAATAAATAGGCACTAAAATTCAAAATAATATTTTTAAAAAATAATTCTATATGTTTAAAATGATGGGAAATCATAAAAATTGACTTAATAAAAAAATTTATATATTTTTTTATAAATTCACAAGTCATGTCTAAAACAATTTATAACAAACAATAGAATATACATCAAATAAAAAAAGAGATAAAAATTATCATCATACAGAAGGTAATATAGTTCAACTATACGGGAATCTGTTACAATCTAATAGTCTCAGTAAAATATGTGTACACACACCCCTTTACCACTAGTAAAAGAGGTCCCATCACCATTGTAACACCCTGATATTTTGAGAATTATTATTTTTTAAATTAATTTATCATTATTGATATTTTTTATTTAATGAAATACTGAAGATAAATTATTTTATATTAAAGAATAATATTTCTTTTATGTTATACACGACACTGATTTAATCATGCACTACACACAACATAAATTTGGCTTTCTCTTCAAGAAACATTGAGGTTATCTGACATTATATGCAACAATGACATTACTCAATGACATACATAACATGTAAGCCCAAGGTTTAACGAAGAATAATATTTTATTAATTTTTATTTATTTAATATAATAAGACAAAATATTAAAATTATATTATATTTTATGATTAGTATTAACTAATATATGAAAATATATGGTTTACACAATATAATATCATTTCTTAGGTTAACAAGTAGTTATAAATGAATATGAAAACCGATTGAATATAAAATGAAATATTTTTATGGTTAGAAATATGTTTTACCCTAATAAATTAAATTTTCATTTATTACTTGCAATGAACTATGTCAAACTTTCCTTTCACATAGAACATCGACTTGGCATATATTAAAAGCAATACCAATTTTCTACGAAACATTATTTTATTGTTATAATTTTTTAAACGAGTTACTTATAAACAAGCCGTTAAAACATTATAATATGAATAGTAATAAAAACATTTAAAATATGTTTATAATGGATTTATATAAATAAAACATATCAAAAATGAAAGATATTATTTTTGGTAAATTCCTTATTTGTTTAAAAATACTGTTTTCTCGAATAAACTGCTTTTAATGTCCTTCTGTGAAAAATAATAAAATTTATTTTAAAAAAATTTAGATATTTAATTTAATAAAATAAACTTAATTTTTGAATTCATAAGATAAAAATTATCCAATGGTGAATTTTTGGGAATTTTCTAAAAAACTTCAGTTTTTGATGAAATGTGAAAAATACTGATTTTTAGTTAATAACTACATTTTTTTAATAAATTATTAATTTTTAATGATATTATAATTTTTTAAGATAAAATTTGATAAATATTACATCTATTAATAAAACTTAATTAATTATAATCATTTTATGTTTGAAATTGAATATAAAATCTTAACAATCTTTTGAACTTCATTCTATTTTAAAAACTATTAACTTCGTCCTGTCCGTGAGATTAACATTAATCTTAATTTTACCAATTATATGAATAAAATTTATAAAAACATAAATAAAAAATTTTAATCTTTATAATATTTATAGTGTAATAAGATGAACTTATTTTTTATTCAAAAAAGATTAGTAAAAGTGATTAAAATTAATCATAATTATTAAGGTCAAATTAAGCATATATAAGGACAAAAAAATAATCTTAGGGGCCCAAATGACCAAACCACTTGTCCAAAATGAATTTTATAGAAACTATTTGGCCATAAAACATCCATTATTGATTTATTTTGGGATTGTATGTGTTTTTTATGTATGAACATGTGTACACCTAACTTGTATTAACAAATTTAAAGTGAGTCCTTTTCCTTCCCAATAAAAGGCCACCACCTATCCCACTTACTCACACCTCTCAAACCAATTAATATTGAAAAATACATGAACAATCCACTTACTAATAATCCTACCTTCTTCCTAGAAGTCTTCCCTTGGGTAGAAGGCAATCCAAGGAAGCCTTTTGCAACAAACCAAAAGGAGTTACCCGATTTAGAGGTAATATCTTATCTCAAGTTGTTTATTTTCTTTTATTATGTTTCCCATACTATTTATTTTTTACATACATGTATAAAAAATAGTATCATATATATACTAGGATGTAATAGTGATAAGGGTTCTACCTACACATACACACACCTTTATCTAATGGGTAACAAACATATTGTTTCTGTGTACAGTGAACTACCACCTCACGAAATGATGATTATTTATTTTGCCTTTATCACCTTTTATGGTGCCCATTATGAGATAAAATATATTTATATATGTTATATATAATATTTATTATTTTTTTAATCTTTTTTATACCTTTTTTAAACACATACCTTTTTACTTTTCATTTGGTGTTAATATGACAATATCGTTTGAGGAAGTGTGGACTATCACCCCCTCAAAGTGATGTGATTTGTTCCCACACTACATGGAATGTATTAAGGATTGTTTTATTAAAATTATATGATATATATATCATTATAATTATTATTTAATTATATTATATACATACACATTTATATGTCATTTTCATTCTTTCTTTCAATACGATAATAAAAACAGAAATATCATTCATTCGCACGTATAACTTACTGTCTCCATGAATGATGTATTCCATTTCATACATATATATTATTTAGATTATTATAATAAAAATATAATAATTATTAATTATATTTATATAATGGGTTCATTCTGTAAATCATTATATAATTATAATGACCAAATATATAACAAATTAATACACAAGTGAAAAACAAATCAAATATTTCCTGAAGCGTATTCTTAACATGAAATTACGGACAAATGGGTAATATAAATTCATAATAAATCCATATATAGTATTATATATAATAATATGGTCATTTAGAAGATGTATTAAAAATTTATATTTATTATTTAAGAGGTTAGAATGAGTACGATGAGAATCAAGACACAAGATAAGGGGATTTCATCACACTTTTTATTCCTGTGAGATACATGCTATGTTCTCCGCTCTTTAATTTTGTGTGGTGTATGTACTAACCATGATATTATTCTATGTATATTATAAATAAATTTATTGGTATTAACATATCCATTTTATTAAATTTCATTCATGGGGTTTATGTTTCAGAAGATACCAAATCGGTAAAAATATTTTGTCTCAATTTTCCATCTTTGAGACTCATGTTTTGTTATACACCTAAAAACTTTTCAAGGTGTATATAATTCCATTTATCATATCATATCATGAATATAATTACTTTAATGATATCTTAAGCTTTATTTAATTTAATTTTCTTACATGGAGAGTATGATACCATGTTATAAAGTTATATGAGTTTATTGTGATAATCTCATCACTTTTCGAGATAGTTTATGTTTATGCTTCCTTTGATGAAATATTTTGATCCATATCTCAAGAAGACTCATGAGTTTCCATACCATATTTTTATTAATTATATAATCATGTTTTATTACAACTTTTCCAAATCTTTGGTACTTAAGATAATGTTTTTAAGTAAAATATGATCGTATCTCTCCCTCCAGTCATAATCATATTGTATTAAAAAAACCATGTTTACAAAAATGTTTTACAAAATGTTTTCAAAATATAATTATAGTTAATTTTTATGGAAAATGGTTTTTAAAAATGATTTATTGTTTTCAAATATTCCTTTATAAATTTTCAAAGTTATTTTCAAATATAATGTTTTTGAAATGGTTTTATGTTATTAAAATCATTTTTTCAAAGAGGAAAGGATATTTTTCTCAAGAAATGTTTTAAAAAGATATTTCAAAATTATTTCCCATATAAGATAACATACATTAGTGTTAATAATTTTTTATGGGGAAATTATTCAATGTTTCCATTCATATTATTTATATGAATGGATTGTGTTTTGATGGCCCGATGTTTATGAAACTCATTTCTCTTTCATGGGTTATATGCTTTTGAAACCCACTTTTATCAATGGGTTATGTTTGTGATGAAATGATTATGAAACCTGTCTCTTTCCATAGGTTATAATATGATTACATGTTTATAATACCCATATCATTTCGTGGGTTATGATATGAATATTTATGATCTTGTGGAACATGTATTAATGATTTCTGTATGAGATGGATGGGACCTATATCTCTATCCAATGGATTGGGTAAAGATTTATATCTAATGAGATATACTGAGATGGTATTGGGAATGAACCTTGATAACTAAGATGTCAATTGGAATGAACCATGATTACCAAGATGGTATGGGGAGTGAACTAATTCTAATAATATGGCCATGGGGGTGAACCGTGACTATATAGATGGTATGGGGAGTGAACCCATACAAACAAGATGGTCTTGGCATTGATGACTTGGGTACTATAGAAATAATATTATATTCTTATGTGACTTCCACAATTCCAAGTTTTATTCCTATATTATGCTTTCATGCCTTATGGTCTTTATTTTCTTATGATTCATGTCTAATGAACTGTCATTATTTATGGCATGATTCATGTATATGATCTTTGAAATATAGGGTTTGATATCCTATTTTCATGATCATGTTCTCATACACTTATTCTCATAATTATGCTTATATATCTCCATAATTTACCCTTACTATGCATTTTAGGCCACCGATTTCTTATATTTCCTTTCCCTAGGTTATTAAGAAAGGATTTTGGTAGAAGTATAAAATGTGGGGATCTTTTTGGGATATGTTGAAGATATTTCATGAGGTTATATGATTTTGTTTTCATGTTTCCAAATACAATAAACAATTATGGTCCTCCAGTATGTATTTTTTTAATGTACTAAATATTCATCTAAAATGATGTAATATCCATGTACTTCAAGCCTAGGTTACTATAACCATCCCATCAGGGATGTGACCAACTACATATGTATTATTAGTGTTGTAAATTTTCAATACTATGATGTCCCGAATAACTCACTAACTATAAAGGATTTCATGTTCTCTAATAAGAATAAATAATGGGAAATGTATTTTATGATTGCTTAAAATACAATTCGATGAATTTATAATTTTAATATGCCTATTTATTTTTAAAAATCAAAACAGGTTTTTAGTCAAAACATGCCTTTTTTTAGGATAAAACCAATGGTTTTCCATCAAAACACGTTATTTTATTTTTCTCAAATACCAATATGAAATCAATTTCAAATATCAATTTAACAATTCAAATTCCACAATTATGTTCCATAAATTAATTTTAACAATTTCTATCCAATTTCACAACACAACCCAATTTAATAGAATTGGGGGGTTTTCCCCAATTTCATGAAAAATCCAATTTTAAATCTCCAATTAGATAAAATTGGTTTCTTCATAAAATAATTGAAATCAATTAAATTTAAATCAAACAAGTTAATTTAAATTAATCAATTTAGCATTAATCAAAATTTTCCATCATAACAGAACCACCTACGTCAGGATCTTTGGATCTCAAACCACAAATCCAAAATCGGTATACTCCATTGAAGAACATATGAAACAAGTATCTAAGAATTAATCCTAGATTCAAGAGCTGAAATAGTGGGGATTAAATCCTCAAATAGCATGGATATTTAAAAAACTATAGAGAGTAAGGAGGAGAGAGTTAGACAAATAGAATTGGAAGAGAAGACAAACTGAGAAGTGATCAAACATCATTCTACTAGATTCAATTCTATTATAGAGGGGTGTATAGGGTCTAAAGTACATATTGGGAACCTCTAAGAAATAAGGAAATAAAAGAGGGTCGTAAAGGTTATAAAAATAGTACTCCCTAACCTTGAAGCTATTTTAAGGGAGTTTCACAGTTTATCCTTAGTGGATGCATTGTTTTTACAAATATCCACTATCAATGTGAACCCCTACTTGTTGGGTTTACATAGTTTCCACTGAGAGGCCTCATGGTATGAGTAAAATGTAGACTAACCGTAAAAAGCCCATAAACATTACAAATTCCCAAATTTTCTTCTAAATCACCCTTAAAAGAAACCCAACCAAAGAATAATTAAAATACGAGTTTACAAATACTTGAAAATTTTAAAAATATGTTACAACCTCCACACTATAGATAAATTATTTAACTAGAAATGCTATTACAAAACTTCCATGCCTAAAATATATGACCACTAATCTCTCATTAGTGCCTCCCTCTCCAATTTTTCATGATAATGAGAATCATGTGGACATAACACTTGAATTAAAGGCATCATCCTCCCATGATGTAACTTTGGTTTATAGTACACTATCATGATTGTATTCTCACTAATAAACAAATCATATTTGATAAATTGTAAGAAACTTTCCCCAAATGCTCAAAAACCTCAAATGGTCCCATAAAATGAGGACCAAGTTTACCTTTCCTGTCATGTCATCGATGACCTTGACAAGGCAAAACATTCCAGAATACTATTCACCAATTGAAAATTTTAAAGGTATATGATTATATTCCCCAAAAGACTTACACCATCATTACGTCATCATCTCTTAAGCATGTGTGATACTAATTTATGATTTTATTCATGGGTTGGGTAATTCTTCTTATTTTTCCTAATATTTTGAGAGATAAAAGAAATGATATAATCACCATTAATAATAGTGTAGACCAAAACCAATCATGATGCATCATAGAAGATCAAATAACAATTACATTACTTTGAGAGACTCAACACCGATGTAGTAGTTAAAAGATGTTTTAGCTAAATAAAAGAGTTATTAATTTTTTCCGGCCAATAAAACTTTTCTCTATTCTGAGTCAGAGAATTCATCAGAGAATACAACTTTGTAAAGTCCTTAACGAACCCGTGATAATACCCATTTGACCCAAGATTCTCTGAATCTCGAAAACATTTCACTGTTGTTCCCATGTTATAATTTCTTTCAAATTCTCATGATCAACTGAAATACCATGTTATGACACTATGTTACCCAAGAACACAACAAATTGAATCTAGAAATCACATTTTGAATGCGTGGCATAAATTTGGTGATTTATCAACAATTCCAAAACATCTCTAAAATGACGCACATGGTCCTCCTTGTACCTAGAGTAAACAATGATGTCATAAAAAAATACCACAATAAAAATACAAATATTATCTTGGTAAATCATGTTCATTAAATCTATAAATACTGTAGGAGCATTGTTAAAACCAAATGGAAAGACAATATACTCTTAATGGTTATACCTTCTCCAAAATACGCGTATATAAATGCTAGATTCTATTATTCTCAACTGATGGTAAATAGACTAAATTTCAATCTTCTAGAAAAACATCAACCATTTTAACTTGAAAAATAGATCATCAATATATTTAAATAGATAGTTATTCTTTATTGTGAATCTATTAGTTTTTTAGTAATCAACACATAGGCAAAGTGAACCATCAACATTCTTTAGAAAATGGAACTGGCACCACCCAAGGTGACACACTTAGTATATAAATTACTTCTCTAAAAGATTATCTAATTGAGCCTTAAACTAATTTATTTTAGCTGGTAAGATGTGGTAAGAAAGAAAAATCTTTGGTCAAGTAAAATTAACTAAATAGATATAAAACTTTACCTCCCATGCCTAAGGAAAACTAGTGAATTTATAATGAAAATGTATGGGAACTAAACTCTAACTAGAGGGATATCACCACATAAGTATTCTCTCTCCATATCAAAAGAAAACACTAACATTTATTTCACTAGATCTAGATAATAAAGTCTAACACTAATTGAACTCGGGTCTAATTTTCCATGAATGATATGGCACACCCCATTGGGTGTACTAAAGAGACCCTTCAAATATAACAATCAATCCGGGCTTTATTGGAAATGATCAAATCTATCTAAAAAATGACATAAAGGGGATTCATGTTGAGAACTAAAAAAACTCCAAGAAATCTAAACATTTGATAGACATAAAACACAAGAAAGAATATAGAGAATTTTATCTCCCTTTAGTATAAGGGGTGTAGTATTATCCATCACATAAGATAAAATCTATGTTGGAAGATTTAATATATTTAAAATATGGGTTGAAATAAAAAAATGAGATTCATAAATATCAAATAAATAAATCACTAATGAAAATGATATAGTGATTATATCTATCATAGTCAATGGACCTATATCAACTTCCTTTATAGACTCTTCTACTTCCAAAATAAGCATTTCTACAGATGCCTATGGCCAGAACCCATTTGTTCATGAAGCAACTAATTTCATTTTAGTTTAGTAGGAATTGATGTTCCTGTTCCACTATGTTTAGTAGAAAATACATGGGAGAATGTCTATAAATAACTTGATAATCCTTAAGAGACATGTAACATGGATTCCTCAGTGAAAACCCACTTATAATTCCATGGGATACCACACTATTAGAAAATAAAAGGGCATCTTTCAAGTAATATAGGAGTTTTATAAAAACCCTTTTGTCAAGAACCACCATCAGAATCCTCAAGTTTCCTTTTTCCCTTTATTGGAATTAAAACTACCACTAAGAGAAAAATGAAGACATGCCAACCCTAAATTTTTAACATGGTCAATTTCAAAAATAAACTATCTATCTTATATATCAATATAAGAAGGCATCTTTAACAGGAAAACCTAAGAATAAATAATAGATTGAAGTCCCATATTGAAACTTAAATTATTCATTTTCTTTTTCTATACTCCCTCAGGTAAAAAAATTACTAGATTAGCAAAATGGTTTTCATATTCTATCACTGTCTTGTTAGAATCCTCAAGTTTGAAAAACTCTATAGCCTTGGCCATCACCAGAGACTCTCAATAGAGCTAGTCAGTGAAAAGATCCTCAAAGTAATTCCACTCTAACCCATCATCCATATTTTCTATCATAATCATGTCACACCATATCCTACATGGTCCCTCAATAATTATGGTGGAACACTTAGCCTTTATTTGATCAGGTGACTTTAAGAATCCAGACAAATTATCAATCATACTCAACCATTCCTTAACAACTTGAGCATCAATTGATCCCTTGGATGCAATTGGATTATGGTGAATAAAATCACAATAAAAAGTTTGGAAAACATCCTTATATGTTCCACACCTAGAGCCTAGAAAATAACTTTTTTAGGAAATATTCCTAGAGCTTGGATATTACACACAATCAACTCAACCAGATTCTTGTCCACAAAAGGATTTTCTCATTGTGGTTCATCAATAACTTCTTATTGGATATGATTATCACATCTTATGGGAGGCATCATTCTATCCAACATCAGAAAAAAACATTAAATACATCAAATTAACACTCAAATAGATATACAAGGGAAAATTAATTCCATCAAATAAGATCATAAGATTTTGATTTCAAACAATCCAAATCAAAATAAAGTAAAATACTAGAACTAATCATCAATATTTTTTTACCAAAACACCATGGCTGACTTAAGGTTCATTTTTAAGATATATAGATAGGAAATCAATTAAAACAACCTCTTATGCCCCAAAAAGATTATATAAATGCATGTTGACATCAAAATAAGCTCATCCTAGAGCTCTAATACAACTTTTTCCAGAACTATCCAGGATATCCTAGTAAAATGATAATCGAGATAGTCTTCACATATATCAAATAGAATTCATGATCTCCATAGGTTGGTGAATAGAACCTGGAATCATACAATATGAAAGTGGGAATTAATTTTTAACACACTTAAAGGATGCATGATAAACAAGTTAGTATGCGTAGAAGAAAAAATCACAGGGATAAGTGTACTAAAAGTATAATTGGAATAAAAATCATAAATTGCAACCAAAAAGTACTAGAACATAGGATTGAAATACAAATTACTAGAAGAAACAACTCTCCCGGCCCATGGATCAATAACTACTACCACCTCCAAGTGGCATTCTACCCCTTATCAAACCTGGAAGTAGACAATATAAATAAACCAAAAGCTACAATTATTGTTTAAGCCAAAATCCCAATAGGATATCACTAAGGATTCCATAATAAAATGCCAAAATTTAATTAACCAAAAAAATCATTCAATTGTAAATAAAACAGATCGATGACTCAAAAGAATATTTAAAGAAAATCATGATTTTCATTTAAAATGATGGAAATGCTTTAAAAATGTCTTAATAAAATATTTCATATAATTTTTTTATAAATTAAAAAGGCTTATGTAAAACTATTTCTAAAAAATAGTGTAATATATTTCAAATAAAACAGGCAAGAAACATGTTCATATTCCAAAAATTATGATAGTTATAGGTTACGAGACTCTTTCACACTCAAATAGTCTCATGGAAATACATGTACACAAGCCCATTTGGAATAGGTTAAAGAGGAGCCATCACCATCCTATCGGTGATGTGACCCACTAATTATGTATTGATAGTGTTGTAAATCATCAATAAATTGATGTCATGAATAACTTACTAACTACCTAGAATTGCATGTTATCTAATAAAAATCAATAATTGAGAATTTATTATAATACTCCTTAAAATATATTATGACCCATTTAATATTCGAATATGACAATTTCCTTTTAAAACCTGTAATATGTTTTTAATAAAACCATTATTTTAACCAAAAAACAATGGGTTTCCATCATTTTTTTTGTAAATTTCTCTCAAATAAAAATTAGAAATCAATTTCACAATTTAAATTACATAATTTAATTTTAACAATTTTCCATCCAATTTCACAACACACACCAATTCAATAGAATTGGGGGGGGGGGGTTCCCAATTTCATTCCAAATAAAATTTTTAATCCCAAATTCAATGGAATTAAGTTATTAATAAACCAACTAAAATAAATTATATTTAAATAAAAAAATTTAATTTAAATCAAGAAATTTAGGGTTAACAAAAATTTTCCATTATAATGGAACCACATACCTCATGATCACGGGATTTCAAAACATAGAACCCTAATCAGGAAACACCATTGAAGAACATTGAAAATGAGGATATAAGAATTAATCATAGATTAATTATCTAAAATAGAGAGGATTATATTTTTCAACAAAACTAAAATATATAAAACCCTTGGGAGGAAAGAGGTGAGAACTAGAGAAAGAGAATGAGAAGAGGAAACATTCTGGGAAGGGGTAGAACGCCATGTTTTAGATTTGATTCAATTTTGGTGGGGTGTAGAGTGACCAAAATCACCTCTTTAGGGAATCAAGGAAAAAAGAAAACAAAATGGGGTTATGTAATTCCATCAAGAACCTAAAAATTGGATTTCAATATTTTAAAAATTAATTTTCAGAATAATTAAAAGTCACTCAACATTTCCTAGTAAAGTCTACATGGTTAGAAAAACCAAGAACTCTAACCGTGAAACCATTTTAATGGGGTTTCATGGTTTCACCTAGGGGGTGCCGAATTTTTAAAATCATGTGCTAGCTATGAAAACCCCCACTATTTTGGGTTATATGGTTTCAAATGATAGAGAACACCATTTATGAAAAATGTGCACCAACTATCCACAACCCAATAACATTCCAAAATTCCAATTTTTTTTTACCTAAATCACTATTAAATAAAACCCAATCAAATCATGATCAAAAGAGGGGATTAAGATTACCTGAAAATAATAATAGGATTTACAATTTCTCCTAAAAATTTCTCTCCCTAGCATCATTATTTTGAAATTGGTTAGAAACATATAGTATAAGGGTCATGAAATAGATAAAAAACTATCACACATTGAAACTCTCCTTTAGAAGGGTAAGAAGGTCCTGATGACTAGATGAATTCAAGTTTGAAGATTGAAAATTTTCTTGAACCTGGTCTCTTAAAATCCCCAATGATACTACCAAATCCTCTTGATTCTCGTGGAATAATAACCACCACTACCACGCTGCTTCACATAGCATCATCATTGCCAATAGAAACCAGTGCTCATTTTAAGCATGAATAAAACTGAAAGTTATGTCAAACTCCTTCAACCTATATTCTAGGAATAAATCTAAAATGAAGCCCTCGTAATTCTACATACCCTAGAACTAAAACTCCTAGAGTGTCCCCCTTTGTGTTTCATAGTCATTGACCTCTACCATACGGTGATTTTCTGGCACATCCTGCTAAATAACTTCATGGGAACATGACAAGGTCACCAACTTAGATCCATGAATAAAAAAAAATATTTAGATCAATTTAAAATGGAAATTGGAATATTGGATATTATATAACAAATTATTTATTAAATTTTTATGGTTCTAGCCTATCCAATTTACTACCCATTCCAAATACAGACACAAATAATAATGATGTATGATTTTTTCCTTGGTCTATTCCATATAACCAGGATCACATTATTTAATAGGCTTGGTAAACATAGTGGTCCATGAATCAAATCATAGGGGGACCTAAATAAAAATGTCTTGGCTGGTCTATCATGTTTAAATCACTTAAAAAATGCATATGACACTTTTTACCTTCCCACTCATGCAATCTCACATGTGCCTAACTGCAAACTCCATCTGATCCCAAACCTATACATTTTATACCACTCTCTCATGACCCTCTTACCCCAAATATTTCCCTAATTGGGTAAATAATGAAAGAAGAGATATGGTGACTACCTGAGTCCCGCCTATTGTAGGGCCCAGGTTGGAGACTAACATCAAGGGTATTTGAAAAATATAATTGGAGGCCTTACCCTCTAAAAGAACATGAAAAAGAGATAGATAATATAGATACTACAATCAACACATGATTAGACATATATATGAAGAAATCCAAAGTGGAATCATGAAATTCACTATATTAATTTGGAAACTAAAAGTTAAAATAAAATAAAAAAAATGGTAAAGACTAAAATGACCATGAATCCAAAAAAGCTCCTGTAAAATCATGAGCAACTAATATCCAGCCTATTCTCAACCTACTTAGTATGAATTGAAAAAATTATATATATATAGGAAGAACATAATAGTATACTCAATATGATCATCGCCAATGCCTCTCATGTAAAAGATAAAGGGTGAATGTTAAATCATAGTGAATAAAAGTGAATCTAAATCATGACATAAATAGGTATTATGAGTTTCCATAACCACCATGGATAACTCTCAAAAAGTATCAAATAAAATGGAACATATAATATAATAGTGAAACAACAACAATACCATGATCTAGTTACCAGAATGTTTTTCCGCTCTTCCCCAACATCCCGCATCCTGATCTATCTCTCTCCAAAAGAAATATAGTCTAAAAACACCTATAAATGGAATCAAAACATGAACCTCATGAATCAATTCGTCTCATCCAAATATCCATATAGTAACCAAGTAGTTTCTAGGGGACACCATAACCCGTATGTCAAGTATCAAACATCGATTATTATTCTTCATTCCATTACAACCCATACACCAAGTAAGGTACCATAATCCATCACAAAATATATATTCAATTGATATAATAATCCTTTCGATACTATATCTGGTAATAAATGTGTGTGAAATAACCAAAATCCATAATAGACCTCTAAAAACATATATGTGGGAGCTAACTGCCATGTATACCAGTATAAGTAACTGCCAAGAGAAGAGAGAGGGAAAAAATAGTGTTATCGTTCATCCATCCTCCCATCATGATTTTGGGTAAAACACCCTCAAAGATTACCCTAGGCTTTGGTATCCCTAATTGAAATGCATGGATAATAGTATGAAATCACACAACATATATGATATAATTTTTCTCAGAACCACACTATGAGAAAAACCTAGTCATAATATCCAATATAGTTATCATTGTACAGGAACCCTGTTTCCACTTCTAGGGACTAGATATCTAATTTCCACACAATTATTTAATGATATAAAGTAATTACATCATTAATTTTGATAATTTAATTATTTAATTAATTATTTAATTAATTATTTTTACATTAATTAACCATTTTATTTACATAAAACTACATTACATTAACCATTAGAGTAATGTACATGCCCTCAAGGAATAATCCAAACCGAATCCATGGTTTAAGAGGAATAAAACCTCATTTCATTCCATTATTAACCAACCCTAGGGGTTACGAAATAATAATTCATTAAAATAATCATTACATAATCTAGGTACTCTATGAAAAACATTCTAGGCTACCACCAAGAGAAAACATGTATCCAATTATACCTAGCATCTTCAATTAGTGGGAAATGGAATGCGTATAAAAAACAATTGGCAATTATCTATTCAACAGATTCTTAAGTGATCATCCCATATCTCTATATCACATAAATTGGTAATCCCATATTCTACCCATTCCATCATCTCTAGTTCTATCCTCTTAACCCACATGCATTTCCCCATGCATCTTTTAATCATATTTATTAGCTACTGTCACATCATTCAGTCCTACCCACCAATATATAACATCATCTATCCTAAGATCTAAAATCTAATTCTCATATTACATTATGGCATCCTCATCGCATATCAAATCACAATGCGATGCTTGAAACCATAGTGTATAAAAATCCATTAGGAAACAAAAAATCACTGCATAACCAACAGGGAAATATAGGCCCAAAAACAAGGCATCCATCCTTTACACATTAATGATCTATCACAACTCCAATCAAAAGTTACTCGCCCTTTTCAAGTATATAAGAAAATGAAGCCCTATAAATTATAAGTATCAAATAATAAATTTTTATTCCATCTTGAATTAATCCAGTCATTATTAAAAGGATCGAACAATGGGAAACCTAACACATCAATCTATAACTCGCTATCAAAATATTAGACATTCTCTCTAGAATTTAATCTAGTTTCACCAACTATGAGAAGAACCAATCTCATTTAAAAAGACTTTTAATTATTATCAAAAACCATCATTAACATTGTTCACATTCTTTAAAAATTCCATTAATCCTATGTAAGATCATATTTTATTAATCAATCACATTACATCAATTTATTACCATCAAATTACAATAAACATGAGATTATAAAAAATTCTATTTTTTAATAATTATTTAGATAATTAATTATAAATTAATTCCAACTTTAAATTATTTACCATTTTCTATCAATAACAACATGATATCATGTATAAAATAGATTTCAAAAAATCTATAAAAGCAAGAGGCAACGCATTATCAAGGAATAAATAACATCAAAATATTATCACTAACCAATTCATTAATCTAGTTTAATATGTTTATTTTAATTCCACTTCTATCCAAAGGGATAAAACATGATCAATTTATAATTAAATATAAATAAATTTAAGAAACAATAAATCCCCTACCTCAAAGTAATTAACCTTATTCACACAAGAATGAACCCATTCTATAGATTTTTATCACCTCTCCTAAAAGGAATTGCATCCCTCTAAGGATTTTGCAGCACAACCCCACCAAAAATCAACCAAGAATAAATCCATTAAAAACATGGAGATAAACCACCATAATTTGGAATGAAGAAAAGTGATGAATCATATTTATGAATCATGAGAAAATAAGTACAAATTACCTCAGTTCACCACATATCAATGACAGAAGGCTAGAAATCGATATCCAATGAAGAAATCCCCAAACACGTGAAAGGAGGGTCACTGACCACCTATATTTTTGGAGAAAATGTAGGTTTTTAAAAATACACAATATAATTTACCATTATAGACATGATTATTGGGGTATTTACATGGGTTGATACCATTTCATGTTGCGTAAATGTTGGTATTTAGATCTCACTAATAAATGTGTCACCTCGAAGCATTTAATCCGTATTATTTACAAATTTTATATCACCCCTTTAACTATCCCTTCATAGTATATGAAAAACACATACACAACATTAACCCATTACACATCATGTATTTTCCCTATTCTTATCCTTTTTAGTATCTAACTCGTCTAGACCTATTTTAGTCCCCCTCTGAGAACTATGAGGTTTCGAATCATGAAAAAGGTCAATCTATATGGATCTAGAACCTTACATTAAATAATTACAAATAATTTTTAAGTAATAAATCCCCTAACAATCTCAACTATTGGAAAATTTTACCACAATATAAGAAACTACATATTCTATATTAATTATTCAACATATTAAAAAATTTTTTAACACATGTTATTTTCTTCAAGACATATCTTCTGTAATAGTTTTCTTTATATCCACAAGAGTTGAAATATATAAAGAGTAAGATCAAATGATCAGTAATGGAATATTTATAATATAATCTAATATAGAATAAAAAATGCATAAACTGTATATAATGAACTAAATGATCATAATAATGAAATAATCCAATGAAATTGATGTCCTGACATATCCATGAATATAATAAAAATTAATATATTACATGGTTAAGACTAACTAATTTAATAATGATGGAATACATAATGTAGTAATTATCAAAGAATTATTCAAAGATATAATATACCATCATTTCCTTATTCCATGAGATCTACTTTCTATGAAAACTATAACCAATACATTTAAAATTTGGGTTGGCATACATCAAACACTAAGTCTTGTTTGTATCATGAGACCTACCAATTCATGGTGGGGATATATTTGGCCCCAATCATAAATAATTATGTCCAAATAGTTCATCATTTGAAGGAAATGAGTAATATTAAAATTAATAATTAATTTACTTTTTAATTAGTAAATATCTATTTTAAAATAACATGAATGCAGATTTCCAATAATTTCCCATTCAATTAATTCAATAACTTTTTATATAAACATCCCTTAAATTGACATAATACAAAGTATGGTATATGGTTAATTATATAGTTTTCCCAAATGGATCAATTCATTGGTCTCTATGTTTATTCCCATAAAAATAATAATTGGAAAAAATAATTTTTTCATTTATGAAAGGATGTGGAAGAAATTTCATTACTATACATAGTTGGTGATTAGAAAATATGAAAAGATTAGAAAATATGAAAATGTAATGATTTTTTCTAAGATAAATCCCCTAAGAATTTTTTTTTGATATGATTTATAATCTAATCAAAGATAAATTAATCCTAATGAGGTAATACATGTTCAACATAATTAATAAAAACTATGTTATATAATAAAAGGGAATTCTTAAAAGGTTTTTAACAATAATGATAAAACAATAAGTAATGAGTCTCATTAAAAATAATTTTTAAAAAATGCGATGTAAAATATAAGAAATAATTTAATAATTTTCAATAATGTATGACTAAAAATGATATAAAGTTCTTTCAGAAAAAAAAAAGATTGGATAACAAAATAAATGATGATGAATGAGAAATAATTTTAATAATTCACAGTACTATTGTTAAAACCCCACATTTAGAAGAGGACAATAAAAAAGATATTTATAATGGGAGGAGAAATAAAACTACCACTTGAAATAATAAATAATTGGGTTATAATTAAGAAGGATATCATTGGTTGGAAGTTAAAATATATTTTAGGACTGTAAAAATTATTAAAGAGTATGATAATTTCTCTAAAAAATCATATAACATTTCAAGAATAAATTCATCATGTTAAAATCATTGAATTAAAATAAATTTTCCATAGAGGGGAAGAGAATGTACACTGAAATATATTCATAAGGTGGTTTCATCCAATCTTGGAAGAAATATGTTCATGAAAATGTATTATTACTCAATAAAATGGTATTTTGTTAAGAAACAATTTTGCCTCTTTTCTATATTCTTAGTACAATAAATTTTAATTATTAATAAATTTTGGACTTGTAAATATAATTAATTAGACTTTATTAAAGATAATATATTTCATTGTTTTAGTAATTACACTAATAATTAATATTTGGTTCAAAATACTAAATATGTATGAATAAGTGAATATTTAGTCAAAGAACTCATTCCTTTATTCTAGCATATGAGAACATGCTCTATCTTTCTATATAAGTGATATAAATATATTGATGAACTATTAACAAACCATGTACATACATAGAAACTTTTATAAACTCAATTTATAATTAGTTATTACAAATATATTAGTCATGTATATGTTATTTATATCAATAAATGTTATTAGTTTTTATTTATTTTATTATACTAGTTAATTAATGGAAATGACAATTCTTATTTATAGATTCAAATTAAATCATTTCATGTTATTTCATAGTGATATAATTTATTCTTTGTAATTACTTATTGTGATCTAATTTCTTTTCATAATTATTTTATTTATTATTCTTGATGATGAAGTCATTGATGATCCTATTCTAGTAATTTTAATAGAACACCCAGATGTTTTTACGAAATATTTTCTCTAAATAATCTTAATTATTCAATTGTTTTTATTTCACACGATCATGAGTTTAAACTAACCATGATATTCCCTTAGAATAAAATGACCATTTTAACCTAGCTATTAGGTTATATGGAATAAATATATTTAAATTATGAAAATGTATGGTGAAGTCATTCGTTACCAATTATTTATAAAAAATATAAATCAATTATATATTTTCATTTTTGTATTAATAAATTAATTGAATTACTATTAGTAAATGACATTAATAACATTTATATTTTATATACTTAATAAAATATTTTTTACATTCATAAAATAGATATTTTTGTCATAGGATATGAATAAACCCTATTTAATAGAAAAAACCTATATTTTTAAAAGGGGAAATTTTTCCGCCATTTAATGGAAAACCCTTTTTAAATTAATATTTTTATACATTAATAATTTTTATATGAAAAAAATTGTTCTTTCGAAGAAGGATATAAAAATTTACTTTGGATGGTTTTTTAAAATTTTTATGTTAACTTTCAAATTTTGATGCATTGTAAAAAAACTAAATTTTAATTGAATTTTTTTTTTCATCAAAATAATTTATATGGTTGAATTAAAATATTTAATATGTTTAAATTATAAATAAAATAAATTTTTATCATTCAACATAATATATGTCATTAGCATTAATTTTACATTGAATTTAGATGTAAAAGCATTTCAATCTTTTACAATGTTGTAACTTTTAAAAACATGTTCTCTCTTTCCGACAATGAGAATAATTTTAAACTAAGTATTGAAACTTCTATGTTTTGAATTTTGAAAAATTGATTCCATATTTGGAATAATTAGGCCCAAATTATGTGAATAACATTATTTTATTTTTGGGAATTATGAATAGTAACTTCGAAAATTTTTATTAATACGGTAAAAGTTTAATTTGGGTAATTAAGGGTATGAATACTATTATAAAATAATGGTAACACTTGTATACATATAATTGGATGATTTTTATTAATCTAAATAATACTTGCATCTAATTGGTGTCTTTTGTAAGCCACTTAGATGAGATTATGATATTTTATTTATTTTATTTAAAGAAAAATTTAAATATGTCTTACTCAAATTTTAATAAATATATCATTTTTATATAAGTCTATATAGAATATAAATTAAATTACAAATGCTATTTTTAAATATATTATTTATTTATTTATTATGGTAATTTATTTCTAATTTTTTGAAAATAAATAATTACTTTAAAGGCTTATACTTTCATGATAAAAAATTAATTAATTGATGATAAATAAATAAAACAAAATTTATTAAAATTATAATAACCATAAAAGGACCAATACACTTGAAAAAATATTATTGGTTGAATATATATTGACCATTACCATCCAAGGGTCGAGTTAGGGACTATTTAGAGCCTTATAGAAGAGATTGTGACACTTATATTATTTTATTTAAAGTGATGTTAAAGTTTTCAGATTCATAATTTAATAAGAATAACATTTTAAATGATTGATTTTACAGAAGATAAATTCGACTAAATATATTCTTCTAAAATCAAGTAGATATATATTCATCATAGTATTTTATTTTTTATTTTTATTTAAAAAATAATTATACTAAATAATTACATATTTTTAATGTGGTAATTATTTTATTAATAGAGATAACAAATAAATGTTATTAAAAATATTAAAACAAATACAATTTATTGTAATAAATAAGTATAATTAATTTTATACATTATCTTTACCTAATAGGAATATAATAAAATATTTTTCTAGAATTTAACTTTCCATCTTAATATTTTAAAAAACCAATGAACTGAATAGTGTTAGATTTGACACTATTGATTATTTATCAAAATAATGTTTTATTAAATTATTTAAAAATAATAAAACATCTTTAAAAATATATAAAATTATTATATGGTAGAAATTTTCTTTAAGTATTTATTTATGGTCTAATTTACATCAAATAAATAATTATTAAACCATTTTAATAATGAATTATTTATTACCCCAGGTAAAAAGTAAAATCAATAACTAAGTGTTAGTTAAAATGATAAGGTTTAAATTGAAAAAAAATATGTGTCAAAAATTTATTGGTTAATGATTCTTAAACCATATATAATATAATTATTTAATTTGGTTCATTTTTATGGTTTTTTATGGGTTTTTATTTTATTATAAATTAATATTTCTGGAGATCCAAAAAATGCACCTCCCCTCAATTATAAAAGATCACCTCCTCACTCACCACTTCACTTCACTTTTATAATCAATGCCTCTAAATCCCCCTTAATTTTACCTTATTATCCTTTTCAGTTATATTATAGAGGTTCTGGTGTTCTTCAAAAGCAAACTCTAGTTCTCTAAGAGGAGATTTAGAGGAAGCCCGTCGAAGAAAAGGTAATCTCTTCTACCGATTCTTTCAAATTTATTTCTTCTTCTATATCCCCTTCCCCAGTTGTTTCATTATAAATTAATAACTCTAGTATATATTATATACTTATATATTATTATAATTATAAAATAACCATATTCCACCTTCTATGGATTCTATGAAAAATGAAATCAGCATGCATGCGTACATACGACTTACCATCTCCACGCCGTGATGTAATATTTTTTTCACCACCAAATTAAATGAATGGGTATAATGTTGTAAATAATAACTATATATGATTTTTATTACATGATATTAATTTTCAAATATTATACACCATCCAATTCAATACCATTCACTAAACAAGAGAATGATATCATTGCTCGTGCGTACGTACGACCTACCGTCTCCACGATGCGATGTGATTAATTATACATAATCTTTATTAAAGTATGATTATATAAATGTATTTAAGGAATAAATATGGTATATATTATGTTTATATAATTTTTTAATTATATAAATATGACATATGAAGGATAACCATAACTTATTCTACCAAAAATTCATAAGAAAATGAAGTAGTTAATACCCGAATAACATGTAATAATGAAATGTTGTTAACAAATGGATTATAATATGATCATATATGATATCATAAAAATGAATATTATTATAAAATAAGTCAATGTAATTATAAAAATAATTTTACATGATGTTTGAATACATACAAAGGAAATCAGACCTACGGTAATGGATAATTTTGTAGTCTCATTATTATCTGAGATTTCTTATATGTATGTATTTACTAGGTTATATTTATCATACACATAACTATATCTTTAATATGTTATATTATTCATATTATTATATAATGGTTATTTTCAATTTAAACCATTGGTGAATTTTTGTTAAATGGTATAAATGGAATCTTGTTTTATTATTCGATACGAGGTAATTTAAGACTTTTTTGGAAAAAGTATAAGAATAATGTTTTTTTAAATTGTATGGAATGAATGGATTTCTACATCATCATAATGACTTATTTCTAGGAAAATTAGTCTATATTATTTTATGTTTATTTTAAAATAAATCATTTTCTTTTAAAATTTCATGGCATTTTGAAAAAAGAAAATGTTTTTGAAGAAGAAAGGATATTTTCCTCAAGAATTAATTCTCAAGTGTGATATAATAATTAAATTACATATAAGAAGGAATTTTTTAATAGGGTTATGTTTCAAGTAAATATACTTATTATTCCTATGAGTTTATTGTGTTTATAATGGAATGATATTAATAAAATCCATTTTTCACGTGGATTATGTTATGGTGGAATGATGTTTAAATAAACCCATTTTTCATTAGGTTATGATGAATGATTTATGTTATTGTGGAACATGCTGGAATGATTTAATTAATAGATTTATGGGACCTATATCTCCATCCTATTAATTAGGTAATGATTTATATCTCATGGAATAGACATGGTTGGAATGAGAAATGTTCTCGGTTCAGTAATACAGGGCTGGAACGAGGAGTGAACTCGGTTCAATAATGGAATTTTTCCACTATGATGGTCTTTCCAATGATCCTTGACTAATATTAAATGATTTTCTATGTTTATGTGTATTCCAAAAAACTTTATGTATTATGTTATGACATTTGGGATTATGTTAATCGATTCTTATGAACATTCTTGTTTTATTCAAAGGCATGATATCCTGATATTTCATATACATGATATGATATTCAAATGTTATGTTCTTATATCTTATGATTATGAAATTATTGATATCTCCCTTTTTTACCTTTATTGAGTATCTGATCTCACCCTTTCATATTATTCTTTTCCCAATGTTATAAAGAAGGGTATTAAGTAAGATATTTCAAAAATGGGTCTAGTTATGGAAAAATATGTGGGAGATAATTAAGATGTCTTATGAATTAGTTGTTTATGATTCATAGTTTCTAAAGACACTATACATATATGGTCCTATTATGGATTATATATATTTTTAATTAATGTTCATTAAATTTGAAGTAATATCAATGTATGCAATGTATGGGTTGTTATATTTATCTGACGACGTTTGGTTTCTTAATAACCTAAAAGATTTTACCATTAAAATTCCAGAACCAAAAAAAATAAATTTTTACATATTCTTTATAATATCATCAGTAATTATGTTTCTATATTAAACCTTGATATAAATTTATCACATCATTATGGTTGGTTTTTAATCCATATTAAAAAAGAAAAATCTATAATCAAAGGGTGAGTATGATTTTAAATGTGATTAATTTTTATGAATATAATTATTATTGGAGTAAACTGTTATTATAAATAATTGTTTAGTTTAGTGAATCAAATTTTAAGTGATCTTAATAATGAATAGAATTATAGTTTAAAAAATAAATATGTCACTTTCTCATAGGTGGATATCTGCATGTATGAATGAGTGAGACATTAATTATCAATAGATAAGGAGGAAGATAGGGAATAAATTATAATATAAAAAAATAATAACTTTATAAAAAACACATTTAAACCATAACTAGGATTTTATACCTAGTAATGTAAGGATGTGAGGAAACATAAACACGTCATTCATGGAAATGATGTTCTATATATATGCTTGGTGCCATCTCAATTTTTTAAATGTTTTTTTGGGAGGTTAGAAACTTTATATTCAATCACTATTATAATATTTAATTTTTTAGTAATACTAATGCTATCATAGTTTCTTTTATACCATAAGTTTTATGGGGTAAAATAAAAAGAAGATAATTAAGGGGAATCTGTGAGGAACACTGCCTCACTCTTTAGATGTTTTCCCTTCAGTAACACATTAAGTATCCATATCATGGTTTTCTAGAATGGAAACTTATTCTGGGACATTGGTTGTGATTTCAAGAGACTCAATTATAGGATTTTTTCTATGATAAGTCTCTTAAATTTATGTTTAAATGTGGTGGAAAAGATATCGTGTTTTTAGTGAAGAAAGTGGAAGTTTGTTTAAATACCCTTAAATTTTTTAATGATAAACTGAAATAATTAAATGTTCAATGGATCAAAAAGTAGTAAATAATTGAGTGTGGGGTGACATAATGTCAATAAATCCTCTACCATTAATTTTCATATATTTTATAATGATTTTTAAGTCTTTTTAATACTTATTTTTTATAATTCCCATTTTGATTTTTTGCATTGGTAACTATGTTCTACCAAAGTAATTTATATTTTATTAAAAATAAAAGGTCACACGTATTTAAAAAATTTGATGAACTATAAATAAATTTAAACTCCAAGTAATATATTTTTATTTTAATATAGGATAAAATAGTCATTAAAATTGATATACTTAATATACAGAAAAAATTAGGAAAATTATGTGTTTACCATTAACTATTATTAATAGTATATATCATAAATTAAAAATAAAATCAGTGATAAATTATTTTTATATATTTTTAAATATCATACAAAAATCATTATAAAATATAAATAATTTTTTATAAGAAATATATTACTCAACATAAATAAAACAATTCCTTGAAAATAACCATTTCACTATTACCATAGTCATTAACTTCAATATTATTTATCATTCAATTATCCAAAAAAAGGAAATATATTTACATAATATAAAAATTTATATCTAAAATATGAAAATAATTTCATGAGATTTAATTTTTACAATTGATAAAAACTAATTTTTATTACAAGTGAATAAAAAAGTTTCCAGAGTAAAATATTTCTTATATTTCCAAAACAATAAACATGAGATATATAAATTCAATTTATTATTTTAAATAAATAAATTTATTCTTTTATTATAATATTGTTCTAATAAATATGTATATAAGTTCTAATGTAATAATTTTTATATGATAAAGGAATAAACATTAATGTATTTGTACAGATAATATTTTTCACTATTCACCTCAAAATCAATTATTTTAGAAAAAGTATAAAACAATTATTGTAATATAATTATAAAACTTAATTTAAATTTGATTTTTATTTTTTACAATTAATATTCACAAATATAGGAATTTTTTTAAATGAAAACATAAATACACAATGAAAACATTTTTAATAAGAAAGTAATAATTAAAATTGTTAACTATTATTATTCTTATTTCATATAAATTTTTGTGATCATATGTCTAAATATATTGTCCATATAAACAATAAATTTTATCAATAATATATTTATTATTTTCAAATAATGAATAAATAATCGAATTTTAGTACATTTTCATTTTAAATTATAAGTTAATATTTTTAGTTATTTAGTAAAACTACTTGAATTTTATCACAACAATAGAACAAAAAAGGAGCATTATTTATCATTAAAATTAAAAATAAGAAATTTATAGAATTTTTTTGATATATAAATAATATTTTAAATTGATAGTTAAATGTTTATTGTATCTTAATTAATACTTACATAGTCACTCATGATCTCCGCGTAAGTCCTAAGAATAAGATTACCTTAGTGGAAATCACAGCTGGGGATACTTCTAACATATATTAAATTGAAATTTTTGTGATCATGAATATCTCTCATTATATATTTTTATCATACCATAATTTTTTATTTTTCTCTTAGTTCTAGTCTTAGGAAACCCCAAGTTAGGCCACTACGTTTCCACGAGTGGAGAAATGAAATTCATAAGGAAGACACCAAATTCATAACATTATTTATTATAATCTTTTTATTAATTTTTTTTATATAGATACTTATATTTATATTATATTACTCAATAAATATTTTACAATGGTCATATTTAAAAAAATTATAACTATTTTTTTGGTTTAGTGTTGTGTGTGAAGAAATCTTTTGATAATCTTAGTTTTTAATAGAAAATATAATTTAAAATTTCAAGGTGTTATATTTCTAGTTAATCAATGTTAGGTTTTTAAAAATATTTTCACCATTTATTCCCTCTCATTCATGTTCCTATAATTCACGAGTTACATTGAAGATACTCTACACTTCTACTCCATCTCTAATATTTAGTCTCTTTCTCTGTTGATTCCATATGATCAAGGTTAGTTCATTATTTCTTTCACCCCATATACTTCCTTCAAATTTCTCCTTCTCTTATATATCTTAATCACAATTCTGATCAATTTTATTGTTTTTTTGTGAGTTCTAATCATGGTAAATTTGGTTTTTAGGGTTTTAAGGGGGTGTCATCTAGATTGGTTTGGATTCCATTATTATAGGTGATGTGATGAGGTTTTGTGTCCATCTGGATCAAGGTAGCTATTTTTCTAATAAACAATTACATTAAATGCCATAAAATGTGTTAATGTTTTAAAATAATTTTAATTAAAAATTATATAAATTTATTAACCCATAGACGTTTGAAATAGTTATAATTTTAATTTTATACTTGTCATGGAAGTTTCCCACACCAAATGAATATTAAAATACTAGAGTTTTATTTTAAAGGAATCAATTAATTTTGATATATTCTTCGAAACTGGGTTTTTAGGAAATGTTTTGTGTTTTAAAGAGATTTGTTTTATAAAAAACTGGTGTACTGGCCTAGAAATAAGTATTTTAAAACATGATAGTCTTGTGTTTTTTAAACGCTATTTAAATGGGTAATGTGGGATTTTTGAAATATATTGTTTGGTAGTAGCTAATTTCAAATAATGATATAATGGCTGTTCATAAATGCGAGAAAAGTATTTTTTCATTAAAGTTAGTTTTTATGGGAATGTTTTTAATTTTAATAAATTTTGATTTGATAAATTTTGGTTAGCCTCATTAGTGAGACCCTCAATCTATATAATGTTTCTCATTTATTGTGTCTATTAGGGAATGTTTTAATTTGATTATATTTGATTCTTATTTATGTATGTAAAAATTGGATATTTCACGTAACTGTGTTAGAGGTGATATGTGTTTTACATATTATTAATTTTGTAATGATCTTGTGAACTATTTTTTACTGACCACCATTTGTTGATATCATGGAATTCCTATATATTTATATAGTAATATGTATGAGTTAAACTAATTGTATTTTTTTATCATTCTCGAGCTACTAACCCATGGATATTGAGTGATAATAGGATTTATTATATATAATATTGTAACTTCAACACTCTTATTATTTATTATCGCCCAAATAGTTCTACAGGACTACTAGGAAATTGTAATTCCCTTTAGTGACCACCTAGGGTTCCATGTTTCCTTTTTAGATTAGGTACACAATTCTTAGTTATATTACTATTATTTCTAGATATATCTGAGGATGACTTAAATGATTTATAATATGTTTATACTTGATTTTTATTTTATATATTTTTATTATACATAACTACTATGTGGTTGTTGTTTATAATTATATCCCATTGATTCCTGGGTCCTAGTGATGGTTATGGGCTTCTTTAGTTTAGATTTTTTGATTATTTTCAAACCAAATTACAATTTTTTGGGAAATTGTGTTATCTTTAAAAGAAAAGTGATGTTAATTTTATTTTTTAGAAATTTATTAAATAAATAGAAATAAATAGCTTGTTTTTTCTGATTCTGAAATATCGTTTTTGTTGTAATGAAAAATATTTTCTATTTTTTTTGATTCATTATTTGGTCACAAAATAATTGTTATATATATCTTAGAGTTTGTTTTATTTTAAAATTTATTTCCCTAGTTTTTGTAAAAAAGATATTTAAAGAAAGATAATTTTTTCATTATTATTTACCCTGAAAAAACTTATTTTTATAATTTCTGTTCATTATAGAATTTACAGATTTTAATGCAAGAGGAACTTCATAGAATATTTAACTAAATACTCACTGGTGTTATTTATGGAAACCCTACTAATACATTACGACATATGTGGTTCTATATCTTATCATTTCTCTCAGGTACCCAGTATATTATCCCAATACTTATATTCTCATTTGGTAAATTATCAAATGTGTTTGTATATGGTGATTGGTCACAGATCTCGTAGAGGTCTTGTTAGAGCTATTGAGGTTTTATTATTTTTTTATATATTTTTTATTCCATTTTCTATATTTTTTGTATTTCTTTCCAATTGTATTTACATTCACGATAATTTTATTTAAAGATCTAATTATGTGGTTTGGATGGATTTTTATTTAATTATACTATATTTTTTATTTCTTACTTTATTTATATCATTGTATTTTCATTGTGTGGTAAACAAAATTTTGATAAGTCAGAAAATACTATCAATAAATTACATGGGTTTTTATACTATATATTTTTTGAGGGTGATATTGTTCTTATTAGGGCATATTTATTCTCAAGGAAACTTTTATCAGAATGTGGGAATCTAGAGAACTTATTTCTAGCATTATAGGGAGCTAGGTCAAATAAAAGTTCAATGCTAGCCTAGGACATTTGTTTACAAAATGGGTTATATCATATTATTAGAAAGGGAAAACATAAATTTAAAAATACAATACCATAAGTGAGTACCAGATGAAAATATGGGTTTAATAACACAATCATGGTATATGTTCATAATAGATGGAAATTGAACCCAATAAATTATAGATCCAAAATCATAAATCACGACATCATCATTTTTTCATAAAACATAAATATTTGGATTGTGGAAACATTAATCAATAATATGCTAATGTGACATAGATACAATCCATTATAAAATAGTATGACACAATATGATCATAGTATATGTTTCATGGTTAACCATACACTAATTAATAACATAATGGAATTCCAACCCATAATAAATTATGATTGGGATAACCATTTATGTACCTATTATTTTTTGGGATATCCACCCAATACAATAATCATTGAGTCTTGTGATAACATCCATTGTATCAAAAACATTCTCATGAGATATAATAATTTACTAATTTTTTTGGTGAGCTATATCTGAACCACCCATCCTATAATGGAAAACAATACATATGTGTTCCATATAATTATTAAAACATTTAAAATATCATCATAACATAGTATACCCATCAGTGATAAGTGGGTTCCATTAGATTTTACACAACAAATAATCATGATAAATCATTATAGAAGATTATGACTGTATAATTAGGTTATATTCCAATTTAATCATGTGAAACATCAAATGATACTAGCATACATGAACAAAACAAATTAATAAATTTAATAATTTCATTGAGAAATAAGAAGAAATACAATTTAATTTTTTATGTATAAATATAAATAATTTATAAATAAAATGAGATAAAATTTATATTGGTAACATATTAAAATATGGAAGGTATCCTTCAAAATATAAATAGAAATAGACTTAGAAATATTTTTCATACATAATTCATCAAATTAAGATGATTCCTTCCACTCCTTTCTATTTAAAGTCAAGAAAATGGAAAACGACAAGTGTGAGAACATTTAAAAATACTTCATTCAATATTTTGAAATAAAATTCAAGGTAAATATAAAGAGTCTTCTTAAAATAATAGATACTAATGTAAGTACATCAAAAAAATTACAAGATAGAAAAAGTAGATAAATATTCTCTACCAAAAATAAGAGATAAAGTTTACTCACATTTAAAGAATATGATCAATCAAATTTGAAACTAGTGGGATTTAATATCTTATAAAATTGTGTAAATAGATGATATATAGGGTAATAAAAAAACAAATTTTATTTTTATTGATAAATAACATAAAATTTATATGAATGGAAATTTATACATAAAAAATCTCAATTTGAATGTGATATTTGAAAATAAAAAGTTATAGAATTGTTACCATCGGATTTAGGAGAACTAAAAAGAGGTATCCTATAGTGGGGTTCCAAATAAATTTAAATACATGAATGTTATGATAAAATACTTCCATGGGAAATAATACAGCTTCAAAATATGTAACATATCTCAATTGAAGGAAAATTTACATGAGAAACCCTTACCATTACTCCTAACATCAATGAAGGGAATTAAACCTCATATATAATAAGAAAAAACAACTTAATATATTATTTTTAATTTTTATTCATACTTATTAAATTATATATTCTTCAATTACAATCATTCATTATGAATATATTAGTTAGTAATTTATTATTTACAACACCTAATGTTAGTAATTTTGAATATTTCATAAAACTTTCTTAATGGAAATATTTATACTCATTCATTGATACCAATTTTATCATCCAAATTTTAGTCATGGTAGTGGATTAAATTTTGTTTCAATTAATTATTCTATACCATTATCGTTTTATTAGTAGTATAGGTATGATTTTTGAGAACGAAATCCATTAAGAGAAAATATCAAGTAATTTCTCTAATAATAACAAGTTACTTAATAATGGAAAAAAATTTATAATTAATCCTTTAGGAATCATACTATTAACTTGAATAAATCCTTAGTATCATATATTACTAGCATTGATTTATTGATATTTATTCATTATTAAAATTATTATATTGTTATAGCATCATTCATAATGGTTATTGAACAAACCAAACAAAGACATGGTATTATAAAGAATGAATAACTATTTAGATTTATATAATATAAATATAAATTTCTCATATGATTAATGATTCTAATATAACAACATTATAGTGGATAATTTTATTTATAAAGAGTTTATGTGAAATTTTAATTGAAAAATATAGGGAATAATTAGGTAATTACTTTGAAGAATTATCTCCTCCTCAAAACGTGTCCGTCTAGACTATTGAAGTTATGAATAATTTGGAGAATAAGAATATAAAAACAAATAATAATAATTTAGGATATTTATTATTTATAGTTATTTTAGATATTATTGAGGATAAATAGTTGCTTCATTTGGGTATATGAGGGGTCTCTTTGTAGTTGAGGTTTGAGTGGAATTTTTGTAAATATTTTTTCCCTAATTTATAATGTTTTCATTTTAAATGGAATTTGAATAAAAATTGGAAAATAATGTGTATGAGTAATTCATCCCTTTTATCATAATTGTTTTGATATTTTTTCTTATATTTTAACGATATCTATATAGATTATCCATTTTACTTCAATCAACATTTTTTATGGTAATACAATTTTTACATTTATAATTGATTTTTAAACATAAAAATGTAGTGATATATCTAATTTAATTTCACTCCCCTCATTAAAAATTTGGACACCATCTAACCTAATTAAATTTCTGAATATTTTAATTTTATGTTTTATATGAAAACATAATATGTAAAAAAAATATACAGAATTTAATTTTTATTCATTAAATACTATGAAACTTATTTCAAATAGATTACTAAATAGATAAGTTTTAATATATTTGTTTATTAATAGAATCAATAAATTTTATTTTTCATTAAAATAAAATAAAATAAAATTATTAATGTAAAAATAAATGATTCATAAAAAAAATTTGTTTAAAAAAATTCAGTTGTTGTTGTGAAATGGAAATATTTATTTAGAACCAATAAATAATATTTAATTAAATTATAAATGGATTATATATATAAAAAAAAACATTATGAAATTAATTTTTTTACTCTAAAGAGAATAATTTTTTATCTTTTATAAATATTATATGATATAATAAAATAATTTTTTTTAAAAAATGAATTATATTTTAAACGCCATGAATTAGAATATTACTATTCTTATAGTTCCTTAATATTATGAGGTATTTTATTTATTTAATGTATTAATTACTCATTTTTTCAATAAATTATTTTGAATTCATTCATTTAAAGTAATAATTCTGACAAAAATTCATATTTTACCAAAATATTTTCATTAGTAAAGATGTATTTAAAAAAATGATTCATTTCTTTCTTTTGTATTAAAAATAATATTACTTATTAAGAATGAATTATTTATATTGAAAATTTATAATTTTTATAGTTAATAATATGTATGTCTTTTAACTAGATGTTTATAAATCCAAAAAATTTGATACATTAAATAGTTTTATACCCAAAAGCTATAAATTGTTTTATAATGCTTATATATTGGCCATATCACCATCATTACATTCGATAAATTAATCTAATTCTATTTTTAAGAAGAATGCATTCTGTTCTTCATGATTTAATTATAATTTAATGACATGATTTCCATGATCCTCATATTTTTTCATTTTAGGTTTAGTTATACTAATTTTTATTCTTATAGTTGAATATAGTATGTGGTATTTATTATTTTTAAAAAATATTATTAAATTAAATATATAATTACCTATAAATTTATACATTTTAAAGGGATATAATAATCTTTATGGTGTAAAAATTCATGGATTGTAATAATTACTTTCATTTATTTTTTTTGTATTGTTATATTATGAATGAATAATGTGATTTTATCTTGATTTATATCTTATATGACTTATTTTATAATCTTTTTAAATTTTAATGACTTAATAGAAATCATATTTTGTAATGATAAATGTGTTGTGTTTTAAAATATATATTTATTAAAACCCGTGGTGCTACATCTCCGATTCACAAACACATTTCTCCTCATAATTTTAATTATCTCTCACTAATTAAAATAACTGGGAGAATCTGTACAAAAGAAAATATTCAAGATATATTTTCTAAAGAAATATAAATCTAACCACCATAGGAAAGAATATGGAACTCATACTTTCACTCATAAATGGAAAATAACCAAAATTTATTTTCTTCACAACTATTGTAACTTAACATGACACAAAATTGTATATTAAAACATATATAATTGAATTAACTCACATAGGGAGTTCATCATAGACCATGCAATTATATAATATCATAGTTTGATTTGGGACTTGAATTTTAACTTTCATATCCTAATAACTAATAACGAATCTATATAGAGATAACAAATTAGTATCCAAATTCACACTAAATTTGACTAAAGTATTAATATCAATATTTATAGGAAACACATTCCCATGACATTCTATTAATTTTTTTACAAATTTGGGACTCAATCAACACCACACTAGGATTTTTCACTAATATTTATATAAAGTCCCAAATATTTATGGATTGACCCATTACTTGTTTTTGAAGTCTGGGGTTCTCGAAGGAGGCTTAGAAGAAGTTTGAAGGAGTTTATATACTAGATACTAGAATCATGGGAGATTTCATGTTATGAAAGATGGTTACACAACGTGAATATTTTTTTACATGACATGAAATATTTCCCAAATTGAGAAATTAAATAAATTAAAGAGGTGAGGATTTTTTCGGTAGAAACAAACCTTAAGAATTGTACTACATGAAAGGGGATTACCCAATATTTAATTCCCCAATGTTATTTGTTTTAAATCATTTCCATCTACTTAGGTTGTTGAACCGTACATATTCAGTAGCTCGTTCTTGACTCCCTATAACCTAGTGACCCCCTCTTCAATGTATTGTTGAGTTTTCTTCACGAATCGATTCCTAGGTTCCATATTCAGTCTATGGTGACTCAGGGTGATTCACAATTTATTTTTTCTTTTATTTTCTAGTGGTTTCTCTTAGATTGGTATTGTTTCCTCCAGTATCTTCTCTTCTATGTCATTTCCTTACCCATGTTTCTAATAGGGTTTCTCTTAGTTGTTATTGGTGTAGTGGTGCATGGAATCCTTGGATTGATGCATTTCTTATGGGATGGGTGATTAGAGATCCATTACATGATCTATTCTCATGCAAATAATGTCTACAACCTTTTGAGGTAGGGGATTCATTTATTTTCTATTTATTTATGTGAAATATTAGAGCTAGCATGACTTATCCCCTTGGATCATAATGAAATTGACCTAATAATTATTTGAACCAAATTAATGAATTAATGTCGATCATATAACCATTTGTTGATTTATTCCATGATAATGGATTTCCTCTTCATTTTCTAGGTAGTGTGATATATAGTCTTTTATTAGTTTGGCATGTTTTTCATAATGAAAATTGGTAATAAACATAAATCTTAAATTAATTGATAATTAATTATCTAAGGGGTTAATGAAGCTTGTTTAATGAATCTCATTGTTGTTTTTACAAATTTATGACAATAAAATCGATGCTGATATACATTTTTAATTTAATTGGTTAATAAACTTGAAGCATGTTGATTCTTGTTGATAAAAGAATTAAATTTGTGTTAAATAACTTTTTTAATTAAATTATGATAGCTTCTGATATAATTCTCATTAGGTTTTCCATAGTTAGAACATATAAATAATGAATTTTTTAATTCATGATGGAATAAGAATCAGCTGTGTGATAAACGATAATTCTTATATAGGGAATGAGTTCCCTATTTTCTTATAATTTCATGTGCCTTGTTCTTTGAATCCATGATTTCCCATTGTGTGTGAAGTATGAATGCCTTGATTTTGGGCCAGGACCCCTATTATTAGGTTTTTTTCTACTTCAGGTGATATGACGTGATCATGGAATGGCTGAGCCCAGAGGGTTGTTGTGGTATGTTTGTTAGGGAGCCCCGGATGTGACGTAAGCCCCATATAGTTGATTATAGAGCTATATTTTGGTATGGGGGATAATGGACCCAATTTTTGTAGCATCAGTTGATCACTAGAGTGGTGATATGAATTGTTCATTTCATTTGGTTGTTGGGGAGGACACTGGATATGACATAACAGGTTGAGGATGGGATTACCCATTAATATAAAAGTAGGATACTTGATTGAATCAATTGTATGGATTATATCTATATTGTTGTCTACATTCTTTTCTTTTTACACTTATTTAGGCATATAGTTTTGGTTTCTCTCCTTCCAAGAGAGGTGAAGAAGTTTGAGGTATTCCATGTTCTTTCCTTATTTAGATTCTCATGGTTAGATGAGTCTACACTCCTATTATTGGCATTGAAGACTCAATAGGTTGTTCACCTACTCTCCGTGTTGAGCCTCTTATGTTTGGTATCATAGAAATTTTTCCTAGAATACCTAGTAATATGGAAATTTTTGATATTTATTAATGAATAAATGTTCAAGCCACAGGGTTAGATATTTCTGGTATGCAATATTGAGGTCATAATTTTGAGAAGTCGTGGACTCGATTTTTTGTGACTAAAAGGCATGGAAAATTGTTGTGAAGCTAATATAATATAATGTGGGAAATGATAATAGATGATTAATGGTTAAGAATTAATTAATTTAAAGTGAAAATAATGAAGCATAATAAATAAATTTAATGTATATCTTAAATTTTTTGTGTGATTATTGGATATCTGGTTTTAGTAGTGGAATCCAGGAGCCTGAGAGACATTAGATATAGTTCAGTCTGAGACTAGGTTATGCCTAGTGTGTTTTTTTGAGATATATTATACCATGTAAATTTTGGGGTTCTATATATTAATCCAACCCGTCAGTTAAGAAAACTAAATCCTTGAGGATTCTAAGCCCTTTGAGGGTGCTTTCCCCAACATCCCGGTGGGAGGATGGATGGATGACTACCCCTTGGGTCCCACTCTCTTCTCTTTGTAGTTACATGTACTGTTTTGAATGGCATTTATTTTTCCCCTAATATGTGTGTAGAGGGATCTAATGGCTTGTTATTATTTCCCAAACTTGTATTTGAGATATATTTCCCTAAGGAAAACTATAGGTATAACATGTATAGGATATGATGGATGGGGGATTCCTACTTAGTGTATGGGATTTGATGGCTAGACGTATAATACCAGATGTATGATACATGTTATGAGGGATGTGGTGGTTCCTGAAAACCACCTCTTTAATTTTGGTTAAATGGAAATGGTGGTGTGTTTTACATAATGCATGTCGTGGTTCTTCGCCCAAGTGTCTATGAGATAGCCTTTTAGGGGAGAGATGTTTAGGATGTACGATATTGGGGAAGACTAAAAAACCAGTGGAGAAGTAGTACCGAGGTACCCTTAATATTATTTATTATATTATATGATCTTGTATGTGATACTCAGTAAGTATAGACACTGTGATGTTGGTAACTTTGTATACCTATTTAGGTGATGAGTTAGTTTTACATGTTGTTCAATGTAATTTAGCATGCTTTCATTACCTTTTTCATGAGAGGATCTGGGGAAGATCCTACTGAGTATACTATTATACTCGCTTACATGTATATAAACAGTTTTTAGGTCAATTAGAGAAGGTTAGAGATCATGCTGGTTTCTACTAGCTTCAAGTTTAGAAAGAGATGTTTAAACTTCGGGGTTGTTGTTGTATTTAATTTATTTTGGTACTTCCATATTTCCCTTTTAGTTTTAGTAGTTCTTGAACGAAGTTATATTTGTGTACTAGGGTTTTCTTTTATATTGTAGTCTAAGTAGGAGTTGTTTAGTGTCTGACTTATCTCTCTCTTCCGCATGGATTTTTCATAGAGGTAATGCCTCCCATATGATTTTTTATTATACCCTACGAGCTAGTCAAAAAACCATTGCCTATTATAGGAGGGAATTGGGGGGTTTTCTCCCTCTTATTATATTTTTATAATCATTTATAAAATTAGATGACATCATTTCCCCAATGACCCATGCATCCTCATGTGTTCCTAACTCCAACCTCTATCATATCCCTCAATGTATCATTGCTCTGGAAAAAGTTGATCTCAAGACTACACTAAGGGATCATATAAATGTTTTTCTTTTGGAGTCTGAGGTTATCAGTGGTGAAAGTGGACGATCATTTTGAGTAGTTAGTGCACACCTATTATTTTAGTTCAGGTACCTCCATTGTGACATTTCTAGAGGAGGTAGAAATAACAGGTTTCTCTAGTTTGGGATCAGCATAGAGTAGTTGTGGGTGGCATAGGATAGTCTTAAGATGGTCTTTATCATCAGAGAGCTATTTGTGACCATAGAGGTGGTCGTTAGTATGGTCAGAGAGGACATGGATCAGGTCATGGTCAGCTTCATGCTTTAGTGTTTCTAATGCCATGAAATCCACATGTTGTTTGAGGTATCCATTTGTTGTTTTCTACTTAGGTGCATGCCTTTTTGGATTAAGGAGAGCCTCACTACTTTATATCACCTAAACTTTTCTAGGCTTTGGGACTTGAGGAAGAGAGACTTCCAGTTCCATTTGTGTTGAGTACGGAAGTAAGATGTCAAGATGAATTATTTCAATTATGTAGAAACTATGAGCTAGTTCTGGGGTAGCACAACTATTGGGAATAATTATTATGTTTATGGATACAACCATATGACATCATCCTCATCATGTATTGGTTGTATTAGATTTAGGCTACCATGAATTTCTTCAAGAGGTTGGTTGTGTTCTTCGATGCTGATGGAGATCCAACAATGTTTGTTGGTGAGCAAGACCCTACGATGGGTTAGAGGCATGTTATGTCCTTATGATCCTTGCTGGCTAGGATGATGTTGTCTTTTTTCTTAAGTTTATTAGTTGGTGTTACCTGTGGTCTTAGAAGAGTTCCCTAATGTCTTTCCATAATAGGTTGTAGCATTACTACCTCAGTGAGAGGTAAAGTTCAGGATCAAAATATAGCTAGGCATACTTCCTATCTCATGTCTCCATATAGTATGGGTCCTTCTAAGTTCCGAGAGCTATGTATACAGCTTGATGATATGTGTGATGTGGTTTTTTGGTCCATGTTTTTCACTATGGGGTGAACCAGTTTTGTTTATTAAGAAGGATGATGTCATTTTATGGTTGTGTATCGATTATTATCACTTGAACCAAGTGAAAATGAAAAAATCGCAACATCTTCCATGAATTTATGATTTATTCTCTATAATTAAGGGTTCAATTTGGATAACAAAGATTGATTTGTGGTCAAGATATCATCGGATGTGTATACGAGATAAGGATATCTTGAAGACTGTTTTTTGTTTTTGTCAAGGCCATTATATGTTTCTAGTGATTCCATTCAGTATGGTGAATTCTCTATCAGTGTTCATGGGGTTAATGAACACTATATTCCATGAGTTCCTAGATAAGTTAATGGTGGTTTTCTTTGATGAAATCCTCATGTACTCTGCATCAGAGAATATTTATACAGAGCATCTATGTTCTATTATGGGAGTTCTTTATCATGAGTTTCTATTTGGGAAGTTACCAAAGTGTGAGTTTTGGGATCAATAGCTCTATTTCATTGATAATGTTTTATCTCGGAGTAGATATAGATCCACCAAAGATAAAATCAATTATGTCTTGGGAATCCCTAATATATTGGAATATGTGTGATGTTTACTTGGTCTTACAGACTACTATATGTTGCTCATAGCCAATTTATCTCAGGCTGTGACTCCTATGACAGTGTTGAGTAGAAAGGGTTAGGTATACTTGTGGAATGATCAATTTCAGACAACTTTTTAGTAACTAAAAGATAATTTGGTTAGTTCTCAGGTTCTCTATCCTTTAGTATAGCTATTTCAATTTGATGTTTTCTATTATGCTTCACATCTTAGTTTGGGTTGTGTTATGATGCAGTAGATATCAGTCATTTTATATGGGTCTCGGTAGTTACACCCCCATGATTGTAACTATGCCACCCATGATCTCGAGTAGGTTGGGGTGGTTTTTTCCCTAAAGTTGTGGAGGCATTACCTCATAGGTGATCTTTCTTTGGTCTTCATCATTCATAAGACCCTAAGTTATGTTTTCTACCAACATGAAATTAACTTGTGGAAATGTCAGTGGATGGAGTTCCTTCAAGATTATGACTTTAAAATTTCGTATACACCAAGAGAGTTGAATTTCATGGCCGATGCAATGAGTAGGAAGCCGTGCAGTGATGCAGTGCTGGAATCATGTCATTCTTGGAGAGTGATAGAAGAACTTTAAACATTTCACCGTTATATGGGATAAGTTGGGGGATGGGGTTGTCTTTTTAAGATGATGGTGTAGTCATATTTGGTGTAAAAGGTTGAGGAATCCCAATTGGGTGATCTTGTGGTGGAGTTATAGGGAGAAAAAGTTGTTGGTGGCGAGGCCCTTGATGGTTGGTCTGAGGATCAACAATATAGATTCTTGTTTCATGGAAGGATTTTCGTTCCATTGGCGATGCGTGAGATGGTTCCCAAGGAGTTCCATAGTTATCCTTTAGTAGTGTATCCTGGTGTCACAATGATTTCCCAAGCTTTGAGAGGTTTTTTTGGTGGCCTAGGATGAATCATGTGGTTCAAAGGTTTGTATCCCGATGTTAGGTCTTCTAGAAGGTAAAGGTCAAAAACCATGTTCCTGGTGGTTTTCTCCAGCCATTAGATGTTCCATAGTGTAAGTGGGAGGACATATCAATGGACATTGTTACTGGTTTACCTCAAGATTAGGGAGCCTATAAGTCTATATGTGTGGTAGTAGATCCTTGGATGAAATCATCCCACTTTATAAAGATCAAGGTGTTGAGATCAGTGGAGGTTTTGTTAAGGAAGTATGTGGATGAGTTCGTGAGACTCCCTAGAGTAAAGAAGAATATAATTTTCAATTAAGATTCCCATTTTACCTCTAGTTTGTAGGGAGGTCTGGCATGGTGTTGGTTCTCAATTATTATATATAACTATTAATTATCCATAGTTGGATGGTCAGATAGAGTGGACCATCCAGAATATTGAAGACATGTTGTGCTCTTGTGTCTTGGATTTTAGAGGTTTGTGGGTGAGTCAACATCCCTTGGTAGAGTTAACATACAACAATAGTTTTACTACGCCATCATTATAGTGTCATTTACATCATTTTAAAAATGGAATTTCCAATCTCGGTTGTGCTGGACATGGGTTAGAGAGTTCGTAATTCTTGGGTTATAACTAAAACAAAATACGACAGAGATGTTTCAAGTGATTCATGAGGGGATCAAGGAATCAAAGTATCTTTATAAATCCCATGGTTAAAATTGGTGGATAACTATGGATTTCAATCATGGGTATCATGTGTTTCTGAAGGTGACTCCCCATCAGGGGTAGTGAAGGTTTGGTCTTGGGAGTAAGATTTTTCCCTATTTTTTTTGGCCTTTTGAGGTGTTTGATCTTGTTTGATCCATGGAGGATTAGATAGAACCTCCTCCACATATGAGTCAGATACATGATGTTCTTCATATGTTGATGCTCCATATTTATCTTCATTATGACTCTAGAATCATCAATTGGGGTAATATCAATTTTGAAGATGTTACGACCTTCAACGAGTGACCTGTAGAGATCCAGGACTGCCAGGTGAAGGTGTTGTGTGGGTGTGCTATCCTGTTGGTTCATGTATTGTGGTGGTATGGTGGTGTGTAATAGAGTACCTGGGGATGTGAGTTTCATATACATGATCAATACCCTATGTTTTTTGGTGTTTAGATATTCTCTTGTAACACTATTCGCTTTGTGGTTATATAACTTTTCTTATTGTGATATGGATTTCTCTTATTGATTGTTGTGGATTTCCCTCTTTTGAGAGGTATCTACCTTGGGAGAGTGTTTAGGATATATATGGGGTTGTTTCAATATTTTGTGTGGTTCCTCTAGTGTGGTTGTTGAGCTCCTATAGTGGTGAGAACTATGAGAGGTATCTCGTGAAGTGGATATTCAGATGACCCCTTCGATTTTTCCTCTATAGGTTGGTTTTTAATTCTCATGGATGATATTTTTTTGATATTTATATGATTTAAGGTCACATATCTGCATGAATAGACCCTTTGTGTGTTTTTGGAGACTAAGGTGCTTTGGGGAGGCTCGAAAGAAGTCTAGAGGAGTTCTCCTACTAGATACTAGAAGAATAGTGGATTTCACATCATGAAAGAAGGTTACATGATGTGACTATGGGTTTCAATATGTGTAATATTTTGGGTTTTAAAAAATAAAATAAAGTGAATAGAAGACTTTGGGGGGGTGGGGGAACTGAATCATGTGAATTACACAATGTAAAATGGGATTACATGTCAAATAATTTCATAATGTTGTATGTTTTAAAACAACTCATGCCTATTGAGTTTTCTAACCATAAGGCTACAGTGGCTCTCTCTTTATTACAAGAGACACAATGATCCCCTCATCATCCTTTTTGGGTTTCCTCCATTGATGATTGATTCATACCTTCCATATTTGACCCTTGGTGACCCAAGATGATCCACAATGTGTTTTTCATTTATTTTATAGTAGTTTATCTAGGATTGATATTTTTTCTTCTAGTATCATTTCGTCATGATATTTTTTTTATTACCCTTGTTTCTAATGGTTTTTTATCCGTTCTTGTTGGTGAAGTGGTTTCATAGTGTCCTTGGATTGATTCCATTATTATGGGATGAGTGATCAAAGATCTGCTGTGTGGTCTGTTCTCATGCCAAAAACTTTGATGAAAATTTGATGTAGGGGTTTCGTTACTTCCCTATTTAATTATGTGAAATCATAGATCTAGAATGATGTATCCCCTTGGATAGAAATGATATTAACCTAAATTTTTTTCGAAACATATTAATGAATTTTTATCGATGACATAGCAATGTTTCTACCTTATACCATAATAAAAGATTGCCTATTGATTTACTAGATAGTGTGATATCTATGCCTTTCAAGGTTTAGCATGTTTTTCTTGATGTAATTTGGTATATAATGTAAATAAAGAATTAATTGATAATTAATTTTGCTAAAGTAATTAAAGAGTAATGTTTAATAAATTCTATTATTTATGTTACCATTTGATGTTAATCAAATTGATGCATATATGCATGTTCTATTGAATTGTTTAATGAAACTGAATCATTTTTTTTCTTATTGATAATATTATTAAAGGAATATTATAACAAATTTTTAATTAATTTTTGATATATTGTGATAGCTTGCTACTTGGGTTTCCTATAATTGGAATCTATAAATAATGAATCAATTAATTCAATATGGAATAAGAACAGTTTTTTTGATAAAAGATAATTCCTTTATAGGATATGAGTTTTACATTTTCATGTAAATTCCATGTGCCTTGTTCTTTGTAGATGTGTGAGATCAATTTGTGTATAGACCTAATTCCTTACTTTAGGGCCAGGAGTCCGGTTACTATGTTTGCATGTTGCTAATTTTGATGTGATGTGAGGATGGGATGACTCATACTGGGGGGTTATTGTGGTATGTGGGGAAGGGAGCCATGGATGTTACGTGAGCATGGGATGTATGATCCGAAGGGTTGTTGTGGAATGAGGGGTTAGGAGGTCTAGTTTTTGTGGAATCAATTGACACCAAGAGTGGATATATGCCTCGGTTTATACATTTGAGTGTAAGGGAGGACACCATAGATGAAATAATGGGTTGAAGTTGGGCTTACCCACTGATTTCATAGCTAAATTCTTGTTTGAATCATTTGTGGAGATGAAAGATATGTTATTTTTTATTGAATTTTTTACCCACATATCGAGGAATATGGTTTTGGTTACACTCATTCTAAGAGAGGCAAAGACATGAGGGGTATGTCACATTCTTTTTGTGGTTAGATTATCATGGTTGGATGAGGATATGCTCTTACTATAGTTGGTGAAGACTTGATTGGTAGTTCACCTACTCCTCATGTTGAGCCCCTTGTGTTTTTAAGCATAGAATGTTTTCCTAGAATAGTTGGTAATATGGAAAGTGATGATTTTATAATATGAATAATTTTTTAACCAATGGGGATGGATCTTGGGGTGATGCAATGTCGAGGTTATAATTATGAGAAGCTGTAGACTTGGTTTGTTGTGCTTAGAGGGCATGAAAATTTGTTGTGATGATAATATAATCAAATTTGGAAAATGATAATTGTTAATTAATGGCAAAGAATTAATTAACATAAATTGTAACTGATGTAAATGAAAAGTTTAATTTAATATATATCTTTATATATTTTTGTGCTTATTGGGAATCTGGTCTTGGTATAGGAAGCCGGGAGTAAGAGAGATGTTAGCTGGAGTTGATTATAAGACTTCATTATGCCCATAGTGTAGTTGTGAGCTATATTATATCATTTACATTTTTTAATCTACAAAACTCCACCCTTATGGTTAGGGAATCTAAAACCTCGAGGATTTTATCTCGGGGGGTGGGGGGTATTTTCCCCAACAGACTGATGGGAGGATGGATGTATGACAACCCTCTTTCTCTTAACTCCCTTCTCTTATTAGTTAGTTATGCTGGTAGGTATAATATTTAGTTTTCCTCATATATGTGTGTAGAAGGCTATAATGGCTTGTGGTTATTTCATGCACATGTATTTTGGATATAGTTTCCCAAGGACTACTATAGGTATAATATGAATAAGCTATGATGTTTTCAGGATTCCTACCCATTGTATGGGTTGTGATGGTTTACAGTACAATAACTGATGTATGATACACATTATAAGGATTATGGGGGATCTAAAAAAATACATGGTTACTATTGGTTATGTGGACAGGGTGGTGTCTTCCACGATGTTCATGTTTTGGTGATACACCATGGTGTCTACAAGATAAACTTTTTAGAGAGAGATTCTCCAAATGCGAGACATTGTGATAGAGTCGGGAACCCATGGGGAAGTGGTAGAGGGGTACCCTTGATATTGTTTATTATATTATATTCTCTTATATGCAATACTTGGTGCGAGAAGCCATAGTGAGGCTAGGAACATAGTGTACCTATTTTTGTGAAGAGTTAGTTTCACTTGTTGTTCACTGTGCTTTATCATGCTTTCTTTACCTTTTGCATGAGAGGTTCCAAGGAGGATCCTAATGAGTATACTATTATACTCACCCTATGTATGTATAAACTTTTTCTTAGGTCATTTGGAGAAGTATGGGAATCAGGATGTTTACTATTAGCTTGGGGATTAGTAGGAGCTGTTAGAACTTTAAGGTCGTTGTTGTCTATACTTTCTTTTGGTACTTGTGGTTTTCCCAATAAGTTGTAGTAGTTCTTACATGTCATTAAATTTTTGTATATGGGTTTTATTTTATATTGTTGTCTGAGTAGAAGTTGGATGGTTTCTGTCTTATCACTCTTTTCTGCATTTTTTTCTCTTAGTGGGTAATGGATCCCATATTTATGTTTATTATACCTTTAGTTCTAGTCACCAACTCGGGGCCTACTTGAGGTGAGACTCATGGGTCACTATATATATTCTCCCATTACCATCATAGAAGGGGTACAAATTGTGGGGAGGGGTCATGGAAAGATCTATATCTATTTTTAAGGGTGATAATCATTTATCTATGAAAAAATTCTAGATATGATATAATTTTTAGAATAAGAATGAAATATTACATTTGAAATTTTTGAGTGGGTAAAAAAGTGTACTATTAACCACTTCATTTTCATGATCCCCATCATAAATTGAGATTCTGTAGGTTATCCCTTTTTTCCCTAGTATTATTAGGGTTTTAAAATAAGTTTGAATCATTAAAACTTTGTTTATATTACTTTTTTATAATTCCAAAACTCTATAAAATTGATTTATTCTACTATTGGTGGTACCTTAGGTCAATATTTCCCGTCACACATGTCATTTGTTCACATAGTTATATCTTCCCATTGTTCATTTTCTCAATTACTTTCCCTTACACACTCTTAGTATTTACTTATTTATTAGAGAATGTTTCTCCCATTCTTCTTCCAACACTTTCAACAATTAGAATGATGTATTTTATGTTTATTGTGGATTTTACCACATACTTTTCTTGGATATAATTTTTCATTTGTTTTACTCAAAATTATATTAATAATGAGACTCTGAAATTTACATTTCCTCCTTCAGATAACATAAAAAAATACATTTATTTCTAAAAAAATCTACTATATGTAACACTTTATAGAAAGATAATTTGAATCAACTAATGAAAATACCAATTTTACCATAATGGTGGGGGAGAAAACTCAAATCATATCATCTAATTCATGTACATATTTATTCATAGGTACTAACGTGTTCATCATTTTTTTCATTACATAGAATTCTCTCTAGAGATTAGTTGTAAAATTTTAGGAAAATTATTTATTGAAATATACCTTCCCAGAATCCTCACATTCCATGGAGTTGATTTATTCCTCTTATATCCGTTCCTTGATTAGTATCACCCATTAGTATTACCAATATTCTAATTAATAAATGTATAGTAAAAGAAATTAATTCACTAATATATCTATAATGGAATGTGTAAATTTTTAAATTAATCTATTTATTGATTACAAGTGGATTGTAAGGTATGATAAATTATATTTTATGTTGATTCATGAAAGAGTTACTATCATGTTTGTCCTTTGGTGGATTTTAGAGGTCAACATGGTTTATAATATTTTATAAAACCTAACATAAAATTTAAATTAAGGTTCCTACACCCCATCCCATCTGAATTAGTTCTTTATTTTGAATGTTGTTTCATTATCCATTACGCAAGTTTTTTTCTCAATCCCCCTAGCAACAATAATTAAGGAAAATCAAAAGGGTTTATGTGAGTAGTATTGAAAAATAAGAAATGTTTGATATTAGATGATAAGGTAAATCAATCCTATTATGTCCAAATTTTTTAAATATAAGACACTTAAGGTTCGTCCTATAAAAATTTCAGTTTACCATATTTTTTTTATAGTTGAGTGAGCTTATACTTGTTATTAAAATAACCAAAAATATATAAACTCCACATTAATTCCAATTAAGTCACCCTAGACCACCACTCAAAGATCTCGTTCCCAAATAAAATAATTGAATATATGATTAATTTCTATGTGATATGATCAAATCATAACACACATGTTTTTTACATCATATACAAAATTCAAAATCTACATCTAAAAAATTCACATGAAACATAAATCACTAATTTTAGTGTCATTCCAAATTAGATAAAAATTTAATATTTCACATTATTTATTCATAATCTCCCACAAATAATTTTCTGTAATTTTTTATTTCTAGAAACATCATATATAGTACTTCTCTTCAATACATGGGGTATAGATGTAAAATTAATGTGAGAGAATATAAACTATGTAAGGGTAAACATAATAAATAACATCTAATGATCATAAGTGATCATAAAATAAAAATGTGGGTCGAATAACATAGTTATGGTATACAAATATTACATAATAAAATGAAACTCAATAAAACATAGATCATAAGTTATAAGTCATAAATTATGGATATTTTATAAAACATGAATGATTATAGTGTGGAAATATAAGATAAAAATATATAAACATGAAATAAGAATGATTCATAATAATGGAATATGTCCTAAATATGAGTATATAACAAGTGTCAAGGTTAAAAAATGAGATATTCATCACAAGATTTACTAAAGAACCCACCTTCCCTTAATATAGTAGAGTTGGGATAACCATCCTTCTACCAATATTTTTTATTCTAACCACCCATGAACCACAATATTTTGTTCCTAGGATACAAAATTTTGTATTGTAATATTATCTCATTATATATTATTTATTTAATTATGATCAAGAGGTATATAGTAGAACCACCCATCATATAATGATAAAAAATACATTTTTGTCCCACATAAAAATTAAAACATTCAAAATCTCATTTTAAATTAGTTAACCCATTCAAGTTAAATGTGTTTTAAAGGAAAAATACATAAAAAATTATCACAATACATATAAATAAACAATTTTATTAGTTTCATTAGATCATATTCATAGTGAATAATGAGAAACATAAAAAAATATTGTCATAGATAAAAAACACGTTTTAAATTCATTAATAATTATAATGTAAAATTATAAGAAAACACCTTTATGTTTATTATATTTAATTATAAATAAGTTTAAAAATTCTAAAACATTGAAAATAAATCATCTAATATAATTTTAACTGGATTTTGGGATGGTTTATTCCTAAAGATGTTAGTGAAAAATTTATTGTTTTGAACTTTTCTTAATAATGTCACCACAGTGGAAAATGGTAAGTGTTGCATATTATTAAATTGATCCCTTTAATATAAATTTAGCAAAAGTCAATGAAAATTGAATAAGACCCCATAGATTCATATAAGTAGATATGATGACATCAATAAAAAAATATAATGAATTTGGAAATATAGGGAAAATAGTACAGACTAAAAATAATAGATATGGCTGAATCCACCTAAAAACATCCATTTTGTGAAATTAAGAAAAAAAGTGTTATGAAATGTTTTGATAATATGTTAAACACATAAATTAATATGGGGGAATAAATATATATAGTTTTTATAGTTATAATTGATATAAATTTTTTCTGAGTGAATTTCTAAACATAACAAATCTCAATTTCAATGTGATATATTAAAAAACACCATTACATGTTAGGTAACCTTTTTAATTAAAATAAACATAAAGAGATATCATGGTATAGACATGGAAATATAATGAGTTAAATGATAATTATTATAAAATAAATCCATGTGGTTTTATATTCTTTAAAAAAAGAATATAGGTGGTGAATTTATAAAATATCATAGTGAAAGGAAAATTAAGATGAGATATTCTTATATTTACCCTTTAATTATAAAAAATAACCTTTACCTCATGTATAATAATGATACGATTTTTAGCGTATTATTTATTAAAATTATATATATATATTCCTTTTTATAATATTCAATAATAATTATTCATTACCTATATATTAGTCTGTTATTATCTTTCTTCATCATTATATTTTAGTAATATTAAATATTTAATACATGTCTCTAAATAAATATGGATATACTCATTCACATATTTAAAATAGAAAATTCCTAGAATAGTTAAGGTAATGAAATAATTAATTTACAAATTATTTATTTAGACTCAGCATCATTTTATGAACTTATTATTATGGTTTATTAGAATATAATTCTATATAATCATATTTCGGATAATAATTTTGAAAGCTATAATTTATATTATAATGAAAATTAATTTGAATATAAATATTAATTAATTATATTTATATTTTAAATAACTCCTAAATTTCATATATTTATATTATTAATGTTTTTATAGTTATTAATGATGAAAATTATGATGCCGATATAGTATCATTCTTGTAGATGGTTAATGTGGCCCAATTAAAAACATCTTATACCCATGAATGAGTTAGAGTATATATTTATATAAAAGTAAAAACATACTACTAGAATCAAAATGATGTAAATATTATATAACTATAAATTTTAATGTGATTTGAATAGTTTTTAGATGAGAAGTAACTAAAAAATATTGTAAAGAACTAGGTAAATTGATGACATCTCTACTTTGTGAAAGGAGTTCCCATAGAATGAAGGGTTTAAGCTTCATTTTGGGTAATGGATGAAACCAAAAGGCTATAAAGAATTTATTATGGTCTAATAATACTAGTATGGGAGATTTAAATTATGGAATAGTGTGGCATCAGATGGACTGAGGAGGAAGAAAGGTCTTTTTAAAAAGGGTTTTGAGTGATATTTCCTCAATTATCCCTTCTAAATTTTATAATGATTATATTTTTAGTGGAAAGGGGATAAAATATAAAATCTAATGGATGTATGATATTCAAAAATTCATAAACTGAATTGATATAAAACATTTCATGAAATATTGTGTCACACCACATTTTATAACCCTTTTTACCTCATTTTTCCTTTTATCATGAAGACACATTTTCACCTCTATAATTATTATTTTTATCTCAAAATAAAGTCATCCTTTTTACATAATATAAAAATTGTAAATGAAAACTATTAATATATTAAATATATTCATTTATTTAAACAATGACAATTCTAATTTTATATTAAATCATAATATATATAAAAAATAAGTTTTTAAAAGTAAAATTAAAATTTTGACATTATTATATCCGAATATTATTTCAAATAAATTAATAATTATATAATTTTGAATATATTTGACTATAAATTCAAATAATACATTTTATTCATCATTTTAATATTACTAATTTATCTTATTAATGATAAAATATATAGAAATTTAAAACAATTCATTAAAGAATATTACTTCTAATATTAGACAATTCTATTATTATTATAAAAAACTAATAATTATTACATGAATATAAATTAATTTATATATATACATTAAAACAAATATTTTCATTAAATATGATCCTCTAAATAGTAAAAATTTAACATTTAAATAAAACATATAATACAAAATAAAACAATTTATTTAAATAAATAATATTTCATTTCCTATAAATAATTAAATTATTATTCCTAAAATTTCCATATTCATTTCCTTATTTTTTTTACTTGTATAACTAGTAATTCATTTTAATTATACATTATATTTAATTAATTCATTAAATGTAATACATTTATCAAAAGTGCATATTTTATAAAAACAATTTCATTCATAGAAATGTGTTTTTTGAAATAGATTAATATATTCATATTCGACTAAAATATTATTTAATTTATTTCAAATAATTATTTATAACAAAAAATCATATTTTTTTTACATTTATATAATCATTATGTATATTAATTACATATTGAGAATTGAAAACTATTACATGTTTACAAGTATTTTTCCCAACAATTATATACCATTTTATAATGGTTATATAATAGACATATTACCCACATTATATACTATAAATTCATCACATTATATATTTTCAATGGACACTTTTCATTCCTATAGTTTTTATTTTTGATTTTAAAACATATTTTCTTCATTCACAATGATCTTTTCATTGTAGTTTTAGTTATACTAATGGAAATTACCAATAATGAAGATAATATAAGGTGTTTCTTAGTAGTTAAAATATTATTATTTTAAATCTATTTCTTATTTTAATTTATTTCCATTTAAGGGAAGTAATAGTTTATGGAATGTAAAAATACATTATATGAAATATATTGTCTAATGTACTTTCTTTTTTATGTTACATTATGAATGAATAATTTTTTTAGTTTGATTTTTATTTTTTTTTAATTTTTATATTATAGTTAAATTATTTAAAATTTTAAAAAATATTAAGAATCATTAATATAAATTTTATTGAAAGTAATTTATCCTTATTCCTGGGTTGTTTTATGGAAAGTTCAGTTACATGTGATTTTGCAAAATACTAAGAATGAGAGAAATTTGATTCCCTCATCCTTCAGATAAATTAAAACTATTGTATTTGTAAAATTTATCAGTCAATTTTCAAGATTCATGATTTTGTGAGATAGAATATACTAAATTGACAAGTTACATTTTTAGTGGTCACTCAATGTCTTGTAAAACATGATTATCCAAGTTTATAAATAACGTATATGATATATATTATAGTGTACATATTCATATGGAAGTATGCTTATGTTTTATTGAGATCACACCAGACACATTTGTACCTTGAGTACCAGATTTTATTTTCTAGAGGATGCTTTTAGCTTACATATACGAAATTATTATTTCATATTTTCACTCAATTATATATAGGGCAGTAGGGCCACATAGTTTGGCTTTTTTATAGGGATTAATTATTCAAAACTTTGTTGTTTTAATAAGAATATAATTTCATAAATGGTATCAAAATTAGTTTTTAATGGATGTAAACAAATATTTGAGGTTTTATGAAAATTTATTCGTGGGATTTCAATTAATGTGGGAATAAATTTGTTATTAAATAAAATGGGATACCATAGTATAAAATATCCCATTATCATAACATATTATATTCCTTGAATTTATATCATGACTTACAGTATGTATATATTTTACATGGGTATGATTATGATGATGATTTACACTATCATATATTATTATATATATTATGATATTATGTTCAAAAGATTAAAATACATACTGTGTATTCCAACATAGTTTTCATCGATTATGTTTCAGTGATATTGAATAATTTATAGTTATCCACACTTATTAAATGTGTCTAATGATTTAACACCAAAAAGTTGTAACATACAGGTTCCTTGAGATGGAAACTAATATAATAAAATCACTTTATTTTAGAAAATGTTGTTCTTAAAGATATGAATATAAGATACATCAATTAGTTTTTTATTTATATTTTTCATGAAATATAATAAAATTCCTATTCATATAGATATATCATTTTCCACTTCTTTATTGATCCAACATCCCTTTAGGGATAGAGATCCCTCAATATATGATTCTGGATTTGTATATTGTGGTAAAAAATTATAGGAACGAAAAATTTTCATGTTACTACAATTATATCCATCATGCATAGTATGTCAAGATATATTCTTTAAATATTACTCCTCAACATTAGTGTTGTTTTTCTTTGTTTTTTATTTAATATAGAATTGTTAATGACACTTCAATAAATTTCATGGTTTTCTTCTATAATTTATGATCTTTAAATGATCTTTTAAAATCCATCATATAAAATATTTCCACTACCTATATTGATTTACTAGAAATGTAATTGTTTATTACATAATATAAATTTCATTATTATCAATCATGTTACAAATGAAAGTTATACATATATTTAACATTGATCTGAATATCAACTACTCCAGTGTGTGTATTAATCATTACAAGAAATTATTCATTCTCTCATTCTTTGTTTAATTTAATATAATATTTATATATTTATATTATTTCACTAGTTTCCCATCACAACCATATTTATATAGATCTTATAAACGACACCCAAAAATAGTCTTCTCATCCACTGATAATATATATAGTTTATTTGAAACCATATAAACATCTACAGAACTATAACAATTAATTGTTTTCATGAGTTAATCAATTGAGAATGATCAGAATTTTTTTATTTATATTTAAAACATGTTGACTAACATTTATTATATCAGTTTCCCATTGGATGTATTCTAATTCCCCACACCAAATTCCTTTAAAAATCCTAAAAAATTACACATTCAACATAAAATGGTTAGTAACATTGAAAATAAGAGAAATTATGATTTAATACTTGTGTATAAGAAATAAAAAAATAGATTTTATATAAAAAATTAAATTAAAACCATTCTATTTTTCCACTTGTATACCCTAAAAGGTACATTAATAACTGATACCCAGATAGGGGGAGGGGTCAGTAAGGGTATTAATTTTGTTTCAATTTAATCATTTCTTCCATATACTCTGAGATCCAAAAATGTTATTTACTAAATTTTTATTAGGGACACTCTTATGTTATTATTAAAATACTAGTTTAATTATTTTTTCATTTAAAAAAATTCATTAATTTTTTTATTCAATGCTTCTATAAACTAGACATACCAATTTATGCCTTGAAAATTTTATGTAATAATGCAAAAAATAAAATAAAATATTTTATATTTTACCTATAGTAAAATAATAAATGGATCATAGAATAGTAATGCTTTAATGTAATTGAATTCACTAAATAATGATTAATATTTGGTTTTTCCTAAGCACTCCAAGACTAATATCTCCTAAATTTTAATGATTTATGGTTCAATCACTCTATATATTAAGTGTAACTCCCTTCATCCTCTAATTTCATAACTAATAATAATAGGATAAAACATTGTCACAAAAAAATATGATTCCTCTATTATTATGTTTCCCAAAGTATTGGAAGGTTCTCATTGATTATTCATAATTTATATTCCTAATAAGACATGTGAAATCATATACAACAACATAAATAATTTTCCTACTAATATCCAATGTGACATCATGGAATATATTCTTTCATTTGATAGGTATATAATGAGTTCCAATTAACATTTATAACTATTTACTTCTTAATAATGGACAAAAATAATGTTTCCTAACTTCCGTACATGTATGTATATCCATGTAAATCTTTATGGAATAAATTTTTGATTATTGATTATTTAATGATGGATTTCTCTATATTAAAACAAGGTTTGTCCAAGAATAATGTTTATGGTATCAACAATTTCAAACATGTTACAGAACATAAAATATGGTTCATGTAAACCATTGAGAAAACATACATTTTTTAAAAAACATAGTGATTTGATATCATTGAATCTTCCTTTGCTAATTACATTCTGTTTTCATTATTATGATTATTTTATTTTTATGAAAAAGCATGATATGCAATAAATTAGGAAAACCCTTTTCAGGAAACTGTAATATTCAGTACCCTTTTCATGTAACATATTTGTATTAAAATCTTTTCAATGAAAAATCAAACTTATAAATTGTGTCTATTTCCCTAAAATCAATAAATTCTAAAAACTTAATCTATTTAGAATCATTGACATGAATTACGATAAACATTCCTCCCATGATTTAATTTTCCATATAGACTTTGCCAACCCCTGAAAAGACTCTATAACCAATCATTTGTGAATTTATCATGGTCCTTATTATCATGAAACAATGTTAAGAACTTTTCATAGTGTATCTATATCTTTCTGGGATAGTGAACCATAAATTTAAAAATTACAATTCATCATATAATGGTTGATAAAAAATAAAATAAACAAAAAGAACCCCCATATTTTATGCTATTTATTATAATAATGGTATTTAGTGGATTTTAGAAAATATTTTAATATATCCACTCATCAATATTCTATATTGATATCCCCACCACACTGGTCTACGTAAATATCTAATATCTATTATTGTTTCTTATGTTCTAATGTGGATGTTTAAAGGGATATTAAAAATCCATTATTTTAGTACCCAAATCATATCAATTGTGGAATAGAAGTTTGGTTTGATCAAATGACTCAGTTAGGTTCTGGATTCATTTATGAGGTAGTTGTTTTGGGGTTCGATTATGAATATAAAAATTACCATTAAAAGAAAACTATATCAATAATGAAAAAACTGAATAGACACTAAAATGTATTAAGAGATTATGAGATTGTATAAGAAGATGGAAAAAGTAATACACCTAAGGAATAATGAAATTTTAGAATATATTGACCATATTAATTTTCAGTATGCACATACATGATATTTTATATCTAAAGTCAGTAATGAATAGAAGATGAATTTTAATAGTTTCTCAAATAATATTTAGAGATTATTATTATTGTGTTATATCTAGGGGTATCTCTTTAATCAAGATTTAACACTATTTAATGGAATATTAAGATAGATTATGAATGTTATTTATTCACTTTAAAAAAAATTAAATTTATAATAAAATAATTTTATGTCATATTTTTTTTATTGAATCCATATTTGGAGGTTGAATACTCTTTTTGTTCAAGATTTGTAATAATTTTTGGAAAATATTTTATCACATTATATCATTTAGGATAAATTTTTGTGTTACATGAGTTTCTAGATAATCCTATATCATATATATGAATGATTATTAGAGGATCATGTAATCAGAGATTTTCTGTCAAATATCAAGTATCTAAACAATTTTTAAAAGTCTAAACCATTGTAATTATTCAATAAAAATACTTTTTTTATTCTTGAAGTGGAAGTAATTTTAATCCAAACATTATTTTATTCAATTTAATATGTGATATGGGTTGTTTTTCTATGAAATTTAGGGGAACAATGATCACAAACTCACCCCAAGTTTAGTGAACCCATGAGGATACTAATTCTTAATGGAACTATAGTGTAGAAAATCTATGTAATTTTTGTGTTTTATATAGCATACTAGGATATGAATATGTAATTCCATAATATTTTACTATATATTAATACTTTAAATAAATCAGATGTGTCAAATATATTATTTTCTATGAAACACTAAAATAAAAAGAGACATAAAAAAATAAATTAATACCATTATGTAAAATAAATGAATAATAAAACCTTTATAAAATATAATGATATTACATAAGGAACTGACCTCAAAAATTACCTAATATTTAATTAAGTTAATAATTCACATTAATAATCCTTTTAGGTTTAAATATTTAGGTAATTAGGTTACAATATATACATAAAAAATTGAATATTACAAGTAGACACTTCAACTCACTATCCATTTTTATAATAAAACAAAAAATCTTAAGAACAAAACATGACATCATTTCATGTTTTAACAGCATAACTTTTCCTTAATTCCATCCTTGAATTAATTATTATTTATGTCCTATGAACAATATTTCATGACATGGGATGAGCATAAAAATATTTGTAAGGGATACATAAATAAAGAAAACTATTAGTCTTTAAATAACATGAAGACTATAAATAATTTATTATAAATTAATATTTTTCATCTTTATGATGTAGTAAAAACACTTCACTAAATATAAGCACAAAAATTACCCTTTTTGTTACAAAAATATTACCACAATATCATAAATGAAACATATAAAATTTGAAGATAACTTAGGACATAAACATACTTAAATTGAATAACCATACAGTAAACTAACAAAAATATCACTAAATAAAACAACAATATGACCAACTTCCATACCCAATGCATTAGAGATTATAATATAACCACCCATCCTTGGTTTATCACGGAACCACCTGTCATTTGTTTTATCACATAAAAAACCATCAGATGTCCAAGTACCAATAGATAATAATAATACATAAAACAAGTATAAAGAAAAAATAACATTTCCCCATTGTAATCACAAGATATCATTTCAAGATATTGATACAATCAATCCATTTAAAACATTCAAAAAGAAGTGTTTTGAATCAAATTGTCCCATAACACTCTAAAAATTTTGAACAGAATTTACAATTTAAAATACTCATGTCCATATAAATAAATCCTTAAAACCATTTTGAAAACATGGTCATTAATGAGAAATATTTAGAAGAATAAATCTTTAAAACATTTAGAATGATGTTTTAGATAAAGAGTCCCTTACCACTTGAGAAACACATGAATATAAATAACTATGGAATAAAATCAAAAGGGACTTTAGATATCATGAGAATATACTAATTCATGATTTAAATAGTCAAAAGTTTTGTATATACACATTATTGTATAATTATGTGTGAATGACAACAAGATATGCCTCAATGAAAGGAGATTGAGATGAAGTCCCTTATGAAAACTCAGTACCCTAACAACATCACATTAAAATTCATAAAATGATTTGATGGAAGAAAAAAGGGTAAATAATCACTTGGATATAGAATAGACTGAAATAAGGATATATAATAACATATCCTAACATAAGAAAATGTAAATCAAAAGACAGAACATCAAAGAAGTATTTGACTAAAAGAGGAGGGTGAAAGGTTCTCTTCAAAAGATCATTTTGTAAATAAAATAGATTGATTATGTGTATAAAATACAATTACACATAAGTAATGTATATATAAAATATAGTACATCAAAAATTATTTCTTATATTGTCATATAATGACATAATTAACAAGTAGAAGTTTAACCTAAAGAATGGAAATTGGGTTAAGAAGCTCCCTTAAAATTATTTTATCATTAGATTAATGATAAATAAATGGAATAATTATGTGTGAAAAATATAAATACAACCAATATAAGAGGATATTAATTTTGAAATAATCACAGGTCATTCACACATATTATTGGAAAAACAAAACCAATGACATGGATATTTATCTCAATGAATGGATATTGAGTTAATATTTCCCTTACAAAGTTTGTATAAATGATGTATGAATTTATAAAAGGGGGTAATAATGTGTAGAAATAGTATATACAAACAAAATTATGTTTAAATTAAAACATAAATAAATAAATAGTGATTACAAACATAATCCTGGCATAATATAATCAAGGAAGTATGCGTAAAACCCAATGAGTGGAAATTGAGTTTTAGAGATTCCCTTACCTCGAGCTAGATTTGTCTTGTATGTTCTTTTTTATTCCAAGATATTAAACATAAGTTAATTTATACTTTTTTTAGAACCTTTTTCATGTTTATTATTCCTTTTATATCACTTATTACCTTGCTATAACAATTAGTTAATTATTTGAGTTCATATCAGACATTTTGTTGATGTTCGGAACTTGAGTAAAAAATGAGCATGTTATAATTATAAATTGTCCATGTGGTAAAAAGTAAATTATCTACAAGAATTATAATCATTATTTAGATATATTAAATATCATATATATCCAGTATATATGTATTTATAATAGTATTTAGCATTTGGATTTAAGAAATGAAATGCACCGTTCATGGAGACGGTAAGCCGTACGTATGCATGAACGCTACTTTCAATTATTTTTAATATTTAAAAGAATGAAATATAAATGATACATAGGTATATAATAATTACAGTATAATATCATATATAAGTTTATTAACTCCATCCTTTATACATTCCATGTATGATATGAATGAGTCATATCACTTTGAGGGGGCAGTAGTCTGCACTTCCTAAAATGAAATTATTATATTTATACAACATGAAAAACATAAAGATATATTATAAATGAGAATTAAATAAGAATATAGATAAAATAAATATCATTTATATCACATATAATTATGGTTTTGTCATAATTTCCACCATAAGAGGTGGTAGGAGAAGATTGAATAATCATTGTCTCATGAGATAGTAGTTCACCGTCCACAGAAATAGTATGTTCTATACCAATTAGATGGAGGTGTGTGTAAGTGTAGTTGGAATAATTATTATAAAAACAACCTAGTATATTGAATATAATTTTTTTTGTTATAAAATAGTTGAATAAATATAGTTTAGGGGGGTTGTAGAAGAGAAATAAATTAAAGAAACTTGAGAGAAGGCCTTAGCTCAAATCAGGAAACTCCTTTTGATTTTAGCTAAAAGGCCTTATTTAGTTTCCTTATACCCAAATTATGGATTCTAGGAGTAACATATGAATTTTCAGAGATTATTTGGTCATATTTTAGAATATACAAGGGGGGATTGAGAGGTGTGAGTAAGGGTTAGAGGTGGTGTCCTTTTATAAGAGGGAGGTGTGGCACTTTAAGAATGTTTGAAAATATTATTTTACTATTAATTGATTTTTGAATTCTAATAACAAAAAAGTGATATATTTTGAAGATACGATGAGGATGGGTCGAAATCCCTTCATCCAAGACATTTTATACAAGTTTAAGTAATAAAATTAACCTTATCATTTAGATTTAACACTTAGTAAACTAACTTAACTTTTACCATGTGTTCTTGTATATTCATAATATATGGTTAATATAGTTACCATAAAATAGCAAGTGACCCAAAAATGGATCATTAATGAAAATTTTAACATCATATATATCATTTGGTTAAATATTATATTTTTTGGACTATTATATTATTTAATAAAATATTAATTTATTTAAAAAATTATTTATGTCAATTTTTATACTATTCATATCATGACTTTTTAAAATCCATAAAAAATTGATTAATTCAAAAAAACTTCATTAATTAAAATATAAACAGTTTTAATCATCCCTAAAATTTTTTAATGACAGAAAATGTTTAAAATTAATTTATTTTAATATTTATAATCTAATTTATTTAAAACATTAATTTATGAGGTAATCACTACATCACCATTATGTCATAAATAAATTTATTTATTTAATGTATAATTTTTTAAATAAAATACCATGATATATTAAATCTTTTTATATTTCTAATAAATATTTATATTTGAATAAATAACTTATATAACCCCATGTAACTTTTTTAGTAAAAGTTACATGTTTTGGTTATATTTTCCTTAACTTTAAGTTAAAAGTAATTAAATGTCAGTTTCACACAAAAGTGGATCTATGGGGTCCTAAAACTGACCCATATATGACCATGGTTAGAAATATCTCATTTAATAGGGTTATGACATGTGTTAGGGTAATTTAATATTATTTTAATATTATTTTTTACCCTTATTTTCTAGATTTACCCTTTAATCATGATAAAAAAAATATTTACTGAAGTTACTATTCATAATGTCTAAAAATAAATGGTACCTATTTACAGAATTTGGACCTCCTGATTCCAAATATGGAATCAATTTTTTCCAAATTCAAAACATTAAAGTTTCAGAAATTAATTTAAAATTAATTTCCGTTGTGAAAACCAAAAAGCTTGTTTTTAAGAAGTAAAAACTAACAAAAGATTGACATGTGTTTATGTCCCATTTCAAAGTGAAATTACTTAAAATGACCAAAATTAGATTAAATTATAAAAATATAATCTAATTAAATGTTAAAAATATTTAAAAGGACAATCTAATCAAATAAATAAATTCAATGAAAATACAATTTTGACTTAAAATGCAATATTTTTCATATTCATTAAAAAATGAACATTATCAGAAAAATACCAAAAATTTACCCAAAGTAAATTTTTATTTACCTATTCTAAAGAATAAGTTTATTTTGTCAAATAGAATATTTAAAAGAGAAAAAACTATTTTTAAGAAGGATTCCCCATCAAAAGGCATTAAATCAACCTTTTAAAGAATATTAGAGTATTTAATGCTTAAAATCAGATTCATTATTATTTTATGCATATAAAATTGATAGGATAAATGTAAAGACATTTAAAAAACATGTTCAATAATAATTTATTTAGTTATGTTCATTCCCAGCAATACAACAACTATGCATTAACTACTATTTAAAATAATAATAATAATATATTATTTTTCGGTATAACTCGATTTTGTGTGAAACATAACATTTTAAGGAAACCCATTGTTGCGTGTGGAGTACGCTATCAAAAAAAGTGTACTCTTTAGCATAAAATTAATATCTTATTCATAAATATTAATATATATGAAAAGGTATCATTCTATAAATACCTTGGTCGTTACATCCTTCGCCCCTTTTGGAAATTGCATCCTTGCAATTTTAAAATTGGGCTTGGAAAGTTCATCGAATATCCCACATTAGAAAAAAATTCAATAAAAATATCACTTTAAAAGAAATATATAGAAGTAAAAAGGTCACCCATGAAAACCCATACTAGGATTCCATGTTGGAAAACTTGGATATGGAAGAGAAACTAACCATCAATTTCTGATGGAGAGTGATAGAAAATATGATTAAGATAATGTTAACCACTAGAAAATAAAAAAATTATGATGGGTTAAATGGTATTTGATTCCCCAGTAGGAAAAGTAAATGGAAAACATATTTGTTTTAAGTTCCTTTTCATAATGTTGAGAAATTTATTTATGATCTTGAATAAAAACATATGGAAACATACTTAATTTTCATGTAGACTTTCACCCTTTACTAAATTTCTACCAAAACACATATAATCTCCAAAAAATGAGTATTCAAGATGACTTGGTCACTTAAAAAGAGCTAGAATCAACTTATAGAAAATCACGTAATACAAAAAAAATGAACTATAAATTTCCCCTATCTATAGACATTAACCAAAACCAAAATGGTCTGTACGAGAGAAGATAATCCCAAAAAAGCTAATACTTTATAAAAAGAAATACCAATCTTAATCTCCAAAATTCGACAAATAATACCCAAAGTAAAGAAAATAAAAATAAATAAACATCCTTACTTAAAATCATTCAATGTGATCAAAACTAAGATTGAAACCCAAAACTCAAAAGGATTTAATCACATAGTATTCCACAATAAATTTTAACATTTATCTCCGAATAAAATTGACTACTCTTAAAGCCTCATACTGATGTGTAATTAACCAAATCAGATATTCTCTATGATAGGTTAATCATTTCCATAAATAACCCATATCAACATATGGACACAATAAAAACATAGATTCTTCAATAACAAAATTTTAACCATGACTCCAAAAATCAGATCCCATAGTATTCTATTTTTCTTAAGCATATAATGTTCCCTAAAGTGAGAATTTTTCCAAAATAAAACTTATCACTTAATAACCAAATCATTTTCCTATACTAAGGATATCCATTTGATAAAACATAAGTTACCAAAATAAACTTATTATTGATCCATAACATAATTTAACTAAAAAAGAATATGTTATACTAACCAAGGACTTATTATTGATCCATACATTTGATTAGTCATTATCAGTTTCCTCATCCTCAATTGGAATGGCATTAGGTATTGGTAAACATATATTTGTACAGTCCTACTGATCCCATTCTTGAACCTTCTTCATAGGAAATCTATTTGTATAATGACCACGCACACCACAGTTAAAAAATTTAATTGATCCATCAAAAAGAAATTCCTTCCCTTTACGAGAGGTGACTGTATGTTTCTTTTTTCCACAGAGTATTCTTGATTTATAAAATTCATTATCACATATATAGCATCTTTATGTCCCTTTGATGAATTTTACTAAGTGTTTTTTCCACATCCTTGACACATAGGTTTTTAAATATACTTACCTTTATGATTATTACCTGAAGTTCCGTATGGATTTTTTTTGCATATACATTTCCTTATAAAAATCACCAAGGTTCAGGTGTTCAATCATGACTCTAGATAGTTGGTTGAGAATAACCACAAGATTTCTCATTGAAGCTTCAATTTCATTTGATTTCTTATTCATAAAACCAACATAATTTTCTTCACATCCATTGTTACTTGGGTGCCTATTAGATCCAACCATTTACTAAAACCAAAACGGTCAGTGTGAGTATATCATAAAAATCATCATATAATATCTTATGAGGTGTGTAAACACTAAGATATACTTATTAATTTCATCTTAAACTCATTCAATTTATCTAAAATAACTATGAATCTTTCTAATATTCTAACCATTATGGTTTTGTCACTTATGCTTAAATAACACCCTAACCTCTAATGTTATCTAAACCTACATCTAATACCAACTGTAAGGACCTGACCTTAAACATTACATAATCTTGAATTAAGTTAATAATTCATATTGAGGATCTTTTTAGGTTTATAGATTTAGAGAATTAGGTCATAAATTATACATAATAACTAGAATATTACAAGTAGACACTTCAACTCACAATCCATTTTTTTAATAAAAAAACTCTTCAAAACAAAACATGACATCCTTTTATGTTTTAACAACATAACTTTTCCTTGATACCATACTTGACTCTATTCTTCTTTATATCCTATTAAAAACATTTCAAAATGTGGTATGCGAATAAATAGCTCAGTAAGAGATACATAAAGAAAGAAAACTATTAGTCTTTAAATAACATGAAAACCATGAATACTTTATTATAAATTAATACTTTTCACCTTTAAGAAGTAGTAAAAACACTTCACTGAATAGAATCTCATTGCTTACCCTTTTTGTAACCAAAAGATTACCACAATACCGTAGAACGAAACATATAACATATAAAGTTATGTTTGGACATAAACATACTCAAATTTAATAACTATACGGTCAACTTCCACACATATCACTAAATGGAATATTCATACAGCCAACTTCCGTACCCAATGCATTGGAGGTTATAACGTAACCACCCATCCTTGGTTTATCACGAAACCACCCTTCACTTTGTTTATCACGTAACCACCTATAAAATTTCCAAAAACTATTACATAATCATAACACATAAAATAATTATAAAGGAAAAATAACATTTCCACATTGTAGTCACAAGATATCATTTCAATATATTGATACAATCAGTCCATTTAAAACATTCAAAAAGAAGAGTTTTGAATCAAATTGTCCCATAACACTCTGAAACATTCGAAATGAATTTAAACTTTAAAATACTCATGTCCATATAAATAAATCCTTAATACCATTTTGAAAACATGGACATTAATGAGAAATATTTATAATAATAAATCTTTAAAACATTTAAAATAATTTTATAAATAAAGAGTCCCTTACCACTTAAGAAACACTTGAATAAAAATAATTATGGAATAAAATGAAAAGGGAATTTAGATATCAATATAATATACTAATTAATGATATAAAGAGTAAAAAGTATTTTATATACACATTATAGGATAATTAAGTGTGCATGACAACATTATATGACTCAATGAAAGGAGATTGAGACAAAGTCCTTTATGAAAATTTGGAAGCCTAATGGAGTTGATTTATAATTAAAAAAATGAGTTGATAGAAGAAAAAATGGTCACTCATCACTTGAAAATAAAATGGATAGAAATAAGGATATATAATAACATATCCCTACATAAAAAAATGGAAATTAAAAGACATAATATAAAAGAAGTCTTTGACTAAAAGAGGAGGGTGAAAGGTTCCCTTATAGAGAACATTATGTAAATAAAATAGATTGATTATGTGTATTAAATATAAGTAAACATGTGTAATGTATATATACAATATAGTACATAAAAAGTTATTTCTTACATAATCATATCATGACATAATTATAAAGTAGAATATTAACCCAAAGAATGAAAATTGGGTTAAGAAGCTCCCTTACAAAGATTTTATCATTTGATTAAGGATAAATCAATGACATAATTATGTGTGAAAAATATAAATACACCCAATATAATTGGATATTAAATGCTAAAAAATAAGAGGTCATTCACACATATTCTAGAAAAAAAACCAATGAGATGGAAATTTAACTCAATGAATGAAGATTGAGTTTAAATTTCCCTTTCAAAGTTTGTATAAACGATGTATGAATTTATAAAATGGGGTGATTATGTTTATAAAAATTGTATCCAATCAAAATTATGTTTAAATTATAACATAAATAAATAAATATTGATTCCATACATAATCTTGGAATAATATAATCAACGAATTATGTATAAAAACCAATGAGTGGAAATCGATTTTTAGAATTCCCTTACCTCGAGCTCGATTTGCCTTATATGTTCCTTCTTCTCCGTGAATAATAAACTTAAGTTAATTTATAATTGATTAATAACATTTTTCAAGTTTATTATTCCTTTTATATCACTTATTACATTGCTATAACAATTAGTTAATTATTTGAGTTCATATTAGACATTTTGGTGATGTTCGGATCTTGAGTAAAAAATGAACAAGTTATAATTATAAATTGTCCATGTGGTCCAACTTCCCTTATATACAGAATGATATTCATGATTTAGATATCATATATATCATATATATCCTGTATATATGTATTTATAATATTCATTAGCGTTTGTATATAAGAAATGAAATGCACCGTTCATGGAGACGGTATGCCGTATGTACGCATGAACACTACTTCCATTTCATTTTCATATTAAAAGAATGAAATATAAATAATAAATAGGTATATTATAATTAAAGTATAATATCATATAAAAGTTCATTAACTCCATCCTTTATATGTTCCGTGTATGGAATGAACAAGTCATATCACTTTGAGGGCGTGGTTGTCTGCACTTCCTCACATGAAATTATCGTATTTATACAACATGAAAACCATAAAGTTATGTTATAAATGATAATTAAAGAAGAATAGAGATAAATTAAATATCATATATATCATATATAATTATACTTCCATCATAATGTCTCACATAAGAGGTGGTTGGAGAATATTGAACAATCATCATTTCACGAGACAATAGTTCGACGTCTACAGAAATAGTATGTTCTATGCCCATTAGAGAGAGGTGTGTGTAAGTGTAGTTTGAATAACTATCATAAAAAAACCTTGTTTATTTAATTTATTAGTGTTTTTATAAAATAATTTAATAAAGATAGTTTAAGGGGTTGGATAAGGAAAAAAAAATTAAATAAACATGAGAGAAGATATTACCTCAAAATAGGCAACTCCTTTTGATTTAAGCTAAAATGACTTTTTTAATTGCCTTCTTCCCAATTTAATGATTCTAGGAGTAATATAGGGATGTTGGAAGATTATTTTGGTAGAGGTTGGATGATCCATTGGGGATTGATAGGTGTGAGTAAGGGAAGAGGTGGTGTTATTTTATAAGAGGGAGGACGGGAACTTTAGGAATGTTTGAAAATATTATTTTATTATTAATTAATTTTTGAATTATTATAACACAAAAGTAATATATTTAGAATATAATATATTATGGGTATAAATAATCTCATAAAATATATTTTAGACAAATTTATGTTATAAAATTGACCTTATCATTTAGCTTTAACTCTTAGTAAACTATATTAGCATTTACCATGTCTTCTTGTATATTCATAATATATGGTTACAATAGTTACTATAAAATTCGAAGAGACCCGAAAATGGATCATTAATGACATTTTTAACATCATATATGTCATTTGGAAGAATATTAGATTTTTTGGACAATTATATCATTTAAAAAACTATTAATTTATTTATAAACTCATTTATGTAAATTTATTTACTATTTATATCATGACTTTTTAAAAATTGATAAGAAAATTATTAATTCTAAATAAATTCATTAATTTAAATATAAAAAGTCATAATCATCCCTAAAATTCGTGTATGTCATAAAAGGATTTAAAATAAATTTATTTTAATATTTATAATCTCATTTATTTAAAATATTCATTAATGAGGTAATCACTACATCATCATTGTGTCATAAAAAAAATTATTTATATAATGTATAAAAATTAGAAATAAAATACCATAATGTAGGAAATAATTTTACTTTTCTAATGAATATTTATAGTTTAATATATAACTCATATAACCACATATAATAATTGTCTTTGTAAAAGATACCTGTTTAGGTTATATTTTCCTTTACTTTAAATTAAAATCAATTAAATGTCATTTTCACACAAAAGTGGTTCCATGGGGTCCTAAAATTGACCCAAGGATTCCCATGGTCAGACATATCTCATAAAATAGGGTTATGATGTGTGTTAGGGTAATTTAATATTATTATAATATTATTTTTACCCTTATTTACCAGATTTACCTTTTAACCATGGTAAATAAAATATTTAGTGATGTTACCATTCATAATGTCTAAAAATAAAAGGTACCTATTTACAAAATTTGGACCTCATGATTAAAAATATGGAATCTGTCATGAACCGGATCTGGTCACCCTCAAACCGGAACCAAACCCAGCCCGCGCCAAGTCCCGAAGGGCGTTCCCGATCCGCACAGCTGGCACAAGTGCCCAGGTATCATAAAATGATGTTTGGGAACGATTTACCCAAGTTTATAAACATTAAACAATAAACAAACTCAATAAAACGAATCTGGATTTTTCAACTAAAACCATCTTTTACAAAATTCAGAACTGAATTACATCTTTTAAAACAAATCCACAAGACTATAAAAAAGGTAAAAAATCACAATTAAACAGCCCAAGAACCCTCATGGAAAGGGGCACCACCCTCAAGCCATCTCCACAAAACTTCACCACCAAGGAAATGCTAGAAACCCGAACCACTGGAACTAAAAACTGTATCCAAACCTGAAACAAAAAAATAACCAAATCTACTTACACCCAAGGGTGTAAGTAGGGTGTGAGACAATGCCCAGTAGGATACCACCACTAAGATATTCCATGTGATAAACATTCAAGGACAAAAATCTTGCAAGTTTTCATAAACAGAAAATGCTAGTTACAATTTTTAAAAGATGAAACTAAAAAAAAACAGTTTTCAAGTGGGCTATCATTAAGAATCAACAATTTTAAAAAATAATGTCAACAATAATGAATTTTCTAGCCAACTATACCATATGTCGATGGTAAGTACAAAGTAAATAATGAGCACAAGAAATAAGAAATAACCCCTAGGCACTAGCTCGTTCTGGGTCCCAGGTACCTCTAATCTCGGTGAGAGTAACCATCACAATATCCGTTCTCGTGCACGAGCCACTATTAGGGAACATACCCATAACCTAGTGGTCCCCAATCATCATCATCATAGATTAGTTAGAGTTGTAAGCGTCAATCTTTCTAATTGAAACTAAGTCCAAACCCCACGGATTCACTAGCATACTAGTATACCTCCACCCACCTAGATACTTGGGTTTTCCCTTTGTGCTCAAACAAGTTCAACAAGCCAAGAAATATAGTTTTCACATTAAAATATCACTTCCACCTCACACATTAACCAAACAGCCCCATGTACATTACACAAGTTACAAATTCCACTTTTCATTGAAATGCATTTTGAAATCAAACTCACACCAAAATAGCCCACATACTTTTTGCATAACTTTCAAAATTAAACAAATCCTATAAACTTTTATAAAGTCCCTAAAATATTCTAAACATCACATAACATCCCACTCACATGTTTTATAAAAACCCTTTTTATAAACAAAATCCATTTTTCACATAGCACTCACACAAAAAGCATACATCACCTTCAAACCTCTTCCACATTTCACTAAATCCATTAAACATTTTTATAAATCATTTCCAAGAGGATACACATAACATGAAAGACCTATTCACATTTTAAATGGTCCATTTGAAAGTATAAAAAATCCAAAACATTTTTACAATATGCTTTCACCTCTTACATAAATCCTTAAACCATTCAAAACTTTCATAAAACATTTCTAAAGAGTGTACCAAAGCTTTTCACATAAAAACCATTTCAAAACAGTATTTCAAGGACAAAATCACACCAATACAAATTCAAAATAGAATTTTCATCCCCAAAAACATTTATTAAACTACCCCAACTATTATACAAACACCTCAAACAACACCACAAAAGATCCACATGAAAATCACATTTTTCAAAATCACTTTGAAGAAGTACAATATGGTTTTACACCTTAAACGAATAACAAAACCCTCTTTAAAACATAATGGAACATCAATACCCTGCCAAATCATAATTTTTCAGCCCAAACAAGATTTATTAAACCAATTTCATATGTTATAATACACACCCAAACAATACCCAAAGGGTTGCACATGAAAAACGCCAAATTCTATGCTAAAATGGAACTATAAAAATAAATGCTTAACCAAATTCAACGTAAACAATTTTCACACCACACACAGAATATTAGGAACCTGCATAATAAGTAATTCAATAAAACTAACTCATCTAGAAATGATTACACATGGAATCACCTACTGGAAGTGTCAAATCCCTCAAAACATGGTGCGAAACATCAACCGCACCACCACCGCACCACAAGGAAGCTAAATACAGACCTAGACCACAATATTTTACAAATAAATTCACCAAATAAAACCCTATATTAGAACCCTAACTTCTGTAAATTTTAGAACATAATGAAAGAGAGAGGAAACCCAAAGGGAAAAGGAAGAAACCAAGAAGGAATCACTTACCCAAAACAATCTTGAAGAAAACGACCCAAAATCGACCAGAATCTGAATTTTAAAATAGATAAAAATTTGATGGACATTTTAACTGGAATGAGAAGATCATGTAGGAATTGTAATGGGGTAAAAAGAGTAAGAAAATAAGGAGTTATGAAAGGATCAATTTACCTCTCCAAATCTAGACGATTTCTGAAATCCAGAGAAGTTTTGACCATTTTTGCGATTTTATCGAGCTCCAAATTTTGGGAGGAGGGAATGGGGGCGCTCCTTAGGTAACTGGGATCGGGTGAGAGTTAGAATCACTAAAAAATTCAAAGAGTGAAGGAGATATTAAAGAATTAAAATTTATTTTTAATGCAGAAAATGGGCTTTCGGGCAGGCCCAATTCCTTAAATAAAAACCCAGATCCACCATGATTATGGATTTATAAATGGTCCAAATAAATATGGTGGTTTTAATATGTCAGGGGATGACAATTAGGAATTTTAATGGATGAAAAATTTTGAAAAATGAAGAAGTTATAAAGGAATCAAAATTTATTTTTAAATCTGGAATTGGGCTCACGGTTTGGCCCAATTCATAAAAACTCACCCATTCCTCCATAAATGCTTGGGAAACCCTAAAAACAAAGAATGAATGGAAATTAAATGGAATTTAACTTTAAAATAATTCATGTATGTGACAATTCTCCCCACCATGAAAACTTTCCACCCCAGAAAGTCACATAAAGGACAAAGCAACAACCAAACCAAACTAAGAAACCAAGAGATACTCCTTTGTCAGGTTTCACCCCAAAATGCCAAAACACCTCCAGTGATCAATTAAGGATTACTATCACAACCAAAACATATACCACTTTCCTGAAATGAACAATCATGTTCATAATTTATCCCAAAATAAAATTTCTCAAACACTATCTGAATAAGACTCAAGAAATTCACCCAAACGAACAATAACATTGAACAAGGCTACACTTACCTTATTTTAACGAATCCATTGGGTGCTCTCTAGTCCCAAAGCTTACCCAAGAAAGATGTTGGTATCTAGATAGCTCCAAAAAAGACTATCTACACCAAGCCAAGACCATAGATGAATGTAAGTTACTGGTACGGGGGGACACAAATACGCTCCCTACCATAAGAGAAACCAATATTTTTTTTCCAAGACAAAATCAGGACACTAATAGGGGGAGGCCTGAACGGACTCCCTGGTACATAAGGTAGACTTCCATTCAAAATTTTTGAAGGAACATACATTATAATCATAGTGGTTCTCCCCACCATAAGAACCAACCATCTTAACCTACTAGCATGTGCCGAGACAAAAAAAAACCCAAAAATTTCAAGATTTTGGAAGGTCTCACGGTTAGTCTGCACAGTTTGTGAAACCGTGAACTAACTGTGCTGATCAATATTCCTGCATGGATTCTAGGCACACAATATCTCTTATTCATTCACAAACCATGTGCTCAGCCTGTCTATCCAAATTTCCAACCATTCTCCAAATACTCAATGGAAACCAAAGGGGGAGGTAATGACATTGGGTGATGTCATGGGCATAAGGCCCTCCACCTATTTCCACCAAAGGTGAAAAACAGAAGAAAGATAATGAAACCATAGGTTTAAACACTTCCTATCTTTCATATTTAGGATATGACTTTGTACAAGGGTTTAAATGACCCTGTGATTTCCCTTGACTACGAGCCAGCTTCTCTCCGAGACCTATGGATGGAGCTCAAATGATTGAAGCATCTTCGGCCTCGCAGATAGTCTTTGGAATCCCACTGAATGAGAATTATTCTTTCAGTGCCACCAAAAACTACACCGCAATCCCAGATAAGCTTTCCAGACATAACAAATTCCAAACTCACTTTACCATATCCTGATATTTCACTGAAACGAGGGCTAAGAAGATGCCCACACATCACACCTTGTTTCTTTAGGTGATAAACAATAGAAGTAAAGAACACCGACACTCACATTCCTCTAAAATGGATGATTTTAAAGTTTTTACAAGGTATACATTTGCCCAACATAATAGGGACTCTTAGAGGATTTCACTACTTTCACCTATACGGTCAATCGATCACATGACATCATAAGACATCACCAAACATGATCATTGCGACTGATATAAACAATGCATGGAGAGGGACCTTATACAACATCCCCAAACAACACATAATTCAAGAAAGTGTCCACAATATCTTCGCATGACCAGATTTCCCACACTGGTAGTTTATTGTGAAATCTTTCTTCGAAGAGACTACGAAGGACTCAGAGGCCCTCTTAGACACTATCCATACTGACAACCCCAGATAACTTCCACCTTCGACGAATCAGGTAGATTAATAAACTAAGGTCTCTTTTAACCATCCACGAGCACTCTTCCACAATAAGACGATCCAAAAAAAACCAAGAATGTAAATGGTGCAGAATTATTCTACAAATCTCAAGAAAATATTCCTTACATTGATCAACTGGAGGATTTTCCAACAACAAAACAATCCGAGTTTCACTTCAGTTGTGCACTAACCCTAAATGGGGGCATACCTTATCCAACGGGAGAACCCAAGGACCCAACAGTGATGGTCCATTGGTCAAAAAAACCATAAAACAGATCCAAACACATGAAGGTAACCACCATAAAGGTGTCCCGAAACATATCTCAGAGGAGACTACTAACCGTTCCTTCTACCCAGCTTACCGACCAAACATAAACCCAAAACATAGTTCAAATAGGAGGGGTTATTGGACTAAAAAAAACATCCCACAAAAACAACATTTTCAAAAACCCATAATACAAACCATCCCAAACTATTCATCAAGACATCATGTTTTTCTTTAAAACCATTTCTTTGAAAACAAATGGTTCAACGGTAAGAGTATAGAACAATGGTACCCCATGGGCCTCACACATGCATGTTTTTGTGCCACACCAGACACCCCCCTCATATCCGTATCGACTCTCATCCAGTCGTGAAATAAACCATCCATCATCCCATATAATCCCATGTATGTGGTCGCTAATGGAAATACCAAAGGATAAAATAAATATTCATCCCACTTTTCAAAACCAAAATGGTAATCCAACACATCCTTTTTCTCAAAACCGCTAACCATGAGATTTCAAATCCCAGTTCAAATATTACTAAAATTTTCAGAAAGACACAAACATTTATACAAGAACTCACATTCATGTTATTCACATAAATTTCATAACATCTCATCCCATTAAAACACCCTATGATTGTTTAGAAAACTCTATTGGAAACACTTTTTCAAAACCAACTTCAGTATAGTTTCTGCTTTCAAAAGAGGTGTAAGCACACCATTTTCCATTTCAAAATAATTTTGAATTTTTACTTCCTCTATTTCATAAATCAAACCATTCCATATTTATTTGAAAATTCTTTCACAAAAACTTTACACTTCTTAAAACCAAGTCACTTTAAAACCAAAGTTCCAAGATTTCAAAACTAAAGAACACAAGACAATGCGAGAGGAAACTAGCTTCAGTGGGTGACTTGGACATATGGTTGGTGGCCATATTATAATCACTTAACTATCACAAAGAGTTTTCTTGGTAATATCCCTAGCTCCACATGGCTTTCCAGGACCTGCGAGCTTACTGAGACCATTAACCCAACTCTCTTATCATTTCCCCAAATCATTGTTAAACCAAGAAAACCAAAGGACTCTGAAAGGTCCCGACTTCCCCTAGAAACTTGAATCCTACCATGAGGTGTGGTGATCAGGAACACTACACATAGCTAGAATACCAAGTCCCTACAATCTGATCTCCATACTATCCTGACTCTTCCATAAATAACATAACCCAAAGAGAGCGAACCTCCTCTGATACCATTTTTTCACGAACTAGATCTGGTCACCCTCAAACCGGCACCAAACCCAGCCCATTCCAAGTCCTAAAGGGCGCTCCCGATCCCCACGGGCTGGTACAAGTGACCGGGTATCATTAAATGATGTTTGGGAATGATTTACCCAAGTTTATAAACATTAAACAACATACAAACTCAATAAAATGAACCTGGATTTTTCAACTAAAACCATCTTTTACAAAATTCAGAACTGAATTACATCTTTTAAAACAACTCAACAAGACTATCAAAAAGGTACAAAATCACAATTAAACAGCCTAATAACCCTCATGGAAAGGGGCACCACCCTCAATCCATCTCCACAAAACTTCACCACCAAGGAAATGCTAGAAACCCGAACCACTAGAACTAAAAACTGTATCCAAACCTGAAACAAAAAAATAACCAAATCTACTTACACACAAGGGTGTAAGTAGGGTGTGAGACAATTCCCAGTAGGATACCACCACTAAGAGATTCCATGTTATAAACATTCAAAGACAAAAATCTTGCAAGTTTTTATAAACAGAAAATGCTAGTTACAATTTCTAAAAGATGAAACTAAAAAAAACAGTTTTCAAGTGGGCTATCATTAAGAATAAACACCTTTAAAAAATAATTTCAACACTAATAAATTTCCTAGACAACTATACCGTATGCTGATGGTAAGTACAAAGTAAATAATGGGCACAAGAAATAGGAAATAACCCCTAGGCACTAGCTCGTTCTGGGTCCCAGGTACCTCATATCTTGGTGAGAGTAACCATGACAATATCCGTTATCGTGCACGAGCCACTAGTAGGGAACATACCCATAACCTAGTGGTCCCCAATCATCATCATCATAGTTTAGTTAGAGTTCTAAGCGTCAATCTTGCTAAGTGAAACTTAGGCCAAACCCCACAGATTCACTAGCATACTAGTACACGTCCACCCACCTAGATACCTGGGTTTTTCCTTTGTTCTCAAACAAGTTCAACAAGCCAAGAAATATAGTTTTCACATGAAAATATCACTTCCACCTCACAAATTAACCAAACATCCCCATGTACATCACACAAGTCACAAATTCCACTGTTCATTGAAATGCATTTTGAAATCAAACTCACACCAAAATAGCCCACATACTTTTTGCATAACTTTCACAATTCAACACATCCTATAACAATTTTATAAAGTCCCTAAAAATATTCTAAACATCAAATAACATCCCACTCACATGTTTCATAAAAACCCTTTTTATAAACAAAATCAATTTTTCACATCGCACTCACACAAAAATCCCACATCACGTTCACACCTCTTTCACATTTCACTAAATCCATTAAACATTTTTATAAATAATTTCCAAGAGGATAAACATAACATGAAAGACCTATTCACATTTTAAATGGTCCCTTTGAAAGTTTAAAAAATCCAAAACATTTTTCCAATATGGTTTCACCTCTTACATAAATCCTTAAACCATTCAAAACTTTCATAAAACAATTCTAAAGAGTGTACCAAAGATTTTCGCATAAAACCCATTTCAAAATCGTATTTCAAGGAAAAAATCACACCAATACAAATTCAAAACAGAATTTTAAACCCCAAAAACATTTATTAAACTACCCCCAACAGTTATACAAACACCTCAAACAATACCACAAAATATCCACATGAAAAGCACATTTTTCAAAATCACTTTCAAGAAGTACAATATGGTTTTACACCTTAAAGAAATAACAAAAACCTCTATAAAACATAATGGTACATCAATACCCTGCCAAATAATAATTTTTCATCCCAAAAAAGATTTATTAAACCAATTTCATATGTTATAACACACACCCAAACAATATCCAAAGGGTTGCACATGAAAAACACCAAATTCTAAGCTAAAATGGAACTATAAAAATAAATGCTTAACCAAATTAAACATAAACAATTTTCGCACCACACACAGAATATTATTAAGATGAATAATAAGTAATTCAAGAAAAGTAACTCATCTATAAATGATTACACATGGAATCACCTACCGGAAGTGTCAAAACCCTCAAAACATGGTGCGAAACATCAACTGCACCACCACCGCACCACAAGGAAGCTAAATCCAGACCTAGACCACAATATTTTACAAATAAAGTCACCAAATAAAACCCTATATTCGAACCCTAACTTCTGTAAAATTTAGAACATAATGAAAGAGAGAGGAAACCCGAAGGGAAAAGGAAGAAACCAAGAAGGAATCACTTACCCAAAACAATCCTGAATAAAATGACCCCAAATCGACTAGAATCTGAATTTTAAAACAGATAAAAAATTAATAGATATTCTAACAAGAATGAGAAGGTCATGTAGGGATTGGAATGGGGAAAAAAGAGTAAGAAAAGAAGGAGTTATGAAAGGATCAATTTACCTCTCCAAATCTGGACGATTTCTGAAATCCAGAGAATTTTCGACCATTTTTTTGATACTATCGAGCTCCAAATTGTGGGAAGAGGGAATGGGGGCGTGCCTTAGGTAAGTGGTCTCGGGTGAGAGTTGGAATCACCAAAAAAACGCAAATAGTGAAGGAGATATTAAAGAATCCAAATTTCTTTTCAATGCAGAAAATGGGTTTTCAGGCAGGCCCAATTCCTTAAATAAAAACCCATATCCACCATGATTATGGATTTATAAATGGTCCAAATAAATATTGTGGTGTTAATATGTCATGGGATGACAATTAGGAATTGGAATGGATAAAAAATGATGAAAAATGAATAAGTTATAAAGGAATCAAAATTTATTTTTAAATATGGAATTGGGCTCACGGTTAGGCCCAATTCATAAAAACTCACCCATTCCTCCATAAATGCTTGGGAAACCCTAAAAAAAATGAATGGAAATTAAATGGAATTTAACTTTTAAATAAGTAATGTATGTGACAGAATCCATTTTTCAAAATTCATAACATAGAAGTTCCAGAAATTAATTTAAAATTAATTCCAATTGTCAAAACCAAAAAACGTATTTTTAAGAAGTAAAAACAACCAAAAGATTGAAATGTGATGATGTCCAATTTCAAAATGAAATTTTTTAAAATAACTAAAATTATATTAAATGATAAAAATATAATCTAATTAGACTTTAAAACCATTTTAAAGGACAATATAAACATTTAAATAAATTATAAGAAAATACAGTTTTGACTTAAAATGCAGTATTTCTCACTATTCATTAAAAAAGATCTTTATCAGAAAATACCAAAAATTTACCCAAATTAAATTTTGATGATGTGATTGTAAAGAAGAAGTTTATTTTGTAAAATAAAATATATAAATGTTACAAAAACTATATTTAAAAAGTGTTTCCCATCAAAAGGTGGTAAATCAATCTTTTAAAGAATATTTGAGTATTTCATGCTTAAAATCAGATTCATTCTTATTTTAAGCCTCTAAAATTTATTGGATAAATATAAATACATTTAACAAAAATATAAAATCATAATTTAGTTTTTATGTTAATTTCCAATAATACAATGGCTTTTCATTAACTACTATTTAAAATATTATTATTATTAAATTTTATTTCAGTATAAGTCAAAGTTGTGTACAACATAAGATTTCAAAGAAACCTGTTGTTGCGTGTTGAGTATGCTATCAAAAATTGTGTCCTTTTTAAAATAATATGAATATATTATTCATAAATATTTATAGATCTAAAAAGTTTTCATTCTATAAATACTTGGGTCGTTACATATTACTCAACTAAAATTACCTTCATTTTGAAGATAAATAATTTGTATGTATAATGTTAGAAAACAATTTTCACTATGTGATAGTTTATTTTAAGTGTTTTATATTTTATCCTAATATATTAAATTGACAAAATTTAAAAGATAACTTTGAAAATGTATAATATTCCTATATATATCAACTAATATATATTATTTAATTTAGTAATTTCTATGAAATATTATTGAGAACACATCATGTTTAAAATGGGTCATTTTTAAGTAAATATATATTTTCATTATATTGTGTATTTTTATTTAAAATATATAATTTTAAAATATTTAATTGTAATTTTATATTGAGAAAATTATTTCAGAATTCATATATTCAATATTAGAGTATTCAAATTTTTGTTATTTTTCTAAAAAGATTGAAATTTAGTTAAATAATGAAAAAAATGTTTATTTCATAAATTATGAATCTTATGAAATACATAGAATATAAGAAAAAACTGAAACTCATGAAACCTATTTCACTAATAAATATATATTTTTATATGTATCATTATATATTTTAAGATTTTAGTTTTATTTTACAATACTTTATTTGGTAATTTAGAACTCGAACAAACACCTTTCTCAAAAAACAGTTTTAATAAGTTAGACATTAATTGTATTAAAATAAATATTCATATATGTTATAATGTAAATATTATAATTTATTTTTCATATTTGAAATCATAAGGTCCATTTTAGGATATAAGGGAATTTATATAGGAAGATATTATAAATTACTTTTGCAAAACCTACATACAGTATTAAAATAAAAAATTAGTAAAAGGGTTAACCAATGGTGTAAATGGTTTAATTTTATAAAAACTTATTTCTAATTGTTTTGTTAAGATATGTATTAAAATACCATATATCCAATATTATTTTCTATTGTTTATTCTTATTTACATGTGATACTTGTTCTATTTTCTTATTAAGTTGATTTATTTGTGATAATTCAAATTTTACCACTTATAAAATGGGCATTCCACCACCCCATAAAGAACACTATAAAATTTTATTATACTATTTAATTGGTACCATTTTTACTTCTCCAATAATATTATTCAAATTCCATTATCTTCCGATCATAATAATTTATCATATTTCATCCATCTCAAAGGAGTCCTCTAAGGGAAAACTCAATGTTCCCAAAAAATCTTGTAAGTTGTGACTAATGATGTTTATATTCAACCATTACCATTTAAAAATATTATTCTCAAGTTTATATGAAATTATATATATATATAGTATAATTAAATATTTTTTATATTTTTGGAATAACTATTTACCACCTTTACCATTCTCCATTAAGAAAAAAATATCATTCGTGCATTTGTGGAGACTACCTCCTATAAGAAGTAACATATCTAGTTTTTATTATTTCATACTTATTAATTAAAATATATTGAAATATAATTAAAAAACATAAAAATATATAAATAATATAATTATTATTATTTAGTAATGATATTACTCAAAAAAGAAACCTCATTCATAAAAATACTTATCAATTAATTTGGGTGTGTTTATATTTGGATCATTATAACTATCAACATGAATAATGATACGGAATTACAAATTGGATGACTATGAGAACTTAATTATTAATATTATATAATATAAATAAGTATATAATGATTTTATATTGGTTATATAATTGTGAAAATAATATTGAATCTATTAATTATTATATCAATGTTTATTTATTAAATATCATTGAAACATGATAATCATTGATGACCACTTCTAGGATCATACAAAAACACCCAAAAATGATGTTATAACATTATAAATAATAATAAAACCTCAATTACAGTACCTTTTGTGTTCTATAATGATTAATTTTTTATAGAATAATGAAGAAGGGCACTGCATTTATGGTACTTTATTAAAACTATCAAGATTAATCACACCTAATATTGAATACACATAATAACTAACTAATATAAATTTTGAAAATAATTATAAATTATATTTATATAAATATTGGAATACTAAAAATGTTCTTAAAAATGTTATTAAGATAGTTATTTTTTATATACAATACATTAATGTATTTAGTGAAAGATAAAAATTAAGGTAGAGAGTTCATTGTTTCAAATTTAATTTTTTGATACATATTTCATATTGTGGACAAAAATATATATAATATGGTTTGATTAATACATAATGGATTTATACAACCATATTTATGTTATTTATAGGTTTTTAAGATCCATATCGTGTTATTTATTTCTAATATTTTTGATTCAAAATATACCAATGTTTTGTGTTTTTATGTTGACTTGACTCCATTTTTTAGTTATAATTATTCTTTGGGAACATAATTTTTCCATGATTGGTTTTATCCACCATAATATATTATTTATTAGAACTTAATAATACAATATGTGGAGAATAAATTTTTAATTCAATAATTTCACCATGATGAATTTCTTCCCCAAAATTATTTAATTATTAAGAATTATTCACATCATTATTATTGATTGTTTCTCCAAAAATCCATATTTTCATCCTTATGATGTTCTCTATTAAAGTTGGAAACCCAATTGTATGTGATCTCATGTGAACTTAACATTTCACATCTCCCCTTTTCTATAGTATTACTACAACTCTTTTTATTATCGGGGTTTTCAACAAAGTTATTTCAAAATATTAAAAACTGGTCTTCTGTCCTTTAAAAATAAAATGTATTATATTTCAGTACACATTTCTATTTGATAAACATTTTATCTATTGATGGATCTATTACTGAAGTTTCATTTTAAATTTATTTTTTGTCTTATTTTTTCACTTCACCTTTTTAAAACCATTATATATTTTCATAGATATATTATTGATTATTATTATTAAAACAAATAAATTTATAAATATTTTCACATCACCTTATTGGAAACCTCTATATATTTTAATATCATAGTTAGTGAATATTAATTTTATATTTAAGTGTTATAAAAATGATTTCACATCTAATTTTTTTTTAAAAATTTAGGTTTTTACAAATCTCATATAATGACATTTTATTTAAAAGTAAGTGTATTCACAATATTTTCACTTAAATTTTTTTGAAATCCTTACATCTTTTTAAACTCATAATTATTATGCTGTATTTAAAAATATTTTTTTTAAATACAAAATTTTTTATTTCACAAATGTGATCATTTTTGAGGGGGTTAATAAATCATTATTTTATTTATTACATTAGTATAAAGTGTTTTCTAAAGACTCATTCAATTATCAAATTAATTTTCTACATTAAAACTAAAATATTTATCTCATTTAAAGATATGTTTTAAGAATAACTTAAAAAATAATTTTATAATGTAATATTTTGGGGGTAATCAATATTGGTTACCAACCATTTATATTATTATGGTCAATTTATGTGATACCATCTAGAAATTTTATAAAACAAATTATTATTTTCAAAGGTTATTTATGATATGATCAATGATACTTTTCAATTGGGACACACCTATATAGATGATCCATGGTTGGGATCTTATATCCCTCCAATGAATTTGTTAATGATTTATATCTTAGGAGAAAATTATTGTAATCGATAATTGATTCTCCCTCCACCTTAGGAATCCTCATGTGTTTCCTACTCCATTGTATTTATGGGGATCAAGTAGTGATGATTTATCCGCTATATGAATAAAGAAGTTACATACTCTAATATGTTTATAGAAACTAGGTAGTGATTCTTTCTCAACTATGTTTATGTAAATTAGGTAGTTATTAAACTGCACCATGGGAATCAGTAAGTGATGAAGGGTCCACTATATTATGGTAACCAGTTAGTGATTCATTCTTCATTATTATAGTTAGGTAGTGATCCATGCTCCACTATGTTATGGAAAATTGTTAGTTATTCTGTATTTACTTTTTTTCATTTTCAATTCTATGTTAGTTCAATAGTTTACTATTATGATTCATTTACATGAAATTCCATATCACTATTATTACAATTATTATATATGGCTTGTGTATATTGTCTCATGTGTCCACACTCTTATACCATGGTATATTTTTTTTATATTTTGAGTGTACATATCATTCTATCACAAATTATGGTGAAATAATAATTTTCTATATTCTTTTTAATAATATATTTATCCAATGATCATATTTCCTTAAATTCTTATGAACTAACCCTTGATGAAATTTTGATACTCTTTACATCACTAAGAGTTTTCAATAAATCCATTATTATATTTCCATTCCCACATTTATAATTATTATTTCAATATTGCAGATTCTTAGAAGGGAGTCTAGTGTGGTTCAATTCTAGTGAAATGATGACATGTATCACAAAATATTTCTCTTATGCAGTTGATCCCCAATGACACTAAACCTTTCCTTATTGGGATTTTTTTATTATTTGGGAGATTTAATATTTAAATTCTTGAAATCTTTGTATGTTTAGTTTGGTTCATCTCATTTTATATCAAATCTACTATTTTAATGAAGGGGTTTTTATCACTAGCTCTTGATGTGAATGTCTAGGAAATGTTAGGATAGTTATTTCGAGAATGTATTAGATTCAACAAGTTAACATGGTATTTACAAAAACCTATTGAGGTTTCAAATCATGATAATAAACATGGACATTTTTTCAAGTGATATTTGAGGTAGGAAAATAATTTGACCATAATAATTCCCAGAATGTAGTTTCTTTAGATAAGTACAATATTTTTTTGAGATCCATGACTTTGTAGAATGTTTAGTTAGTTATAAAATATTTATTAAAAATTTAATTCTATTTTTAAGTGTTTATTTTCAATATAAATTAGTAGGGGTGAATATTTAGTGGATAGATCCTTATCAAATATTATTCCTATAGATGAATGATTTGTTGACGGTGACTCTAATCATAACCTTACTAGAGATAGGTAATGATTATAAATTTTATTGTGATGCATTTAGAGTTAGTCAAGTAAAATGTTGAAACCATTAAGGGTGAGTAGTTCATATGGGTTAGAAAAATTGAGGATAATGACAAGAACATATAAATTGATAATTTATATTATCTTAAGGTAGTAATGGAACTGAGATATTGGTCTCACTACCTTTTAATATGAAGGATCAGGGTCTATACTATGTAAAATTGTTGGAATATTATTTCATAATAGATTGATTAAAAAAATTAGTGGAGGATGTTGTTAACTAAAATTATTTGATTAATATTGACATAATGTATAAAGGTTGAAAATAGAATTTATTGGTAGATTCACTCAATTAGATGACTTAGTCTCAAGTTGTTTTAGAGGCAAGTAGTACGTTGAAGTTTATGAGCCTATTAATTGAATTGTTTGATGACATCCATGAGTGTAAGTTAAAGAATTCCCTAGTAACACTAAGAATTACCTCCTTACTCTTTAATGATTTAAATGACATTCAATAGTCCAATTAAGATTATTTTTTTATCTGTTACATTATATATAGTGGGATTATCCATTTAAATGGATCTAGGATAATTGTGGGTCCTCTATGTTTGTGGAAGGGTTGCAGTCCCTTTGAGCATGCATGAATAGAAGGTGTGGGATTATTTCATCTTGATATATAATATTCATATATACTTAACCATTATAAATCAAATTTACAGAAAAAGTATATGTATCCATATAATAAGATTTAAATATAAATGTTTATTTAATTATTCATCACCTTTTTTGGGTGATGAGTTATATCACATTACCCATTGTAAATATTATAAATTAATAGTGGAGTTATTTATTTTATTGAAAATGTATCCCTGATGAGATGACTATAACAACCATGTGCTAATTTATCTATATTATTTAATTTTTGGGATATTTTTGAATTATGTGAGTTTTTTGTACTAATTTTAAAATATAGACAATTTTTTTCAATGGAAAGTGTGAAAGCTTTTATATATTAGTTTCAATGGTATTTTTTAGGGCCATACCATGTGTTGGTGAAACCGTGGAGCATAATCCAAGCATGGTCTGGTGTTATTCCAAGTTTCTTCCATATATTTTGTGCACTATTATGGAAACTGTGTGGCCATACAAAATTTAATTAAAGTGTAAATTTACATAAAATTACATTCAATAATTATGTATTTATCGCTACCTCCTCTCCTTTCCTCCTCTATATAGGTAAATTTTATTGGAGTGTAAGTGATGTCTCCCTTTTACACTAATTTTATTTTTGATTTTCCCTCTATATTTTAAGTAGTTTCTAAGGAAATATTCCTTCCCTAATCCTCTATCTTATTCTTCCTTCCATCCCCCAATTCACCTAGTGTTTTATTCTACCTATAACCCTAATCATAGTATAATTGGATTTAGGGTTTTGTTTTTTTTTTCTAAACAATCTTTTTATTTATCTTGGGGTAGATAAAGATTATCCTTTTGTTGTCTCTATCTCCACCATCAAATTTTATCAGTTTCTATCTAGTTTTTCATAGTTATTTTCATGATATTACTTAATTATATAATTATTTAAATGATTTTTTCATTTAAATATCATTTTTAGTTAAATTAATGTATGTATGAAATCTAATATGGATATAAAGGTTTTCCTGAAAATATCATATGTTGGAATAAGTGATTTTTAAATTCTATTTAAAGTATTTAATCAATGTAAAATGATAAAACATACTAAACAAATGTTAATATTTCTAGTTTGATATTTCCAATAGTTTTGATGAAAAATTTTTATGCCCAAGACATTTTCAGAATTTTAAATGAATAAAAATATTCTTTTAAATAAGTGAATTTTAAGAGGATAGTTGTTTTATATTTTTAAATTTAAAAAGTTATTTTAAATGTTTATATTTTAAAACTATTGAAATAACATGTAATTCTGAGAGATATTTCATTTGGAAGCCCATTTGACAGTTTATAAATTGAATTTCAAGATGTGTGTGAGAGCCACATTGATTTACCCATAATTGATTCTGTATTGTGGGTTATTTATTTTATGATATGATTATATAATGTGAATGGGGTTGTTTCATGTGATATTTATAAAGGTAATGTGAGATTTACTTTTTATAAATATTTTGATTTTGATGATCATTCATCAAGGATGTTTTATCACCTCCAAATTAGTTTTTTTCCTGATCACCTAGGTGACTAAGTGGGAGATATTGATCAATGATACATGAGTTACCTCAAACACTAGTTAATGTCCAATAGTTTCATAGATTCCTAAATGTTGAGGTGTTTACAATTGGGAGGCTTGTGTTGGTATGTTTACTGGATTCTATATTTGTTTTTTTCATATTTAATGAAAAATGTGGTCTTATATTATTTTTTGTTTTGTAACATATTAGAACATAGGGTGTAACCCATGATAGTAAATTTTTTATTGGTGGATCAATATTGGGGATTCAAGTTTCCATGATTTATTATATCCCTATTTCTAGCATGGTTCATTTTATTTTATTTATTTTCAGTTATATATACATCAACTATATTCTTCTCTTCATTAAATGTATTTAGTTTCCCCTAATTATTAGTTCTTGTTATTATATATTATTTATATATGAAACATTAATGTGGATAATGAAGAAGTGATTAATTTGTATTAGTTATGTATCATTTTGTCTTTATTCCTCTTTATTTTTATTTTTATGTTTCATAGACATCCAACATATGGATTCTCAAGGATAAATGTTTGGTTAAAATATATTATCCATATACTCACACTTCTAGAAAAACGACCTATTCCCACGGTTCAAAACCGTGGGTATAGCCCCCAAAACTGTGTGTATAGGCTATACCCATGGTTTTGGGAACCGTGGGCTGGAACGACGTTGGGATAGGGGTGTTGACCTATACCCACGGTTTTGTAGAACCGTGGGTATAGGTGTTTCACACACCAACACACTGGTGTACAACATAAAAGGGAACTAACCCCACGGTTTGCAAACCGTGGGAATTTTAAAATTTTAAAAAATCGTGGGTTCTGGGTTTCGAACCCGCGCCACACGCATGGATTTAGCACTGCAATGCAACAACGGCCATCCGAGATGAAATATTTTCATGTATATATAGATAATTCTATTATAATATATTAATATTAATGTTGTTATCTAAAAAAATGCGACCGACAAGTTTTGAACAACCGACCTGGAGGGACGGAATTGAGCGGCGAACCAACTTTGCTACGACGATTTTGTTAATATAATCATACGATTTTATAATTTTATTAATATTGTTGGCATATTTGAAAATTTATCATGATGAGATTCAAACACCGCACCTCACAGAACAGAATGGAGAACTAAACCAACAAAGCTACAGAATTTATATTAATTAATATTGGTATCCATATATTTATATTATTTAACACATTGTTCCTGCGTAAAAATTATTTCATCCTGCCCAATTTTTTTCCCATTTTTCCCCCGCCATAATGTGGGAAACCTATACCCATGGTTTTTAAAAACTGTGGGTATAGGCCTTTGAAAAAAATACCCCCGATACCCACAGTTTTTAAAAACTGTGGGTATAGGTCTTCACAAAAAAACCCATGCCCACAATTTTGTCAAAAACTGTGGGTATAGGTTCCCATACTATCTTATACCCACGATTTTCCAGAACCATGGGTATAGGGGGGACCTATAGCCACAGTGTTTTTTACAAAACCATGGGTATAGGCCCAATTTCGAGTAGTGTCATAATTTGGGTGGAATAATTCACAGAACTATGTTCCTCGATGCACATGAACATGTTTCCCAATAGTGGAGATTAAAAATACCCTTTGATCATAGTTATGGGATAGGTTGTGCGATATCACAAGTCATCTTTGGAAGGGTATGTTTTTTAGAAATTATGAGTTATAACTAATTAGTTCACAAAGGTGGATAATTTATTTTTAATAATAGAGACCCATTTGGTTGATTTTCCTAATAAGATTTATGTGTTTCAAATAGTATGACTGCATGGTTTTCCTAAAGAATAATTTAGGACTAGGAGGCCCAATTTAGATGGAATTAGGTACTTAAATGAGTTTCTACACACCATATCATCATATGCATGATGTGTAGTTTGAATATAAGTTTAAAATTCCAGACAGCATTTTATTGGAATCTGTCCTAAAATATGAGGATTTTTAAGAGATTCAATATTCCATAATAGTGTTCACATATAAAAATATTTACATGTTGTCTATAATAAAGGATCTTTTTGAGGGCTTGTGTGGAATTTTATTTTGACCACCTATAAAGTAGCTAGAGTTTAGAGAGTCTTTTATTGTAGGGGTATGTTTTACTGAGTAAACATAACAATGTATTTGTATTATAAAAAATTAGATCATGTATTATTTGAGTAGGAAATTACTTTATGCTGACCAATGAATTCATACAACATAGTATAAGGTCAAAATCATGTATTCATGAATGCTCCTACATTAACACGAAAAATATTGATACTAAGTCAAGAAAAATATTTTCTATGTTTTTTTTGGAAATTTTTAGGTCATATGATGGTTTGAAACTATTACTAGGATCAGAAAAAGTAATTATCAGCATAGAGAGAAAAATAATAATCAATAAATAAAAATTATTCTAGAAATAGTCGATCCCTTACTGCTTTTTGGAAATGATCCCTTGTACTCAATTAGTGAAAAAGGTAAATGATGTGTATATAATATTTAATGAAGTTCATCATGAATTTGGGTGACTATGTTACTAGTGTACATTGGTTATTATCCAATAAAAACATTGACAATAACTTATTATAATGATAAAATAGAGTACATAAGATTGTTACTAGACACTAATAATCAAGGAATAAATTGTTTTGATGGAATAGACTTACTATAATAAATAAAAAATGAAACAATATTGATAATGATCATAATGAAAATCATTATTCTCCTAGAGAATTCATAGTTCTGATCTTCTTCCTTACTTCATTTACATTAATAATCATCTTTACCAATTCATATGTTTTAATTCACTTATGAAAAATAATAAAATATGTCTATATCTTCTAATAATAATTAGTATTTATATTGTATCATAAACATTTTAATTACAATTTGATTCCTAAGACCCTCAATAACATGTCTGTTGTTTAAATAAATAATCTCTTACACAGTCAATCTGATTCAAATGAAGAATCATAAGTTTGAATGAAAAAAATACTATATCATTATATAATATTGTGTCACTAAATACCAAAGAACATTTTGGTCATGATATTTATAGAATTATGAATATAATTACACTTCAAAACACATAATCTTTCTTTAAAACATTAATTTCTCAAAAACACAACATCTTTGAAAGTTAATCTAGAATCAAATTAGATAAATCTCATAATAGAGACATGAAAACATCATATCTCATACTCATCATTAAACACTATGAAAAATATTTTAAAACATGCGATGAGAAGAAAAATATATACAATAGGTTTTTATAAAAGTGGATAATTATAACAACCCTGCTCTTTATTCCAAATTAATCCATCATTTATAAAATTAGATAACATATTATAAATCCCAAATGATTGAAAAGTATAATATAATTGGTAATTAGATATATTACTAATTCACTATAAATAGGGAATACGTCACCATTATTGAAAACCTTTTTAACATTACCATATTATTACTTCTTACATACAACTTCATGGGATAAACTGGGATCATACATGAGAATGGGGTGAGATATAAATCTTATTAATAGAATAAATATGGCAAAACATTAAGAAAGTAATACATGTTATGAAATATAAATATCAATGAGACATAAAATGGGTGATAATCAGAAACATGAACAATGTGACATGATATAAAATCATAACATAAAGGCAACTTGGGAAATGTTGAAACAAAATAAAATATTCCATCATAAACATAGGTCGATGATAACAGAAAATACATAATGATAGAAAAAGTACTATAAGGGATTAGGTTCACTCCCTATTATATTTCGTGATGTATCCTAATATTAAAACATTACCCTATGCATGGAAACACTATATAATTCTAGGTGCACCCGTCACTTTCATTTTATTATCAAGATTATATTTTATCAGATGTTATAAAAAATGGAATAATTTATCATCACATTTTATTACAATATCTTTCAATGTGTAATAAATGAATGTTTTTCCAAAATAAAAGAAACATGAGTGAATAAATGTGAACAAAATTGATATGAAAAGGGTATGGTTATTCACTACACAATTTTTCACATATAAAAACCATGGTGAAATTTTAGTAGAAAAAGGACATTATATAAAATTACATAAAATGGTTTGATGAGACCCAACTGGGTATCTCATAATGTTTAAATAAAATACAATGTAATAGTGTCATGGAAAAACCTATCCCAACATTAATAATCAGAAATATAAGGCATAAGATAATAAAGAAAAATGAATAATCGAGAGGAAAAAAGTATCCCTTGCCTTGAGCGTGTGACTCAAAATTATTGTAGGGAGTTTCATGACAGTTTCAAGAAAATTTGGAGGACTATTGATTGGGAAGGTAAGATTAAAGATGTGATCGCAATTTTTTAGTGAAGAGAAATTGGATCTTGGGTGGGTTTATATAGGAAATGAGAGGGAAATTCTAAATTATTTATCAAACATGGGTTTTTTAATCTGTATAATAAACTAACCAAATAAATTGACCTACCCATGGGTTTTCCCATGTTTTCTAAAAATTGGTTTGGTTTTATTTATTTAATAAAGAAAACCCAAAAATTATTATAATATTACCATATGTGATGTAGAGGTGCGCCATACTCTTAATGAATTGATTCGAAAACCATAAAAATATATTATTTATTTTGGAGGATTCATGAAGGTTTTATAAGTTTAATAAAAAACATAAAAAAATTATTTTAAATGGGATACATAGTTTTTTTTGCAGTGATTCCATTTATAGTATTTATTACACCATCTTTTGTGTCTTTATAATGTCATAATACACACTATATATTTATACTATATTTAATTTTTACCTAAAAATTGGATTATCTTGGAAAATTATTAAAAATTCACTATTTTATAATTTTAATGTTCCCATTCCAAAAATAATATTTTTTTAAAGAAATAATTTTCAGAATATTTGATTTTTTAGTTTTAAAATAAAATCTACATTAATTGAGAAATTATGGGTTTTTATAATAACAATTATGGAACCCTTATAAAAATTACATTAGATTTCAGAAAAATTATATAATCATTTATTTTTTTAAAAAATTATTTAATAATAATATTTTTATTTTATTTTTTAAAAATACATTAATTCAATAAAATAATATCTTTAATGGAATTTAAATTTTACACACAAATACACTTTGTGTATTATTATATCAAAATCAAAATCATTTATAAAGATACAATAATACGAAGTAAATAATGCATTATTCATAACATAATATACATACTCATATTTTTATTACCTTTATAAATATTTATTTAATATACCAAAAAATTCCCTAAGGGTAAGGTGCGTGACTGTGAGACATTCAGGGGTTGGTTCAACAAAAATGATTTTGATCGTGATCCCGATGAACATGAACGTCTCGAGTCGATGGATTCACTCATGCTTAAGTTGATGGATGTAAATTTTTCCTAATTCAAGGGAAAAATCCAGGTGATGTCATCTCCCATAGAAGAATTGATAAATGGGATTCATAGGGCATGGTCATACTGGTTGAGGCAATCACTTCTTTTGTGAGTGCCAATTGGATTTTTCAAAGCCCAATATTTATAATAATCATATGATAACTATATAATGTATATATTATCAGTGGTAAATATTTTTATCATTCTTATAAATTTTATAGGATATAATAAAACACAATAAGTTCATGTGTTTTATATATCCATAAAATATAATAAATTATTTAATTAAATCACTATGGGAATTTTAGTTATAATTATTTGGGTAGTTTCAATATTCCACCATTAAGAAATTTCATCTTTGAAATTATCATTTCACACACTAAAAATGGTGAGGGTAATTTTATTTCATCACTTCCCCTAGTTCCCATGTCATTTATTTAAACTATTGGATTCCCAAAATAAAATCAACCAGGAAATTTTTTTATTTTGTACAACTTTTTCTTTACTATCTATGATTTTCACTTGCTTCTCCTCATATAAGAGATCATTCTCTAATGGTACCACTTCTTGAGTGAGTACATGTAAGGGTCCTGGTATATAATTCTTTAATAAGAATACATGGAATATATAATATACATTAGATAGGTTAGGTGATAGTGCTAGTCGATAATCCACTAGTCAAATGCAATCATGGTTTCCAAAGGGACCAATGTATCTTGGACTAAGATTTCATTTCTTTTTTATTATGATGAAATTATTCCTTAGTGAAATGTGTAGGAATACCAAGTTTCCAATATCAAAATATATATCTCATATATTATTTTCAACCTAGCTATTTTGTCGACACTGATCAACCTTGATGTGATGCTGAATGGGCTTGACCATTTCAACGATTTCCTTAACCATTTTAGGGAAAATAATTTTGTGTTCCCCAACTTCATCTTCACATGTATCTGTTCTCCACCACTTCCCATAAAATTCTTTATAGGGGGATATTTGGATGATTAAGAGGAAACTATTATTGTATGAGAACTTGATATGATGAATATGTTTATTCCATCCTCCTTTGAAATCAATCGGGCATGCTCTCAAAATGTAACATCCCACGTTTAAAAAAAGGAAAGACTATGTTAAATTGTATAAAAATACACTATACCAACATTAAATGAATTATTAAATATTGTTATTTAAATGATATTATTATAGAATATCTATTAGAGTGGTGGGTAAAAACATGATTAACTGAAGTATACAAATATGGTTTATTAATTATAAATAAAAGTAAAACCCTTTTGAATATAAAAGTAAATAATTTTCTGAAAAACAATTTAAATGTATACAATTGTGTTTATAAAATAATAAAATACCTATTTTTATATTCTATTAATGATATATATATAATAATAAATATAATTTCTAAAATTCATATTATATGTTTTCTTAAATGATATAAGAATAATTTCATTTTATGTATAAAATGCATTTTTCCAAAATGGCAGTTTTGTAGCCTTTTAATGGTGCACCTATTTTATGTCTAGTTTTTGACACTTTTATAAATTTTATTTCAAAAAAAATAAAATTATTATTTGATATAGTAATAAAAAAATTTATTTTGGTTGATTTTCTGTTTAATTTTTTGATAAGTTTCATATTTTGATAAATAGTTAAAAGTATCAAATTTTAATTGAACACATCTTTTTAATCTAAAAAAATTAGACTGTTAAGTTATATAATTGATTTGTATGAATGTATAATTAGATAAACTTTATATTATTTAATAAAATTTAGGTCATTTGTATTAATTTCACATTGAATTGTTATATAAAAAATATCAATCTTTTTAACATTTTCACTTTAATAACCTGTTTTCTCAACTCGTCAATGGGATTGATTTTTAATTTATTTTTGTTGGATTTTGAAGAATGTATTTTATATTTTGAATCAGTGTGTTGAAATTATCTAAATAGTTAACTATTATTTTTGGACATTATAAATAGTAACATTTTTAATTTTTATTACCACAGTTCAGGGTAAAACGAGAAATTAAGTGTGAAAATAACATATAAATATAAGAAAATAACCCTAATACTTGTTGGAATTTTATTAGATGAGTAATTTATACCAAAAAAAACCTTGGAATTATTTTTTGATACATGGGTGCCACTTTTATGGCATTAAGATATTTATATTATTTTATGGAATGAAAAGTAAAATTTATCATAATTTGTTTAACAAGTCAAATATTTTTAATTTGGGGTTATATAGGATAATTTTTTGAAAATAAATAATATTTTGAAGGTAAAAATATAAAATTCATCATAATAATTTATTTATAATATTTAAAAGAGTTATAATTAAATTAAATTCTTACAAAATGATGGTGCAATAATTGTTCAATTAAAGAAAATATCAAAAAAATGATATTAAAAATATTAAAATAAATAATATTTGAGATAATTAAGGTCATAAACAAATTTTATAGATTTATATGACATTTTAGTGTTGTTTTAAAAGATTTGGTTCAAATATATCATGTTTTTATCATATTTTCAAAAAATTAAAGTAATGAAGAATTTCAAAATTAACATTAATGATGTATTAAAATATAAAATATTTTATTAAATGATCAAAAATTTATAAAAATATAAATAAATCCAAATAATTGGTATAATTATTAAAATTTAATAAATAAACCATTTATTGGTATTTTCTATTTAATAGTAATTATATTAACCCTCAAAATGTAAATTACATGATATCACAGAAAGAGTTAAAAGTGTTAAATAAGGGTTAAAACAAAAAGATAATGGTTTAAAAGTTAATCAATTTTTTGAATTTTCACTAGATTAATTTATTTCATACAATATGTGTCCTATATTTAAAAATAATCATTTTGGAGGCTTTTGGAATATAAAATTAATATATATTTATTTAATATTTTGAAAATTTCAAAGAGTTCCCCTCCCCTATCTTATTAAAGGGAACAACTTCATCTCTTTTCATCACAATTAAAAAACTATTTGGTTCAGCCTTGATATACCAAAATCACTTCCTAGAATAAATACCTAGATTATATAAGCCATATTTTAGGCACAACACTCTCATTAGAGGTGGTAATGTTTCAATCAAATTAGATCCTCTGAAGAAGGTATATCATTTTTAATTAAGTGTTTCTATTTTTTATTATTCAACTACCTTCAAATATCATTTAACCATGATAAAATAATAAATACAATATCCTAAATTTAAATATTTGTTATTATTTTAATATAATAACCTATTTTCATGTCCTATTCCCATGAAATGGTAAAACAATTCATCAACTGTGTGTATGATGGTGTACCGCCCCACGAACCCATGGAATTCGTTTTCCTTCACCATCTCTCAAGAATTGTTATAATGATGGAATTAATGTTTATATGTGATATTCAAGAAATATTTATAATTATAATAAAATAATATATCATATATTTTATAACATTTCTATTAATGTAAAAATGATAATTTTGTTCATGCGTATGTGTAAACTATCACATTTATGAAGCGGTGTGATTCATTTTTCATAACCAAAACACATGGATAAAATATGTAAGTATATTTAAATGATTAATATTATTGGTAATAAATACCACATGGTAATATTGTATTGTTATTGGGTTGATTGTGTTTTTTAATAATGCTGGTGGGCATGGATAGTTATGGGCATCCAACAAGGTTGTTGACTAATTATGTTCACAAAGTTACAAAATAGAGGAATGGATTCCATGGAAGTGGTATAAAAAATTATGTATATATGGTTCTTTTGATTACCATTATTTTCCAAATTATTGAGGGTCTAAAATTTTGATGATGGATCAATCATAATGAATTTTTTATTTCTATGAATGCTTCATAAAAATATGAAAAAAGGCTTGAGTGTCATGGAAATTGGAGTTTGGTGAAGGTAAAAATCATTGGAAATAAATAGGGAGCTTCAAGAAAAAAAGTGGACAACTTAAAAAAAAGTAATGATGATAATGGAAGATTCTAAAATGGGTGGAAATTTATATAAATAGGCACCTGCCATCTCATAAATGATATTAAGACTTACTTAAGTGTCTAAGGTTCTGATTTTGTGGGGGTGATTCGTGACGATTTTTATTACAAAAAGATCAGAAAGAAAGGTAGTTTGCGAAGCCTATGAAATCCAACTCAAAATTATATGCATTGTAAGAGTAGTGATCTTGGTTAAGGCTAACTTATATTCACAAAATCATTTCAGATTCACGAAAGGAGTATTCTTAGTGAAGGTAAGTTGATCTTTGCAAAAGTCGTTAGATTTGTTAATGTTATGGGGCTCAAGATAGCGGGTTATACTTGTGAAGAATTCATTAGTTACATGAAGGCTGTGCAAGCTTCATGAAGGTAGTTAGAATCAAGAAAGTTTTTAGAAGTGATTCCTATTGGATATATGATAATCTGGTATTCATCACGTGGTTGAAATTAGAACTTTAACAGAGCATTTATATACAATTTAACATACATTCATTGTTTCTAATTAAGGGAAATACATGTTCATAAACTATGTGTGGGTCATTTCCAAGAGAATTGAAAAAGTAAAAGGAAAAAGTTTATCCATTCCACAAGAAGTGAGGCATAGAAATAGAGATTGAGGGTGTGAGCCTTAGTAAGTAGCGAGTTGCAGCTAAACAATATGAAGGTAGTGATCATGAGTATAAAAGTGATCAAGCCTGAAACTTATTTAGAAATGAGCCTTAGTATATTTGGTAGGCCAACACATTGTCATTGTATACTCATTGGACATAGCCTAGTGGGGGTGAACTAAGTAAATTTTTTTCTCTCATGTATGATTTAATTTTTGTTAATACATTTATACTAGAAAGGGAGAGAAGAGTATTTTTAACGTGAAAACAAGATCCAAGGGGGAAGTTGTTTTAATTTTTCATACCTTGATTCACCACCCTAGAGGATATTAATCCTATTTGGGATAAAAAATAATATATTAATTATATTATTATAAATATATAATGATAAAATAATACTCATCATCTTTCCATATTGATCATTAAAAAATAGAAACATTACTCATGCATATTTATTGTTTACCATCTCCATGATTATAATGTTGTTCATTTATCATTACCATATATAATGGTTTGATTAAAAATTATAATTTATATATAAAAATTAAAATAATATCTTGATTATTATTCTATAGTTGATTTAAAAATGACTACTTTGTCTATTGAAATCATACCAAATTCATTTTGGACTCAAGTACTGAATATCAACAAAGCATCTGACATGAACTTAAAAAACTAAGTAATTTTTATAAAGTGATAAAAAGTGATATAAAATGAATAATAATAATAATTAAAAAATTTCTCAATAAATTACATAATTAATCTATGTTTATTATTTGGGAGGATAAAGATTATACATGATGAGTCAGAATCAATGTAATGGTATTTATCAGAATTTCCTTAAGTTAAAGAATATTTTATATGTTATAAACTTAAATTATTTTATAAGTTATATATCACTCTCTAATGACAATATATATAATTTATTTATTTATTATCATTATATTAATTTTTTTTGTTACAATTTTTTTTGGACTACAATTCGACTGATTATAAATTAATAACGGAATTCATATCCCAATTTACATTCTTTGTGTTCAACTTCTACTTCTTGATTATGTCATTCTAATATTATGTTTGAAATGAATTTTTTATATATTATTATATATTTCAACTTTTTATGAGGATTTACAGAGATTAAAAATAGTTGATTCATTTTATTATTTCTCTTATAAATTATACGATTTTTGTAAGGGACATTCTTTTAAAACCCTCTTTTAAAGTTACTCTTTCAATTATTTTTACAAAATAAAAAAGGATTTTTTTAACATATAAATAATGTATATAATGTCTCACATTCTCATCTCTTTATATTTTGGATGTTTCCTTTATAATTTTAAACTTTTATTTTTAAATAGGGTGTTTTAATTTATGAGTGTGTAGATTTGTAAAAAAATGAAAACTTTATTAAATGTTGAAATGTTATTTCACTTTTATTCATGATTTATGCATTATGTTTATGTTATTGTTCTTAGGAATTTTTTATCAGTACAAGTGGTTTGATGAAAAATTATTGGTGGGTGAGCCCGTTATATACCTTCAATGTGTCGTGTAATGATATGAAGTTAACCGATAGAGTTTCTCCTTTGGGATTAAGAGAATATTCTATGGTAAATATTCCAAATGTAACAATTAAAGTTACTCCATATATATCCATGAGAGATACAATAAATGTAATAGTGATATAGAATTGATTTCAAAATTTACCTTTATTATTTATATTTTCTATCTAGTTTTATATGAAACAAATTATTTCATGAGGTAAGCTAAAGAGATTTTGTTTTATGGGTGAAAATTATTAAATTTTGAAAAAAAATCATGGGTTTATAAGTATTCATGGATCAACTATTTATTTATTTATTTTTTATATCCCTTTATATTATTTTTGTTCTTAAACCATGTTTAAAAAAATTAATGGGGGATAATGTTGGGTAAGAGAGATAAAGAATTAAATTTGAAAGTTATGAATATTTTTCATGATAAAGAAACCATGTTTTATTTTTTAAAAGTTTTATTTTGTGAAAGAATTGGATATTGAGTAGATGTTTATAATTTGTAATATTGAGTTGTTTTGTATTTTTTATGACATAATTAAATATAAATATATACCTTAAAATGTCTTCAATGTAATATAAACTAATTTTCTTGATTAAAAATCAAGACTATATAATTTTTAAGGTTATTTCTTTACACATTGTGTCAAAATATGGTTTATATTACATTATAGGTTAGGATACTATTTAATAATAAGATAAAATTTTATATAACCATAATGGTTAGTATTGTAGGGAGATTAATATATATTACAGATAAATTGAATTAATTTTAGATAACATGAATAAGTATATTTTAGTTTTTTTTATCCTCATCATATTGTATATTATGATTTTATTGCTCATACTAGCCTTTTTGGTGTTAGTAAATGGATGGATCCAACAGGAACCAAAGAAAAAATGGATTTAAAAAAATATGAAGTGTCCTCTGAATAAGAAATCTAATGAAATTAGAGATGAAATTAGAAGTGTTGTGGTTATTCTAAACCAAATATCATGAGTAATGATTAATCACTTGAGCCTTGGTGAGTTTTTTAATGCATGCTATATGATAGAAATGAATCCCTATTGAAGTTCTGGTAACAATGATCATAAAGGTAAATTTATTCAGTGACATATGTTTAAAGGAAGTATAATGAAACACCTAGTAAAACATATTAAATGAATGAGAATATATTTTATAATGTTAAAGGAGTTAATAAATAAATAATTGGCCAAGGAAAAAGAAGCGTTCAATTGACTCCATGAAAGGGAAATATGTTCCACACGAGTTATCAATTGAATTATTAAAATGTATAGACTATTGTCATTATGAAAATTGATGTCTTTGGAAGAAGGATCATGAGTGGTATCAGTAGGACCAAATAATTATCTATATATGAAAACCTAAACCCATTACAATTGAAAAAGAAAAGACTATAAATGACATATAAAAGTTATGGATTATTTCTTGGTTCATGTTTTAACATTAGTAAATATTTGGTTATGATTTTTGATTTTGTTTGTAGGGAAGAAATATTAGGGAATATGATGGAAAATCATGGTTAAGAAATTATTTATAACCTTGAGTGATTAATATCTCTACATATAAGGTATTCAAGAGTTATGGTAGAATTATGAATGATGAAATGATTTCAAGTATTAATACACTTCTAATGATTGTAGTACTTTGGAATAAGTTTACTGAATATGTGTTATTTGTAACCGATATGTTTTTAATGTGAAAATGTTATTTGAGGAATAATTATATTTTCATTTTTTGGACATAATTATGATGTCAAGAAAATCCTCTAGGATTTTTATGATCTTTGATTTTGGGGTAATTGTGGGTTATTATATTTTGCGATGAAAAATGATAAATATGAGATAACCTTTCATGTTAAAACTTTTTATTGTTATGTTTAAATATTTATCTCACATTTATTGTAGTTTTATAAGAATTATATAGTTGTATATAAAGGAAAACCCACAAGATGTGTGACATCCAATCACGTATCATAATGCCATGAGAATTAAACACCCAACTGAAGAGAGGCAAGGGTTCATCACCTTCCATTAGCCAATGTAATGTCTTGGTTAGTATGATTTTTTATTTTTAGTTAAAAATTATTTATAGATAAAATAATAACATGATTTTGGGATAATATAGTTCATCTAATATATAAAATCGTTATTATAAAATTATTTGGTGATTAAGTGATTAATGTTCTTTTGGAATATATTTAATATTTTTGGAAATAATTATAATTGAGGTAACAAGAATACAATAGGATTTTATAAGAGGAATAATGGTTGAGTTATATATTGTAAGCATATATAATTTTACTATGGGCTTATGGCGATTTAGGATATTTATGAAATGGTCAGTGTATCTTGAATATTATTTGGGAAATCTATTTTTGGCATAAGATTTCATGAGTAATTGATGTTATTTGGAGATAAATGAAAAAATTTATCTTTTAAGACTATGTGATCAAATCAATATGATGTTTGGGGTTCAATATTAGTCTAGAATATTTTTCAGTAATTTTAGTTATAGTTTTTTATTTAATGTTCTATGTTCAATTGTGGGTATTACTATTTAATTTTGGAGATTCAAGTAGTTTTTTTGTCCTATAAAGTTTTTTTGAGAATTATCATATATTATCATATCCATTTATGTATGGGTTAGTTCCTAAAGAAAGAATTAATAAATATATATTCTTTTTTGGAATTTGTTCAAATATTTTTTTACTTATAGAAGATGATTATTATGATTCAGGGCTGAAAAATTCAACTTGAATACTCATAGTTTTCAGAAAAAGATGTGTTTGTGGTAGAAATTTATTAAAGGATAAAACCCCACCTTTCAAGTAATTATATATCCTTATTTTTTGTAATCTAGGTTGAAAAATAGTTCCTTAACTCTATGAAAAGGATTTGGAATCAAATTTTTTTTCTATTTAATTTTATTTATGAGAAATTAGTGACCTTTTAATCCCTTAATAGATTTTTTGTTTTGTGATTTTTATTATTTTCCTGACCATGATCTATATCACTCTCCATCACAACTTTATATTAAATTTTCTCTTCCATGTCCATGTTCTCTTACATGGAACCCTAATATGTGTTATCTTGGTTGACATTTATACTTCCCTTTCATTCTTCAGAAGTGGATGTTTTATTGAACTCTGTTCTGATGTAAGATTTCAATTAAATCATTTTAAATAGTCGATTTGTTTTTTATAATTTTTAGTTCAAATCATGAGGATGTAATTTATTAAAGGGGGTATAATTTTACATCCTGAGTTTTTTTTAAAAGGAATGACTATGTTAGATAATGTAAAAAATACACAACATCAAGATTAAGTGAATAGTTAAATATCTTTATTTAAATGTTACTATTATAACATAGCCATTAGAATTTAGTCTATGAATAGTATTAAAAAATTATGATATTACTATTTTTCCATTATATTTTAAAATAAAAACCTTTTGAAAATAAAAACCTTTTGAAAATAAAGGGAAATAATTTTCTGAATAAATATTTAAAAGCAAACATGTGTGTTAATAAAATATTTGAATATCTCTTGTTAGATTATATATATATATATATATATAATATTCTATCTAATTTTTAACATCAACACTGTATATTTTCTTGACATGATATTAGGAAAAAATTTAGTTTTACACATAATTTATTTTCTAAACAGGATGTTTTGACACCATTTGATAGTGAACTTTTTGTAAATATTGTTTTTTCACAATGTTATAAATTTTGTTTGAAAAAATAAACACTTTCATTGAAATAGGAATCTAAAAAATTAATTTGGTAGTTTTTTTGGTATTTTTCTGATAAGTTTCATGTTTTCCTGAATTGTGAAAAAAATTGAATTTTAATTGAAGAATATTTTTTCATCTAAATATGTGTTAAATTTTATTTATGACTGGTTTTAGATATAATTAGATAAATTTTATATTATTTAATCAAATTTTGGTCATTTTAATCAATTTTATAATGAGTTTGGATATAAAAACAATTCAATCTGTTAATTTTTTTCACTTTAATAACGTATTTTCTCATGCTATCAAAGAGATTAATTTTAAGTTAATTTTACCTAATTATCTATTTTGAATTTCAAAAAATACTTTATATATTTGGAATAAATGGGTTAAAATTATATAAAAAGATATCTTTTTTTACAATATGAATAATGAATTTAATAATTTTTATAACCATAATTTAGGGAAAATAGGGTAATTAAGGATATAAATAATATTATAAATATTATAAAATTACCCTAACACTTGTAATAATATTATTGAATGCATTATTTTCAAAAAAAATAATCCTTAGGGTGATTCTGTGAGCTCTAGGATCCATTTTGATGACTTTATTTCATTTATAGTATTCAATTCAATGGAAACTCAATTTTGTTATACTTTTATTTTTAATAAGTGAAATATTTTTAATATGGATTTTGTAATAAATATGTTAAACTATAAATAGTATTTTAAGAGAAAAAATAAATTAATTTTATTTTAAAATAAAATCGATAGTTATTGAGAAATGATGGCGTTTTTGGCAATAACAGTTTTTGAACCCTTATACTAATTACATTTAACTTCATAAAGAAATTATAATTATTTTTAATTAATATAATTTAATTAATAAGATTATTTTATTAAAATATAATTTATTTCAAAAATAAATTAATTCATGAAAATAAACAATTTAATTAAATTTTAATATTATCCAAAAAAAAACACTTTGTGTTTTGTTATATTAAAATAAAAATCATTTATAAAGTAACAATAAATAAAAGTAAACATAAAAATTATTTTATAAATAAGGTAAATAATCATATTTCTAATGCCTTTATATATATTAATTTAATACATCAGAAAATTCCCTAAGGGTAAGGTGCATGTAGAGGAGGTATTCATGGGGTGGTTTGACGTACATAGTTTAGGTTGTGATCTCGATGAGCTTGAAAATATTATGTAAATGGTTTCACTAAAGATTAAGTTATTAAATAGTGGATGGGGATTGGTGAAGCAAAAATCCATATGATGTTATATCCCAAGGAAACCCTGATAAATGGGTCTTATAGGGTATGATCCTACTGGTTGAGGTCATCACTTTTTTTGTGTCAATTGTACTAATCAAAACCCTATCTTTATACTAATCATATGATCAATCTTCAATAAATATATTATCGATGGTAATTATGTTTAATGATATATTAAATTTTATTGGATATAATAAAACCAATAAAGTACACGTGCTTTCTTTATACATATTATATAATATTAAATTAAATTTAATTCTATGGGGAATTATATTTATAAACATTTTGGTCCGTACAAGAATACTCTCCCTTTTTTACAAGTTATTAAAAATTAAATAAATTATCATTTAGTAAAATACACTACTCTGATATTTATAAAACAATTAAAAATTACCCTATTGAAATGAAAGCATTTTCAGAATTATTTTTTAATAAAAATATGCTTTCAAAAAAATTATTTTATATGATAGAAAAATATTCATGAATTTTTTGAATAAAAATTTAATCAATTGAAAATATATTTTAAAATCATGACCCCATTTAAATATAACTTATAATTTTGAAAAATATAATAACAATACTTCTTATGAAATAAAATTTAATGATACCCACAAGTCATAAAAGAAATCCTTAAATCCACTTTGAACATTGATGGAATATATAGGCCCCAACCATCACATTATTAAAAATTATATTATGGTTTGGGTTCAATCTGTATACCTCATCAATATTTATAATTCTCAAGTAACAATATTTAATAAAAATTATTTCATTTCATGTATTTCTCATATATTTTGTTGAACAATTTTTTCATTAATACACAATATCAGTGTAATAATATATTAAAAAAGAATTGAAAATATATAAATAATATCATATTTATTTTGTGGATACTATATTAATGATATATTTTCATAGAAATAAATATTTTTTATAATTGTATTCAGGGGTTATAAACATCAAATTTTCATGTAAGTAAGTTATCAAAAGTGAATCTTGGAGAGATATTCTTTTTAGAACAAAAATTCAGTATCAGTGAGAAAAATAATTCATGGACCTATAGTAAATTAAACATAAACAACATCCATAAAACCTTCTATTCCCTAAATATAAACTATTCTCAAAAGATGACATATTTTAACAAAATTATGATGGTAAATGTTTTTAAGTGACATATTTATGAAGAAATGATGGTAAATTTTAAAAGAGTAGATTATTTAAAAATAAAAAACTAGTAATAGAATTATGAAGTTAAAATATTACATCCAATATACCATATAAAATGTGTAATTTGTTTTTTTGAAACTATAAAAAAATATAAGTATCCAATGGAAGATTGAAATAGAGGAATATTTTTTTACAACGTTTCACTTACAAATATTTCTCACGTTATTAGATATAATGTAAAACCCTATTTACAAACCAAGTATCAATGAAAATATATTTCATAAGAACATTAATATTTATTTATTTTTATATTAATATTTTATTTTTGATTATTAAATCATATATATATATATATATAATTTTTATCAACAATTGAGAGAATTTTTTTAATAGTCATTAAATTGATTAGTATAATTATTTTAGATATGATTCCATTTTGATGAGTTTTTCATCTCTTGAATAGTCATGATATTTAAATATAACTTACATATTGAATTGTGATGTTTTAGGTTTGCTTCATGGGAATTTGTTGTATAACTTTTAACAATTAAAAGTTATAATGAGCCCATTTCAGTAATTTTTAGCGAACAAAAACATGTATATAAATAATATTTTTTATATTAGTATTAACTTCAAAGAACCAAAAACAAAAAATTATTTACCCATTAAAACCAAATATTATTAGTAATTATATTTCCATATTCCTCCATGATAACATTTTAATGCATCATTGATATAGGTGGTTAAAAAAACTTAACAAAGAATATGATATATTGAATTAATATGTTTGATTATGAATTTATTTTTTTAATAATTTAATTATTATTGAAGTACAATGATATTTCATAGGATCTATTAATGAGTTATATTTTAATTTTAATATTGAAGGATATTATGATAAATGGTAATGTAATATAAGAATTAATTATTTAAAAATAATAAATTGAGTCTTCTCTTAGAAACCATCTTGTTTTTGAAGGATTTGTTGAATAATCAATATACTAGGTGAATAAAATGTATAAGAGTTTTATTAGGGGGTATGTTTATAAATACATGGTGAAAAATTAAATTTCAATTCCGATTATCAGTGGGTTGGTGAAAAGTTATTTTTATAGGAGTATTATATGTCACCTTTGTAAATAACACATCCAAATCATGGAATCCAACCCATATTTCATAGGATGAAACATAAAAATTTAATGTATGTGGGATAGATCAACCAAAATCTCATCTATGATATTAATGGATATATTGTGATTTATTTTAGTCATTTTATATAAATAACACTTTTTAACATAACTAACCTTTACCATGATATCTCATTTTTTTATCTTAATAATTATTTTTATAAAAAAATATAAACATTGAAATCTTACCAAATTTGAAAATGATAATTTATAATATAAAGATAATTTTATCAGATTCAATTTCCAAATTTGTTAGAAAGTAATTTTCATATATCCAAGCATATATTATAAAATAATTTGAATAAAATAATTTATCACTACATAATAAATTTATTATTATTCATCAACATGTAATAATTAGTATATGATTTATAATGTATTAAATAATATATATTCAATACAAATTTCATTTGATTTATTATTCCAAATAATAGAAGTTTAAATTTATGAAAATATATTAAATATAAAAAAAATGTTTTCCATATTTTTTTTGGGTTTATGCTTGACTAATTAAATTTATTTCCTTAGAGTTCCATAATTATTTTAATGAATGTTATTTATTTATTTTAAAAAATAATAATAATATTTTTATCATTTAATTTATTTAAATAATTTATTTTGATTAACTAATAGAAAAAGATGTGTAAATGAAAATAATAATCTTTCATATCAAATACCATTTCTTTAACAAACTATTGTCATTTTATTCAATTCAAAAGAAATTTGAATTATTACTTATTTTTTTTCAAATATTTATATATATATATGTACATATATATATATATTATTAAATATACCCTATAGGGATAATTCTAAAAGGTTATATTTTCACTTGTATTATACCCAATTAGATTTTTATTTATATATTCTATGATTTATTTTCTATTGAATTTTTATTATTTTTGTTGAAATTTTGAAACATTTTTAGGGAAGATATAAATATAGTTTAAGGTATAAAATTTATCCCAAGAAATTGGAAATTACATTCACCCCACTAAATAAATCACATCCTCACAATTCTAATTATCTATCATAGAATTAATTTTATTTTGAAATTAATTTTGTAACAAATATTTTTTTTCATGTTATGGTCACTTATAGTTTGATGGTTATATATTTTAATACAAAAAATTAAGGTATTGTGCTTTGAAAAATATTCCTTTAAAAATAACACTCTACTATTTCTTATTTCTGAGATAATAAATCCATAGATTGTCTCTAGATTTCTCCTTTAGTTTAAAGATTTCATCTAATGTCATCATAACCCCTACCTTAAAAATATCCTTAAAATATAATTAAAAAATAATCTAATTAATTTTTAAACTATTAAATTATACTCAACTAACAACATCCTAATATCCATAGGATTTTTAAACCTAGCTCTGATACTAACTATGACACCCTAGACTAGTAGTACTGAGTTACATGATGAAACACAAAATCATTAACACATTATTTATGACAACCAAAAGAAACCCAAAAATAAATGTTAATATCACAGCATCATTAAAAATTATTATGTCACTAAATACCAATGATATATTTGGTTTTATATATTAATATAATTAGGAATGTTGTTACAGATTATAACCTGTACAATTTCAACAAGGCACAAATTTCTCATTAATACAATCTCTTTGAGGGATACTCTAACAACACTCAGGCTAAATATCATAATCTAAACCACACTCTATGATAGTTTATACTCATTATTAAACCCTATGAAAATTATTGAAAATTATTTGGGGAGAAAAAAAGACCAATTAGTATTTTTTAAACAAAATGATAATACTCAATTTTTTGAAAATCTGTGAAAAATAATTTTAATATTAAATAATTCACATGAATATAAATTCAAAAGTTTTTTAAGGAATAAAATTTAATTAAAATATTCTAACAAATGCATTATATCAGTAGACATAATTTTAATAAATCTATTTTTCTTAAAAATTTTAAAATTTTTAAAATCCATTTTAAAATCAAGGATCCCCCTTTTAAAATAAAACAATTAATTTTGAAAATTATAGAACTATTTTATTTATTAAATAAAATTTAATGATATTTAACTTTTTTTGATAAATTTTTTGATGCTAATTTGAACATGTCATGGTTATATTAGTCCCACCCATAACATTGGGGTAAAATTACCCAAAGTATTGGGTGCAATCCCCATCCCTCATTGTCATTTACTATACCCAAGTGACTAATTTTAATAAATTTTTTCTAGTATCTTTAATTACTCATAAATTCCACATAAAAATTTCATATAAAATAATTATAATCATTGTAAAAAAATATTTTTTTGGAAAATTTACAATTCTATATTTGATTAATTGAAGAAAAATATATAAATAATGTCAAATATGAGGAAAAAATATTTTTACAAAATTCAGGATGGGTTAGAAACATCTAAAACATAAAGAAATAAATAATTGAAATGGAATATTTAATAGATATGTTTTTATAATAAAACTGGAGTATTGATGAGATAAATAGTTTGTGAAAGGAAAATTACTAAAATATTAGAAAATACCATGTAAGTATCTACTCATAGAAAATTAATTACTTTAAAAATTGAATATACATTGAAAATATAATAGTGTTGCATGATTTTGAAATGAAAATTATTAAAACCCAAATTGATAATCTTGAAAAGAGTATACCCATATTGAACATGAGAATTAAAATAAATTCATTAATAGAAAATTGTACTTTCATAATTTCATATATAATGAATATTTTCTTTCTTTAAACCATAAAAAATAGAAGGATACTTTTGAAATTTAAAATATAAAAAATAGTTATATAACATTTACCTTAATTTAATTTCCCTTTTTCTCCAACATAATTTAACACCATGTTATCAATAAAAGACTCATTAACCATATATTATATATTTTTATTCATATTTATTAAATTTTATATTAATCATTATTATTTATTTATTACATTTTCATTACTTTATTTTAGTTAATATTTATCATCTTTTGTTTAAAATTTTAGCTATTCAATTTTTTTTTCATATAATAGTTTCAGTAAACATTAAATCTTCATGAATTTATCATCCCCATAAGAGTTATGGTTTTTAAATATATTATACACCATTATTTATTAATTTTCTAGTTTTTTCAATGAGTACTTTATGAAATTTTTGTAAATATGAAATCTGTAATGTGTTTGATTAGTTGTTTTTTAGGAACATGATGTTGTATATAAATAATATGTAAAATATTTATATTACCTTAATATTATAGAAAAATAATAATTATTTTATCATAAATTTCTAATATTATTAGTAAATGTGTTTCCATTTTCCTTCATGAAAAATCTATGTATCATTTTCCATGTAGGTTATTAAGATGGCTTAAAAAAGAATGTGTTATATTCAATGGATAATCATGATTATAAAGAGATTTATTCTTAATATAATATCTATGTAATTATAATGATCTTTTTTAGGTGGTATTAATGAGGTTAATCAAAATTACAATGTAGTAGGGAATAAGATATAAGAAAATGAAGGATAAGAATTAATTACTTATAATAATTAAATTGATTATTCTTTTATAAACCATATTGTTTGTGGATGATTTATTTAATAATCAAGAGATTATATGGAAATAAAGTAATACAAATCTAATGGATGCAATTTTTTTTCTTGAAGGGGGATTTGAATCTTATATAGGGATTATAAGGGTTAGTGAAAAATTCCATTTATAAGACAAAGGGATTGCATTTTTAATGACACTTCATTCTCTTGAAAGAGAATATATATATATCAATGGAATACACCCATAATTGTAAAGTAATAAGGATAGTTTCACCCAATTCTCATCCTCATAAACAAGGGAGAAATTTTATTTTATTTTATAACTTTTCCAAAAATTTCTCGTTTTATATTAAATTTTTTATACATGATAATTAATTTGTTTAACAGAATAACAAAATTTAATGCATACAAATTAAATTTCACATATTAAAAATTCTATACATTTTTTTCAAATATGTATTCCATTTTATCAGATTAAATTTATAGAAGTAATTGATATTAATTTTATTCTATTTAGGCATAACATATAGGGAAACATTTAGAAAAAATACATATTTATATATAAATATATATTATTATTATTCCATAACATGTACCTTTAATTTATTGTATTATTAATTATATATATATTCAAGATATTTTTATTTTTATATTATATTCCAAATATAAAATATTTAATGTTCTTATAAAAACATAGAAAAATAGGACAATTTATTTTTCAAAAAATTCTATTATGATTGAACAAGTTAAATATTCTTCCTAGAAGATCATTAATTATTTCAAGAGTTTTATTCAACTATGTTTAAAAATTATAACATTATTATTATGAATCATTTTAATCAAAACTATTTAGTATTACTAATAAATTATGAAAATGTTAATCCTAAATATAATCATTAAGAATAAAAACTATTTCATTAAAAAACTATTTTCATTTTATTCAATTCCAATGTCATTTTTCTAATAAAATATTTCATTTATATAAAATATTTTTTTGTAATATATATATATATATATTACTAAATAGACCCTATATCAATAATTATATACCACAAATGTTTTCCCAGCTATTATACAATAGTAAATTTTTATTTATATCTTATATGATTTATTTACTACTAAAATTTTATTATATCAGGAATAATTTAAAAACATATTCTCAAAAGTTATAAATGTATTTTCATAAATAAAAATATTATAAAGATTTGGAGTTTTATAATCATAGTCATTAATATCAAAACTCATGAAATTACCATGTTTTACCCACTCATTAAGTATTAAAAACCCAATCCATTTATTCATAAATACACTAATCCTTTTAAAATAATATAACCAATGAAAATTTATTCAATACTAGAAAAAATTATGGAAACCACCTCTTCATGATGTGATACTAGAGGTTGTGTTTTAATAAAGCCTAACTACTAGTTCTATTGAAACACATTAACAATATATACATTTCATAATGCAACTATGCTCACTATATCATGAATATTTCAAAATGTCCCATAAAAACAATTTCACACATGTTATGAAAAGAATAACTCTTCAAAAAAAATTTAGAGACATTTCAACTCATGATATAATGACTTCAAAAATATTGTTGTGTTTACTATATTGAACCCCTTTTATTCATCATCATCCATTACAGTTTGATATTTTGTTGATACATAATCAAATAATTTATCACAATTTGATTCCCCATGTAAATATCAATGAATATGTTCTTTGATGTAGTCTCTAACCAAAATTAATATTTATTATGTTATAGAAATATTTTTATTTAATATTATACCTTATCAACCAACACTTCAAAACCCTAATTTCAATTTAATATTACCAATCAGTGTTATGGAAATGTATCCTATATTTCAATTTCAATTACTTCATTAATTATTCATTTTTATCATGGATCATGATTTTCCATCAAATCAACTCCCCCTTTATAGAATGTTTTTTGATTCTTAAAGAATAATAACCACCTTTAATTATCAATCTCTTTAAAATTCATGTTCAGCTAGAAATCAATTTAACCTTCCTTGAATACTTCTTCATTATTTAAAATATAGAACTCCTTATATGAATTTATATAAAATATAAAAACGTCACCATACAAGGGATACAAAAATACCATATTTTGTTTTTACGCTATACCACTAGTTTTTTTTATTATGATAACTTCTCCCTTTAGTAATGATCTCTAATAGGATTGATGAATCCTTGTAGATAAATATTCTCAGTCCTTTGTAATGGACTAGAGTTTTTTAGGTACAATATCAATTATATTCAACTATTATTTAATTGGTTTGAGTTACTATTTTCATATGAGTGATCTATGGTAGATTCTGGTTGTTTTTGGAGGTTTTTAGAACCCATAATAGAGATGAATGGTTGGTTCATTGTTAGGGGATAACATGAAACTATACCTAAGAAACAACGTGTCTTGTTTGGAGAAGGAGAGTATGAAAAGAATAGTTTGCACATTGTTAAACCTAATTGTGATAAACTCATTATATAATGATAAATTTTATAATACTGTTGAAAGACAAGTTAGTGAAAATTTTACCAAATAGTTTGGAAAAACCATGTGGGTACCCATAAGAGTATAAATCCATACAAGGTTGGTGAATGGTTTGAGAAAATATTCAACCAAACCATGTGTGAAGTATTCATTAATCTTAAAACAGATTTTTAGCTTAGAACATATCTAAAAACTCTCATTATTTATCATAAACCATGGGATATAAAACCTAGTGACACCAACGGTGATTCATGGTTATTTCTATCACTCCACACTCTAAATATTAAGGATCTAGAGCATTTAATTGTGTGGATTCAAGTAAAGAGGTTTTTCTCTCTCAATTCTACTAGAATAATCTAGATTAACTCTTTCTCTCTTCATATAAAACATAGATCCAAGCATTTTTGGGTTGATCTATGGATTCAGTCAAGATCTAATGAATAATTCTTGGGGTTTTTATCGATCGGTATTAGATAATGAGAATAAGCATATATTTCATGAGTGGATCTTGATATACCCTTGTAATTGACTTTTATTTGGTAAGTTGATATATATTTTATCTCTGGGAATAATATATTACTAGAATTAAAATTATATATTCTTCATTATAGTTAATTGGGTCATGTTCTATTGAATTATAATTTATAGTGTTGATCTGGGTGTTGTACATTAGCTAATTTAAAAACACAACTTCAATGTTCTAAAGGTAGGAAGTACATACCATCTACATAATTTGTATGGGGTTTCTTGAAATGCATGAATTATGTATATTCATAATGTATAAACTATTTATTGATTCATATTTTGAGTGTTCTTGAGAAGACCATGAGACATTAGCTTGGTATGGGTTATGTATTACTTGTTATATTGTTTATTATTTTAACAATATTTCATAGCTAGTGGAATGTTTGATATTCTATGTTGTTCATTACTATTTAATTTATTTATTGTGTAATATTTTATACAATGTAGAATAATTTTTATATATGTTTTACCATTATATTTTACACTATACATATGGATTTTTACATAGATTATGGAATCTCTATTTTATTGTTTAGGATGTCAGGAATCCCAAATAGAATTATCACACTCCTTAAAGGGGGATCATATATTCTATTACTCAATGGTTCTTTATTTTCATAGAATATTGAGATCCTAAACCTAGAACATGTATATACTATGGGGAATGTCGTATGGTAGTGGAATAGGGTCCTAATATAATAGCGTGATCTACTGATGTGGAATATCTTTACATATAATACAGTTTTATTTTATCAAGTGTCCAAAGAATGTGTACCCTTAGAGGCATGCAGGTAACCATGAGTCTTGGATATGGATATCCCATATAAGAGGGCATGTAATTTTTATTTAATGAAAAAATATTCATATCCCATAAATGTGTAATAAGATACATAACATGATCTATATAATATGATGAATATATGTTATATTTTTATGGATTGGCATCATAGTTGGTATTAACAGAGCACATGTAATCTTTGATAAGTAAATGTCACTTCGTACATGATTGGTTGTTTTGTTTTGTGCATATTTACCTTCCATCATGACTTACACATGTGTATAACTTTTCACTTTTATTAATAAAGCATTGATGGATTTATACTAGGTAATATTCACATCATTTATGATCATTTTAGTGTGTATACATACTTTATGATCTGTGGAACAAAGATGAGAAGGTGTCTTATGGAAGGTTTTAGAGGAGTTCTGAGTGGGAGATGGATGTAGAGTAAGGATACAACACCATTTGTTATTGTGACAATTTTTTTATTTTGATTTTTAATTTTATTATTATTATTTTTGACCTTTCACATTGGGGTTATATCTATTTTATTAACATTATGACATCATATAACATAGGTTATGTAATATTATTTATGATTTCTTCCACCTTGATATTCTGTTGGCTTAGGTTATTTTTTATTTTCATAATTTTTTATATGATTACCTAGGTTATAAGCTGCCCAAAATATTCTTTCTCCCTTTCAACTAGTAAATAACCTATTTTGTATGGGGAGGTACACATGATGTAATGTGGAACATCAACTTATCCTCAGTGATATAGGACAAGGAATTACAAAAAAAGGTATTAGATCCTGAGTTTTCTTTCATTTTTTATTGAATATATTAGAACATGGTAGAAATGAGATATATCTTGTATAACTCGGGTATGTTATTTACCATATTCTTACCTATTTCATTTGTAATGGACCTCCAAGATACTCTAAATGAAATTTTATTATTGGTGTCTAGGATTTGGGTGCATTCAGGTATCACATATAAGCATGTAGGATCACATATCATATATATATATATATATATACAAATGTTGTTTACATCATAGTTGTTCATTAATTAAATTTTGTGATTTGTGTTACTTATACAATCATATATATGTATTCACTAATTTTATGATATATCTATATTGTAATTATTTATATCAACATGTTAATTTTGTAAATAAATATATAAATATAAAGAAATATAAATATATATATATATATATATATATTAATGTAACTAACATATAGTTATAGAGGAAAAGTATTGAGCCTTTGGTGAAACACAAAGGTTTATACCTTGTTTTTTGGTATCTCCTATGATAAATCTTCTAGTATAAATCCTTTATGTGTTCCTCATAACATCATAATATGTGTTATGATTTTCTTAAAATAATTCTACTAATTATTTTTGAATTAAAAAAAAATTAATCTATGAAATGGAAGAGTTCCCCTTTTATGAAGAATAAACACATTCCACCACATGTTATGCTATATGATGTACCAAATAATGCTCTCTCACCTACCCATTTGGTTCAAGCGGTGAACCCACCCCAGCTTAAAGTGTTTCATATTATGCCTTCTTGGAGAGTATGGTCTTAATGAATGATGGCTAACTATGTCCAAGAGTTTCATCTCCAACATCAATTAGAATTTAAAGGCACTAGTGGTCCCCAAGATGTTGAGGACTAGTTTAATGTTATCAAGGGAATATTTAATCTGGTAGAAACATTTGGGTATTAGAGGGTGAATTTAGAACCTATATGTTTCAAAAACCTATTAGGAGGTTTTGGGGTGTTATAAGATAGGTATGAATGTGTGATGGTCTTACTTTGGAGGCTGTTATGAAGTTATTATTTGAAGAGTTATTTCCTAACTTGTTGAAGCTAGACATATCACAAGAATTTTGGAAGATTCGGCTAAGGAATGTGTTGGTTTCAACTTACTCATATTGTTTCATGGATTTCACTTTATTTTTTCCTATTTTGGTTTGGAAGGATATTTAGAATACTAGGATGTTTTAAATTGGACCATATCCAAATATTAGAATCTAGTTTTGGGGATTTTATCGGTAACATATGTAATGGTGCTTCATATGGCCATACTTTAAATATGTGACTATAGGAAGGCACACTTATAAGATTTAATCTATATTATGGTGCGCCTAAAAATTTATTTCCTAGTAATATAGTGATTCCCCCTTTAGGTAATAGGAAGTGGAAGGTTGAGAAGGTACATTAGGACAGAAGATAGGTGGAGTATAGTATGGTTGCTTCCACTCTCTATATGGGAGGATGCCTTACCGAGTTCTATAAGTTCAGAAGAAATGTAAATTTTAGTAGGTAATGTTTAATGAAACATAATAAATGTAACTAATAAAAATGTATGGATTATTTCCATTGTTATTTTCTAAGATTCCATGTTTAGATTCATTGATATCTAGTCAAGGTTTGCAAAGGGATCCTTAGAAGAAATCCCCACAACATTCAATGACTTAGGTGAGTCATCCACCACAGAGGAAATAATGATCTCTAGAGGTAGGTAGGATGTATCTAATGGATGAGGTATCTTCCTTCAGTGGAGAGGGAGCTTATATAGTTATAGGTAATTTTTTTACCTCTACTAAAACTAATACATTGTTTGATACAAGATATTCCCATTGTTTATTTTTTTCTCAAGTCATTATTGACTTGAATATTTCAGTTATTTTATCTTCTTTGTTACTTTCTCTTCAAACACCATTAGGAAATAAAGTATACTATATCTAGTAATGTCTTGAGTTCCCTTTAAATTGTTCATGGATTCAAATATCTATAGGAAATCATGATATTTTATATAAATAGTTTTTATGTGATAATTAAAATAGAATATTTTAGCATTTATTGATATAATATCAACTATTATCAAAGATGTGTACCTTTCACCACTCATAGAGGATAAAAGATTGCGTTGTTTAGTGATTGGGATGTTAGAGTAGGAAAGATGCGACCAGAACCTGGCAGAATTTGAGATATCAGTACAATTGTAACAGGTTTGTCTATTGCAATAAAATCAATATTATCTCTCTATATCTTACCTCTAGTGATGTATTGACATTATGGTGTTTTCATAGATGAATTATCATGTATTTATATTGACCCGAAAATTGCATTTGATATTGATCTTATACTTGGGGTTAAACTGATATTGATTACTACTTATCATAGGGAACCATATGAGTTCAAAGAGTTAAAATTACAATTAGAGAATTTGGATATGAACATATTTATTTGAATGATCATATCCTTTTCGGTTTCTCCAATGTTATTTCAAAGAAGTCATTTGGTAGTATATGAATTTATATGGACTACATGAAACTGAATAAGGTAATAGTGATGAATAATCAACCATTACTTAGAATTAATTATCTATATGGTTAGTTATGGGGGAATGGTGGTTTTTTAAAGATTGATATTTTCATAGTATAACACTAGTTATAGTCTATAGAGTATCATATTCTCAAGACAATATTTATGAGTATATATGAACTATATGAGTATCTTTTCATTACTTTTGTGTTGATACATTATCCAATGACATTGATAGATCTTAATTATATGATTTTTGATACATTCAATGATAACTTAATCAGATTATTATGATATCTTAATATATTAAAATAATTTAGATAAATATTTTTGGAACCTTGAGAATATACTGGGTATGCTTTGATTATATCAAATTTATGGGAAACATTCAAATAATGATTTTTTTATTCTAGAGGTGTGCTTCCTATAGATTTGAATTTATAATGAATGAATTTCAATGGTCATATAAAAGGAATAAGTTTTGATGTTTTGGGAACATCCAAGGAATTTGATTAAGATTTGGGGTTTCCTTCGAATTATTATGTACTATCAACATTTTATCAGCAAATTACATTTTTGGAAATGTTGATGATAGATCTAAAAAAATAGAAATGAAGTCTGAGTGAACAATGTTAATATTCCACTCTAGAGTTAATGAGGAGATTTATGAAAAAACCATTTTTTAATTTTCTCAATGATGGGATTAGATATGTTGTATACTATAATGCCCCAGTTGTTCAGTTGGGAATTTTTTTAATTAAATGGAGTTATGTGGTCACTTATAGGTTGGGTAATCTATTAATCATTGAGTGGAACTAACTAACACATGAACTTGAAATGGATGTTATGATCTATAATCAACAGTGTTTCTGACATTATCTCTATGATGTGAATCTTATCATCTGAACATACTACAAGAGCTTATGAAACATTTCCCTCAGTGGGATTTGGATCTGTGGTATAAGAATTTTTTGGAGTATTTATATAAAATTTTCATTAAGATAGAAACTAATCTAGGGAAATGTAATGTCATTGTATATTCTCCTAGCAGGATGACATAAGAGGAACATAATTGTAGAGATAATCCTTCAGTGGAGATATGTAATTTAATTCGATTGATGTTTTAGTAGGTTGGGGATGCATCTGAGGATCATGGATTTATTAAATGGGTTCCATTATTTATCACATATTTTCTTATTGTATTAGGTAAATGCAATCTGAGTGACATATCATGATTGGGTAGTCATGTAGGAGCACTTGGAAGGAGATGAATTAGTCCCAGGTAGTCCTTAGATGATAACGATTTGAGTTAATGTCATGGGAGGCTAGTATTTCCATTACAATGAGGGACTGTTTATTGATAGACTCCCATGATTCAATGTGGGTATTGAAATTGGGTTCAAAAATTATTTAACATGATATATGATAATATTTTTGGTTTCTAGATATGAAGGTAGAAAAAACATTCTAAATTGATGATCCATTTTTAGGGTAAAATATTATTATTATCACCCTAGTGGTTAACATTAGTCACTTCTAGTACCTCTATGGATGTGGGATGATGTGATGATAAAATTCATTATGGGTGCACCCATGATCGAGACGATTCATGATACTACTTGGGTAATAGTTTACGGGCTAAAGAAATATTCTCATTACTTCTTAATCTTCTAGATCCAAACATTATATGAGTTATGAAATCAATATATTTTAGAGATAGAATGTATAAGGACCTGGCCTTATTACATTACATAATCATGAATTTTCGTTAGAAAATAACTTCAATTCATATTAAGGATCTTTTTTATTTAGAGTTTTATAGAATTGGGATATAATACATACATTACATTCCATAATCATATAGAGAAGATACCACAAAAACAGTATCCAATTAATTCAAAATATAAAACTTTTCAAATAAAACATGTTTTCTTGCACAAATATTCATGACAATTAACTTGGCTTCCTTCTAGGTATTAAACATACTTATAACCTATGAAAATAATTTAAAAACATGGTAGAGCACAAAATTCTCACTAAGAGATATAAAAATATGGAAATAACACATTAGTCCATGAATACCTATAATATATGAAATCATTTTTAAGAAGCCATACTTGTCATCCATATAAACATACCATGTGAAAAATTGGATTTCCATGAGATTTAAACTAAACATATAGAACATTAATATAACCATAAAGTATCTTGGGGCATTAGTTATATAATATTGTAACTATATCGGCTACCTTATAATTTGCAACCCACACGGTTACCTTACAATTTGTGTAACCATCAAAGTTACACATGGAGTAACCATACAGACGACCTCCAAATTATACATAACAAATGAATTTGAGGGAGATATAGGTCCACCCATTCATTATAAACAATTATTAATAACCATAACATAATCATACAACATGAATAATTTCATAAAAATATTTCTTTTGAATCTTGTAGAACATAATTTTAAAAGAAAATTTTGAAAGAAAAGCCCCTTATAAATATAATATAATTCAAGTGAGACTTAATAGAGTGGAAATAATATGTATATAAACTATAAATACACATAATTAAACATAATATAAACAAAACTCATCACACAAACAATTTTAATACCACATAAATAATGAAGTAGAAGGTTAACCCAAAGAATGGAAATAAGGTTAAGAATTCCCTTACCTTTGGTTTGTCTTAAATAAAACTTGTTTAAAACTCTTGTATAATGGTTAATAAGTGTTATTAATATATTAAAAAATCATATTAATATTTATAATATCTTATATTATCATCTCATTACATCATTTCTCCCTTTAATTGTAAGTATTTTTTCCTACAATTGTTTTGGGTGTGTTCTTTACATGATTTCCATGATCAGTTCATGATGGATGTTCTTGTCAATTGGAAGTGAAAATCCAAAATTGGAATGGAATAATATTTATATATTTTCTAAACCATAAATTATACCATTTATAATTTTTAATTCTAATATTATAATTATTTATAAGTTAAAACATTATTGATATTTGTTTAGGTCATTTTGGAAATTCTTTGATCATAATGAACTCATTTTGTTTCATAAATTAATAAAATGTGTAAAAAATTATTCTATAACCTCATATAAGATATAATGCATAAATTAAAATATGGTTAAACCATAAAAATGGTTTTGTGACTAGTCTTAAAAGAAGCAAAATAAATTGAAATCACATCATCCATGATGTCGGTAAATCGACACATCATAAACGGTGTTTGAATTTATTGAATAAGTGAGAGAGTAGAAGAAATATAATGGTGAATATTCCATAAACATGATGAAATATAGAATATTTAAGATAATAGATCATTCATTCTTCTTTGATAAGGGAAGGTGAGGAAAAAATAATAATATAAAAGAAAAAAAACAAATGAAAGAACACAAAATAGGATGTTTACCTCTTGATCTCTTCTCCTTGAGCTCGTCCTTAAGGCCTTTTGTTTTGGAATTTTGGTGAGACCAGTAGATTTATGATGTGGGTTAGAGCCTTGGGGATGTAATTTTTCAGAACATAGACAATTATCATTTCTTGAGAGGTGTGAGATGAAGAGGAGAATACAGGTGGTATTTATAGTGTAGAGAGGAGATATTTTACATTATTTTAATCATTATTGTAACATTTTTTTCTCAAGAATTTGAATAGTCTAGATTCATGTGAACCCAAATAGTAATAATGGAATGTGGGTTCAAACCAGGTAGGCTTACATCACTTATTATGTCATAAATAGTGTATTTAACTGATAATTTGAATATACAGTATTTTACCTTATTTCACTATTCAGAAAAATTCATGAATTTCAGAAAAATACCAAAAATTAACCCTAACACTTTTTCGATGTGTAGAATTAAAAAATAAACTCTTTTTTTGAAAATAATTTTCCAAATATTACTAATTTAATTTCTAAATAAAATCACCCTTTATTAAAAAATTACCAAATTTAAAACTATAACTCAATTTATATCACCTTGAAAAATTAATCTAGTGGTATTTATCATAAATCCTTAGGGAAAAAATAATAATACAATTTACTATTCATTAGGGTCATATTACTATTCATATTAATATTCATAATTTATGTTACAATTAACCAAAAATCAAGTTGGTTCCAGCAGACTCCAAATAACTTACATATCATAATTATTGATGACCATTTTTTGAAATTCAAAACATAGAAGTAAAAAAATTATGTTTAAAGGCTAGTTATAAATATCTTCTTAAAATAAAGTTTCATGAATTTCCATTTTTTTTAAAAACATGGGGTTTTACATTATCCAAACCTTTTGGAAATTTCATCCTTGCATTTTTATTTACTTATTAAACAAGTGATGGTACCTTTCCCTCATAGAATTTTTAGTCTCCCATGTTTCTTCTTTAAAAAAGTAGCTTCTCCACAAAACCTTTACTTGGTGGGTTACCTTATTCTGAAATACCTATTACCATAGATTACGAATATGAACTAGTTTCTCTTCATAAGAAATGTTCTCTTCTAGTTGGACTGCTTCTGGGATTAATACATTAGATGAATTTGGAACATACTTTCTCAACATCGAAACAAGAAAAACATTGTGTACCTATGATAAAATCAGATCCAAAGCCACTCGGTAGGTGTCTGGTCCAACCTTATCCAATATTTTATCAGGTCAAATAAACTATGGACTTAGCTTTCCTTTCTTAACAAAATGCACAACACTTTTCCATTGTGAGATTCTAAGAAAAACATGATCACCTACCTCAAAAGACAAGTCTTTCTTGCGATTGTCTGCATAAATTTTCTACCTGCTATGAGATGTACACATGTGTTGATGGATCATCATCATTTTTTTAGAAACTTCTTCTACTAATTCTGGTCCCACAAACTTACTTTCCCCAACTTCATCCAAAAAATCTAGAGTTCGACACTGCTTCCCATAAAATTCATCAAAATTTTCCTTCTGTATACTGGAATGAAAACTGTTTTTATAAGAGAACTCAACTATAGAATGATTTTGGTCCCAACTTCCCTGGTAGACTATTGAACATGCTCGGAGCATATCCTAGAAAGTCTGAATTGTTCATTCTAACTAACAATTTGATTGAGGATGAAAATCTATATTGAAATTTAATTCTGTTCCCAACAACTTCTGAATCCCCTTCCAAATGTTATAAGTGAACATGGGATCCCGATTAGATATAATGGATAAAGGAACTCCATTTAACCTGAAAATATATTTGAGGTATGATCATGAATGATGATCCAAAGACATTGTATCTCAAATAAAAAAAATGTGTAGATTTATTCAGCCAATCAATAACAACCCAAATTGTGTTGTCACATCAAGAAGTATTTGGTAGTCCCACCATGAAGTACATGGATATATTCTCCCATTTCCACTCAAGAACTGGAAAAGGCTAATACATCCCCTCGAAAAACTTATGCTCTGCTTTAACCTGTTGACATGTCAACCATTTCATGGTAAATTCAGCAATATCCCTTTTCATTCCATCCCACCACTAATACTCCCAAAGGTCTCTGTACGTCTTAGTACTACCAAGATGAACTAAAAATGGAGAAATATGAGCTTCATACAAAAATTTCTTCTTCAAATGGGATTCACAAGGAACAAAAAACCTTTTACCTAATATTAAAACACAATATCTATAAAGGTTATATTATGGAAACATACCCATTTTAACCAATTATACCTTTTTCTATAGCTCATGACCTTCCTTTTGTGCTTGCTTAATTCTGTCTGATAATGATGACTTCACTGAACCCTAAAACAAAACATAGGTATTTATGGAACTAAGAACTTCTAAGCCAAAATTTATCAAATAAATAATCAATTTATCTTGTTCTAAATGTAACATGGTTAATGATGCATGATTTTTTTGACTCAAGGCATCTTCCACTTGGATTTATTTTCCCAGATGGTAATTGATCATGAAATCATAAGCCTTTATTAGTTCAATACATCTTCTTTGACTCATGTTTAATACATTCTGAGTGAATATATACTTCAAACATTTATTGTCAGCATATATTTGACATTTGGATCCATATAAATGATGCCACTAAATTTTCAAAGAAAAACCACAACTGCCAAATCCAAATCAAGTGTGGGATAATATAACTTATGAATTTTTAGTTGTCTTAAAGCATGAGAAATTACTTGATCATTCTACATTAAACACAACGAATTCCCTTCAATTAAGGATCAATATATATGAAAAAATCACCATTTCAGGATGGAAAGGCCAAAATTGGACCCTTCAAAAATCTCTAATTTAGTTACTAAAAACAAACATCACATTCTTTTGTCCAAATAAATTTAACCTCTTTTCGTGTTAAATTAGTTAGTGGGATAGATAATCATGTAAGGTTTTTAATAAATTGTCGGTAATAATAGTCTAATCCAACAAAACTGGGAATCTCTGTATCATTTTTGGGTATTGGAAATTCATCAACCACTATTATTTTAGAAGTATAAACTATTATTCCATCCTTATTTACAATGTTCCAATGAAAATAAATATATCACAACCTAAAAGTCATACTCGAGGAATTTTCCATACAATTTATTTTACTTTAAGGTTTGGTGAATAACCCTTAGATAATTTTCATGATCCTCTTTACTCTTAGAAAATACTAGAATGTAATTAATAAAAACAACCAAAAATTTATCCAAGAAATCACGAAATATTATATTGATAAGATTCATTAATACTTCAGGTGCATTAGTTAACCCAAACGGTGTAACAAAAAATTCATAATGACCATATCTAGTACAAAAATCTGTTTTTGGGATGTCATCCTCCTTCACCTTTAGCTGATGATATCCAGATCTCATTCCAATCTTGGAAAAGTACTAAGCCCCTTAGAGTTGATACAACTTCATTGTATGGTCCGACGTCTACTGAAGTTGTCACAAAGGATCTCACTACACCTTTCTACTTATAGTCTAACTTCTTTTCATAATTTAGATCTATTTTTGGAAGCCTTTTTCATAATTTCCCATCTCTCCAAATGTAAAACACTTAATAATTTTCTAATTAGGATTAGTCATAGAATCATTTTTATTACAATATCGGGCCCTATGTCCAAACTTACCACATCAAAAACACTTCTTAGTTTTGATAAGACATTACCCAGGGTGCTTTTTGACACACTGTTCACAAATTGGAAACTATAATTTCTTACCCTCATATTTCTTTGCTTTACTCTTACACATTACTTTCTATATGAACCCATTCTTCTCCTTGTTGTCAAAGTGCTTATGATCATAAAAAAACTCCACATCTACCCTCTCATCACATCGGACTAGTTCCACATTACTTTTGAATTTATAGGAGGCCAACACCCTTTAAAAACATGGATTCAATCTTGAGTAAAAGTGGTTGATGTTTTTATGAGGATCCAGAATAAGATTTGGAGCATACCTCACCAGTTGAGTGAAGTTGGATTCATAAATGGACATTGAATCTTCATCCTTCTGATTAAATTCAAGGAATTTCTTCTACATACTAAGTCTTACCACCTTAGGAAAATATTTTTCAAGGAAAAGACTTTTAAATTCATCTCACTCTAAGGAACCAACATCCTCTCTATCCCTAATATTCTTGACCATTGAACACGACTGATCAACTTCAACTCTGGTTGTTCTCTTATATGGATTCCACCATCATTTATTTCTGATGTTAGCTGAAATATTACTATCACAAACTATTTGGTTCCAATCCCTACCGTTTCAGGATACATATTTGGAAGGATATCATTCTGTCAGTGCCTTTCTTATTTAAGTTTCTTATTTCTTTTATGTAAAACCATTCTGAAAAAACATATCTTAGTAGAAGAAAAATATTAATATTTAAATGATATATAATTTCAAATTAACCATAATGTAAAAATCTTTTATGGCATTCTATTAACATCATAATAACCCCAAAGGTTATCTAAACCATCTTCTGATACCAATTATATGGACCCGAACTTATTAAATTACATAATCATCAATTTTAGTCAAAAACTCTCTTCATATCATATTGAGGATATTTTCTAGTTTAGTGTTTTAGAAAATTGTAATATGATACATACATTACATTCCACAATCATATATATAGATACCACAAAAACAGTATCCATTTCTTCCAAAATATAAAACATTCCAAATAAAACATGTTTTCTTTGAGAAATATTCATAACATTTAACTTTGATTACTTATATGTTTTAAACATCTTTATATCCTGTGAAACCATTTCAAAACTTTTTTTTAGCACAAAGAAATCAGTAAGGTATATAAAAAAAGTAAATAACACATTAGTCCATGAATACTTGTAACGTATGTAATCATTTTCAAAAGTACATATTTTTTAGCCATATAAGATTACCTTATTAAACATGGGATTTCCATGAGATTTCCAAAAAACATATATAACAAAAATATGACCATAAAGGTATCTTGGGGAATTACTTACATAATCTTTCAACCCTCTCAACTACCTTATAATTTGTAACCCTTATAGCTACCTTATAATTTGTGTAACCATCATAGTTACACATGGAGTAACCATACGGTCAACCTCCAAATTACACATAAACAATGAATTGGAACGATATATAGGTCCCACAATTCACCATAAACAATTCCAAAGAACCATAATATAATCATACAACATGGAATAATTTCATGAAAACATTTCTTTTGAATATTGTAAAATAGAATTTTACGTCGATTTTGAAAGAAAATCCCCTTAGAAATAACATATAATTCAAGTGTGACATAATAGAGTAAATATAATATGTATATAATCTATAAATACACATAACTAAACAATATATAAACAAAAACCATCACGCAAACAATTTTAATACCACATAAATAATGATGTAGAAGGTTAACCCAAAGAATGTAAATCATGTTAAGAATTCCCTTACCTTGGGTTTGTATTACTTAAAAAATGTTTAAATATCATGTATAAAGATTAAAAGTGTGTTATTAATATATTATATAAACATATTCATCTTTATAATATATTATATGGCCATTTCATTACATAATTTCACCCTTTAATTGTTAGTGTTTGTTCCTTCCATTGTTTTGGGTGCGTTCTTTACGTGATTTCCATGATTATTTCATGATGGATATTCTTATTTATTGGAAGTGAAACTATAGAATTGGAATTTAATGGTATTTAAATATTTTATATACCATAAATTATAGCATTTATCATTATTAATTCTAACATGATGATGATTCATAAGTTAAAACATTCTTGATATTTGTTTAGGTCATTTTGGTGATTTTTTGATCGTAATGAACTCATTTTGGTTCATAAATTAATAACATGTGTACAAAATGATTCCAAAACCTTATATAAGATATAATATATAAATCATAATCTATTTCAACCATATAAATTGTTTATGAAAAATATTTAAGGAATTAAAAAATATTGAAATCAAATCGTCTACGATGTTAGTAAATCGACACATCACAGATGGTGTTTTAATTTCTTGAATAAGTGGGAGAGGAGAAGAAGTGTAATGATGAATATTCCATAAACATGATGAAATCAAGAATATTTAAGATAATGGATCATTAATCCTTATTGGAGAAGGGGAGTTAAGGAAATAAGAATATTAGAAAAGAAAACGAATATAAAAGAAAGAACACAAAAGAGGATGTTTACCTCTTGATTTCCTCTCCTTGAGATCCTCCTTAAGGACATTGGTTTTGGTATTTTGGGGATAAAATATGTTCTAGTATGTGGGGAATATACTTGGGGATGGAATTCGGTAGAGCATAAATAATTATCAAGGCTTGATAGGTGTGATAGAAAGAGGGGAATGGGGGTGATATTTATAGTGGAGGGGAAGAGGGATTTTACATTATTTTAATCACTATTATAATTTTTTTGCTCAAGACTTTGAATAATCTTGCTTCATGTCACCCTAGATAGTAATAATGTCATTTGAGTTCGAACCAAGTGTTCTTAAATAACTTATGTTGTTCTAAAAAGTGTATTGAACTGATAATTTGAATATACGATATTTTACCGTATTTCACAATTCCTCAAAAATTCAGGAATTTAAAAAAAATACAAAAAATTCAACATAACCATTTTAGATGATTAGAATTTAAAAATTAACTTCATTTTTTGAAAATAATTTTTGAAACATTACTAATTTAATTTTTAAATAAAATCATACTTTATTAAAAAATTAACCATTTTAAAATTATAACTCAACATATATCACCTTGAAAAATTAATCAAGATATAATTATCTTAAAGACTTAAGAAAATAAAATAATAATATAATTTAATATAATTTAGGTTTATATTACTATTCATATTATTATTCATAAGCGTATGTTACTATTCACAAAGAATCAAGTTGGTTCATGCAGGCTCCAAATAACTTACTGATCATAATTGTAGATGATCGTTTTTTGAAATTCAAAACATAGAAGTGGAAAGATTATGTTTAAAATATAATTATAAATACATTTTTAAAATAAAGTTTCATTAATTTAGATTTGTTTTTTTAAAACATGGGGTGCTAAAGTTTTCCCACATGGATATCCTTTGAGAATCATGTCAAATAGAGACATGCATTTAACCTTAAGATTTTGGTAGGGCTTACAGAAGGATATAGGTACCCATCTGAAATTGAGTATAGAATATCATCCACAGATCGATGGATTATTATAGATAAGGATTTGTATTTTATTGGTTATATAATATGAATTCGTTGTGGAATTTGGGGAATCTTTGGATGATAAGATATCCTTGGTTGAGTTCTCATACAACATCATATTTTTGGGAACAATTTAGATAAGTCTATATTAGTATATTTATTTATAGATATGTTTCTCACCCCAATGATGGCATGTGGTTTGTGAGGTAGTATTTTTGTGGATAATCAAGTTACATGAGACCTCTAAGAGAGTGAATTTGACTCAAAAGTGGTAAATCACTGATCAGAGTAGATAATGGCCATATCTTGAATGGAGGAGATGAAAAACTAATTTCTCTATGGGTACTTTTTTTTCATTTTAGTGGATAATTTACTAGGGAATTTATGGTTATAATAGAAGGGGAATCTAGATTTGATAATTGTTGGAAAGGTCAAGAGTACCTAACATAGAGGAATAGTGAAATACCATTTAGATTATACTCCATGGCATTAAGGTATACATTATGTGTTCCATGTGTCTCATCATCAGAGGTGCATTCCTAATACTTCACATGTGATCAAATGTAAGGATGTGTAGCTGGTTCTTGATGCATATTTCAAGGATTGATGGATAAAAATTGTTGAGTAGAGTGATAAACTATTTTGACAGATGATGGTAACACTTTTTAGAGTCCAGTGGTGTCTTGGAAAGAACCTAGAATAGTGTTTGGATCTAGAATATGAAGTATAATATAAAAGGCCATATATATTGGAACAATAATTCGACATAGGATTCTCGAGGATGATAAGTCCTTTGAGGGGGAGATTGAATTATCATATATGTTTTTAGGTGCCTTAAACATTACTTATATCCCTTATTTAAGTGTTTTGTTTTATGATTTTATTGGGTGAGGTCTCAGGTAGACTCCGGTTGGTTTTTTATATTTTTATAGGACTTGGATGGGATTAATGTATGTCACACGATCAGGGAAAACCAGGATATTCTTCATTAAAATATATTTGGATAATTTCGAGATGGATAGTAGGAAAAGAATGGTTTTCACATATTAAGACCTAACAATATTATATTTACTCAAAAACTATATATCTAGAGATAGATATTAAAGAATGATGAGAAAAATATATACAAAATTGGGTGTCTAAACAATGTCGGTGACAAAAATATGCACAAAGTATTTCATCATTGGTGTACAGTTTTTGAAACCATGTGTCCATATCATATAATGGGTATTAATTAATTAATTTTTTTTATTTTTTTCCTTAAACCTATTTAAGTCCTATAATTTTCTATCATACTAACAGCTTCTTAAAACCTTTGGATTCTCCTAGGGAATCATTTTGTTCTACCTTATTTATACTTCAAGTATAAAGGATATCAAGTGTTTAATTGTTTGGATTCATGGTAAGAGGTTGTTTTCATATTTTTTCCTCACAACTATCCAAGATATACTTTTTTTCTTATGATAAATAATATATCCAAGCTATTTTTTCTATATATATGGATTTTATCAGGTCATAATAAATAATTATTTGTTGTTTTATTGATAGACACTAGATCATGGGAATTAGAATCTCTTTCTTTAGTGGATATAGATCTACTATTAGATATGAGATTATTGTGGTAAGTGGATATGGGTTTTTTCTCTTGTCTTGATCTCATCTTAGAATTTAAATTGTAGATAATATATAATTATTTCTTATTTTATTTCTTGATAAATTTGTTTTATCGGTGTGATCTGGGTGTCATTCCTTAGAAGATCATAATGCATAGATTCAATATGTGAATTAGAGGAATTAAATACCATCATGAGCCTTTGTATAGAGTTATTTAACATACCTGTTTGGTTTATGTTCATAGAGTAGAGACTCTTTCCGGATACGTAGGTTAGTGCTTGAGTAACCCATGCTACCTTAGATTGGTATAGTTTGTGTATCCCATGTTTTTTGGTAATTATATTTATAATATTTCATATCTTGTGGAATATTTTATATGAAATTTTGTTTTATGTTATGTCATTAATTAGATGTGTAATATTTCATATCCCATTGAATAATTTTCATGAAATAGTTTTTATTTCTTTGTTTTTAATTACCTTTAGATTTTAAAATTTCTCATGGAATCTCTATTTCAGTGTTCAGGTAAATAACATTACTTGAAGGAATTATCCAAAACCATAGAGTGTAGCATGGATGATATGAATTAATGGTATTTTCAATGCTTAGGGTGGTGGGAAACTAAAAAAGGAAAATTTCTAACCCATGGGGAATGTTATGCACCAGTGAAAAAAAGTCAATATATGTTTATATGATCTACCAGTGGTGAATTTACCTGCCTTGGAGAGGGTTCCATTTTCTATGGTATAGTAATAATTTTTACCATCAATGGAATGTAGGTAACTATGATTCATGGTTGTGACATTCTCTTATTGGATGAAATGGAGAAGTTTGTTAATGTTGGGATATGGATTATACTTAAATGATGATAGATATATGTAGATATTTTATTCCTTATGATGACTAAATATTATATTCTTCTAGAATGGTTCCAAAATATATATCGTCATGGCTCTTTGAATCTTATTTAGCATATCATAACTTGGTACAAGAATGGATGCTTTATTATGTGTGAATTTACCTTCCTTTATGACATGAAATACTACATTGAAGTGTTCTTATGTTAAAGATTCATTGGTGGTGTCCTATGGGGCCACAATCATACCCTTAAAGAGATTTTTTTTTGTAATATAGAATTATTGATCTTTAACCTAGAGAAGGAGAAGGGATTATAGAGAGGTTAATGAGGATCTTAGAGTAAGGAGACTGATGTGGTACCTAGAAATATTCCATTTGGTTTACAGAACAAATTTATTAATATTCAATTATATTTTTTCTTCTATGATTTTTGGAATTCCAAACAATAGTTCTGTCTATTTTTTCAATATGTGACATGATATGGAATATATTATGGAATATGGTTTATTTTACCATCTAAAATTATTTTGATTTAATATTTTTAGTTATGTTAACATATTTTGGTGTTTTACTATGATTAATGAGGATATAGTCTTCCCAAAATATTTATAAGCCCCGACTTCTAGTCACAAGCCTCTTAAACACTAGGCACTTATGAAATCTTGTGTCACTTTTTCATAAAACTAGTGTTTTGTTATATGTTGTAATACATTACTTATGTATTTTTTTCTCCAAATATAATTTTAAAACTCTATATTTTTTAAACACATGTTAACTAAAATGATATCTCTCACTTGTAATGACAGTGAATATTAATGTTCTTCCATTATGGAATATAAGAATCATAATAAATATATGATCTATAAAATCAATAAGCCATATCCTTATCTGATCAATCATATTGTAGTAAAAAAGTATTATTATTTGAAACTTTGTAGATTTTAGTAAAATGTTATTTATATAATAAAAAATTTAAATAATTATTTCATTTAATTTATGAAAAATTTCTACTGATTTTTCTCAAAGCTATATCAACATAAAAATTAAAAAATTCTTTCAAAATATGATTTCTACCCTTTCTTCTCATATATGACCATTAAATCAAGGAAATCATAAATATTAGGGGTATAGTAAATGATTCAAAACATAGAGATGTTGAAAATTGGGTTTCATAGCCATACACTATCTTATCACATCACATGTCACGGTTGGGAGAGGTATTGTGATTATATCCATATTTTTCTCCTTAAAAGTGATAAACAAAATCTTCAACATTCCTTCAGTAATAATCTTCTTAATGAAATTATATATATTTTCAATTTTGTTTGTACTTGAATGATGCACTAGACTAATAGATAATTTTTTTAATTTATTTTCACAACCATTATTCAATGAATACTCAACCTATACCCCCATATCATAATGTTGATTGTTCATCCATATATTTTTTTAACAAATTATTATTTATTTTCCTACTCTTAAGTTATAAAACTAAATGTTATATATTATTTATTTGTAATAATCCGTGAATTTTAATATAAACTAAAAAAGAATATCAATTTTGATATAGTTATCAACATGAAAGAACCAATCGATATCTATAAATAATTATGATTACATATGTCCCTTATTCTTGTATAATAGGTTATAAATTATTTTTTTAACATAAATTATTTTTTTCTTCCAATAATAATTAATTAATAGGATTGAATAAATACCTTACACAATGTATGATGGAAAAGAAAATTTTTATTATTGAAGTTGTAAAATTTATAAGACTACTAATCTAGTTAATGAGAGAATTCACATTTATAAAATTTTATTTATTGTCTTCACTCAATTTCATTAAATATAGAATATTGGTAGATACTCCTCTTGATACATCCATGAGAAATATTTTTAGTAAAACCTTGGTATACTATTCTTAAAATATATAGAAATTATCAATATCTTTAGTAATTTTTAAGAAAAAAAGAAGTTGTTCTTACTATGTTGGGGAATATGAAGAATTTTCCCCTTATTCGTAAAAAACATCACACTATATTTCATCATCATTTTAAGAGATGATATAATAATCATATATAATCAGGATGTGTTATTTCTGGTTAATTTTTATCGTATACAATCTTCCTTTAACTTTTAATATTTAGAGTAAAATTCACTTCAAATACCCAAATATTATGAAATGTAATGCTCTATGTGGGGTTTCCCACCCAAATAGAGAACTATTTGATTTTCATTAAATTATCCCATCTTTAGTAAGAATAAAACCCTTAGGTTTTTAATGAATTTTTCCTTATTTTGGACATCATTCAAGATTTCATTATTTATATCCATCTAATAAATTTTATTGTTTCTTTAAAATAAATTGATAATAATGGACCTTATGGATACATATCCTGTTTTGTTGGAAAACATATACTCCATGTATATTAATTCTACATTATAATATCCCTTATAAAGGATATATAGATTTAATTCATTCAATTTCACTTGTTAATTTTATAATATTCAAACAAAACATTTATTCACAAAAAATATTATTCCCATTAGGTTTTTGTAAAATATCTACTGTCTCATTTTTTTAATCACATGAAGATAGTCCTTTTTCTCTAAATCTGTATCAATAATTTTTATTTTGACAAGTAAAAGAAGATTAATATGACGAAATACATTTATTTTTCTTTTGATATATACCCCTTCATTTTGATATCTAATGTTGTTTCCTATTTCAATATTTTTTTTCATTCTTACCATTGTGTTACTGATATTATGACTCTCATCATCATCACTAGAATAAGAAAAATGTACATCATAAATATTTATATCTTTTTTTTTGATTTTTCATAGTATGATGAATAATTATTTAATCATTATAATTTTAATTTATAAACAACTAACTAATTTTATCATAGTTTTTATTCAATGTAATATCATTACAATCATCTATATTATCATATTTCTTATTAGGACATCGATAGGAAAATATTTTTTGATTATGCAAAGAAATACTCCCTATTTATCCATTCTGAAAATTTTTCATTCTTATTGATCCATGATGGAATCCCAAACACTATAAAGTGTTTTATATTTAGCTTATTATTTGAACACATTTCCTACACAATCTCCTCAGAAATTATTCCTAATAATCATTCGTTTTAAATTATTCTAGTAGTAATAATAACAATCATTGAAAAATACCTTGATGCTTCAAGCCCTATTATTATTGTTCATGAATTATCAATAAACTTCATGTTATTCTTATTCAATACATAATATTATTTTGGAGTGTGTGGTGTGATGAAATCATTCCTTATTCCATGTTTTTCATGATATTCTTATAATTGTTTTTGGGATATTCTATCCCATTATCAAGCTTTAACTTTTTAAACACATAACATATTTTCTTCTCATGTAATCTCCAAAAACTATTAAAAATTCTTATTTATTAAGCTATAGAAGAAATAATCAAGATTATCCTTATTCTAGTGAAATATTTAATGAGAGTGATGAGATATATATTTTTTCATGTTTCATCTTTCTCATGGGACCAATACAACTCAATAGAGTAACTCCAACGTAATTAGTGTTTTAATTTAAATATAATTATTGGTTATAATCATTATAATACCTTTTTAAAAAATGTTACAAATATTTTTTATGTTCTTTTCCAAAAGAGGAATTTTTCTCATCAAATATTCTGTCTTTAAATTCCATGTGTATATTATATATTACTATATACTCATATATGCCCTCTTCCTACATCTCATTCTCTTGTATCAATCTGTTTTGAATTCTCTAACATAAAAAAATATTTTTTTCACACATCCCTCCCAAAACAACTAATAGTTCTTTTAACCAATAAAAAATGTTACAATTTTTCTTGAAATTAACCACATTTCAATCACCAACAATGTAGGAAACTACTAAAAAGTTATGTTTATCCCATACAATTTAGAAAATTTTGGAATTGTGATTTTATAATATTTTCTACAAGACTGTCATTTTAATTTAGTATTATATCATTTCAAAAGGTAAAAACTCCAAATTATAATTTTTAATATTTTTTTTGATATTTATATCATTTATCAAATATGATTTATATCCCTCAACCATAATCTGGTGTTTGATGGAATTTTATTTTTTATAAAAGACATTAACATATATAATTTCATTTTTTTCTTATCTGAAAAATTTAATGACCACAAAATAATGTTTTTTTTTGTTTTGGATGAATAATATGATACTAATATTTTTTTTATTCTTTGATCAAATCTTCAATAATATTTCAATATTTTTGTAAGACTTATTTTTCTACTCAGGGTTTTTATCAATATATTTAGTAATTTTATTCACTTTTTTATTTTTTTTTTATTTTCCACTAGGTTTATTCTTTCATTTTTTCTTGGTGGAAAAATATTATAAAAAATACATATTATTTGTGTATAGAAATAAAATAACATAAGAAGTAACAAAAAATATTATTAATTTATAGATATTATACTCTTCTATATATCACAATACAATATATTTATATAGAATTTTATATGATTATTTATTTGATAAATTATATTTTAGTATTAATTGGGTATTTTGGGGTTGATTTGACTATTTTTTGGATATTAAACTTATAGATGTGTGCTTATTTTGACTTATCTTTAAAGTTTTTAGAAGGTAAAATAACCATATTTTTACTTCCTACACCGATAAAAATGATATAAATTATAATTATTTCATTATTAGGATCCACATAATCATATCCAAGCCCTTTTTCAGAATGAGGTCTAATTATTAAATATTTTATAAAATATTTTATATATTTTATTACTCCATTTTTTATTTCATAATTGATGAATATATACCAAATTCTAGAGATGTATTTCCAATAATTGAACTGAAATTTATTCATGTTCATTTAATATTTATAGATCTCTATCCTTATATTTTAATTTTATTCATATATAAGAGTGTTAGAAGGAATGATATCATTGATGGTCATCATTCCTTATCATTTCCAAGCATCAGTAACCCCACATCATTAAATAGATCATATTTCTCAAGAATTATTTATTTTCATTCATTAACTTTTACATAGAGTTTTGAATTATCATCCATACACACACCAATATACTTTAAGAACATTTTGAGCATAATTCATTGAGATTTTTCTGTCAATAATTTATATTTTTCAGTGGCAGGATACTTCTTGAACAAAAATTCATCCTTTGATGATGTTATTTTTTAATCCGATCAATCAATATAGAATATATGATATGTTTATTTATAGAAATCTTCATCACCATTATGCAATACACTATCTGTGACATCTTATTTATCAGATATAAGATTTATTGTAAAGAATATTAGTAAAACCATTTTCTTCCATTTTAATGAAATTATATTTATTTTGAAGGAATTTAAATTCCAAAATTATTCAACAGGTTATTTACCATCATCATCACCCATTATGATTACGACATTATAATTGAAAATAACATCATATTTGTAACATCCCCAAATGATAAAAGGTTAAATGACTAAATGATATGACTCATGTCAACGAGGTGCACCTTCCTTTTCGGGAGCCTGTCTGATTAGAACTCCACAGTTAATCGTGCTTGGCCTGGAGTAGTGACCAGGATGGGTGACCTCCTGGGAAGTTCCCCAGGGTGTGTGAGTGAGGACAAAGCACACTGGAAAGGACATGTGTTGGCCTGTGGGGACTATCATTAGTAAGATGACCCGTGCAGGCATGTGGGTGGACCCTGGGGTGGGCCCCACGTGTCTGTGGGGCAACTGGTGGTACCTGGTGGGTCAGGACCCGACAGCCACGTTAAGGCGGGGTAGCTGTGCTGTCACCGGGAACCGGTTGTCACATTTGGTATCAGAGGAGGAACCCAGCCTTAAGTGCACGGTGCACTGCCTGGGTTGATATGTAGGGCCCACAACGAGGGCGTTGTGGTCTAAAGGGGGGGTGATTGTAACATCCCCAAATGATAAAAGGTTAAATGACTAAATGATATGACTCATGTCAACAAGGTGCACCTTCCTTTTCGGGAGCCTGTCTGATTAGAACTCCACATTTAAGCGTGCTTGGCTGGAGTAGTGATCAGGATGGGTGACCTCCTGGGAAGTTCCCCAGGGTGTGTGTGAGTGAGGACAAAGCACACTGTAAAGGACATGTGTTGGCCTGTGGGGACTATCATTAGTAAGATGACCCGTGCAGGCATGTGGGTGGACCCTGGGGTGGGCCCCACGTGTCTGCGGGGCAACTGGTGGTACCTGGAAGGCCAGGACCCGACGGCCATGTTAAGGCGGGGTGGCTGTGCTGTCACTGGACCCGGTTGTCACAATATTTTATGAGAGAAAAATCATTTGAAACATTATTCACCATAATAGTTACCATTAACAATTCAGAAACATATTGAATGTTTAGATAGAATAAAATAAAATCCATCTAAAATTTTCACTTCATCAATGAAAACCAATTTGACATTAATTATATTTTCAAAAATAAAAGAAAATAAAACATCTTCTATTTCTAGTATTTATTTTATAATAAACCCCTACTATAGACTCATTGGATAATTCGAATCATAGATTAAGAATTTGGAATCGATCAATGTATCTAAAAATTTTATTTGAAAACAAATAATATAACATATTAATAAGAATTTGAATGTTTTTTATAAAATTTTAGAGTCTCCAATTTTTTCTCTATATCCACTAATAGTTTAAGAAATCCATTTAAATTTGGGAAGAAATCACTATTTCGTTCCTCTAATTTCATTCCCACACCTTCAAATTGAATTATTTAAATCATTAATTATTCTTCCTTTAATTTTTCCCTCATTTATGAATACTTTTATGTTTCATATATATTTTCTTATCATTTTTTCATCACATGAAATTTAAAATCTCTTCATTTGATAATGATGATTAATTTTAATTATTTGAATTCCAATAATATTCAACAATATAATTTCTAAATTGATACATGTTAGTAGTCACTTGTAGAAAATTAATGCATTTATAAACATACTAAATATAAATGTTTATTATAGTATAAATATATTACCATTCATTAATTAAAAATTTGAAATCATTTTCAACTAAAAAAATTGATATTTTCAATGTTGAATGTCTTTTAGTGATCCTAGAAATCATACAAGAGGTGTCATGAATGATAAATAAAATCTCTAATACTAGATGTTAGGATCCTATGAAATGGTGATTAATGTTGATAGTTGTATGGGAATTAGTCTTAAAAAAATTTCAATTCTTCAAACACCAATTCTCAAAATTGAAGTTAGTAAATGATCTCTTAAACTCACATAGATAGAAAATCAAATTATATGAAAAGTTGATTTATGAGGTTCATCACCAATAAGGTTGACTAAATTCTATGTTTTTGGTGGTTATTATCCTATATTTAAACTTCTGAACACTTATTATCAAGAAAGCCAAATGTAAATAGAATTCCATTGATACCTAATCAAGTAAAAATAATTTTTTTGTGTAAACATACATTATGTAATTAATAAATAAAGAATACATTTGAAGAAATAACGTCATGAAATGATTTAATATCTATAGGAATGCATGGTGCATATGTTTTTACCCATTGAAAAGTAATATATGGTGATTGCTGGAAATTATCCATTTCTAATTCGTAGACCCACAATAATAATTTAATGTTCCCTATCCCACTAAGTAAACTTAATTCAATTTTATTACTAAATATTTATTATTAGAGTGTATTATATCTCAATATACATGAAATTACCCCTATTATCAATTGATTATATTCCAAAAAACCAACTCAAATATAGGATAAATTAGTCATCTATTTAGAAAAATATCCCATTATAAAATGTTTTTTATTATGGAATGATATCTTCAAACCACCTCATTACTACATAGTAGTGTTGATTATATAATGATTCACTCACATAACTAGTTCTTTTAACTCACACTCAAGTACATTATGAATTTATGTACCATGTTATTTCACTGTATTTTTCTATCACCAAATACCCTAAACATACATCTTATATAATAAAGAATATACAACTTTTTCATTAAATTGGGAATTTTAATATCATGATAAAAGGAACTATAAGACATCACCTGTGTTTATTTTAGTGTTATCCATCCTTATAAAAGCATTTATTATATCAGAATCTATTTTTTGTAACTTGACCCAATCAACCATAATAATTCATTATCGTATGAAATTTTCATGCTGTATATATTGAAATATGGAATCTACTAACTATAAATATTTTATTGTGTTATACATAATCATAGTGTGTTAGTTTATGATTCATTGTGAGGTACGTAAAAAATCATATTTACCTTATTATTGTGTCTTATAGTTGTGGTGTAGACTAATATGCTTTATCGTAAAGTATATTATCACTTATTCCTAAAAACAATGTATCAAAATCCATTATAATGTGATTTATTCTATTAAAGAATTATTTTAGATTCAAAGAGGAATACAAACAAATTTTCACTCAATCGTCAATAAACACCATGTTTTATTATAAAATTCTTTAGTACCCAATTTATTTTTCTTCTTAATCAAATGATGGTACCCGTAAAAATTATTAATTACAAAACAAAAATAACTTCATACATAGTACTAATAACATTGGAAAGTTGACTTTATTTTCTTTAGAGATACAATTATATGTATTATATTTTCCATCTCCCAATTATTATAAGATATCTTCTATATAATTCTCACTTGATAAGTGTAAATGTTGTCGAGAAGGAGGTTAGTGCACCATTGATGGAATGATCAGTACACATTGTGAACCAAAGTGAGATGATCACTAAAAATAAGTTAGTTACAATACAATGTTGGAGGTTCCATAGACTCACACTCCCAAGACTTATTCTAAGAAAACATACATTAAAAATGGTTTTGATAACATGTTAGTTTAACTAAGATAAACTTTAATATATTTCACATCAATTTCATTATTTAAACATTATATATCACCAATAATGACACATCCTGAACTCCAAAATGTTTAGTGTCTTTGTATTTGGATAATTTAAAATCAAATTTTACATTATTTCTTCAACATATCTAACATATTATCTATTCTCAAGTATTCCTTATAAATATAATCCTTTATATAATTTCCTAGGGAAAAGGAAGAAAAAGAAGTAGTGATCTAAGACACCAAGAAAAAAAATATTCTATCTTATCAATAAGGGTTATATCAAAAAAATGTTAGAGAACATTATCATGGGAGATATATATAATTTAAAATAAAATGTAAAAACAAGAGATTTCCATAAGGCATAATAAAAAGAAACTGAATACCAAATAATGAAAGTAATACAATGAAATATGAGTGTGAAAATATGAGACAATTATAATGATACATGGATCACAACATATACATAGAGAAATGTGGAATATGCATAATCTAAGATAATATAATCATAGTGGATTCAGAATTACTAATAATTTCCCAAACTATAGAAGATAAGGAATAACTAACTGATTCTTATAACAAAATTAGTGAAGGAATCACTATATCATTCAAATAATATAGAGGAGAAATCATCACTACTTTATTATGGTAAGAAGTTGGATTTTAAATCAATTCTTGATTTACATAACATATAGGACTATGCATCACTTCCTAATTCAAATAATATACTAAAGAATATATCACTTCATGATTCCAATTGAATAGTGAAGTAGGTATCACTAATTGATTCCTATAAAAATAGTGTAGGAATCATTACCAAATTTCCATTACATAGTCAACAATACATCACTACTTGACTCCAATAACATAGTGGAGAATACATACCTCACTAATTCCCATAGTACAACGAGCATTAAAACATAATTTTGATAAATATATCATTATATATTGAACATTAATCAATAAATTGGAGGTCCATATATCCCCACCTATCACATATATATAATCTATACGAATTTTTACCACATAAAATTAACCCTATATTATATCATGAAGAATCCAAGGAGTGAAAAGGGGTTTTATAACATTACAAATTGTATCACATAAAAAGTACATCATGAATTAGATCAAACAATTTCAACGTTCAACAACAAAAAATATGGATTTGAAAAATTAATTTAGTGATTAGATCATTAAAATTTACTCTAGTAATATATATTTTTGGTTATAAATAATAAAGTGAAAGAGAAATAATAAAAGTATATTTCATAAAAATTAAAATTATCATATAAAGATAATGTTATAGTTTTCCTTCAAGGTTATACTAATGAAGTTAAAATGAAAAAAAATTACATAATTTAAAATTAATCAGCAATATGGGATCATTGTTATAAATTATAGAGTATAAAAAATATTTGGAGTGGAATAAAAAAGTTTTGATGATTAAAATAAACAAAATTTTAAAATATCTAAATACCTTTATTGAAACCTATATTTGAGAAATAATAATAAATTTTATTTTAATATTATGTGAAGTTAAATAAGTTAACCACAATAGATAATACATGTTTGGTTTTTAAAATTAATAAAGGATACATTTTAAAAAAAAATAATTTGAATATGGAGGAGAAACATTCTTCAATGTTCTTTAGAATTACTCATAAAAATGTTGAATTTTTATGAAGAATAAATTATATGAATGAAGATGAATTGAATTAATAACACATAGAAAATTAGTTCATGAGAATGAATTGTAAATCACCCAAAACATTAGATAATTTAAAAAAATACTTCAATAAAATGTATAAATTACCCATTTTATAATTATAATCTTCAATAACAACAATTATTACTAATTGAGAGGGAATTTAGTAAAGAAAAAACATTATTCCATTGGTATGTTTTGAATCATGGGTAATATAATGATAAAAACATATATAGTGTTACAATTTTTTTAATATAATAGAGTTCCGATAAAAATATATATATGGGATATATATATATATATATCACATATAAAAATAAGTTATGAATTTGTAATTTTTCTCAAAGATGAATCATTTACATGGTAAAACCCATAAACATAACTCTAAACATAAATAACTATAGTTAAAAATCACATCAAACAAACACAATTTATTTTAATAAAATAATATTTTTACTTATTCATGTTTAATATAATTTAAAAATTTCATTTATAATCATTATATAGACATATATTTTTTGGTCATAGACTATATTATTTATCAGATGTCAAAATATTAGTTTGATTTGTATAAGTTTTGTAATGGTTATGTCATTCTATGTTATTTTATAAAGCGTAAAAAATTTCTCATATTAATAAATGTATTAGAATAAATCTTCTTAATGATTGATAATGGTAAGATATAATACTGTGAGTGTTTTAGTATTGATTCATAATAATAAAATTAGAAATGAGCTTGTTTTTTAATGATCATAAAGAAAAAAATATTGAATATTAATTAATGAAATAAAAATTAATATTACCATTATAGTAGAAAAACATATTCACATAATAATGTCAAATTATTCAAAAAATTATGTTTTTTTACCATCCATTATAATAATTTATAGCATTTTTAAACTTTGTGGTTAAACTATCCCAAATAAGAACGTGATGTAATTATTGTATGATTATGACTAATAAGTTATTATAAAATCATAATTCCATAATCATAATGATATTATTTATAAATTATTAATTTGATAAATAATAACTAATAGAAGATGGAAGAATACGATAAGATAAAGTGTTATTTGTTAAAAAAATGAAATAATTTTTTATTATTGGTATAATATGTTACATAATTTAACTTTTTAGAATCTTAATGTTTTCAAAAACATAATTTTTATCCATTATATACATTCTTATAACCATTATTTTAAGTTGGTGATAAAAAAATATGTCTTTCATGGAGGAAGTATCCCATACATAAAAGAGGATAATTTTATTTTTCTAATAAATAAAGGGGGTGCATATAATGGTAATGATATCAAAATAATTTAATTATATATAATAATTATATTAATATAATTATGTTTCTATGGGTAAAAAAATTTAGGAGGCATGGAAGAATAAAAAATGTAAAAGAGATTAAAAGGATTGATAATTATTTTTTACCCACTCCAAAGGAAAATTCCTTAATCCTTCTTAGAATGGTATTTTAGTGAGACCAAAAAATTTGGCATGTATGAATTTGATTTGGGAGTTATTTATGACGATTTTGGTCAGTTAAAGGGGCTTATGGTGCAAGAATTTGTGGGTGGGGAGGAGCTCCTTTTATAAGTGAGAGGGAGTGGTTATATAAACACTCACAACATTATATTGCAGGAATGTCACTTTTAGAGAAAATCATATCCAATAGTGGAATATAATGGAGAGGGGGTATGTATTAGAATATTTAACTCTCATACACACAAATACAGTATAATGTTACTAATATTTTATTTAATTTACACAAAATTTAACTTTATACCATATTTTACTTTTACCATGATAACACATTTAAACCTTAATAAATTATTTTTATATGAAATAATTAAATTTAACATTTTAGATAATTTTTTATTTTAAGATTGAAAATATAAAATATATTTTATAAAATAAAATTTCCAAAAGTGATAAAGATTAATTGATATTAATTAGTGCATAACACATAGAAATATCTATAAAAACAATAAATGTGAAATTATAAAATTTCCAACATGTGTTTTGAAATTTAAATTTTCTTTTCTAAATATACAATTTTACTTACTAAATTTATATTTTCCCTAGGAAAGGTTTTTTATAATTTTAATTCACTTTTATATAATTATGTTATCATAAATCTTATTGTATTTATAAAACAAGTTATATTTCATACAAAGATAAAAATTCCAAAAATTCCAAAAATTCTTAATAAGATAATATTTTCATGATTAATTCCCAAATAAATTCCCTTTTCTCTATATTTAAAATATAAAATTTAGTAATTTAACTTTATAGTGTAAATATAATATTTAATGAAAGAAATTGGGAATTTTTCTGGAAATATTAGCTATCCATTTTCATATTTCCAATCAATAAAAAATTAAATTATTGATAATATGAAACTATTATTAAAAATATACTTCATCATCAATTAAGAATTATATATTTTCATAAAAAAATAATTCATAAAACATAAAAAGATAATTTTCACTAAACTAAATTATAATCATAAAATGAATTTTTTTCTATTAATTCTCTGTATATAAATTTTGGATGGATGTTAATATATTTTTCACATAAATATCATAAATATATTTAATTAAAATAATTCATTATAAAAGATTAATTTAATAAAACACAACACTTTAAAGATAGTTCTTTAAAAAATATAAATTTATATTAAATGACTATTGAAAAAAACCATTAATGTTTATAAATATATATTTGAAAAATTTATTGTAAACTATTAAAAAATAATAAAATATTTTTATTAATTTATCATCTAATAATAATAAATGATTCATTCAAAAATATTTTTTTTATAATAAATTTTTTTTAATCATTATTATATTTTTCTGTCGTTATTCCATTATCATAATGTAATGAGGTATATCTAGTAGCATTTAATATTAATAAATGTAACACAATTTTTGTTATTGTTATGTATGATACAAGTTTTTCAATAATATTTTTATTTAAATGAAAAAAAATCCTAAAATCTAAGGGTGTAATAATCTATCCATTTAAATAAATTTCATCATCAAGTACTACTAACTAAATAAAAATTACTAATTGTATGACTGAAGATTTTTTTGGCTCACAATTGTAGGTTAAAAAATTAGACTAATATTTACCTCTATAATATGTATATATTTATATTCTAAAATATGTTTTCAAATTTTCCAAATTATATTTTTATTATAAATATGAGTTTCTAGGGACATAACATTAATATATTTAATTTCACAATCATGATTGCAACTAAATATTAAAAACCAATGATTTTTATAATGTCCCATAAAATGAGAGTAAATGGTCTTATGAATATTTAAAATATATCCCAATATATATTCTATTATTATAGTTTTTTTCAATCATGTGATACTATTGGCTAAAATATGAAATAATTTGATCAACATTGAACACCTTTGGTTTATGATTTCCAATCAATGTCCATTACCTTTTAGTTTATCTAACCCTAATATTTACATATTAAATAATAAAATTTCATTTGAATGCATCATACTGGGTTTTAAGGAGCATGTGGATCAACCAAACCATATCCCCCTAGACTGTCTGATTAGGTGTATATTTATGCACACTTTATCTGCACTACGTGAAGATCATGTTATTAATCCACCAAAAATTTTCAAGGTCGTCACCCATTAGTGTATCTATGATAGATCCTAAATCCAATTTATTTCATGTAGACATATATGTTCATGATATGAAACCAAACACTCTATACATTACCAAAGATAGATTATGGTTTCTTCTATTTGCACTTATACTTAGAGTTTTCACTAATATTCTCAAGTTATAATCCCTTAGAACAACTAAATTAATACACCAAAATAATAAATCGCTGATCTGATATCAAATCAAGAACCATATACACAAACACTAAGATCCAGTGATAAAAAAAAGTCTTAATAAAATATGATTGATATAATGTGAGATAACCCAAGCTAAAGATGAATATTTCTTATATAATATTTAAAAATAAAAAATTAAAACTCATCAACATGTACACATTTATTGAACCCTAGGGTATAGTTTCATTGAATATTATCTATATTGAAGAAAAATTTAACATTATTTATTAAACATATCATCATTATATCTATTCTCCTCACTTCATACAGAATATATTTCTATATATAATTCCCCGGGGAAATGGGATACAAATGGAGGGGTGACCACAAATTATTTTTATGGAAAAACATATCATCATGTCGTCGAGGGGTAGAATATATGAATGTGAGAAAACATCCCTCTCTGAGAAATATATGATTACAAACAACATGGATGTAACAATGAATAATTTTAGAGTATATTTCTCTTTAAATAATTTCTCTTTGTTTAATAGGTACCCCCGGATGTAGATTAAGAATAAAATGAACCCCAATATGTTTTAAACTAGATATTAAATAAGTTGTATGAATAAGAATAAACACATTATGAATAATTTGTATAAATGTTTTAAAAAATTAAAATTTATTGATTAATTCATAATAAATAATTTATCAATTTTATTTAGTCATTTGATACTTTGAAAATATCTTTACTAAAAAACCAGTTTCATTTAATTTCTCTGAATATAAAATATAATAAAATGATATAAAATTTGAATTTTTATTTGAGGAAAATAATAATTTTATTAAATCAACATGTCAATATTTTAATATGGTGAATTTTTGAAGTTTTTATAAAAAGTTTAATTTTTTAGTAAATAGTGAAAATACAAATTTTTACAAAAATTTCATTTTCATTAAGTTGAAAAATTATTAGTCTTCTTCTCCATTGTATTTGGTCTGAGTGTGAATTTTATTCATTCTATAAGGAATAGTATTATCAATTCCATTTTAACCTTTAATAATACTTTTATATAAGTAAATTTTGAGGAATAAAAATGTATTTTTCGATAAAAAATATCATTTAATTTTTTGTATTTACAATAATATAAATTTTATAAAAATATATAAATTTTTTCACTAAAAATTAATTCTATATTATTAATTATGAGTTTAAATTTGGGTAAATAGACCCCTTTTATTTTTGGACATAATGAATAGTAAACATAATAAAAATATTTCCACAACGGTAATGGTAAAACAAATAAAATATGACCAAAACACTGTGATATAACTTTAAATTTACCCTAAAAATTATTTTAATTAATTATATTAGTGGGAATAAACCATCATTATATAATATAAAATTTTATCAATGTTTTGTGCATTTTCTTTGAAAATTAATGATAAATTATTATAAGTAAAAAATATAGAATGTCATTATCTTTTCATTTTAATAATATTATATCCATTTATAGTGATAAAAAGTGTTTATTGTTATTTAAAAATGGTTACTTTAAATATTAATATATTATTTTTATCGTTGTAATTAATTTTTTTAATAAATATTAATTTCATTATATGATTACACAATGCTGACATGGTGTTTGTGTAAGTAATAGAGAAATTTTTAAAATTTATTTAAGAACATGAAAATAAATATTTTTTTGGATGATTTATGGTGTGGAATGAATTTTATGGATAATTATCTTTTAGGAGTTCTTTTTAAAGGTTCTATAATTTAAATACATTTATTCAATCCAATATTTATTGCTTAATTTTATTAATAGTCTCAAAATGAAATTAATGATAATTCATATTATATAATATTTTATTGAATCATTTAAAAATCCAAATTAAATTGAAATAGAAAAATTGTAATGGTAAGTGGATGAAAAATTCTTCCATACACCATCTATAAATCAGTTGTAACCTTAGAAGTAAATTGATAATCTTTATTAATTTAAGTCTGTGTTACCATGATTATGGATAAAAAGGTATAATGTGGGGTTAAACTGAAGTGATATGGGTTAAAATGACCTATGTAACTGTCTAAATCATAATGGATGAGTTTATTTTGATTAAATATTATCTCTAATTCTAAATTAATTGAATTTGGAATCACTTTACATGAATGTGTACTTATAATACTTTAATGTTTTGAAAAATTACAAGACTGTTCCTCACCAATATTATAAAAGGGACCCCCCCTATACTCTCTTCTACACAACTTCATAAACCTCATAGCCATACCAAATTTTTTGAATTCTCATTCCAACATCCCTATACACATTCTTGTGTTTCTATTCTTCTTAAAATACAATCCCAATAGTTCATAAAAAGAGAAAAGGGACACCTAGGCCAATGGTGTATGTTCTTACCAAACATTTTAATTTCCTACACTCCTTAAAAATTCACCAAATGTTCTTTAAAAAGAATAATATTAGGATATTACTATTTTTCAGATACATATATGTTATTATGTTAATGGTGTATCCATTTTCTATAACAGTACAATCCGTTTAAAAATGATGATATCACTCGTAAATAAATCTGGACTACCACCTCCATGAACTGATGTGATTAATTTTTTATTATAAATTTACATGGATTATTATATGTGTAACATCCCAGGTAAATAAAGAATAAATAATTTTCATATTTATTAATATTTACGAATTAAATATTAATTTTATTTTAAAGGGGTTGCTATGTTCGATAGCGTACCCGATACGCAACGATGAGTTTCTTTGAAACTTACGTAGCACACTAGTAATATAATAATATTATTTTAAATGTTAGTTAACAAGTAGCTGTTGTACTGGCGGGAATGAATAGAAATAACTAAAATATGATTAGATATGTTTTTAAATGTTTATACATTTACCCAATAAAATCTAAAGGCTTAAAATACGTAAAGAATTCAATTTTAGGCGTATATGCCCTAGTTTTTACTAAAGGTTCACTTATCACCTTTTAATGGAGAACTGTCATTAAATATAGTTTTGATCACTCTTATACATTCTTTTGGACCAAATAAAACTCTTATTAAGAATCGGGACATCAAATTTTACTTTGTGTAAATTTTTAGTATCTTTCCGATAAAGTTCATTTTTTTATTGAATAGTGTAAAATGTTGTATTTTAATTCAAAACCTCTTTTTAATCTAAATTATTTATATGATTAGATTATTATTTTAATTGGTTTTAAAGTGAAATTAGAAAATATTTTTACCAGTTAATCCAATGGTGGTCATTGGAATCAATTTCACTTTGAAATTGGACTTAAACTGGTGTCAATCTTTTGATACTTATTGTTTCACAAAAACACGCTATTTGTCATGACAGCGGGAATTAATTATTAAATTAATTAATTTGACTTATATGTTTTGAATTTTGTAAAATGGACTTCATTTTTGAATTCGGATTATCAAATATAGCTTAGGGTGAATTTTTGGTAATTTTCTGAAAAACTTCAATTTTTGATGAATAGTGAAACCACTAAGTGGTAATCAAACAAACTGATTTTTCAGTTAAATGAAAGTTTACCACTAATGTGTATTGAATTTTGAAAATCCGACATACATGGTTGTCATGAAGAAGTAAAATGTGGTTCAATGAGATTAAAATAATTTTTTGGTGAATAGTAACTTATTAAGTTTTTAATCGCGATTAGAGGTAATTAGTGTAGTTTAAGGTAAAAATGGTATTATAAGAATGTGAAAACACCATGACACTTGTCCTACACCTATTGGGTGAGTCATGACCGACCAATACAAGCCATGTGCCAACTTGGGGACCCCATGGAGCCACTTTAGTTGGAAAATGACATTAATATATTTTTATTTAATGTTAAAGTGAAAATTACACTAACATAAATTGTTTTACTAAAATAATTTTTAAGTGGGGTTACACAGGTCGAAATTTTGATTATAAATAGTCATTGGAAGGATAAAAAGATTTCCTACATCATAGTATTTTTTTTAATAATTTTTAGACATTAAATAAAATAAATTATTTATGACATAATAATGATGTAGCGATGACATCATTATTTGACGATTTAAATAAAATAGAAAGATAATGTAAAATCTATAAACTACACATGTCCAAAACCAATTGTATGAGTGGATTTAGAACCCTTATCACCTTATCCAAGAATTATATCAATGTGGGACCTTTTAAAACTGAAACACATTTTCAAATAAAGTAATATTTCTTTACTTTCCAAAAGTGCCCCACCTCTCCTCTTATAAAAGGCCCCCACCTCTACCTCATTTCACACAATCCTAAATCCTTTGGCTCGGCCAAACCCTGCCCAATTACTCTCTCCACATCCCTCTCCTAATCTTAGAGGATTCCCTTTGGGCAGAATCCTTTCAGAGGAAGCCTTTAGGCTCAAATCAAAAGGGAGTTACACTTTTAAAGGTAATTCATTCTCTCTTGTTCATTTGTTTTATTTTGCTTCTCCAACCCTCTAAACTCTTTTTATTTACTTCTTTTGTAACAAAACCAGTATCTTCAATATACTAGGATGTTGTTATAATATTTATTTGAGCTACACTCTCACACAACTACATCAAATGGTTAAAGAACATACGGTTTCCGTGGATGGCGAAATTCTGCCTCCCGAAATGATGATTGTTCAATACTCATTTAACACCTTCAAGGGTGGACATTATGATGTCACTATTTTTATATATGATATATAATATGTTTATGTTTTCTTTAATCTTCTGTATTTTTCATTTTTGGCATACCTTTATGGTTTCCATTATGGGTAAACACGATATCTTCATTTAAGGAAGTGCGGACTACCGCCCCCTAAAAGTGATGTGATTCGTTAATGCCATATGTGGGACGTGTAAAGGATGGATTTAAAGTTATTATATATGATGTTATACTGGAATTATAATATACCTCTATATCATTATTATTTCTTTCCATTAAAGTATGAGATAGAAATGAAAGTAGCGTTCATGCGTACGTACGGCTTACCGTCTACATGAACGGTGCATTTCATTTCTTATCCCCAAATGTAATGTACTATTAAAATTACATGTATATAATGTATATATATAATTAATGATATATCTAAATTATGAATATAATTCTGGAATTAAAATATACATACCTCTCATTTAGTTTTAATTCCATTAATATGACAAAGAAATGAAAGTAGCGTTCATGCGTACGTACGGCTTACCGTCTCCATGACGGTGCATTTCATTTCTTACCTCTAAATGATTATGTAATATTATAAATACATGTATATGCTGGATATATATGATATATATGATATCCAAATCAGGAATTTCATTCTGGATATGAAGAACGTTTGACCACACGAACAACATGTAATTGTAAGAAGTCAACTTTCGACTTAAGAACCAAATATTGACAAAACAAACATTATTAACTTAAATGGTTACATAATGTTTATAACATGGCAAGAAGTAATATAAAAGGAATAATGAACTTTAAAAAGGTTCTTAATCAAGTATAAATTAACTCAACTTTATTATTCAGGACGTTAAAGAACGATCGAGTCAAGTCGGACCCAAGGTAAGGGACTTCGTCTCAATCTCCTTTCATTGAGGCATATTTCGTTTTATACACAAATTACTTTTATACGGTGTATAAACTCCTTTGACTTTTACTTTTATACAAAAGGAATCTTTTTCTACGAAGCGTTTTACTAAACGACAAAAAGGAATGTTTTTTTAACGTACGCGGTGACAATGACCTTTTCCGCCGCCGCGAGTATTATTTGATCTTTGGCTTTCTCAACAAGCCGTAATGTTTTTTTTTAAATAAAATAAATACCATATACTCTTTTATGTATTTTGGTATTAAAAATGGTTTGGAAAAAGGATTCTATTATGTCAATATATTTATGATATATTGTGATTGAAATGTGGAAATGTTATCATTCTTTTATATTGGTTTTATGTTTTATGATTTTATATTAGTACTTGGACATTTAACTGGTGGTTACGTTATAAACCATATGATGGGTGGTGCCGTGAATATCTGGACGGGTGGTTACGTAATAACCTCCAATGCATTGGGTATGGAAGTCAGCCGTATGGATATTCCATTAAGTATATATGGAAATTGGCCGTATGGCTATTCCATTAAGTTATATGTGTGGAAGTCAATCGTATGGTTATTCCACTTAAGTATGTTTATGTCCCAAGTTACCTTTATATATGTTATGTGTTCTTTATTTGGGTTTTATGGTAATACTTTGGTTACAAAAAGGTAAGTAATGATACTTTATTCAGTGAAGAGTTTTTACTACTTCATGAAGGTGAAGGTATTACTTTGATAGAGTATACATGGTTTACTTGATTTTGAAAAACTAACAGTTTTCATCCTTTGTGTATCCCTTATTGAGCTTTTTATGCTCACCCCAAGTTTTTTTGAAATGTTTTTCACAGGACTTAATGTGGAATAAGGTCAAGGATGGGATCAAGGGAATGTCATGCTTTCTAAAACATGGAATCTAGACATCTTTCTTTCTAAGAGTTTTTTATGAAGACTTAGTAGAAGTGACTACTTTGTAATCTTTTAAGATGTAATAGTTATGTTCTAATTCTCTAAAACTCTAAACCTGAAAAGATCCTCAATGTGAATTATTCATTTAATTCAATATTAAGTAAGGTTTAAGGCTGGGGCCTTATAGTTGGTATCAGAGGTCGGTTTAAACAACTTTAGGAGTTAGAAAAGTGTTAAATTATAATATGATTGAAATGATATAGCATTTACGGATTACCATGTTGCTTCGCCTAAGATATTTCTGTGTTCAGAATGGTTTTCCTCAGAGGAAACAAAGAAGCTATGTTGGGACGACATCAGGAGGAAGATAACCTTCCAAATCAGCAACCTGAGATGGTCGGAATCAGAACTGAACAGTTTGTTGCAGTGATGGCACAGTTGACTCAGGCTATAAATGGTGGTGGTATCCATGCACGAGATCAGCCAGATCAACCACAGAGGAACATGTCAGTGGTGGAACACTTCATGAGGCAACATCCCCCATCATTCAGAGGATCATCTGACCCTGTGCAAGATGAAAGGTGGATTAAAGAACTGGAGAAGATTTTTGATGTCATGGGGTGTTCAGAACATCAAAAGGTTAGTCTTGCTGTTTACCATTTTGAATGTGAAGCTGATCAGTGGTTGTCGATGGTGAAAAATATAAGGGATAGTGATAAGATTGAGGATCTTCACTGGGACGAATTCAAAGGTATGTTTCTTGAGAAAAATTTTCCTAAGGTGGTTCGTCTTAGGATGGAAAAACAGTTCCTAGAATTGAGGCAGGAGGATGATTCAGTGGCTGCTTATGAAGAAAAGTTCACTCGATTGGAAAGGTATGCTCCAAACTTCATACGAGATCTTGATAGTAAAATAAATCGTTTTTACTCAGGATTAAAGCCAAAATATCGAAGGGCATTAGCTTCTTGAGATTTTAAAAGTTATGAAAAGCTTGTTCGATGTGCTGAGAAGGTGGAAATGGAGTTTGCCGATGATCAGGTGTTCTATGACAAACAACAGAATAAGAGGTCTAGTTGGCAGGAAAAGGGGAAGAATTCATCAAAGAAGCAAGGAGGTAAGAAAACCAAATATCCATCCTGTGAGAAGTGTGGTAAAATGCATCCTGGAGAATGTTTATCCAAGTCTGGTAAGTGCTTTAGGTGTGGTAAGTCTGGTCATATTGCTCGTAACTGTAAGGAATATGATCAAGCAGAAAATGAAATGCCAACGGTAAGATGTTATAAGTGTAATGAGATGGGTCACTATGCAAATGAGTGTCCGACAAAGAGCTTGAGTGATGGGAAGCAGTTAGACTACAAGCAGAAAGGGGTGGCGAAATCCTTTGCAACAACTTCAGCAGATGTTGGGCCATCGAATGAAGTGGTATCAGCTCCAGGGAGCTCAGTATTTTTCGAAGATTGACTTTAGGTCGGGGTACCATCAGTGGAAAGTAAAAGAAGCAGACGTTCCGAAGACTGCGTTCCATACTAGATATGGCCATTATGAATTTGTAGTGATGCCTTTTGGGTTAACCAATTCACCTGCTGTATTCATGGACCTTATGAATAAAATTTTCCACGAGTTCTTGGATAAGTTTGTGTTTGTGTTTTGAGGTTTGGGAAGAGGTTATGTGTGCCTTGTGATTCACAGTTGAAGAATGATTTGTTATGTGAGGCTCATAGTTCCCCGTTTTCAGTTCATCCTGGCAGTACTAAGATGTACAGAGATCTACGGGAGTATTACTGGTGGGATGGAATGAAAAGAGATATTGCTGATTTTACTGTGAAGTGTTTGACATGTCAACAGGTTAAAGCAGAGCGGCAGTTACCGAAAGGGATGCTTCATACTTTACCAGTGCCAGAGTGGAAATGGGAGAATAAATCCATGGACTTTGTTGTTGGATTACTGAAGACATATCGAGGTAATAATGCAATATGGGTTATTGTTGATCGCTTGACCAAATATGCTCATTTCTTTTCTATACGAGATACTTTCTCTCTTGATCTACTTTCCCGTTTGTATCTTAAAGAGATAGTTAGGTTACATGGAGTTCCTCTCTCCATTATATCTGATCGTGATCCCAGGTTCACATCTAACTTTTGGAAAGTCCTTCAAAAGTCATTGGGTACTGAATTAAATTTTAGTACATCTTTTCATCCTCAATCAGATGGGCAGATAGAATGAACAATTCAGACATTGGAGGATATGCTACGAGCTTGTTCTATGGATTATCAGGGAAGTTGGGACCAACATCTTTCTCTGGTTGAATTTTCTTATAATAACAGTTTTCATTCCAGTATACAGATGGCACCATTTGAGGCATTATATGGGAAGCGGTGTCGAACTCCAGCATTTTGGGATGAAGTGGATAAAAGCAAGCTGATGGGACCAAAATTGGTAGAAGAGATGGCAGAAAAAGATCAGTTGATTCAGAAGCACAAGAGAACAGCTCAGAGCAGGCAGAGGAGTTATGCGGATAACCGGAGGAAGGATCTATCTTTTGAGGTAGGTGGTCATGTTTTTCTCAAGGTTTCTCATTGGAAAAGTGTGATGAGATTTGGTAAGAAAGGAAAGCTGAGTCCAAGGTTTATTGGACCATATGAAATTCTGGATAGAGTTGGATCAGTTGCATACCAAGTGGCTTTACCTCCAAGTTTATCCCAGGTACACAATGTTTTTCACATTTCGATGTTGAGAAAGTATATGCCAGATCCATCTCATGTTTTGAGTCCAGAGGTAGTTCAGTTGGAAGAGAACCTATCTTATGAGGAACAACCGGTCCTGATTCTTGACCACAGGGAGCAGGTGTTACAGAATAAGGTGATTCATCAGGTAAAGGTTTTGTGGAAAAACCATGTGATTGAAGAGGCAACGTGGGAATCTGAAAATGCTATAAGGGATAAATACCCCCACTTATTTTGATAAGTGAATAAAATTGCGAGGACGCAATTCCCAAAAGGGGGGAAGGATGTAACATCCCAGGTAAATAAAGAATAAATAATTTTCATATTTATTAATATTTACGAATTAAATATTAATTTTATATTAAAGGGGTTTCTATGTTCGATAGCGTACCTGATACGCAACGATGAGTTTCTTTGAAACTTACGTAGCACACTTGTAATATAATAATATTATTTTAAATGTTAGTTAACAAGTAGCCGTTGTACTGGTGGGAATGAATAGAAATAAATAAAATATGATTAGATATGTTTTTAAATGTTTATACATTTACCCAATAAAATCTAAAGGCTTAAAATACGTAAAGAATTCAATTTTAGGCGTATATGCCCTAGTTTTTACTAAAGGTTCACTTATCGCCTTTTAATGGAGAACTATCATTAAATATAGTTTTGATCACTCTTATACATTCTTTTGGACCAAATAAAACTCTTATTATGAATTGGGACATCAAATTTTACTTTTTGTAAATTTTTGGTATCTTTCCGATAAAGTTCATTTTTTTAATGAATAGTGTAAAATGTTGTATTTTAATTCAAAACCTCTTTTTAATCTAAATTATTTATATGATTAGATTATTATTTTAATTGGTTTTAAAGTGAAATTAGAAAATATTTTTACCAGTTAATCCAATGGTGGTCGTTGGAATCAATTTCACTTTGAAATTGGACTTAAACTGGTGTCAATCTTTTGATACTTATTGTTTCACAAAAACACGCTATTTGTCATGACAATGGGAATTAATTATTAAATTAATTAATTTGACTTATATGTTTTGAATTTTGTAAAATGGACTTCATTTTTGAATTCGGAATATCAAATATAGCTTAGGGTGAATTTTTGGTAATTTTCTGAAAAACTTCAATTTTTGATGAATAGTGAAACCACTAAGTGGTAATCAAACAAACTGATTTTTCAGTTAAATGAAAGTTTACCACTAATGTGTATTGAATTTTGAAAATCCGACATACATGGTTGTCATTAAGAAGTAAAATGTGGTTCAATGAGATTAAAATAATTTTTTGGTGAATAGTAACTTATTAAGTTTTTAATCGCGATTAGAGGTAATTAGTGTAGTTTAAGGTAAAAATGGTATTATAAGAATGTGAAAACACCATGACACTTGTCCTACACCTATTGGGTGAGTCATGGACGACCAAGACAAGCCATGGGCCAACTTGGGGACCCCATGGAGCCACTTTAGTTGGAAAATGACATTAATATATTTTTATTTAATGTTAAAGTGAAAATTACACTAACATAAATTGTTTTACTAAAATAATTTTTAAGTGGGGTTACACAGGTCCATATTTTTATTATAAATAGTCATTGGAAAGCTAAAAAGATTTCCTACATCATAGTATTTTTTTATAATTTTTAAACATTAAATAAAATAAATTATTTATGACATAATAATGATGCAGCGATGACATCATTATTTGACGATTTAAATAAAATAGAAAGATAATGTAAAATCTATAAACTACACATGTCCAAAACCAATTGGATGAGTGGATTTAGAACCCTTATCACCTTATCCACTAATTATATCAATGTGGGACCTTTTAAAACCGAAACAAATTTTCAAATAAAGTAATATTTCTTTACTTTCCAAAAGTGCCCCTCCTCTCCTCTTATAAAAGGCCCCCACCTCTACCTCATTTCACACAATCCTAAAGCCTTTGGCTCGGACAAACCCTGCCCAATTACTCTCTCCACATCCCTCTCCTCATCCTAGAGGATTCCCTTTGGGCAGAATCATTTCAAAGGAAGCCTTTAGGCTCAAATCAAAATGGAGTTACACTTTTAAAGGTAATTCATTCTCTCTTGTTCATTTGTTTTATTTTGCTTCTCCAACCCTCTAAACTCTTTTTATTTACTTATTTTGTAACAACAATAGTATCTTCAATATACTAGGATGTTTTTATAATATTTATTTGAGCTACACTCTCACACAACTACATCAAATGGTTAAAGAACATACGGTTTCCGTGGATGGCGAAATTCTGCCTCCCGAAACGATGATTGTTCAATACTCATTTAACACCTTCAAGGGTGGCCATTATGATGTCACTATTTTTATATATGATATATAATATGTTTATGTTTTCTTTAAGCTTCTGTATTTTTTATTTTTGGCATACCTTTATGGTTTCCATTATGGGTAAACACGATATCTTCATTTAAGGAAGTGCGGACTACCGCCCTCTAAAAGTGATGTGATTCGTTAATGCCATATGTGGGACGTGTAAAGGATGGATTTAAAGTTATTATATATGATGTTATACTGGAATTATAATATACCTCTATATCATTATTATTTCTTTCCATTAAAGTATGAGATAGAAATGAAAGTAGCGTTCATGCGTACGTACGGCTTACCGTCTCCATGAACGGTGCATTTCATTTCTTATCCCCAAATGTAATGTACTATTAAAATTACATGTATATAATGTATATATATAATTAATGATATATCTAAATGATGAATATAATTCTGGAATTAAAATATACATACCTCTTATTTAGTTTTAATTCCATTAATATGACAAAGAAATGAAAGTAGCGTTCATGCATACGTACGGCTTGCCGTCTCCATGAACGGTGCATTTCATTTCGTACCTCTAAATGATTATGTAATATTATAAATACATGTATATGCTGGATATATATGATATATATGATATCCAAATCAGGAATTTCATTCTGGATATGAAGAACTTTTGACCACACGAACAACATGTAATTGTAAGAAGTCAACTTTCGACTTAAGAACCAAATATTGACAAAACAAACATTATTAACTTAAATGGTTACATAATGTTTATAACATGGAAATAAGTGATATAAAAGGAATAATGAACTTTAAAAAGGTTCTTAATCAAGTATAAATTAACTCAACTTTATTATTCCGGACGTTAAAGAATGATCGAGTCAAGTCGGACCCAAGGTAAGGGACTTCGTCTCAATCTCCTTTCATTGAGGCATATTTTGTTTTATACAAAAATTTCTTTTATACGGTGTATAAACTCCTTTGACTTTTACTTTTATACAAATGGAATCTTTTTCTATGAAGCGTTTTACTAAACGACAAAAATGAATGTTTTTTTAACGTACGCGGTGACAATGACCTTTTCCGCCGCCGCGAGTATTATTTGATCTTTGGCTTTCTCAACAAGCCGTAATGTTTTTTTTAAAATAAAATAAATACCATATACTCTTTTATGTATTTTGGTATTAAAAATGGTTTTGAAAAAGGATTCTATTATGTCAATATATTTATGATATATTGTGATTGAAATGTGGAAATGTTATCATTCCTTTATATTGGTTTTATGTTTTATGATTTTATATTGGTACTTGGAAATTTAACGGGTGGTTACGTTATAAACCATATGATGGGTGGTGCCGTGAATACCAGGACGGGTGGTTACGTTATAACCTCCAATGCATTGGGTATGGAAGTCGGCCGTATGGCTATTCTATTAAGTATGTATGGAAATTGGCCGTATGGCTATTCCATTAAGTTATATGTGTGGAAGTCAATCGTATGGTTATTCCACTTAAGAATGTTTATGTCCCAAGTTACCTTTATATATGTTATGTGTTCTTTATATGGGTTTTATGGTAATACTTTGGTTACAAAAAGGTAAGTAATGATACTTTATTCAGTGAAGAGTTTTTACTACTTCATGAAGGTGAAGGTATTACTTTGATAGAGTATACATGGTTTACTTGATTTTGAAAAACTAACAGTTTTCATTATTTGTGTATCCCTTACTGAGCTTTTTATGCTCACCCCAAGTTTTTTTGAAATGTTTTTCACAGGACTTAATGTGGAATAAGGTCAAGGATGGGATCAAGGGAATGTCATGATTTCTAAAACATGGAATCTAGACATCTTTCTTTCTAAGAGTTTTTTATGAAGACTTAGTAGAAGTGTCTACTTTGTAATCTTTTAAGATGTAATAGTTATGTTCTAATTCTCTAAAACTCTAAACCTGAAAAGATCCTCAATGTGAATTATTCATTTAATTCAATATTAAGTAAGGTTTAAGGCTGGGGCCTTATAGTTGGTATCAGAGGTCGGTTTAGACAACTTTAGGAGTTAGAAAAGTGTTAAATTATAATATGATTGAAATGATATAGCATTTACGGATTACCATGTTGCTTCGCCTAAGATATTTCTGTGTTCAAAATGGTTTTCCGCAGAGGAAACAAAGCAGCTATATTGGGACGACATCAGGAGGAAGATAACCTTCCAAATCAGCAACTTGAGATGGTCGGAATCAGAACTGAACAGTTTGTTGCAGTGATGGCACAGTTGACTGAGGCTATAAATGGTGGTGGTATCCATGCACGAGATCAGCCAGATCAACCACAGAGGAACATGTCAGTGGTGGAACACTTCATGAGGCAACATCCCCCATCATTCAGAGGATCATCTGACCCTGTGCAAGCTGAAGGGTGGATTAAAGCACTGGAGAAGATTTTTGATGTCATGGGGTGTTCAGAACATCAAAAGGTTAGTCATGTTGTTTACCGTTTTGAAGGTGAAGCTGATCAGTGGTTGTCGATGGTGAAAAATATAAGGGATAGTGATAAGATTGAGGATCTTCACTGGGACGAATTCAAAGGTATGTTCCTTGAGAAATATTTTCCTAAGGTGGTTCGTCTTAGGATGGAAAAACAGTTCCTAGAATTGAGGCAGGAGGATGATTCAGTGGCTGCTTATGAAGAAAAGTTCACTCGATTGGCAAGGTATGCTCCAAACTTCATACGAGATCTTGATAGTAAAATCAATCGTTTTTACTCAGGATTAAAGCCAAAATATCGAAGGGCATTAGCTTCTCGAGAGTTTAAAAGTTATGAAAAGCTTGTTCGATGTGCTGAGAAGGTGGAAATGGAGTTTGCCGATGATCAGGTGTTCTATGACAAACAATAGAATAAGAGGTCTAGTTGGCAGGCAAAGGGGAAGAATTCATCAAAGAAGCAAGGAGGTAAGAAAACCAAATATCCATCCTGTGAGAAGTGTGGTAAAATGCATCCTGGAGAATGTTTATCCAAGTCTGGTAAGTGTTTTAGGTGTGGTAAGTCTGGTCATATTGCTCGTAACTGTAAGGAAGATGATCAAGCAGGAAATGAAAAGCCAACGGTAAGATGTTATAAGTGCAATGAGATGGTTCACTATGCAAATGAGTGTCCGAAAAAGAGCTTGAGTGATGGGACGCAGTTAGACTACAAGCAGAAAGGGGTGGCGAAATCCTTTGCAACAACTTCAGCAGATGTTGGGCCATCGAATGAAGTGGTATCAGCTCCAGGGAGCTCAGTATTTTTCGAAGATTGACTTGAGGTCGAGGTACCATCAGTTGAAAGTAAAAGAAGCAGACGTTCCGAACACTGCGTTCCGTACTAGATATGGCCATTATGAATTTGTAGTGATGCCTTTTGGGTTAACCAATTCACCTGCTCAATTCATGGACCTTATGAATAAAATTTTCCTTGAGTTCTTGGATAAGTTTGTGTTTGTGTTTTGAGGTTTGGGAAGAGGTTATGTGTGCCTTGTGATTCACAGTTGAAGAATGATTTGTTATGTGAGGCTCATAGTTCCCCGTTTTCAGTTCATCCTGGCAGTACTAAGATGTACAGAGATCTACGGGAGTATTACTGGTGGGATGGAATGAAAAGAGATATTGCTGATTTTACTGTGAAGTGTTTGACATGTCAACAGGTTAAAGCAGAGCGGCAGTTACCGAAAGGGATGCTTAATCCTTTACCAGTGCCAGAGTGGAAATGGGAGAATAAATCCATGGACTTTGTTGTTGGATTACTGAAGACATCTCGAGGTAATAATGCAATATGGGTTATTTTTGATCGCTTGACCAAATCTGCTCATTTCTTTTCTATACGAGATACTTTCTCTCTTGATCTACTTTCCCGTTTGTATCTTAAAGAGATAGTTAGGTTACATGGAGTTCCTCTCTCCATTATATCTGATCGTGATCCCAGGTTCACATCTAACTTTTGGAAAGGCCTTCAGAAGTCATTGGGTACTGAATTAAATTTTAGTACATCTTTTCATCCTCAATCAGATGGGCAGACAGAATGAACAATTCAGACATTGGAGGATATGCTACGAGCTTGTTCTATGGATTATCAGGGAAATTGGGACCAACATCTTTATTTGGTTGAATTTTCTTATAATAACAGTTTTCATTCCAGTATACAGATGGCACCATTTGAGGCATTATATGGGAAGCGGTGTCGAACTCCAGCATTTTGGGATGAAGTGGCTGAAAGCAAGCTGATGAGACCAAAATTGGTAGAAGAGATGGCAGAAAAAGATCAGTTGATTCAGAAGCACAAGAGAACAGCTCAGAGCAGGCAGAGGAGTTATGCGGATAACCGGAGGAAGGATCTATCTTTTGAGGTAGGTGGTCATGTTTTTCTCAAGGTTTCTCATTGGAAAAGTGTGATGAGATTTGGTAAGAAAGGAAAGCTGAGTCCAAGGTTTATTGGACCATATGAAATTCTGGATAGAGTTGGATCAGTTGCATACCGAGTGGCTTTACCTCCGAGTTTATCTCAGGTACACAATGTTTTTCACATTTCGATGTTGAGAAAGTATATGCCAGATCCATCTCATGTTTTGAGTCTAGAGGTAGTTCAGTTGGAAGAGAACCTATCTTATGAGGAACAACCGGTCCAGATTCTTGACCACATGGAGCAGGTGTTACAGAATAAGGTGATTCATCAGGTAAAGGTTTTGTGAAAAAACCATGTGATTGAAGAGGCAACGTGGGAATCTGAAAATGCTATAAGGGATAAATACCCCCACTTATTTTGATAAGTGAATAAAATTGCGAGGACGCAATTCCCAAAATGGGGGAAGGATGTAACATCCCAGGTAAATAAAGAATAAATAATTTTCATATTTATTAATATTTACGAATTAAATATTAATTTTATTTTAAAGGGGTTTCTATGTTCGATAGCGTACCCGATACGCAACGATGAGTTTCTTTGAAACTTACGTAGCACACTAGTAATATAATAATATTATTTTAAATGTTAGTTAACAAGTAGCCGTTGTACTGGCGGGAATGAATAGAAATAACTAAAATATGATTAGATATGTTTTTAAATGTTTATACATTTACCCAATAAAATCTAAAGGCTTAAAATACGTAAAGAATTAAATTTTAGGCGTATATGCCCTAGTTTTTACTAAAGGTTCACTTATCGCCTTTTAATGGAGAACTGTCATTAAATATAGTTTTGATCACTCTTATACATTCTTTTTGACCAAATAAAACTCTTATTAAGAATCGGGACATCAAATTTTACTTTGTGTAAATTTTTGGTATCTTTCCGATAAAGTTCATTTTTTTAATGAATAGTGTAAAATGTTGTATTTTAATTCAAAACCTCTTTTTAATATAAATTATTTATATGATTAGATTATTATTTTAATTGGTTTTAAAGTGAAATTAGAAAATATTTTTACCAGTTAATCCAATGGTGGTCATTGGAATCAATTTCACTTTGAAATTGGACTTAAACTGGTGTCAATCTTTTGATACTTATTGTTTCACAAAAACACGCTATTTGTCATGACTGCGGGAATTAATTATTAAATTAATTAATTTGACTTATATGTTTTGAATTTTGTAAAATGGACTTCATTTTTGAATTCGGAATATCAAATATAGCTTAGGGTGAATTTTTGGTAATTTTCTGAAAAACTTCAATTTTTGATGAATAGTGAAACCACTAAGTGGTAATCAAACAAACTGATTTTTCAGTTAAATGAAAGTTTACCACTAATGTGTATTGAATTTTGAAAATCCGACATACATGGTTTTCATTAAGAAGTAAAATGTGGTTCAATGAGATTAAAATAATTTTTTGGTGAATAGTAACTTATTAAGTTTTTAATCGCGATTAGAGGTAATTAGTGTAGTTTAAGGTAAAAAATGGTATTATAAGAATGTGAAAACACCATGAAACTTGTCCTACACCTATTGGGTGAGTCATGGCCGACCAAGACAAGCCATGGGCCAACTTGGGGACCCCATGGAGCCACTTTAGTTGGAAAATGACATTAATATATTTTTATTTAATGTTAAAGTGAAAATTACACTAACATAAATTGTTTTACTAAACTAATTTTTAAGTGGGGTTAAACAGGTCCAAATTTTGATTATAAATAGTCATTAGAAAGATAAAAAGATTTACTACATCATAGTAGTTTTTTTATAATTTTTAGACATTAAATAAAATAAATTATTTATGACATAATAATGATGCAGCGATGACATCATTATTTGACGATTTAAATAAAATAGAAAGATAATGTAAAATATATAAACTACACATGTCCAAAACCAATTGGATTAGTGGATTTCGAACCCTTATCACCTTATCCAAGAATTATATCAATTTGGGACCTTTTAAAACCGAAACACATTTTCAAATAAAGTAATATTTCTTTACTTTCCAAAAGTGCCCCTCCTCTCCTCTTATAAAAGGCCCCCACCTCTACCTCATTTCACACAATCCAAAAGCCTTTGGCTCGGCCAAACCCTGCCAAATTACTCTCTCCACATCCCTCTACTCATCCTAGAGGATTCCCTTTGGGAAGAATCCTTTCAAAGGAAGCCTTTAGGCTCAAATCCAAAGGGAGTTACACTTTTAAAGGTAATTCATTCTCTCTTGTTCATTTGTTTTATTTTGCTTCTCCAACCCTCTAAACTCTTTTTATTTACTTCTTTTGTAACAACACCAGTATCTTCAATATACTAGGATGTTTTTATAATATTTATTTGAGCTACACTCTCACATAACTACATCAAATGGTTAAAGAACATACGGTTTCCGTGGATGGCGAAATTCTACCTCCCGAAACGATGATTGTTCAATACTCATTTAACACCTTCAAGGGTGGCCATTATGATGTCACTATTTTTATATATGATATATAATATGTTTATGTTTTTTTAAGCTTCTGTATTTTTCATTTTTGTCATACCTTTATGGTTTCCATTATGGGTAAACACGATATCTTCATTTAAGGAAGTGCAGACTACCGCCCCCTAAAAGTGATGTGATTCGTTAATGCCATATGTGGGACGTGTAAAGGATGGATTTAAAGTTATTATATATGATGTTATACTGGAATTATAATATACCTCTATATCATTATTATTTCTTTCCATTAAAGTATGAGATAGAAATGAAAGTAGCGGTCATGCGTACGTACGGCTTACCGTCTCCATGAACGGTGCATTTCATTTCTTATCCCCAAATGTAATGTACTATTAAAATTACATGTATATAATGTATATATAATTAATGATATATCTAAATGATGAATATAATTCTGGAATTAAAATATACATACCTCTCATTTAGTTTTAATTCCATTAATATGACAAAGAAATGAAAGTAGCATTCATGCGTACGTACAGCTTGCCGTCTCCATGAACGGTGCATTTCATTTCTTACCTCTAAATGATTATGTAATATTATAAATACATGTATATTCTGGATATATATGATATATATGATATCCAAATCAGGAATTTCATTCTGGATATGAAGAACTTTTGACCACACGAACAACATGTAATTGTAAGAAGTCAACTTTTGACTTAAGAACCAAATATTGACAAAACAAACATTATTAACTTAAATGGTTACATAATGTTTATAACATGGCAATAAGTGATATAAAAGGAATAATGAACTTTAAAATGGTTCTTAATCAAGTATAAATTAACTCAACTTTATTATTCAGGACGTTAAAGAACGATCGAGTCAAGTCGGACCCAAGGTAAGGGACTTCGTCTCAATCTCCTTTCATTGAGGCATATTTCGTTTTATACACAAATTTCTTTTATACGGTGTATAAACTCCTTTGACTTTTACTTTTATACAAAAGGAATCTTTTTCTATGAAGCGTTTTACTAAACGACAAAAAGGAATGTTTCTTTAACGTACGCGGTGACAATGACCTTTTCCGCCGCCGCGAGTATTATTTGATCTTTGGCTTTCTCAACAAGTCGTAATGTTTTTTTTAAAATAAAATAAATACCATATACTCTTTTATGTATTTTGGTATTAAAAATGATTTTGAAAAAGGATTCTATTATGTCAATATATTTATGATATATTGTGATTGAAATGTGGAAATGTTATCATTCCTTTATATTGGTTTTATGTTTTATGATTTTATATTGGTACTTGGACATTTAACGGGTGGTTACGTTATAAACCATATGATGGGTGGTGCCGTGAATACCAGGACGGATGGTTACGTTATAACCTCCAATGCATTAGGTATGGAAGTCGGCCGTATGGCTATTCCATTAAGTATGTATGGAAATTGGCCGTATGGCTATTCCATTAAGTTATATGTGTGGAATTCAATCGTATGGTTATTCCACTTAAGTATGTTTATGTCCCAAGTTACCTTTATATATGTTATGTGTTCTTTATATGGGTTTGATGGTAATACTTTGGTTACAAAAAGGTAAGTAATGATACTTTATTCAGTGAAGAGTTTTTACTACTTCATGAAGGTGAAGGTATTACTTTGATAGAGTATACATGGTTTACATGATTTTGAAAAACTAACAGTTTTCATTCTTTGTGTATCCCTTACTGAACTTTTTATGCTCACCCCAAGTTTTTTTGAAATGTTTTTCACAGGAATTAATGTGGAATAAGGTCAAGGATGGGATCAAGGGAATGTCATGCTTTCTAAAACATGGAATCTAGACATCTTTCTTTCTAAGAGTTTTTTTATGAAGACTTAGTAGAAGTGTCTACTTTGTAATCTTTTAAGATGTAATAGTTATGTTCTAATTCTCTAAAACTCTAAACCTGAAAAGATCCTCAATGTGAATTATTCATTTAATTCAATATTAAGTAAGGTTTAAGGCTGGGGCCTTATAATATGGATATATATAAAGGAAATTGTTTCTATAAATTACACAGTAATGATTCTATAAATTTTAATTTTAATTTTAATTTATTTCATCTCATTTCTCAATAAGTGGAAACATCACTCATGTGTATGTACGTGCTACCATCTCCACAAATCCATAAAGTTAATTTTCTCCACTACATAATTTTAATTTTTTTCAAATATTATATAATTATTACATATGATAATCATTATGGGATTAAAATATTATATATTATAGAACCATGATTGATATAGCAGTACTAGAACTTTTGAGCCAAATGTTACATGAATATTGAAACAGTTGACACCTGAAAATTATGATATTATAAAATAAATGTTAATAAATGTGGGATAAAATATTTTAATTGGGAAATATATTATTAAAAATGGCATTTTTTTTATAAATTTTTTATTTATTTTAAAATATTTTAGAGAACTTATTAACAAAATCATACATAAGGTAAGGTTTTACCAACTAACTTTTATTTTTGTGAGATATATACCATATTCCTCACAAATTTCTTTTATGGGGTTTATATGCTTCACATTATTATATTTTTTTATTATTTTAATTAAAATTATTATGATTTAAAAATCCATATATGATAATATCTTTCATGTGGTTCTGATTTAGAGATTACCAAAGTTGCAAGGGTTCTTTATCTGAATAACAACTCATTGAGTCATTTAAATATTATGCACCTATTTTTATTTAAGAGGTTTATATACTACCCCTATGACATGTTATATAAGGAATCCCATTATATTCATCATATTTAAATATTAAATTAACGATATAATTTCATTGGTAATTTTATTCAAAAACTTCTAAATTGGTATTGGTTTTACATTATAATCTCATTTTTACTAAGAATATTTATTCTTAAATTTCATTGGATTAATTTATTTTATATTCTAATAAAAATAATTAATTATTATATTTTAATCTTGTTATTTATGGAGATTTCATGTTTTTCAAAAAAAAATTCTTTCTTTATGTAATCAATATAATTAAAGAATTATTTTAATAAAAACATTATTTAAAATTCGATTATGAAATCATTTATTCCTAATAAATATTTACATTCAAATTTATTGAAGGTTGTTTTTAATATTCTACTTTGATTGTTTAAATTCATTTTTACACAATATTGACTTAATATGAAGGTGGAAAAAATAAATCTTCTTCTTATTTTTCAAATGAGTTTATTATAGATTTTAAAAGAAATATCGAACTATTTTTTATTGTAAATGGTATGAACAAAAGTTCATGTTTTCATAGTTAATAAATGATTTATAGATTACTTTACAAGTTTCCATTGTTGTTTTCAAACAAAATGTTTCGAAATATATTTTTTACATTTCTATATTTTAAATAAATAATTTCAAAATTGAAACAATGTTTCCTTAATAGAAAGTCATGTGATCTATTTAATTTATTTTTATCTATGATATAATATTTTGATGTTACTTATTCTTTATTGGGGTTATGATCCATTAATACCATCATTATTTTATTCATTTTATAATTTATGATTAAGATGATGTGATGTTTTTTATACCAATTTGTTTTCTATGGGTCATTAAATGAGAATTTTGTGAATTATTTGTTTTGATATTTTTTCATACATATGAATGGATTTATTATTATATAATGTTTGTTTTGGGAATCATATAGTCCTCCAATTCATTGGGAAAATATTTTTTGGTTTATGAGATCAAAGGGTACCCAATATTTTATCCAAATTCATAATGTTGGTACATTAGAGATAATACCAATCCTAAAATATGGTACTTTGGAGGTTATCTATAAAACCATGAAATTATAGAATTTATTTTCATTTAAATATATTTAAATTATTCAATATATTTCTTTACATGAAACCCCAATTCATAATTAACTATCATATAATGACCCTTCAAAAACTACCTACTAAATTAGATAGAATAGATATAAATGAACACATCATTAAAAATAGGTCTAATGATTTTAAAAAATTCAATTATTTTGATTAATTCATAAGAAATCTGTACTCAATTTTCATTAATTTCATTTTATACTACAAAAATATGTATTCATTAAAAATAATTTTTTAATAAATTTTTAAAAATATTATAATTAATTTAAATCATTTTATAAATATTATTTGAAGTAAATATCATTTTATAAATAATCATTTCAATATTATCCTTTGGTGATTTTTTATAATTTTTCTATAATTTTTTTTTCACTAAATAGAAAAAAATACAGAATTTTTTAAAAGATGCCATTTATTTACAAGTGAATGTCTCTTTATTCGGTTTATTTTTATATTAATGTAACATAATCATTTTCTAATTATAAATAGTCAATTTAATTATATATAAATAATTTTTATATTTGAATAGGGTATAGGTAAATTTTTTGTCTTTAAAAAAAGTTTTTCTAAAAAACTATCTTTATAACCTCAATGTGATTTTATCTTAGTATATTTAATTATTTTATATTTATAAAATTTTTAAATGAAATAAATAGATTATATATAGAATAATATATTTGAAAATTCATTTTATTTTTCATTAGGAACTAAATGGAAATAAATTAGGTTTTACAGTCAATTATTCAATTTTCTTAAACAGGTTTTTAGTGTAGTTTGGGAATTTATTTAAAATTTAAATCTTCCAGTTATTGAAACTATATTTTGAAAAATTTATTTTATAGTGGGAATAATAATATTTAATATAATTTATTAGGTTAAATATTCTTTTATGTCTTAATTATTAACAAACATAATGATATTTTGTTGCCACGAATAAGGTTATAGAAGGTTTAACTTGGGGTTAAACCAAGAGATAAGTGTTGTATTTCCCCTCAAAATTATCTAATTATTATTAGATGAATATAATTTACCCTTATATTATCCTCACATTGAATACTTTTCCATTTCATGAAATTTTCCAAAAAAAATTTACCTTACATATTTGAAATCATTTAAAAATTTCATGTATGTCTCCCCCCTTAGAATATGTATCCTCTCCACCTCCATTATTTACATAGTTTGGAAATTATATCTCCTTATAAAATAGATACAAATCCTTCCTAAACCATTTCACTTTTTACTATATCATATTTTTTTCACCTAATATTATTCCTCTTGTGTTAAAGTTTTAAGGTTTAAGACAATGATTGTCTCTCAAAGAAGACGTATAAATCTTAACCAAGATCATTGAAATTTATTTCTTCTTACATGTTATATAAACCTATTATATAAATAATCAAATGATCACTCAATTGTGATAAATACATTTATATATTATTATTATGATGGAAGAACCATTTACCAACACTTATAGATCCAATGAGATAAGAAAGTATCAGTCATGCGTACGTATGAACTACTTCCTACACATAGCGATACAATTCAATTTCCACCACCATATTTCATGGTTTGTTGTTATGATGGATTTAAGGTATATAAATTTTATTTATGATATAATAATTTTTCATGAACGTTGAATTATTATTTACCTATCATTCATTAAATCCATCTAAATATGAAAACATCACTCATGTGTGTGTAAAAAATACTGTATCCACAAAGTGATGTAATTAATTTTTAATTATTGCTTTATATGAATTGTTAAAAATATGTATATAATGAATATTTAATATATTAATATCTTTATTAAAATAATCTAAATGAATATACCTTGATAAATGTTCAAGGACCATAAATTATGAATGAAAACATATAAGACAATATAATTATTTTACACCACAAATGAGGAATTTAATAGAAAATTATTAACAAATGGGTTTTGAAATGGTAGAGTTTTACCATATATGATATTATATACTAATATTATTCTTATAATTAATTTTAATAAATTTAATTTTAAGTTACATGAGGTTAGATCCCTTTTGAGTAAAGTTGGATATAAAGTAAGGGGTCATCATCTTAGGTTTCTTCCATTGAGACATGTTTAATGTTATTAACCTATTATTATTTATGAGGAATATATACTAATCCTAAGAAATTTTATAACATGTATCATTCTCAATTCATGGTTTTTAATGTTTAAATTAAAGTTATTTCATCCAATTGGATTTGATTCAAATGTTACTAAAGTGAAAAATGATTACCATCTCAAAATGTCTTCTTTGAGAAACATGTTATGTTATCCACCTATCTACTTTTATTTGGTGCATGTAATCCCTATTTTATATTTTTTTATCATGACTCTTATTTTTTTCATCTTATTTAATATTTATTTTCTTCAAATTTATTTTATTTGGGTCATGAATCATAATATACCAATGTTTTATGGGTTTCATCTTACTATCTTTTTTTAATGAGATTCTATATACATAAATTTATGATGGTGAAATTATTGGATTCATCTCTTTGAAATGATATTTTTTTTCTTATCCAATATTTCTTTTTAAGATATTTAAAATTTTACTTTGATTTTCATCTCTTTAATAACTCATGTGAAAAAATAATGTTTTTAAGGAAAAAAATTATTTTCCTCTTTGATTGGGAATCATTTCTTCCTTTCCCATATTTTCATTAAGATTATTTATATAATATTGTTACAATTATCCAAAGATTCTTTTTTAAAGACCCCAACAATAGTATCCCTAATTTAGTGGTTACATTATAAAATTCGATCGAGATATATGTAATTAGGTTATGAGGGATCAAATATTTTAGTAGTCTTGGTAAACTAAATACATACATGAAATTATAATTTCATTTAAAAAATAAAATAAGGAGTTTTATTTGATAATTAATCTATTCCCCTAAGTATGGACATCCATTTAAATCATAATACACATCTTGGATTACATTTGAAAGAAAAATAACAATATAGTGATTTGAAATGTAGAGTAATGTTACACTTATAGAAGAATCTATAAATAAATTAGTAATAATCAATATGGAATGGTAAATAACTTAAACCCATGACATTTAATCGACAACTTGAGCTTAATATGGTAGGAATAGATAATGATCAAATAATTCAATATACACAATCACACGATTTTGAAAAATTTTCATGGATATTCTAACTAATATAATTATAAAATGGACATGAGAAACTAATCTCATAATGATGTAATGTATAATTATGGACATCATAACCATAGCTTGAAGGCCTTATGATAATACATTATATAGAATGGGTATGACATTATCCAAAACCCAAACTAGTTTGCCTCATGAGGCCTAATGATTTATGATGGGGTTATAGAAGGCCCCACACATCAATTATTAATTCCAATGAATTATTCATTTAAAATGTGTGATATATAATCAACATAAACATTCATATTTAAAAACTAACATAACAAATCTTGACAATTACCTTAATAAATAAACATAATCATAATCCTTCCATTGTAATATGAACTTTATCAAATAGTATATCTCCAATCAAACTGATCATAAAAAATATCATGAGATAATGGGGGTGGTTTCATTACAACATGTCCCTAGTAGAGACTAATTTAAATAAGGATTTTTATTATTGATGAATATAAATTTATTAAATATTCCATTAGAAAAATTATAGAGGAAAATAACCAAACCAATTTGAAAAATAAAAATAAAAAACTAAAAATTAATAAAGTATTATAAAAAATTAAAATTATAATAAAAATTTTAAATTATAATTTATTATTTTAAAATTTTTGTTTTAATTATGGTAGGAATTTTCTTACATGAAAAACACGTTATACAAATATTCCCTTCAAATTTTCAGAAAAAACTAAACAGGGATAGTTTTAAAAATGATAGAAAGAATCATTTTAATTTTTTTTAAAAATAATAGTTACAAATTAATTTAAAAAAAATATTTAGAATCTTAAAACCATTTTTTAAAACATTTTCTTAAAACAATGTCTTGGAAGAAAATGGGTTTTCGATTAAAGGGAGAAATAATGTAAGATTTTGTTGAAAAAATTATCAACAATTTTATATACCGATGAGAGGGAAAATGATATTATAACATGATAAGTTAATGAATATATAAAGGATAATAAATTATATTGTTTTTAATATATAAATATAAAATAATTCCCCACAAGAGACTTGAACATGAAAAATCATGAATAATGATGAGATTTTGAAATAAACCTTTTCCACTTTGGTAACATTAGGATCATAGTCTCCCTAAAAAAATAACATAAAATGAAAGGTAAAATAAAATTAATATAAATGGATTCATGATATAAAATATCAATGGGGATATATATACACCACAAAATAGAACAATGTTAGTAATATGGAATAAGTATCCTTGAAGTAAAATTGAAGTGAGGAACCCTTACCTCAGTCTGATTTACTTTATATGTGTTGAAACCTCTATTATAATAAATATAGGTTTATTATAATTATATTATAGAACCATAAAAATATATATCATAAAATATATTATTTACATATAGTTTTTTATCACCAATTTATTATCAATTATTTATATAAATCTTTGGTCTATGTGATGTTTTATATATTTTTAATGAAAGTTTCACTTTGGTACTTTCAGTCTATTTACATTGATAATAGTTCCATGATCTCCAAAATGTGAAACACAATATAAATATCATATATATTATATATATATATATATTTGAGAAATATATTAATGTTATAGATAGAAAATTTATTGAAATATTAATGGAGATTATAGGTCATGCGTATGCATGAAAGTTGTTTCCATTTTCCCAATGAATTTATAAAAATGAAAATAAATAATAATTAAAATTTCTAGAATAATTATGTTTTCATATATAGAATAATTATTAATAAAATAAAACTTTTTTTTCAATCCATGTAAAAATAAAATGAAAAACAGTTTACATATCTACATGGATGTAGTAATCCACACGTTCGTACATGTGGCATTATTATTTTCATACAGATTGTAAGGTAATAAAAAAATTGGGATATTAATTTTAAATAAGAATGTTTAATTAATAAAAATGAAATATATTAATTAAATTTATCCATAATACCTTCCATTAAATAATTAGTGAAAAATTAATCGCATCTCTTCATGAGGATGTAGTTCGTCATATGGACAAGTGACTTTATCATATCCCACATGTAATGAAATGTGAAAAGTTGTATATGATGTTATAGTTTCATAAAAATAATAATTTTAAATTTTTTTATAAATATTTTAAATAGATCATTATATCGATCCTTTAATAACAGTGATGAAAAAAATTACATCGGTTTGTGATGTAGTAGTTTTCCATACACATGATAAACGATTTCATTTTCTATTTAATCATTGTGGATATGGAAATAGGTTTTGAAATAAAAATAATAAAATATAATTATATATTATATACTTTTGTAATTATTTTTTCATAGTTAGAGAATATTATAAGAAGATAAAATAATAAGTAAAAGGAAAATACATAGTTACAAACATCACATCTTCTTCGGACAACCTCTTTAGGATTAATAATAATCCTTCCTATACTTGAATTACATTCAAATAAATTATGGTAATATGAGGAAAGTTAATTAATTATGATATTGGGGTAGTTCTTGCTCAACTAAAAAGGTTTTTGAAGTGAAAATATGGGAGGAGAGTGGGTGGATTTTTATAAGTGGGGGAGATGATTCACTTGGGGTTTTTTAATAGAATGAATAACACCCACGTTTTAAACTTAATAAAAGTATCCAAAAATTCTATCATCCAAAATAAAGAGGTGATAAGGTCTATATAAATCAAAAAATTAGTTATGGACATGTTTTGGTACATTTTTAACCCTTTCTTTTTAGATTAAACCCCAAATAAACTCATTTTACCTTAACCGTCATAATTGAATTTTTTATTTTTATTATTCATTATGGTCAATAAAATTTGTTGTCCTTATTATATTATATTAACTATTACAATTCAAAATATTGAATCCAATTTATCAGATTCAACTCATATAAGTGGTAGAATTTAATATAATATAAATCTCATAGAGGAGATGAAAGAGTGATTTTTAAAAGAGAGTTTTTTTAAGTAGATAAATTTTTAATATAAAATTCAATAATAAATTAATTTTAATGACAAAAATTAAAGTAGTTTAGATGCACATAAATACTTTAACAAAAATTAAATATTTATTTATAAATGTATTAATGTTATATAAAGCCATTATATATAATTTTTAAAATATGGTTATTAATATTCATAATTCAATTTCTAATGTCTAGGTTATGATAACTGCGTTAAAATAATAATATTAATAGCATTTCATGGTTCATTAAAACTCAGTGTTTCATTTTTTAAAAGATATCAAAGATATTGAATTTATTTAAAACAATAAAATATCTTAAAGTATCAAGTTGTTGAATCATTTTATAAGATAATTTTTTTGTGTTGTATGTCCTATTGAATTTAATGTTCTAATTTTATTATTTTTGAGTGAAACATTATACCACCATTAAATAAATCATTCCCTCATAATTCTATTATGTTCATCACAAGACTAACAATTTTTGAGAACCCAGAACATATAAATTTTTAATAAAAATTATTATTAATAAAATATAGATATAAGTGAAAAGGGAACATTGAATAACATATGCTATATTTTTAAATAAAAGTATAATAGTGTCATTTTTAGCTATGTACATAGAAGAAAAGAGTAACTAATTATGGAGAGTTATAGTGGTCATGAATCACAATATAGTGAATCATAAATGGAAATTTGATGACCTATAAAGACATAAATATACAATGAGTAAAATTAGAATTTATTCCTAATATATGAAGGTAACTGTATAACAATTATTTTATGATTCTTTATTAGAGTACAATAATTCATTTATAATATCAACTAGAAACATAGAAAAATATACATGCTTAAAAAGTAAAATTTCATTCATAAAATAATTCTCACCACAATATAACCATTCTCTTTTAATTATGAGTTTTAATGATTAATATTACATGACTAAAACAATAATATTTACTTATAACAGATCATTAGATCAATAAAAGAATGAAACACCATTCCTCCCATATCTAGTTAAAACCAAAGTGGTTGAACAAGTTATCTAATAATAACCCAATTTCTACTACCTCAACAGTAAGAAAAAAGTTCAACTTAGACCATTTTATAAACGGTTAACATGAATACACATAAAAAAATATTTTTAAAAAAATTAAATAAAAAAATATTACGAAATTTTTTACATAAAATTAACTTTAAAAAGAGATCAACTTGTCAATGAATCACTTGGTCATTGGTAATATTTATCACGTCCTTTCAAATAATTAATGAAAAGTATTATAGTGAAATACTTATATTATTCATGATTCTTATAACCAAATTATCATTGATAAAATACTCTTATATGATAATTCTTTAATATAAACACATAAACATTAATCATACCACTTCATGTGTATTAACAACACAATATTGACCTTGATCCCTTTGTTTCCCCTAAGGTATATTCCCATGATGCTTGGAGAATTCGATTCGGTAGTACCCCATATCCTTACAGGTGAATCATTGAACAATGGAGACATCTTTATTTCCCTTAAAATCATGATAATTTCTTTTTATACACACTTGTAACAAATTTTTTTCCTGTCATTGAAGTACCATGTTTACTTTTTCCAAAATTATTACTCGTTGAGAAATCATTCTTTTATTTATTACCTTTATCTATCTTTTTTATTATATCCTTATTCTTCCAATTATTCCCTTAAAATCCATAATATTTTGAGATTTATTTCTCTTTATTAATTGTGTATAATATTGTTTTCTTATATGATGAGAATTTTTGGGTGATTTGTTCTAGTAGAATGATTAGGTTTATTCCCTCAATGAAATAATCATTATTCTTATTTGTATTATTTTGGTAGTCCATATCTTGTGTGGATAACGTCCAAAGATTTTATTTAAACATAGAAACATTTTCCTCTTACTTTTGTCTTAGAATTAGAATTTTATCTCCATATCCACTCATTTCTCATGATGAAAATACTATTCCAAGAAGAGTACCTTAAAATCCTTTCAATTCATATTTTTCTTCTACTTTAGTGTTTCAAATCAATTGAAACTATTGATATTATTACCCTAGAGAGATGTTAAACATCCATTAGAGCCTTAAAACATTAATTACATCAAAACTCACGAGATATATACTTTAAGGAACATATCGATTGATCTGTGAAAAATGGGTTTTTAGTCTCATTGAATGATGGAGGGTGTTGATTAGTGAAGAGATATAACATTTTTACACTGTGGATCAGTAGGATAATCCATATGATCTTGGTTATTACTCATAACCTAAGTGATTTTACCCGATGTATTTATAATTCATTCATTTATTGTTGCATCTCCAACTATTGCTTCATTATCCTTCCTATAAGGGAAATCCCTAAATGGGGTATGTGCATTGATATGGTTCCAAATACTTTCAATAGGTTCCATTTGTAAAAAATATAATACACTAGATTAGATCCTAACTTTATGAAACATATTTTATAACCCTAATACTTTTGTAATACTTATCATAAATTGAAATCATAATGCATATATAATCTCATTACAGGAAACATGGTCTATTTGGGATGGTGGTCAAATAATTAAAATATTTTCAAATCCAAATCAATATTTTCTAATTAAAATATGAATTATTATAATCATATTCTCTTGGAGTGTCTAAACAGGTGCATAGTAAGTCCTATTTTCATTTATGAGGCAACACTTGACTAAATTATGGAGTTCCTTTTTCACAAACATTACCCCTAGGTACATATATGCCAAAACCGTATCTAATTATAATATCCAAAAAGGATGTATTGCTAGAAAAAACAACATAATATTTCCATTTCAAAACATTAAAATGTTATTCAAAGATTATCCTCTATGTAAATTTTAATATTATGTTCTCTAGAATATGTTTTCCTACATTTAGTTCTCAAAGTTTCTTCTAAAAATCCTCTAATACAAACTATAATAGACCTTAACCAAGTATCCCAGAGTTTATGGTTAATTTATTACTTTAGAACTAGATGTTAGTAATCACATCCTAAATGACAAAATATTATATTAGTCTCTGTAAAATAGATACATACTTGAAATTTTCAATATATTTTAAAATGTGAAATATGAAAAATAATTTTCATGGATAACAACATTATTCCCCTTAGCATAACCCGTCATGTCAATTATAATACACATCTTAACATTAAGTGGAAATAAACATAAGATTTTAGTAATATCAAATGATCAATAAGGGTATACATATAAGGGAATCTATTCAATAAATAAGTAACAATCAATATTAAATATTAAATAAATAAAACACATTCGATTTATTTAATAACTTCAGCATAATATTAAATGAATAACTAATAACCATTAATTCCATAAACATAATAGTATGGGCATGAAACATTTAAATGGATATATGGTCTATAAAGGCCCTTTCACATCACTTATTAAGTCAAATTAATTCTTCATATGAAATTGGTGAACCATAATAAACATAAAACCAGGTATTAGAAAAACAATAAATATTTTAACATTTACCCCAGTCAATAAACACAATCATAAACCATCCAAATTTATATAAATGTTACCAAACAGATACATCCCTAGTCAAAGTGATCTAAAACATCCAAATAAATTGTAATGATGGTTTCATTAATATTATCCCCAACAGATAATATGTATATTGATTCTCATTAAATGAGAATTGAAAAATCCACAAGGGAAGAAATTCGTGGATATGGGTATTATTTTCCAAGAAAATTAAATAGATGTAGAAGGTAGATGATACTAATTGATTACATAAATCAATCAGAGATACATGATTGTGTGACCATCACATGGTCATGAGAATGAAGCATGTGTAGCACATGGCCTATGAAAGGTCTTATGAATTCCCTTCGATAAGTCCTTTATCTCTCATGATGGAACCCCGAATGATCACTGGCCATGTAGTGGTCACCAGATAAACTCCCCAGGTCTATATGGATTGTTTCCCGAAATACACATGGAAACTAATTCAAAATACATCAAAAATAGAAGGAAAATATCCAAAAGGTTGGATCATATTTCTATTTTAAGATTCAAATAATAGGGCACTGATGGGAATAATGATTCTCCTTGACAACATTTGTGAAAACTCATGAAAACTAAAATACGTTGTAAAGTAAAACAATGAAAATAAAAGGTGAGAAGGCTAGAGCCACTCATGGCCATAAACAACATGTGATGTGCCCCTAGTAGTCAACCAAACACTATGATACCACACCAACTTTTCTACCACTTCTCGAGAAATGCCATCACAATGTCATCCTCATCATGCAAAGAGCATTTGGTATATCTTAGAGGCCTCACACATACCATTTGGATCCCTAAGAAAAAATGGATGGATTGATCCACAAAATGCACATTCATCTCCACATAAACATTATTATTCATGTGATTCATTATCAGTAGGTATAATAGTTGTCTTGGACAATACTCAAGTTATCTCACACGACCCTTAACCTTTGAAAAATAAATAAAAGAAAATAAAATAGGGAGGAGTTAGAAGCCTCTCGGAGTCATAAAAATCTTGAAACAAGATAAAATATGTCTATATTGTTGTCTTGTAAGACCCCCAAACAATTCAGCTTGATCCCCTGATGGCCCCCTGAAAATCAATCCTTTTTTCAGGGGAATTCCTAAACAAGTCACCTGAGATCACACAAAGGACTTCAAGAGGCACCATGATCTCATGAAGTCCCTTGAACACGAAAATATGGAATTATGGATTTCTTTCAGCATTCAATCATAATTAAAATAGTCCCCATTAATAAAAAATAATCCAAAAAAGAAATAATTAAGGTAGGGGACTCATGATCATTGAAAATATTGGGAAACCTTGGTAGCAACCCATGGTAGAGACTTGAAAAAATGCATGATACCAAATCTCTTCACTGACTCCATCATTGACTCTCAAAATACACACGATATAAAGCTGTGAAGAATCAGGGTGGTGGGGTCTATCAATCCCCTACCCCGGAATAAAGAAACTCTCAGGTATAACAAATTTTTTCCATCAAGACCCATAGATAATATAGGGGATTTCTCGAAGAGGAAGATCTTGTGATTGGAAAACAACCCATCCGGTAATGTCTGGGGAACAACCAGAGTAATCATGCAACATGAAAAAAGGATTTTTTTGATCCCTCGTTGATCATGTGAAGGACTCCAAGAAGGACTTTCAAAGAACATCTCACACAACTATTAGGTTATCAAATACTTCAAATAATAGATAACACTAAATAAATCAAAGTAATTCTCAATATAAAGACTATAAAAAAGAATAAAAATTGGAGAAATGTGTGAATGACAAACACATTGACCCCCATGTGCTTCACATGAACCAATTAGGACATGAGATTTCACCAGAACATGTTGCCTAGATCTTGTGATTCTACTTTGGCACACCATTTGGACCACGTTATGTTCTACAAACATATCGAAAAAGTCACATGGTTCTCCTTATTCATGCCACCCAAGTATCATGAGGTCCTTTGGGTTCATAGTTAATGTCATGTGACTTCCTTAAAGATGTGTTTCATGAGTCATATAATGAAACTCATACATGTTGGCCAAATCCTTGCAGTAGAACCTGGTCATGTTAACTAGATCTCATGATGTCCTCTAGACATGCCATATAGGTCTCACAATGCCCTCCAAACATTTCAGACTGAACATATGGAAACCACTGAGATATGTTGCATCAATTCTTTTGATTAACTCTATTTGTTTTGGCTAGATCTTCTGATGACAGCTTGGAAATTCAGATTGATAAAAAAAACCCTTTAGACAAGCCAACTATGGTCATTTAATGGATACTACAGTTGAAAATATAGGCATTATGATGTCCCTCATATGATTCAACCATGATCGTGATAAAACCCTCATACATGAAATATAGGATATGAAACATATAATTGAAAAGTTAATTGGATTGTATGATTTACATAGGACATGTCAGGAAGACATCCGTTGACATGTCAAGTAGACAACCAAAGCATATTGAGCAGATGACCAACACATATCAGGTAGGGAAGAAGATCAGGTTAGAAGGGCAACCCAAGGCTTGATAACATTGTCCACCCTCGATCTGTAATCCCCAACCATAGGTAAATGTCTATGTGTAATCCCTGACCATAAGGGTAATATGATATTCCCCATGACTAAATAGACATGTAAACATGTAATCCCTGACTAGTGGCATAATATGATTTTCCCCATGAAAAAAGGGAAATGTTAGTGTGTCAGCCTCAACCAATAACATAATATAATATGTCAAACAACTAAATGGAAATGTTAGTGTATAAGACCTTACCAATAGTATAATAAGATATTACCCTTGACTAAAGGGAAAAAATCAACTTATAAGCCTTTACCAGTGGTATAATATTATATTCCCCACAATTAAATAGAAACATCTATGTGTAAGCCCTGAAAAGCATCATAGTATGATATACCCCATGAACAAAGGGAAATTTTAGCGTCTAAGCACCAAACAGTATAAAAATTTGATATACCCCAAGATTAAAGGACAATGTTGGTTTGTAAGCCCCTATCTATGGAATAATATGACATGCCCCACAAAAAATAAGGAAACATCAGTGTGTAACCCCCTACCAATGGCATTATTTGATATTCCCTACAACCAAAAGAGAAACTTCAATGTGTAAGATCCTATCAAATGAAATATGAGAACTCTGATTCCTTTGACAACAAGGATAAATATGACTTCTTTATAATGTATGAGATCCATGTCAAAACTCCATAGGGTCATCGTAATATGTTGGTCCCACAGCCATCAGTAGTGAGACTGACCATTTTCACCCATATTTTCTCACACTGAGCATAGATCACCTGGGATTAGGGAGATGCAATAATCATAGATTTTGAATCCATAGCCTCTAAAAAGTAAACGAAAATGTCAGTGTGTATGCCCCAGTCATTGAAGTGTGAGACCTATGGTTCTTACAATAACTAGGATACATATTTTTATTTTCTAAGACATGAGGTCAAATAAACATCCATATATATGTAATCCCCATCTCTTTGAAATTTCAACCATCGAGACCTAGTCATTCCTATGGGATAATTACTCTACTATCCTAAGAAATTTTATTATGCAATCCATAATTAGTGGGCAGAGACAAACATCCCATAAACATATGGGCATCTACCTTCAGGAATGTCACAAGGGAGTTATTGAACTATGATAACTCTAATATCTGGTATAATAAGGATGCATATGGTCTCTCCTGGAGACTCATGTTCAAATAATAAATGTATCAGTGCTCACAAATATTTCATCTCTACATGATGTTAAACTACATGGGTTTGAAAAATATCATGGATTTTGATTCATGAAATAACCAAGATATATATGACACCCTGTAATGGATCAATCCTCTCCTAGGAATATTAACTTCTTCCCTACATTGAAGAAAATTCAGATGTACCAGGTTATGTAACATCATCAAATTATTAACTACCCATTACTTAGAAATGGATGAGGAACCTTGGATACATACATATGGATTCATTAATGATATTGCCTTTCCATTTTTAACTAATGAGATCCCTTTCTTTTATGTATAAATTAAATTAACCTATAATCATTATTTAGGGTAATTGATTCTGTATCTGGATTAGGATGAGATTATAAAACATATATTAAATCTATAAGGGAGTATCAAAGTAAGAATAATTCCCCTAAAAAGGGGTTCTATGATCCTATCCACCCATCCTCTTAACTAATGAGTGTCCCTATTAGTTATTGGGTCTGAAACCCTAATTTTCCACCTACCATTGGAATGTAATTTGTACCTAGTTATGGATGAGGGAACTTTTGAGAGTTTCTATTAAGAATGAATGTAACATAAAATTAAGAATTAGGAATGAAATTAGACCCCCAATCATCCTTTATATTATAATGAACCCACCTCAGGGAGGGTTTCATTGGTCATCTCTTTCCCTATTGAAACAGAAATAGTGAACAAGATATGAATATCTAAAATAAAAAATAATTGGTTATTATCCTTTCAGACATTTTGTTTGCACACCACATTCAAACATAAATGGTGAACCTGACATGAATATCTTGAATAAAAAATCATTTTTTATCCATCGGGCCTTTTTTACACTGTATGAAAACAGAAATGGTGAACCTAATGTGAATCTTAGAAATAAAAAATGATTGGGTTAATAATTCATCCGGACACTCTGTTTTTCATACCCTACAAAAATAAAGAAGTAATACCATCCTGATCTTATAAGTGATTCTCTATAATTGGGGTTCTTATAAAATAAGTCCATCATCATATTTACAACTCCAAATGAGAAGAATTGTAAGATCAGGAATAAAATGAAAATTATTTTTACAATGAATATAAAATTGAGAAATCATTATAATGATATTGCACCAATCAGTGACCTTATTTCTTTATGTCAGCATGACTACAAATAATGCTATCATTGACAATATCCCGATCTAAGATAATTTCTTCTTCATCTAGAAATTGTTATCATAAATCACTTATGGATGTAACCCCCATGGTTCGGTAAATGATCTCACCTTCTTGATAGCTTCAACAACTAGTGGTGATCACTATAGTCTAAGAGTATAATCGATGAGGTACAATATCGACCATAGAAGCTTCCCATTATGTTCTCCAAGAATTAACACTGATTATTCCTCATCACCCAGGGAAAGTTGCAACTATGTCGGTGGCTAACATCACCGTGGCTAGAATATTTGGCGACTTATCTTCAGATGGTGAAAACTTCCACCTTCAATATCTAATGAAGGTGGACCAAGAAGCAATGTATGGATCATTTATAGTTCAAGGGATTCCTAAGAGGGATCTTGTCAACTAATGTCACTTGAAAAATCCTATCAGTACCCCCCAGTCACCTGCTGAAGGTATCACCCAACACATTTCTACCTTTAGAACCCATGCAAGGGCAATAGGGAAGAATCATTGGGAGAGTAAGGAACTAGATATACAAGAGATGAAGAATATCCCTACTTCTACAAATGAAGTTGGATAACATATTATAGCCATATCTAGTAAGAAAGTGAATATCCTAACTCACTCAGAACAAGTTTGTGGGATTATTCCCTCACTAGACATGGTATAGATGCTTATCCCTACACCATTCATGAATTATAAAGCAATATTTTAGTGGTACAAGGAGGAACGACGTGGGAACATATCCCGACATCAATCATATAACGACCCATACTTTACATACATTATTATTACTTCAGAATTGAAGCACACTTATTACAACATATAACAAAACCAATAAAGGACCGTATAGGTATAGTGTCTTTAGGAACTGGGAAATATAAACAACTGGTTGATAAAGCATCTACTTTGCCTCCCATTTATTTCATCATATCTAGAGTCCCGTTTTGGCATATTCTACTTAATAACCTTCTTCCTGACCTGGGGAAATAAAACATACAAAAGGGTGAGCTCAAATGCTCAGTAAGGGTAAACAAAAGAAATATCAATCACATCATATACATACGCACATGACTTTTGGAAATCTTAACCTGCAAAATAGATCATAATTTCATAGCATGGGATAAATCATAGTAGTGAAATGAAATCCCAATAATCATAACTTAAAACATGAAACTTTGTGTCATACACACATAATCATAGAGAATCATTTCTTATTAGTCAAGACTCATTTCCAAGACTATCTTAGTGGACAAAGTCCATTTCTGAACCAAGTTACCCTCGTTTCAGTCCTGCTTCACTGAACCAGTATAACCTACTGTTCTAGCCATGTCTATCTCATGAGATATAAAATCTTTACGCAATTCATTGGAGGGAGATATAGATCCCACCCATCTCATAATGATACCATTCTTATGTGTGCCACAAAATCATAAATCATACATCATTACATAACCCATGTAATAAAAATGGGATCATAAAACAATTCATATAAGATAAAGGAATTCATAAAAATAATTCCATCACAACATAATCAAATCAATGTAATAATAGGTATAGAAACAGAACCCTTTATTATCTTAGATGGAAAATAATTTGGATAAAACACTTGAACTCCATTCTTGAGGAAAATATCCTTTCTACTTCAAAAACACTTTTTATTTCTTAACATGTCATACAATTACAAACTAAAAGAATTTGATTAAAAATAAACTTGAAAACATGTAAAGGAATCTTCTTGGAAATAATGTTTTAAAAATCCATTCATGCCGTATAAGTAAAAAAACATTCTTCTCATACTTTTGTCGGAAAAGTCAAAAAGTACCTCGTACAAAAAACGACAAAAGATTCCTTTCATATCTTTTACTAAAAACTCACCAAAGGGTAAAATAGGGCTTAAAAAATTATAGGTGAATGGAAATAATATTACATATTGAGGAAACATGGATGTGGATGATAACAATAACCCCAGTAAATAATTACGAATAAGCAATCTCGGATAAAAATGAGATTGTGATATTTCCCTTACCTTAGGTCTGATATGCTTTGTATGTGTCCGAAACTCCTATATAATGATTTAAATAATGTTATTGACTTATTCCAGAATCATACTTATTTTTATGATATCATATATGGTCATATTCTTATCTTCTTAGTAGTAATATTTCATTGCTACTTGTTGTTCGGGTGTTTATAACTTTTTGTTCTTATGCGTGTTTTGTCGAATAAATTCTTATTCTTCTCTTTAGGTTATAGATACCTCATTTCCAGAATAGTATTAGTGTAATATATATCATATTAATTCATTCAATTCATTTATATAATCATTATGAAAAGAAGATCATGTAGAACGGGTCGCATCACATCGTGGAGACGGTATTCCGTACGTACGCACGAGTGATGATATCTTTCCTATGATCGTCGAATTGTATTGGAATGTATGTATACTATTTAAGAATCAGTATCACTTTATAATAGTCATATATATTCATTATTTACACCATTATACCCATCCATGTAAGGTGGTGGTGGAAAATAGATTACACCACGACGTGGAGATGATATTCCGTACGTACGCACGCGTGGTGATTTATTTTTCTGTAGGATGGATAGATGGTGAAATAGGGTTGTTTCATACTTATAATAAAATATCAGTATATGAGTGATACTGATGTTATTACTTCATAATGAAACAACTAAAGAAGAAGAAGTGGAAGAAGAAATAAGATGAAAGAATCGGTAACGAACATTACCTCTTCTTTGAAGTGCTTCTTTGAGACTCCCTTTTAGGGAACTAAAATAGGTATTTGAAGAAGAACAGAACCTATAGGATGTTTCTAGGGAAGGGGAGAGAATAATTGTCAGGGTTTGGCCGAGATTGAAGGCTAAAAGTGGTGTGTGGAAGAGGGGGAGGAGGTGCCCTTTTATAAGGGAGGAGAGGGGCTCATTTGAAAAAACTAAAAATATTATTTTATTATAAAGTCAAGTTCGGTTTTAAATATCTCCAAATTGATTTATTTCTAAGATAAGGTGGGGATGGGTAGAAATCCTCTCATCCAATAGAATTTAGACAAGTTTAGGTTCCTATTTTAACCTTATCATTTAGATTTAACATTAAGTTAAATAATTTTACTTTTACCGTGTCTTCTTGTGTTCTTATACTATAAGGTTAATAAACTTACTATAAGCATCCAAAAGAACCCCAAGTTGTTTATTATAAATATATATAACCTTATCTAAGTCATTTGGACGAAACTTATATTTTTAGGAATAAAATAACAATTACTAATATAATATTTGTTTTAAAAACTATTTTATGTCAATTTTGACACTATTTAGTAATTGATTTTTGTGAAAATTATAACAGAATTATTAGTTCGAAAAAAGTTAATTAAATCCATAATAACATGTCATATTAACCTATAAAATTAGTGGAATTCATAAAAAGTCTCAAATTACATTTATTTTGGTGTTTATAACATCAATTATGTCAATATTTCATTAATATGATAATTACTGCATCATCATTGTGTCATAAATAAATTAAATTATTTAATGTCTAAAAATTACAAATAAAATACCATTATGTAGAAAATCTTTTTATCTTTCTAATGAATATTTATAGTCGAATTTAACTTATGTATAACCCCATATTAAAAATGATTTACTTATTACACTTTGATTTTAACTATTTTAACCCTTCTTTAAATAAATTAATAATAAATGTCCTAATCTAATCCAAGTGGGCCTAAATGGTCATATTTTATTCCTAAGGTTGTTTTTGGTAGAATTAAACTTTTCCAATAGAATTAGGACATGTTTTAGGGAAATAATAATATCATTTTTACCCTTAATTACCCTATTTACTTTTAACCGTGGTAAAAAAAAGTAAAAAGTTACTATTCACCAAAAATTATTTTCATCTCATTGAACCACATTTTACTTACTGACATCAACCGTGTCTCTAGGTTTTTTGAAATTCCACTCACAGAAGTGGTAAAATTAAGTTTTATGAAAAATTCAGTTTTTTTAACTACTACTTAGTGGTTTCACTATTCATCAAAAATTGAAAGTTTTCAGAAAAATACCAAAATTTCACCCTAGGCTAATTTCGATATTCTGAATCCAAAAATGAAGTTAATTTTGAAAAATAAAATTTAGAAAATTTCAAAAAGTGGTTATTACTATTCATAACGGCTAGTTTTAATAATACTTTAATATCATATCATTGTTTAGTGAAACTCGGTATTGCGTACGACACAAGATATCGAGGAAGGTCGTGATTTCGTATAATGCAAGCCAAGAAAGTGTTGTGTAGAAAAGATTCCTTTGATGATTTATATAACATAAAAGTCTCGGGTGTAACATTCTACCCCCCCTTAAAATGAATTTTGCCCTCGAAATTCGTCACTTTGTAACAAACAGATGAGGATACCTCTCCCTCATCATATCCTCAAGCTCCCATGTAGCTTCTTCTAATTGGTGGTTCCTCCATAAAACTTTCACCAATCGAGTGGTCTTGTTTTGTAGGACTTTTTCGCTATGATACAGAATCTCTATCAGTTGTTCTTCATAAGAAAGATCTTGCTCCAGTGGTAAAACTTCTGAGCTGAGTACATGTGAAGGATCAGGTATGTACTTTCTCAGGAGAGATACATGGAACACATTGTGAACTTGAGAGAGATTCGGTGGAAGTTCCAATCGGTAAGCTACCTTCCTAACACGATCTAGTATTTCGAAATGACCGATATATCTAGGGCTCAACTTTCCCTTCTTTCCAAATCTCATGACCCTCTTCCAGGGAGATATTCGTAAGAACACTTTATCACCCACTTCAAACTCTAGATATTTTCTTTGGTTGTCGGCATAACTTTTCTGTCGACTCTGATCTTCTCTTATGTGTTGTTGAATAGATCTGACCTTTTCTGCCATTTCATCAACAAGATCGGGTCCTAATAGCTCTCTTTCCCCAACTTCATCCCAGAAAGTTGGAGTCCTGCATTTCTTTCCATAGAGAGCTTCATAAGGAGCCATCTGAATACTGGAGTGAAAGCTATTATTATAAGAAAATTCCACCAAAGGTAGGTGTTGATCCCAACCACCTTTGAAATCCATAGAGCAAGCTCTTAACATATCTTCTAGAGATTGAATTGTTCTCTCAAACTGACCGTCTATCTGAGGATGATAAGCAGTGCTGAAACTCAACTCTATATCCAGAGTATGTTGAAGACTTCGCCAGAACTTTGAGGTAAATCTCGGATCTCGATCAGATATAATAGAAAGTGGTACTCCATGCAATCTTACCACTTCCTTTACATATATCATGGAAAGATGATCCAGATAGAAATCCTCTCTAATAGCAATGAAGTGTTCAGACTTTGTAAGATGATCAACTATGACCCAGATATCATTATTGCCTTTGGTTGTTTTAGGAAGTCCTGTGACAAAGTCCATAGTGATGTTTTCCCATTTCCATTCTGGTATGGGTAATGGTTGTAACATCCCCTTAGACTTCTGTCTCTCAGCTTTAACTTGTTGACAAACCAAGCATCGAGAGACATATTCAGCAACATCTCTTTTCATGCCATCCCACCAGAAGTATTCTTTCAGATCCCTATACATCTTCATTCTTCCAGGATGAATAGAGAATGAAGAACTATGAGCCTCATCCAGCAGCTCCTTCTTTAATTCGGAGATGGAAGAAACACAAACCCGATTCCTGAAATTTATTATCCCATCACAATCAAGGTTGAATTCAGGAACATTTCTCACCTTCTTTTGTAACTCGACATCTTCTTTCTGTGCCTCTTTAATCCTCACATGTATAGATGGTTGAACATTCATTTGAGAAAGATATGATTTTTCCCCTTTCATTATAATTCTAAGATCCATCCTTTGTAAATCCATAAATATTGGATCTTTTTTGATCCTCATCATGGATAAAATAGCATGGTCTTGTCGACTTAATGCATCTACCACCTTGTTTGCTTTCCCAGGGTGGTAATGGATTGAGCAGTCGTAATCCTTAATCAGCTCTAACCATCTTCTTTGGTGCATATTCAGCTCCTTTTGTGTGAAAATATACTTTAAACTTTTATGATTAGTATAAATATCACACCTTTCACCATAAAGGTAATGCCTCCAAATATTTAATGCAAAGATTACCACAACTAACTCCAAATCATGAGTTGGGTAATTTTTCTCATTTATTTTCAACTGTCATGAGGCATAAGCTATCACCATATCATTTTGCATAATAACACACCCCAATCCCTTCTTGGATGCATCACTGTAGATCACAAACCTTTCTCCACTACAAGGAAGTGTGAGCAAAGGTGCACTGGATAACCTTATTTTCAACCCCTTGAAATTATCTTAACATTCCTCCGTCCAAACAAACATAACTCCTTTCCGAGTCAACTTGGTGAGTGGATTAGAGAATCGTGAAAAATCTTTCACAAAACGTCGATAATATCCATCCAAACCAAGAAAACTTCGGATCTCGGTTACTGTTGTTGGTCTCGACCATCTTTCGATAACCTTTGTTTTTGCTGGATCCACAGATATCCCCTCTTTTGAGATTATGTGACCCAAAAATGCAACTTTTTGAAGCCAAAATTCACACTTGGTAAATTTGTCATAAAGCTTCTCCTTTCTCAGGGTCTTCAATATAATTCTCAAGTGATCATCATGTTCTTCCTTGCTCTTTGAATAGACAAGAATATCATCTATAAAGACTACCACAAACTGATCAAGATAGTCTCTAAAGACTCTATTCATTAGATCCATGAAGATAGCCGGGGCATTAGTAAGACCAAATGGCATCACTATAAATTCATAGTGTCCATACCTTGTACGGAAAGCCATCATTGGTATATCCTCCCTTTTGACTCTTAATTGATGATACCCTGAACGAAGATCAATCTTGGAAAAGTATTGAGCTCTGTGTAGTTGGTCAAATAGGTCATCAATGCACGAGAGAGGATATTTGTTGTTGATAGTGATCTTGTTAAGTTCTCGATAATCAATGCAGAGTCTCATTGATCCATATTTCTTCTTAACAAATAGAACAGGTGCTCCCCAAGGTGATGCACTAGGGCGTATGAACCCCTTATCAAGATTCTCTTGGAGTTGCTTCTTCAATTCCTGCAACTCAATTGGGTCCATTCTATAAGGTGTCTTTGAAATAGGCAAAGCACCCGGTACGAGTTCTATTGAAAACTCAATTTCACGATTCGGTGGAAGACCTGGTAATTCCTCCGGAAAGACATCATCAAACTCCCGTACAATGGGCATATTCTTAATCGTGAGTTTGTCACCAACCATTTGAGATAAATAACATTCATTTAGTGGAATCAATACCCATAAAATGGAAGAAATTTCCACTGTAAGGTTATGTTCATCCTTGCATCGATAGACGATCATAGATTGATCTGGAATATGAAATGTGACTTCCCTTCTTTGGAAATTGATATGAGATCCATGTAGAGAAAGCCAATCCATGCCAAGAATCACATCAAATTACACTATAGGAAGGATCACAAGATTTGCAGGAAGCACTTTCCCACAAAGTTAAATCGGAGAAGAATTATAAACTTTTGATGCGACTATTGTTCAATTAGGTGTTGTCACAGCTAACTCAACATCTAATTGTTGAGGTAATATGGTGATACCCATAGAAAATTCTTCAGAAATAAAGGAGTGGGTGGATCCAGAATCAAATAAAACATTTTCTACTTTAGAGTGGATGGTAAGTGTACCTTTCACCAGATCGTTATCGTACTCCACATCGCTGATAGAAATTGCATGTGACTTTCCTTTGTCTTTAGCCTTAAGAGTTTGTTGACATCGACCATCATCATCAACCCTTGGATTAGGGAATTTATTGTCATAATGTCCCATCTCCTTGAACTTGAAACATTGAAGTGTAGTAGGTTCATTCTGTGTATCCCTTCCTTTGTTTGCATCATTAGACATCTTCTTCCCATCATCACGGCATTCAAATGGCCGATGACCTTCCTTTCCACATTTGAAACATTTACTTGTCCCTTTAAGACAACTCCCTCCATGTTTCTTTCCACACTTTGAGCATAAGGGAAAGCTCATCTTCTTTTCAGTGTGCTCTTTAGATTTTCCATTGAATTCCATTTTCCTCTTCTTATCAAACCCATATGACTGATGGGTTACTCCAATATCCATCTCAACTTTGAGAGCACATCGAACGATTTCCTCATAGCTATTGAAGTCCCTTATGGCTAAGTCCCTTCGAAGACTTGGTTTTAAGCCACTAAAGAATTGATAGATCTTACTCTCAGGTTGGATAATAATACCAGAAACGTACCTTGGGAGTCTTGTAAAATTTGCTTCATAGGTACCAACAGATTCATCATCCTTTTGCTTCAGTTCAAGAAACTCTTTCTCCATCTTTGTTCGGAGAATACAAGGGAAGTACTTATTGAAAAATAAGTTCTTGAACTCGTCCCATTCCATGGACTCAATTTCATCCCTTTGCCTCATATTCTTAATAAGATTCCACCATTGATCAGCATCACCTTCCAAACGATACACTGCTAAGATGACTTTATCATGCTCAGAACATTGAAGAACTGGAAATATCTTTTTAGTAGTACTAATCCATTGTTCAGCAACTAATGGATCAGTAGACCCGCTGAATGAAGGAGGACACTGTCTCATGAAGGATTCAACAGAGTGTTGATCCTTCCTTTGCTCGTTTGGAAGTCATGCATGATTCATAGCTTGAGAAAGTTGTGTGAGCATGGCTACAAGATTTTGCATTCCAGCTCCCATAACGTTTGGTTGCTCAGGGGGACAATCATTTCATTGCCTGCCGCATTCCTCATTAACACGGTTCCTTCGGGTTCCAGCCATTGACTAAAACCAAGAAGAATAGTGTGAGCAACACTAATTATAATAGGAAAACCACATAATCAAGAATAAAATTTCACACTTAAGGTCTTATCCTAGGTTATTCATGGCCATTTCTAAATCACTAAGATTGTGTTCTATGCTTAGACTTATCCTTAGGATTCTTACTAAGGATTTCACATCCTAGTTTCCAAAGGTTGACTATACCTTTCCTCTGATACAAAATATAATGACACATACTTTACATACATTGTTATTACTTCAGAATTGAAGCACACTTATTACAACATATAACAAAACCAAGAAAGGACCGTATAGGTATACTGTCTTTAGAAACTGGGAAATATAAACAACTGGTTCATAAAGCATCTACTTTGCCTCCCATTTATTTCATCATATCTAGAGTCCATTTTTGGCATATTCTACTTAATAACCTTCTTCCTGACCTGGGGAAATAAAACATACAAAAGGGTGAGCACAAATTCTCAGTAAGGGTAAACAAAAGAAATATCAATCACATCATATACATAAGCACATAACTTTTGGAAATCTTAACCTGCAAAAGAGATCATAATTTCCTAGCATGGGATAAATAATAGTAGTGAAATGAAATCCAAATAATCATAACATAAAACATGAAACTTTGTGGCATACACACATAATCATAGAGAATCATTTCTTGTTAGTCAAGACTCATTGCCAAGACTATCTTAGTGGACAAAGTTCATTTCTGAACCTAGTTACCCTAGTGGACAAAGTTCATTTCTGAACCAGTATAACCTACCTCTCCAGCCATGTCTATCTCATGAGATATAAAATCTTTACCCAATTCATTGGAGGGAGATATAGGTCCCACCCATCTCATAATGATACCATTCTTATGTGTGCCACAAAATCATAAATCATACATCATTACATAACCCATGTAATATAAATGGGATCACAAAACAATTAATATAAGATAAAGGAATTCATAAAAATAATTCCATCACAACATAATCAAATCAATGTAATAATAGGGATAGAAACAGAACCCTTTATTATCTTAGATGGAAAATAATTTTGATAAAACACTTGAACTCCATTCTTGGTGAAAATATCCTTTCTGCTTCAAAAACAATTTTTCTTTCTTAACATGTCATACAATTAAAAACTAAAAGAAGTTGATTAAAATTAAAGTTGAAAACTTGTAAAGTAAGATTTTTGGAAATAATTTTTTAAAAATCCATTCATGTTCTATAAGTAAAAAAACATTCTTCTCGTACTTTTGTCGAAAAAGTCAAAAAGTACCTCGTACGAAAAAAGACAAAAGATTCCTTTCATATCTTTTACTAAAAACTCACCGAAGGGTAAAATAGGATTTATAAAATTGTAGGTGAATGGAAATAATATTACATTTTGAGGAAACATGGATCTGGATGATAACAATAACCCTAGTAAATAATTACGAATAAGAAATCTCGGATAAAAATGAGATTGTGATATTTCCCTTACATTAGGTCTGATATGCTTTGTACGTGTCCGAACCTCCTGTATAATGATTTAAATAATGTTATTGAATTATTCCAGAATCATAATTATTTTTATGATATCATATATGGTCATATTCTTAGCTTCTTAGTAGTAATATTTCATTGCTACTTGTTGTTCGGGTGTTTATAACTTTTTGTTCTTATGCGTGTTTTGTCGAATAAATTCTTATTCTTCTCTTTAGGTTATATATACCTCATTTCCAGAATGTTATTATTGTAATATATATCATATTAATTCATTCAATTCATTTATATAATCATTATGAAATGAAGATCATGTAGAACGAGTCACATCACATCATGGAGACGGTATTCCGTACGTAGGCACGAGTGATGATATCGTTCCTATGATCGTGGAATTGTATTGGAATGTATGTATACTATTTCAGAATCAGTATCACTTTATAATAGTCATATATAGTCATTATTTACACTATTATACCCATCCAAGTAAGGTGTGGTGGAAAATAGATTACACCACGGCGTGGAGACGATATTCCGTACGTACGCACGCGTGGTGATTTCTTTTTCCATAGGATGGATAGATGGTGAAATAGGGTTGTTTCATACTTATAATAACATATAAGTATATTATTGATACTGACGTTATTACTTCATAATGAAACAACTAAAGAAGAAGAAGTGGAAGAAGAAATAAGATGAAAGAATTGGTAACGGACATTACCTCTTCTTTGAAGTGCTTCTTTGAGACTCCCTTTTAGGGCACTAAAATAAGTCTTTGAAGAAATCCAGAACCTATAGGATGTTTCTATGGAAGGGGAGAGAAGAAATTGGCAGGGGTTGGCCAAGCTTGAAGGCTCAAAGTGGTGTGTGGAAGAGGGGGAGGAGGTGCCTTTTTATAAGGGAGGAGAGGGGCTCCTTTGGAAAAACTAAAAATATTATTTTATTATAAAGTCATGTTCGGTTTTAAATAGCTCCAAATTGATTTATTTAGAATCTAAGGTGGGTATGGGTCTAAATACTCTCATACAATAGAATTTAGACAAGTTTATGTTCCTATTTTAACCTTATCATTTAGATTTAACATTAAGTTAAATAATTTTACTTTTATCGTGTATTCTTGTGTTCTTATACTATAAGGTTAATAAACATACTATAAGCAGCCAAACGAACCCAAAGTTGTTTATTATAAATATATATAACCTTATCTACGTCATTTGGCCGAACCTTAGATTTTTAGGAATAAAATAACAATTACTAATATAATATTTGTTTTAAAAACTATTTTATGTCAATTTTGACACTATTTAGTAATTGATTTTTGTGAAAATCATAACAGAATGATTAGTTAGAAAAAAGTTAATTAAATAAATACTAACATGTCCTATTAATCTATAAAATTAGTGGAATTCATAAAAAGTCTCAAATTTCATTTATTTTTGTGTTTATAACATCAATTATGTGAATATTTCATTAATAAGATAATTACTGCATCATCTTTGTGTGATAAATAAATTACATTATTTAATGTCTAAAAATTACAAATAAAAAACCATTATGTAGGAAATCTTTTTATCTTTCTAATTAATATTTATAGTCGAATTTATCTTATGTATAACCCCATATTAAAAATGATTTACTTATTAAACTTTGATTTTAACTATTTTAACCCTTCTTTAAATAAATTAATAATAAATGTCCTAATCTAATCCAAGTGGGCCTAAATGGTCATATTTTATTCCTAAGGTTGTTTTTTGTCGAATTAAACTTGTCCAGTAGAATTAGGACATGTGTTAGAATATTAATAATATCATTTTTACCCTTAATTACCCTATTTACTTTTAACCGTGGTAAAAAAAGTAAAAAGTTACTATTCACCAAAAAATTATTTTCATCTCATTGAACCACATTTTACTTACTGACATCAACCGTGTATCTCGGATTTTTGAAATTCCACTCACAGAAGCGGTAAAATTAAGTTTTATGAAAAATTCAGTTTTTTTAACTACCACTTAGTGGTTTCACTATTCATCAAAAATTGAAAGTTTTCAGAAAAATACCAAAATTTCACCCTAGGCTAATTTCGATATTTCGAATCCAAAAATGAAGTTCATTTTGTAAAATAAAATTTATAAAATTTCAAAAATAGGTTATTACTATTCATAACGGCTAGTTTTAATAATAATTTAATAGCATATCATTGTTTAGTGAAACTCGGTATTGCGTACGATGCAAGCTATCGAGGAAGGTCGCGATTTCGTGTAAAGAAAGCCAAGAAAGTGTTGTGTAGAAAATATTCCTTTGATGATTTATATAACATAAAATTATCAGGTGTTACAAATCAAAGAAATATTCCTGTGTATATTGGAGACAAGAAATATACAGGATTACATTCTGTCACACTCTGATAAAATGCCAACATATTTTATTCATAGCTAAAGAACTATTTTGGAATATTCTGAAACTATTAAAGATAAATAGATTTGTGCATATACTTATCCCTAAATATAAGAAATCATAATAATCTGATCATTGCAAAAAAGTGGTATCACCGGAGAAAACACACATTCTTTTTCCTCTAAAGGGGGATTATCAATATATTCCATTAAAGGAAATTTCATCAAAATGAGATCATATTCTTATTCCTACTAAGTATCACTAGGTGAGAGTGAAACACACCTTGATACGAGGGTTCATGACTATAGAAGAATTCTAGAGGCATGTTCTAAAGGCTTCAGATTGGGCTTAGATCCTTATTTTGGTAGGGGTTCACCATGTTATAAGAGAACATGCCTCAAGATAGGATGATATTCCTATAGAATAAGTCTAGTAGCATACTATAAAGTCAAAATATCAAGAATACATCCTTCTTCAAGATAGTTATAATCAAGTGAAAATGGAGCACACCTCTAGATAGGCTCATATTTCTATTAGTAAATCTATCTGGAATATTCCAACATATCATAAAAGATAGGTGCAAGTTACTACTTTTGTCAGTGAATGACTTCAGCTGCATCATTCCAATGCAATACAGGAGGAGGTATATATCCCTTCTTCTATTATGGAGGTCCAATGATATATTCTAATGGGGAATGAATATCTAGACCATGCTCAAATTCATACTCTAATCGAGGCTCACCAAATGAGAGAGACAAATGTGTTAGATTTGAATCACATTCATAAAAAGAAAGACCAGAAAAATATCACAAATGCTCTGGATTGGGCTCATTTTCTCTTCCTAGCATCACCATGTGAAAATAGAACATGTCTAAGGACTCTTGAATATTCCTTTCAATAATGGGACAACTCATCAATATATTCTATTAGATTCTCAGAAGTGGTATCATACTCACACATCATCAGATGGCTATATACAAGCTCCAAAAACTATCACACAACAAGGTCATAACCATTCACAATTCAAGAGAAAATGTCGGCATATTCTGACTACAATGCATAACATCTACCATATTTCTAATCTTTTCAATATGAGTGTCCTTTATGACATTCAAGATACATTATAAACTTCAGAAGGGTCCATAATGAAGCTCACATTTTCATATATTTTATACTGTAAATCATTGTTTAAAATCCCACCATTGTGTTATTTTATGAGTAATTGTCACATTTTTATGATATTAGTAATATTTTGAGCTTAATAGTAAAAATGGCCAATTTCAAATTTTTAACTGTTTTAACTTATTCCTATATTTTGGCCATAAAATTTTCTATACTAATCCAAATTGAAAAATTATATCTTTTATAGATTCTACACATCAAGTAATTCATTTAAAATTTTGGACTAAAAGTTGAATCTTCCATATAAAAGCTCAAAAGAAGATCACAAGTGGGAGGATGGAAAATGTTCACAGTTCTACCAATGTTTGGTGTAGGGTCCATAACTCATTAATGGGGGGCCCAAATGTTCTGATAGTCGGTGGGTGGACGCGCAAGGAGATTTAGAACATCTTTATTGAAGGAAAGGCAGCGGTATTTGGCCATTTAAGGGGCCATTAAAGATTCCTAATCTGGGGGTTGGCATTTGGGAGAGTCTGACTGGACATAATAAACCCTCACAGTAAAACGGCCATAAAACTCGAAATACATGTCCAAATCCGCTGAGATTTTGAGGGGAAACGCCCAAGAAAATTATGGACAACATTGAGGAAGCGATAAACACGTGAGGATGTCATTTAATGGGGATAAAATGCCCCAAAATTCAGGGGACAAAATATGGCTATAAAGGGAGGAGAGCTTCACCGTCTCAAAGCATCCCATTCTCCATTCCATTCCTTCAAGGAACCAAGGAGGAGATATCCACCGAGAGAGGAAGACCAAAAATATTCTCCATTTCATTTATTTTCTTTATTTTTGTTTTATTTTTCAATTGTAATTTATATTTCTAATAAAATTCATGCATTATTTTTATTTTTGTGTTCACCCATCCACCCTGTTTTCTTCTTCATCATTTCCCCTTATTTTCTTATTTTATTCTCCTCATATTATCCACCATAACCTCTTACCATAAAAAATGATGGGTTAACCTGATACTTTTCCTGAGGGAGGTATGTAGAAATTTCATTTATTCTGTGCTTAAATTCCAATGTTTCATTATGTTTGTGATAAGAAAGAGTGATATGCACGGGTGTTGCGATCGTCCACCATGACACAGATCTCAAATTCATTTCTATTCTTTTATTAAATATTTTACCTCTCTTTTATTGGATTCAATCTCCTCATATGATAGAGTTGATCCATTCGGTGGTTGAAATGGAATACGATGGAGCCAGGTCTTGGAAGATGTCACACTCTCGATCGAGGTGTGCCATCAACCTTGATTATAGGAGGAGGTGAAGTTAAGATCGCAAAATGCATTCAAGATTTCACACCAATAAATAAAATAATAGTAATTTATGAATGAGATATCATAATTGAATTATCAAACTTAATTTAAATACCAACAATGAGAATGATGAAACCCACAAACCAACCCATAAAGGCCAAGTTCTTTCTCAATTAATTTCATTTTTTTCATTGTATGTTAGTTTTATCTTTTATTTTAATTTAATTGTACTCCATTACTAGATAATATAAAAAAACAAAAATAATTAGTTTAGTTAAATTAGATTATTTATGTAAGTGATTGAGAAATCTCCTCAAGTGAGACGACCCTGGTCAGCCTCTATGATGCACTATGAAAAATTAAATTGCTTTTTCCACACCCTATGACAGGCGTTCATCAACACTGGGATTGTTTCTGGGGAGATAATCAGTTTTTTACTTTACTTCCTCTATTTTTAAATATTAGATAGTTTTCATTATTTATAGAAAAAATAATAAAAAAAATCAAAAAAAAATATTTTTCCATGATGCATTCAAATTACAATTATTATGCATGGGAAGATTACTCGCTGGTGCAATATCAAGAACCAAAAATTGATTATCATGATCTAAATGACTGGGTTTAAAGGATTATTAATAATTTGGATGATTTGGAGAAGAAAATGGAATGGAAATTGGACTATTTTCGTGGAAGGATAGAGCAACCTAACCCTAAGCTAGAGCAAGAACCTGAGATAGTGGTAGAAGAAATTTTACCACTCATCATTGAAGAAGTAGAGGAGGTAAATGTTGGGGGTTCCTGAAGACTCATTCATCCTCACTCAAATAATTCTAACCGAGATAGATAAAAAGGAGGATGACTTTCCAGTTGAGCCAAATGTGGGAGATCAATAAGAATTAGAAAAATTATGGATTAAATGTGAGGAGCTGCTTGATCTCCCCAAACCTTGCAAAGAAGAAAAACCAACACCACTGAAAGAAGACCCCACCCAATTGGTGGAATTTGAAGTCAAGATGGAGGAGACCGACTACCTACCTTCATCCAGTGATAATCAAATCCAAGAGGCACTTTCAACTGAAGAAGTGATTGAACCAGAACCAACTCATGGAGATGATCCTTTAATGAACTCTACCTTTTCTAGTTTTATTCAATCAGATTTGATCATCACTCCTTTTAATTTTAAATTTTCAGATTTGATCAATCCTTACACTGCCTTTAAAAAAGATGAAAAAGAATATTCACCTATTGAGGAACACTTGATGCTCCCTAAAGACATTGAATATTCGTTAGAGGGAGTACAAGAAGAGAAGAAGAAGGTTACACAAGTAGCAACCAATGCATAGGATGCTCCATACTTCATGCTACCCCCGCCATGTAAGTTGTACCACAATGTGAATGGGGAGGATTTGGTGTACTCTATACATGGAGTCCTCCTCAAGAAGAACACATACGTGTATGATGGGAAAAGCCACATGTGGTGGTTCAAATCAAAGTAGCTTTATCCACCGACAGATTATGGATAAAAGATGGTACTGCCCTCTGGATGCAGTAAAAGATTCCAGGGCCCACTTGGGGGATCAAACTAAGATTTTTCTTTACATGATTTCTAGTAATTTAAATTCAAAATTTAGTATTAGGAAATATTATAGCATGTGGACCCCTCCCTCTTTTAATTTTGAGCTTAAATGAAATGATCCTTTTGATTAATTGAGTAATTTTTCTTTTGTAGGATCATGAAGGCATAAGGAATCCCCGGGAATTAAAGGAGGAGGACCAAATCTATATTTCAAAAGGGAGACCACTTTTTATGATTATCATTTAAACTAATTACATTTTTTAGTCCAAAAAATATTTTGAGCTTTAATGAATATTCTTATCACTTTTCACGCATCAATCGATTTTGAAAGAGTTGAAATTATTTTTGAAATAATGGATTTTAAATGATTTTTGATATGAATTCTTTTCCCTTGAAATGGTTTTTCAATCATTTTAATGAGTTTGACTGATTTTTGAAATCCATGCACATGAAACACTAACTCAAAATATATTTCCAATCCTATGAGGTATTCTAAACCACTTTTACATATTCTTCCGAATACCCACACTTTCTTGAGGGAAACTTGAATTTTGTGTGAAAACCAGAATTTGTGAATAATTATCTTTTGAAGATTTGAATTTCATGTAATTTATTTGAAATGATTGGGGCATCTCATTGGATAGCCACATTTTATCTTGAGAACCACATTTACATTTATCCTTTGTAATCCCTTAGATTCCATGAATTGCCATATAGGTTTAAGCCACAGTAGAAGCCAATTTTTCCTTACCTACCCACACTTTTAGTATTTTTGCATGGTTATTTAAATTTTGAGTGTTGGGGAAGGGCCTTTTGTGTGCATTCATTGGGATGTGTATCATTTATTGGTGATTTGAGGTGTGTGTCAATACTTTGGGAAGTGAACAATAAGAGAATTGGGCATGTGTCATCATTTCATTGTGCTTTATTTGTTTCATCAATTTCTCATTCAAAAAAAAAATTAAAAAAAGGATATGACCTTGAATTCCTCATTGTAAATTCTTTTATGACTCATGTACCTATCAAAAATCAAGGGCAAGAAATTTCATTCATTCATTGTATTCAATTTTCAGCTCATACTACATGAAAAAGAAAAAAAAATAAACTGTGCCTTTCTGGAGCTTTGAAAATAAAGGGGAGAACATAGATGATATAATTAATTACAATCACATTTTGGTTCATGTAACATGTAATAAAAGGGGGTGGTGTTTTTTTTCACATTTTCAAGCGGGGTTGAGAGAGGAATTACCTGTGTTTTCCCTTGATTTAATCATGCATTGTACTTAAGAGTCCAACCTCGCCTTTCTAGCCTGGAACTTTTTTCAATAATTTTCCCACCAACCCTAAGCCATAGAATAATTTTAACCTTTAATTAAAGTCCTCATGATTAAAAATATTTTCATGTTTCACGCTGTGGATAAATGAGAATTTTCACAAACCTATGGTGATACATACGATCTTCAAGTATGAGTATAACTCTAGATTCAATTTCTCTTCAGTGAAGAGTAACATAAAATTCAATGTGAGGTAGGTTGTGATTGGGCCATGGATTGATTTATGAGGCTTAACAAATTTTAATGATTGAAATGAAAATGAGAGAGAATTGTTTTTTATAGATGATTCATGATGGAATTCTATTTTCGATAAAATCATTGATATTTTCTCATTTTTGATTATTGTATGTAAGATAATTTCCCATGAGTGCAATGTTTAAGTGTGGGGGAGTGATGAAGCTCACATTTTAATATATTTTACTATGTAAATCATTGTTTATAATCCCACCATAGTGTTATTGTATGAGTAATTGTCACAATTTTATGATATTAGTAATATTTTGAGCTTAATAGTAAAAATGGCCCATTTTGAATTTTTAACCATTTAAACTTATTTCTATATTTTGTCCATAACATTTTCTATACTAATAAAAATTACAAAATTATTATTTTTAAAGATTATACACATCAAGTAATTCATTTAATATTTTGGACTAAAAGCTGAATCGGCCATATGGAATCTCAAAAGAAGATCACAAGTGGGAGCATGAAAATTGTTCATAGTTCTGCCGATGTTTGGTGTGGGGACCATAAATCATTCCTGGGGGGCACAAATGTTCTAATATTCAGTGGGTGGATGCGCAAGGATTTTAAAACATCTTTAATGAAGTAAAGACTGCATTAATTGGCCGTTTAAGGGGCCATTAAAGCATCCTAATCCAGGGGTTGGCGTTTTGGAGAGTCTGAATAGACATAATAAATGCTCTGAGTAAAACGACCATAACTCTCAAAATACATGTCTGAATCTACTGAGATTTTTAGGGGAAACGCCCAAGAAAATTATGAACAACATTAAAGAAGGGATAAATGCGCAAAGATGTCATTTTATGGAGATAAAATGCACCAAAATTCAAGGTAAAAATTCTGGCTATAAAAGGAGGAGAGCTCCACACTCTCAAAGCATTCCATTCTCCTTTCCATTCCTTCAAGGCACCAAGGAGGAGATCTCCATCGAGGAGGCCAGCCACAAATATTCCCCATTTTATTTATTTTATTTATTTTTCTTTTAGTTTTCTAATTTAATTTATATTTCTAATAAAATTCATGAATTATTTTAATTTCTGTGTCCACCCATCCACCATGTTTTCTTCTTCATCTTTTCTCCTTCTTTTCTTATTTTATTCTTATCATATTATCCACCGTGACCTCTTAACCTAAAAAATGATGGGTTAACCTGAGACTTGGCCTAAGGGAGGTATGTGGAAATTTAATTTAGTCTATGCTTAAATTATGATGTTTTATTAAGTTTGTGATGAGCAAGAGTGATGTGCACGTGTGTGGCGATCGTCCACCACGACATTGATCTCAAACTCATTTCTATTATTTTATTAAATATTTTCCCTCTCTTATACTGGATACAATCTCTTAATATTATGGAGTTTATCCATTCATTGGTTGAAATGGAATACAATGGAGCTAGGTCTTGGAAGATGTCACACTCTCAATCAAGGTGTGCCATCAACCTTGATTATAGGAGGAGGTGAAGTTAATATTGCAAAATGCATTCAAGATTTCACACCAATAAATAAAATTATAGTAATTAATGAATTAGATATCCTAATTTAATTATAAAACTTAATTTAAATACCAATAAGGAGAATGATGAAACCCACAAACCAACCCATAAAGTCCAAGTTCTTTCTCAATTAATTGCATTTTTTCATTGCATGTAAGTTTTATCTTTTACTTTAATTTAATTGTACTCCATTGATAGATAATATAAACACAAAAAAAGAAGTAGTTTAGTTAAATTAGATTATGTAAGTAAATTATTGAGAAATATCCTCAATCGAGATGACCCTAGTCAGCCTCTATGTTGCACTAGTAAAAATTAAATTTCTTTTGCCACGCCCTACGACAGGCATGCGTCAATCCATCAACTCTTCCACCGACGCATAAGATGATAATCATCATGATTGTCCTACTTTTGGTAGTGTAGTGATAGACCGTCAGTAATCTACTCCTGAGAACCACTTTGTTAAACTCCCCATGGTGATATCCCTCTTGAATAAAGAAAATCTCTCCATTCCTATACACCTTCGTATAGAGAGGTGGTCAAATCCCCAACACCTCAGTATAGAGAGGTGTCCCAAAATTCGACACGATCATATAGAGAAGTGAAAAAAAAATTGTGGTTAATAACATATAATTTCCAATAAAAATCTAGAGTCAATGAACTCCAGTAAAAAGGAGACCCTTTGAAAAATATTTTATGGTATGATAGGTTGGAGGTGTGCAGGTCTGATGAAGAGGAGGCCAAAACTGATATATGGAGAGTGTTAGCATGGAAAAAATTACGCACCATATTCTTTTTTAGTCACCAAATTATACTATGATATCACAAATGGGGTAGAAAAGGAGTGATTGTATTATCTATGTAAAAATATGTAGTATACTCATTAGAAGATGAAGTTTAGACGTCTCCCTTACATAGAATACAAGGGTCTCATTCTGACCATCAAGATACTCTATTTTCAGCTATACCTGGCTCTTATCTCAGTTTCCTAGGATCCAAAATTATAAAAGGGGAGTGTATTTTTGTGACATGATTTACTCTATTTAATCAAAACTCTACATCATCTGATCTATAAATCCATTTCATGCATTTGTATTTGATGATGTGAATAGTATAGAGCATTACACTTTGATACACTCATAAAACAACAGAACCCCTTTAGATACGACATCCTATAATGTCATTTCCATCGAAGAAATCTGGGGAGTGAGTACAGATCATGAAATTTGGTCACTATAAATGAATTACCACACTTTAATGGTTCCAAAAACTCATGAACAGGGAGAGAATAACCAACATTATTTCAAATTTGGGCCCCTCAAACCAATGATAATGCATTTAAAACATGGATATCGAATTGATATCACAAGTAAATATCTTTTAATGAATGATTCTCACAACTTGATGATGTCACACCTACTCTTATATAAGAATATCTACTCTTCAAAAAATAGGATGCATTAGATACTTTCATATCATCCATCAAGGATACAACCTATCTCATCAAGATGGGAGAATATCTACCATTGCCTCCAACTATCATATCACAATTTCCTTATAGGATTCAAAAAATAATGATAGTAGTTGTAATCAAACCCAATCCCCCTAGGCTGGGGAAATTTATATATCAAATCACTATAATTAGGTGTATCATCCCATGAGAGGTTCTAGGGGACATCAAGGGTGATTCCAGATCAACCTTAGTTATATCTTCATGTTTTTCCAAGGAATCATCAAATCACTAACTAGAGTCATTGTATCCTCAATAATCAAACCAATTGATTCTAATCATGGCCCACAATAACCCCCTATAAATAGGGATACAATATTTTCATCATCATCATTACCATAGAGAGAATTAGTATTCTCTAGGTTGGGAGGGAAATACAAATGGTTGGTATCCCACATCTTCCTCCCATTGAAAGACAAACCTCTACTGGTCAGGTCCCATTTATAAATCATGACCATAAACTCCCTCAAGGTTACTATTTATAGACTTAAAATGGGAGGACCATATGATGAAGGTGATCAGAACCCACCAGTGTTTCAAGCCAAAACAACCCAATATATCCAAAGGTTTAACAAGGAAACTGGTAATGTCAGTGTAGAATCATCCTGTTGCATCAAACGTAATGGAACAACCACCATTTCCTAATATTCCTATGTGAATGTCATCACTATTAACATAGAGGAAATTTTGGATCATGTAACAAATTTATTTGGCCTAATCATAGAAAACATACCCTAGAAGTAGGGCGATTTGGATGCACAAAATGAGGCTGTGCGCACTAGGAATCAATAAAGGTTCCTAAAACCAGGCACCTCCAAATACCAAGATTCCACATACATAGTGGAACATTTCCAATGAAGAAGGTACTAGTACAAATATATCCCAATCACCACCAATAAGAGTTGAGGTTCCTTCTATAGATAAATAGTTATAACAATATGATAATGAGATACGAGCTCTCAGGAAACTCAACGAAGATCTACCCAGGGGAAATATTCTCACTGGTTATCATCTTTAGATAGAGATGAATATTCTCCTACCTATAGTTAATCTGCCAAAAAGAGCAGTATCTTAGTGTCATACTAGCTCTAGATTTTGAAAATCGGTCCACATATATGTGTATATCATAAATGATCATGACTTTCCTCAATTTTGGTGACACATTGTCCCTAAAAAGGGTGACCATTCAGTCTTAGGACAAATTAATAATCAATAAGAGTCAAAATAGGCTTCAACTCATCAAACCCAACCACACCCTGCATATGGGATGTGTCTCATAAAGATGTTCCCTAGGATCTTTTTAACATCATCAAGTTCTTATATACTAGAATGGAATTCATGGAAGTGATAAGAACCCTTACGCATCCAGAGAAGAATACATATCCCAACTGGTTGGATGATACTCCACCTCTACCCAGTTTAGAAAATCTGACCTACTATACTTTTGATGGTGTAGTAAATCCTGAATATACTCTCATAAACATTGTATCCTAATATGGACCAATGATGGGCCCTCTAGATCTACCTGAAGAAAAAAATATGAGGTTTTTTGTATAGACTCTGATAGGGATATATTTTGTGTGGTATAATATTCTTCCTACATGTTCTGTTGAAGGATACCTAGACCTTCACCATTAGTTCCTTTATCAGATTAGTTCACGATGTGACAAATGACAATTTTTAAGCTCAATAACTATAAAAAATGTGAAAATGGGAGGGTTTCTAAGTTCATATCTTGGTTTAATGGTTTCACCTATTCATTCAGTATCCCTCTTTCATAAGAATAATTATTGGGACTCTACATTGAAAATCATCAGGATTTTTTTGCAGAAACATGTGATCCAAGTGAAGTATCCATGTGTGTTTCATGAGTTCATAGAAATTTCACAACATTTTGATGAATCCATTTATCAAACCCAATCCAAAACTTGACTCATGAACATAGCACAGGGGGAAAGGCCTAGAAATGTAGAATCTATTGTTGTCACCCTCAAGCTAGTAGCAATGCTTATCCAATCATCCATACATGTCCCAAACCACCCATAACCTTCTATCAAGCATCAAAAACCATAAAATATTCATGGACCAGAATAATAGAGAAATTAGTGTCACTTAAGATTTGAGGAACTAATGTATAATGAATAATCCTTTTGGAATGAATATGTCACTTGTTATTTCTTAGAATCCATGGATAATAACCAGGTCAAACTACCACAACCCAGGAATCTTAATGAGGTCAACCATAATGACCATCTTTATTACCTCTCTTTGCATAGAAGGTAGGTTCATAAGATCCTGGACTACTTCATATTCAAAGACTTTCATGAAGTCATGGTAAATTATAGAATGGTGGTGTAAGATAACCCCTTAGATAAAATCGTTTACATAACATTTTCCTTGTCCTAAAAAGTAGGTTATTGGATGAATGTTCTGGCCAAGCATGAGTGGAAGTTCAAAAACTAGATGACTCTAAATATATTTGACTAATCGCATGCCACATTGAAAAGCATAGTTTGATAGAACCACAATATCTCTACCACCCATGGATTCATCATCAAATATACCTCCCAAAGGTGGGTATGACCATTAGAAGTAGGAAGGAAAAAAATATGAGAAATCATATATTTTTTCAAAAAATCTCTATCTCTTATAGACTTCTTACCTACAACATTTTTCGTATGGGAACCACCCCAATAAATGGAATAATATTTAAAAGAAGGGATCATATTTGGTTCTATCAATGTAATACACTTGGAATATCCATTCTCCATTGTTGAATATGCCTTATAATATAATTTACCCACATATAATCAGGGAACGAGAGGCCATATGTGCATGAAATGAGGATACAGAGGATAGTTCAGGCTTGTTTGGGCCCAATATTTCATCCACATCCACACATAGGTTATATATCTAGATAAGTATCAATGGAAAAAACTCTATAAGGTTCAGAAGAGTCATGGAGGTGTCATAAAACCCTATAGCGACCATCCCTACGCAACTATCTTGCATGGACACCTAACAGGGGTTCAATTATCTAATAAAACCATGAAATTGGGAACTCCATCATAATATTCATCATTAGAATCATATAATCTTACAACCTCTACACAATCACTGATATCTTCCACCTAAAATGCCTAAGATCCTTAGTAACAAGTCCATAACAAACCCCACATCAGGAAGGGGCAAACTTTGGAAAAAAAGTAAAAAATTCAGAAATTTTTGGTGATTTTACTGTTCATGATATCAATCCTTGATGTGCTTAATATTTAAAAATAAATTATGGTTGAATTTTTGAATCCCACTAGAGTCCATAGTAATTCGAGATAGAAGTCACTATAGACAAGGTTTGTTGAGTGGAGACTATGTCCTGAGAATGTAATTTCGCCATAAATTTTACTAAATAAGACTAAGAGGAGGTCATCCAAGGGAACATCATTCACCTATATTTTTTGGAAAGACTCAAAAATTTTGAAATCTAGAGGGATATGATTGATAATGCTTATGATATCAAACCCATAATAGTTTTAACCTTATGAAATTTGGGATATAGAGAAGGGTATTTGTCTCACAAAAATTTAACCATCAAAGGATTTCATAACTATGATCAAAGAACTCTCATGAATACGAAACTAAAATATCAATATGGGGATTTCACATCAGACATGAGTTTTATGATTATCCAGTAAGACACCACATACAATGTCCTACTTAGAAGAACGTGGCTCTATAGCTATCTCTAGGTGCCTTCAACATTCCATCAATTATTGAAGTCCCCATTGATGGATATGTCAGCATACCATATGGTAAAAAATACACCTTTTATAATTTCAAATACACATTTTTTGGTAAAAAAGGTGTCTTGATACCCTGAGAAGGGGGGGGGGGGGTGAATCAGTGTATGAATATTTAGTTAAAAAATATTCATTCCCCATTAGATCTTGATCTCTTTAATACAAATGTCACTTTGTTTCCTCTTTCGTGCTTATGTTTATTGTATCCTTTCTAATTTTATTTGATGAAGATGCATTGAAGGAAAAATATTAAAGTAACCACAAGAACATTGATATTTGTACTTGGTTCAACCTCACTAGGCTACATCCAAGGAGGATACAATGGAGATGTGTCGATTTACCAAATCCACTAAGACATACTTCCAATAGTGATATTTGTGATAGATTACTACTATTCATAGGCTCACTGCCTTTACAAGGTTTAAGGTCTTATCACTATATTCCCAACAATCACACTCTTTGTCTATTTCTTTGTATCCCTACAAGTGGAAAGGATCAACGTCTTCCTCTTCCTTTTCTCACATCTATAAAAAGTATCCAAACATAGTTTATGGACTTGTATGACCCACATAGTTCATGGAAATGTAGGTCAGTTAATTATTTCTAATGAATGAATCCTAAACTATAGGTAGATTATATGTTGATGCTCTTCTAGGATGCTACTTCACATCTGTGGAAACTCTTAGATGCAACTCTTCCACATTCTAGAAAAATGGAACAAACATCCCTTTATTTTAGACAAAACAATTACCTATGATTTGGAAATATATTCATCTGATTCCAAGTTTTCCATTCACTACATTGAATGTAGAATTGAATAAACCCCCCTTTTAAGTATTTTCGGATGGTGAAACATCTTCTTCATCTTCTTCTCCTTCATAAATCTAATGAGAAAATGATACTAATCACATGGTAAAGTAAGCATTAATCTCCATGCACAATATTGTAGTTTGATACCACTATGAAAGATCTTGGACATAACTCCTTGTGACATATACTGGCGTGAACCCCTAACACCTTGTATGAACCCATAGAACCTTGAGAGAACCCATGGCACATTGGACGAACCCCTGTCACCTTGTGTGAACCCCTGCCACCTTGTGAGAAACCCAGACAACTTGGTAGAACCCCTGAAACCTTGGGAAAACCCTTGACACCTTGGATGAACCCCCGGTACCTTGTAAAACCACTGACACATTGAGTGAACCCCTATCAAATTTTACAAACCCCTGACACCTTGCGTGAACCCATGGAACCTTTTTACGAACCCTTGTCACTTTTCATGATACCCTGATTCCTTATGAGAACCCTTGGTTCCTTTTTTCGAACCCATTTTACTTTTCTCGTACCCTTGGTTCCTTGTGAGAACCCCTAGATACTTTGTGAGAAAACATAGCACTTTGCGTACACCCCTGGTGCCTTGCACAAACCCCATGTACGAACTACTAGTCACCACGAATGCCAAGTGTGAACACTTTTCCACACTTTGTGCAAATCCAACTATGTGAAAGTCTCTCTCGTGAGTCTAAATTCACGAGTCCTCTTTCACAAGTCATCTATATCACTTTTCACAATACCTTGTTCATATCATGCACAACACATACATGATATCAATCATGTATACTCCTCTGCAAACCTCTATCGCGAGATCTCACCATGTGTCTCTTCTATGAATGTGATTTAGATCAATCTTTTATGAAAAACCTCATCAATGTTTAAGGATAGGTCTTGGGGTATATATGGTAGATTTTAGACCACCTTAATTCCACAAATCACGGATAATCATCTGCCTCATTGGGATCATATTCTCTGCAATATCTAGGTGATATATTTTCTCATGATTTTCATGAGATCTGATCATGGGTCATCAGTCAACATTCACACTTTGTGTGAGTCCTCAATCAGCCTTGTAACATGGAAGACCCTATGTCTGTCTAGATAGATCCACAGTGTTCTAGCGATAGACAAATAGATTTATCAGGACATGCTTGAACCCTCTCTATATAGACCATATTGGTCATGCAACACATCATCAAAAAATCAAGTATAAATACAAGATATCACTTTTACAAATTTTTATGATCTCTATCCTTTAAAAATTAACACAATCAGAAAAAATGAAGAAGTGGAGTGGTGTTCATTCTCGCTGAAGGACATCCATTGGTCCATGGAGTTATTTTCTCCGCATTTGGTGAAGTACATTTGGCTTCTCAACATTCATGATACAAAGATCCCATCACAATTCCTATTTTCATTTTGCACAAGATTTGGGAATGAGCTCCATATACAATCATGAGTGCTGCGTAAGACCCCTTAATAAAGATCCAAAGATTGTCATGAGTGATTTTCAAGACCCCTATGCGAGCCCAAAATACAATCATGAATGATTCATGTGATCTTACCACTATAACTAAATTCAGTCATGAACTATAATCCTATTTACAATGTTATTGTCTTCCAATGATTTTCATGATCGATCTTGAGTTTTAAATACAACTGTGAGTGTCATGCGTGATCACATTTCTAAATAACCTCTGCACTTGAACTTCTCTTTTAGACTCTAATTAATTCACACCCAATCATTCAATTTATAAAGTTATGATCTTAAAATTATTTTTGTGAGTCATCATGAGTTCCAATGATAGTTATGAGTGTTGTACTAACTCTTTATGCCTTCTTTGACATCCAACCTTTTTCAACAAACTCAAACATTATCAACAAACACAATCATCCCAAAATCACCATCATGAAATATTTTGGGACAATGTTCTCCCCCTTTGTGATTATTGAAAACTTTTCACATTTTAATACCACATCGAATATTATTCCATCATTTTCAGAAAAATCACATCTTTCGATTCTGATAATGATCCAAGATTTACTCAACACACACTCTGAGCCCACATGATCAATGCTCATCATGATTAACAAGATTATATTACAAAGTTCATCAATGAAAAAATTAATTTCATTACAAAAAAACACTTATACATTTATCATAAACCTCATTTATCATCACATATAATCTGTGATCAATCATTTATAGAATCATCATATTTCATGCTCCCCCTACTTTGCTTCTCCCCCTATTGGATTACCCACTATCTGGATTAAGACATTGTATCCCAGAACAATTCCTCTCCCTTTGTCAATGAACACAAAGGTTACTTCACTGTGGTCTATATAGGGTAAAGAACACAAATCAACATATTAGGGAAAAACGTAGCATACCTCAGGGAGAGGGGGCCTGTATCAACCCCTTTTCAAGTTCAGGGAGTTGTCTGGACTCCCAGACTTAGTCAATGACTTTTAAATGATTCTTTATGTAATTCCATTGTTAGAATGTCTTCCAACTATAGTTCTGTAAGCACATACTCTAATTTCACAAGGCCTTTCTCCACATTCTCATTTATAAATTGATACTTGACTTTAATGTGGGTTTTCCTCGAATGATAGACTGAATTTTTTATCAGATTTATAGAACATGAATTATCACAATGGATTCTAATAAGATATTTCACTTCAACTCCCATATCATCAAACTACTAAATCATTTACAGTAACTATGTGCAGGATTTAGTGATGACATTGTATTATGCTTCTACAGTGCTTAATGAAATGAAATATTGTTTCTTGATTAACCAAGAAATACACAAACATCCTTGATAAATTATCCACCTAACATTTATTTTCTATCATATCCAGATCTGACCTAGTTTGCATCAGTATATCCCAATAACTATGAATGAGGTTTGTCATTATACATCAAACCAAAATCCACAGTTCCCTTGATATACTGAAGTATTATTTTCTTTGAAAGCATGTGAATTTATTTAGGATTCCCACCGGGGCCTTGATATCCTTGGAATTATCCATTTTATACCCTCTCAAGACTTCCCTTGTTATTTGGATTGAAAAATGAACGTTCCATCCCTTAATTGTGTTACCAACACCATCAACATTTGATTACTATCATTATTGACATAAATATTATAATCTAATCTACTATGATGAAACCCAAGATCCTTCAAAAACAAGTCTAGTCTTGAATACCATGATATCGGTGCTTGCTTTAATCCATATCGCACATTCTTTAACTGAAAATATCTATTCTCATATTCAAGAATGAGAAAACTATATTGTTTCCCAATATAAGTTTCTTTTTCCCTGATTCCAATAAAAATTTCTGAATTTACATCTATCTAAAAAACATTGAACTTTCATTACACTGTAATGGACATGAATATCATATTTTTCCCCAGCCTTAGAATAGGTGAAAATATTTCATCAACATCAACACCCTCTATCTTGGAGTACCCTTTGTACACTAAGCGTGTTTTTTTGAATCACTATTCCATATTCATTCATCTTGTTGCAAAATACCCATCTGGTCCCAAAGAAATTCTTATCATTTGGATCAAAAATAATCTCACATGTCTGATTCTTATCAATTTAGTCTAGATTTTCATTAATAGGCTGAACCCAATTCTTATCTCTAGATACTTCATTAAAATATTTAGGTTCTACCTATGATAAGTATGATGCTTACTGTAGATTCATCATTCTCCTTTTCTACACTGTCACTATTTGATCATGAATTATGATTTTTCCAACAATTCTAGATCTCTTGATTTCAAAAAACATAATATATGATCCTTTATATACCATGGTAACCATGAATTTTCATAAGAGATAGAATTCTCCCCCTATGATAGGATACTCTTCCAGTAGGTAGGCCCACTGTTTATACCCACAAAAATTCTTCATCTCCTACATCATTTCTTCACATGTGAATGAATTTTTGAAAAACTTCTCTTGCACAATAAAATTCCTCATTTTCAGCTACCTTTAATAATATTTTCATTGGGTGAATTTACCACTTAGGAATAATCCTTCAAAAAAACTAATAAGCCTAATATGTTGGAACACGATATAGGAAATAAGATTTAAAGTTAATAACACCATAACTATCCATTTCACTCAATTACATACATATATCTCATGAATCCATACATTGTTAACTCCTTTCAAAGAGTTCTTATAGATTTATTCTTCTACTCTTCTAACTAATTTAAATCAGTTGACATTCTAAAGCACATCACAAAACCACTTTGCATCTTTTTATTCCACTTAACCTTAGATCATATTTCCCATTGAACCAAAAAGAAATTATAATAAATTAATTTAATTTATAAAAATTGGTATATGAGAACCTATGTAATATTCAAGAAGACGATTGTGGTCGATTCTGATAGATCAACCCATTGATACTTCATGCAAAGCACTGCACTGTTTTTCTTCTTTTTCCAACTTCCCAACCAACTTCAACTATTCTGGATATATGACTAAACATTATTTACCCACATTCTGAGCTTTATTTTAATATTAAGATTCTATAGGCTTGTCCTTTTTCACAATGTGGGGTTTAAACTCACTTGTAAAAATTTCCTTCTTTGATGCTCCACCAAAATGCTATTTTTATGATAGTTTCTATGATCAAGAATGTATATAATTATTGTCTAGTCTTCTTAATTATTCTATTGGAATAATCTTTCTCCTAAAATCACATCAAGCCATGTGTCATGTCATGTGTGTTTATCAAGGTATTCTTTATTCAATTTTATTTTATTATTTATCCTTGTCATTCCACCCATTCTTATTGTGTTTGATTCTTCCACTGAATATAAATTATTCTTAATCACAGTTAGAGCATCTCTACTTCTTATTCTGACATAGAGACCTCATACTTCTTTAAAAATACTCATGGTGTGTCCCTATATTCCAAAAAATCATCATTTGGAAACCTTTTTCTTCTAAGAGAATTTTATTTCATAATTTTCAATAAGCTTCTACTTATTTATAGATTTAACAATATTTCTATCTTCAAAATATGAAATATATTCCATTGACTCCAAAAAACTTGAATTGTGACCATGAATCACCCAAAAATAGAACATGTTATCCTACTTCCTATAAAATCATTTTTAAGTCTATTTCTAGAACCTACAAAAGTTTTCTTATCTCTAAAAATATTCACAGCTTTCTTACTATCATGCATGAGAGGATGTTCATCATAAAAAAAACTAGATTTTACCAAACTAGATGGAATTTGGGATGAGACAATCATTTCATGTTTCTCCTGTGATGTAGAATATTTTCTTTTCATTTCATTATCACCAATTTAAGAATAATCAAACAGTATGTACAGAGAGTCCTTCAACAGGGGATTTCCTTTGGCATTATATTTCCCCACCTATTTCTTCACTTATTTCTGATCTTCTACCAATTTTTGAATCTTCATATCCTTTGATTCAAGTATATCATTAAATGCTCTCTTGAGATTATTCTCACTACTCATCTAATCTTCCAATTGTCAAGTGAGCTTATCCATCATATCAGAATTCTCCTTTAACATAGAATTAATCAGAGCAACAGAATCATTATAACATGCATTCTTATTTTGTAACTATTTATTTTCTTAAACTAGTTAAGATTGGTGTGTAGAAAGATCATCATTTCTGGATTTTTGATTCTGATTTGATTCTGAGTTTATAATCTTTCCCTTATCATCAAATTTTAATTCTTTTATCTTTGTAGACAACCATTGCAGTTCCTCATCTTGGAAATCATTCCTCTATATCAGATTAGTATATACATTAATAAGAATTTTATTTAAATATTTTAGCTTGTTGACCTCAATTTCTTGTGCTTGGATCTATATGTAGTTAGATTTAATTTCATCATCCACTTTTTGATCCAATTCCTTTGTTTCATGGAATACTTCCACATTTTTTCTTCTTAGAGTTTCTTCGTCATCTATAGTATAAAAATAACTTGGAATTCCAAGTTTTCACTCATTCCTAGAGTATCATTGAACTATTATATTTGTTCACAATCTGATTCATCCAATCCTTTTTTAGTACATTGTTGTTTTCCTTAAACTAAATCACAATTTTTCTATAGACACTTCCACACTGAGGAATACCACCCAATTTCTACTTCTTCTTTGTATTTAAACTCTTTCCCATGGCACATTGGGATTGAAAAAAATAAATATTACATTCCAATAGTAGAGTAAAACTTTTTAGATAAAAATAATCAACAAAGGTAACCTATGATCTGATACAAATGGTCAGGTCCAAAATGGGCCTAGATACCCTGAGAGGGGGTGAATCATGGTATGGGTACTATATTCAAAATTCTTCCTGCTCCAATGGATCTTTAAATATTTATTATAGGGGTCACTTTGATTCCTATTTAGTGCTTATGTTGATCATATTATTTCCAATTTTATCTAATGATGTCGCATTAAATGAAAATTAATAAAGAAATCACAAGGAAACATATATTTTTACTTGGTTCACCATCACTTGAATTCTTAAAAGGATCATACAACAATGATGTGATGATGTAGAAAATCCTATAAGGCTCACTGATAACAGTGATGTTCAATATATATAACTTCTATGATCAGGATCACTATGTTTATAAGGTTTAGAGACTTTTCACCACATTCCCAAGGGCCAGTCCCTATGTCTTCTTCTCTGGCTCACAACTGGTAGAAATGATCATCATATTCCTCTTACTTTGATCACTACTCTAGAAAGGATCCAAACACAGTTTATGGACTTTTACTTCCCAAAAATTTAATAGAATTGTAGGTACGCTCATTATTTCTAATGAATTCATCTTTAACTATATAAATATGCTCCACTACAGCTCTTCTAGGTTTCTCCTTCACTACTATGAACAATACAGGATGCAACACATCCACTTTACATACAACTAGAACATCCTTCTCTTTAATATATGAACAACAATTACCTCTAATTTGGAAAGATCATAAAGTGATTCCATGTCTTCCTTATACTTCTTTGAAAGTTGTAGTGAATAACCCCCTTCTGCAAGTATTGTTGGATGATACAGATCTTTTATCTTCTTTTTATCCTTCAGATTCTAGATGTGACAATGATTCTATTGACATGAAAATATAATCATGTACATCCATGCACAATATTATAGTATGATACCTCTGTGCGATACCATAACCCATAAATCCTCATGCAAGATCTTGGCACAAACCCCTAGAACCTTGTGTGAACCTCAGACACCTTGGGCGAACCCCTAACACCATGGGTGAACCCATGACACCTTGGGAGAACTCATACAACCTTGGGAGAACCTCTAACACCTTTGGAAAACTCATATAACTTAGTGTAAACACATGAAACCTTGGGATAACCCTGTAAATGTTGGGTGAACCCCTAACACCTTGGGTGAACCCCTGAAACATTATACGAACCCATGAAACATTGGAAGAACCTTTGTCACATTGTGTGAACCTTTGAAACCTTGTGAGAACCCCTGAAACTTTTTTGCAAACCCATGTCACTTTTCAGAAACCCATGGTGCCTTGGGAGAACACCTATAACATATCTGTGAACCATTTGTACATTGAGTGAACCCCTTGTAACTTGTGTGAACCCCTAGAACATTTTTTAAAACACTTGGCACTTTGCGCACACCCCTGTAGCCCTGTGCAAACCCCTGGTGTGAACTCCTGGCCACCGAGAACACATGGAATGTACTATTAGTCACCATGAACACCTAGTGAGAACCCTTGTTTCCACTTTGCGGAAGTACAACTCTGTGAAAGACTCTTTACTAAGTCTGTTATCACGAGTCCTCTTTTGTGAGTTTTCTTTCACCCTTTGCACTAGACCTTGTTTAGATCATGTGAAACACTTAGGCGATATCAATCTAGAATAATCCTATGTGAACCCTTTCTATTATATCTCCCTGTGAGTCTATTCTCTGAATGAAATTCAGATAAATCATTTAAGAAAAACTTCATCAATGTTTAAGGATGGGTTTGTGGGTATATATAGGTGAGTGTCCACCACCTTAATTCCACAAATCACGGACAACCATTGAGCTCATTAAGATGACACTCTCTATAAGATCAGGGTGCATGATTTTATCATGATTTTTGTGATATCCGATCATTATTCCTTAGTTAACATTCAATCTTATAGTGAGTCCCTGATCAACCTTGCCACATGAAAGTCTTCATGTGTATCTAGACAGCTCCACAATCTTCAAGGGATAAACATATATATTTTTCATGACATGATTCCACCCTCACCATATGTCCCATATTAGTCATGTTACATATCATTGAAAAATAAACTATAAATCTTAGATATCACATATTACATGTACCATGATATATGAACATTGAAAATTAACACAATGAGAAAAAAATGAAGGAGTTGTGTTGTGTTCGCGGTCGCTAAAGGACATGCGATGGTCCCTGGAGACAATTCTACCACATCTCGCGAAGTCCCTTTGGATTCTCAGTATTCAAGCTCCACAAGTTTAAAACAATTTTCCTATTTCTAGTTTTCTCAAATTTAGGGTGCGATCTCTAGATAAAATCAGAAGTTCTATAAAAGACCCATCTTCCAAAATCCAAATATAGTCCTGAGTGTTACGCAAGAACCCTCTACGAGATCTAAAAATAATCATGTGCACTTCATGAGATCTTTCCACTAGACCCAAATTCAATCACATGATATCAATTTATTTACAATGTTATTGTCTTCCAATGCTTTTCATGACCCATAATGAGCTTCATAGGGAAGTATCTATTTCATGCATGATCACATTTCCAAATAAACTCTTCAATTGAACTTCTCATATAGACTCTAATTCAAGCATTCCCAATCATTTGATTCGAAATTTTATTATCTTGCTATACATTTTATGAGTCATCATGAGTTCAAAAGTCAATTATGAGTGTTGCACTAACTCTTGATTCCATCTCCAACATCCGTCCTTTTTCAACAACCTCAATCCTTGTCAACAAACACAATCAAACCAAAACCCCCATCATGAGGGATTTTTGGTGAACACATATTGTAAAGAAAAATTCTACAAAAGTTGAGTCAAGAAACCAGTGGTGAATAATAATACATAGGTTTCAACCTTCAATGGACTAGGGATCACCCCTAAAAATTCTCAATGTATGTTCAACAATGACTATGTGATCCACATCTAGTTGAGGTGATATTCATGATCCCAGATGTCCAATATCATCCTTTCCCTAGAGACAGGGAAAAGAAAAATTAGTTATGGCATCTCTTAGAAATGAACTAGGTAGTAGGAAATCATAATTTCTACTCTCATAGCCTTTATCACCCTAATTGTGATATAAAAACCACTAGATTAAAATTCCCATCTAAAAATTTCTCTACATAATAATAAGTTGAAGAGGATGTTGTAACCCTTATAAATTTCCTTCCCAAATTCGAGGAAGGTGTTCCTACTACCTTCAATAAGATGAGGTAGTAAAATATACAAATATAGGGACAATTATGGCCTAAATTGATTATTTTATCCATTACCCATGAAGATAATGATATTTAAATCTCTTTTTCTGAAGAAACACAATTTTGTTTCTCTTAGAACTACATAGAAATTACCAAACAAAGTCCAGATGTAGCTATGCACCATCTCAGGCTACCTAATTTCCATGAAGGATTCAAGAAGGCATCCAGGATGATTCACCACTCTCATTTCACAAATTTAGAGGCATAAGCTGATAATTATATCAAATAAACATTTTTAAGGGAATTGTAATACCCTAGATAGCATTCCAACATCATTCCCATCAAGAAAAAAGTGGGAATATTAGGGATTGCATCAATTTCAGAGACCTTAATCTATATTTCCCAAAGGAACATTTTACATTTCCAATCCCATAACTCTTAATCATTGCAACTACTGGTTTCCAAGAACATTCCTTCTTGGATGGGTTCTTAGGGGTAAATTAGATAAAAATGTCCCTAAAAATGAATAATCCAATACCTTTAGAGAACTTTAGGGGATACTTCTCTATCAGGTCATGCCCTTTGGCTTGAAGAATAATAGAGCCACATATAAACTCACCATGCATCATATATTAAATACACCCTTGGGAAATATATCTAAATGTTATGTTGATGACATGGTGGTAAAATCATGAACGATATGTGATCACTTCATCAATTTCTAAACAATATTCGACAACCTGTGGAAACACAATCTTAAGATGAATCGACTAAAGTTTTCCATTAGGGTAACATCAAGGATATTAATTCATTATGACATCGTGGTTGACCTGGAGAACACTAGTACTATTTTTGAAATATCATCTTTCATAAATAACAAAAAACTAAGGGGGATCTATGGTATCCTTTCCTACATTTGATGATTCATTTCCAAATTAGCCATAAAATTTCTCCCCTTTACCAGGATAATGAATCAGGGAATCTTATATAAATGGGATGATGGATTCTAGGAATCCATAGAATGTCTCAAGTAGTATCTCCTACACCCATAAGTTCTAATGCCTATAGTGATAGAGAGGCCACTCATCTTATATGTGGCCACAATGTAATGATTAATAGGAACACTCATCACTCCAAATATGATGCGGGGAGCGAGAAGAATCTCTAAATCCTCAGTTAGATAATTCTAGGTACCAAAACCTGATATACTACAATCAATAAGAACCACTATTCAATCATCTTCATAGTGATAAATTTTAGGCATTACTTGTAGCACCAAAAAGTTCTTCTAGTCTCTCGTATTGATCCTCTCAAGTACATCCATGTCATTCTTAAATCTATTCGACAATTCAATTAGTGTGTGATCATTCTGAAGTAATATGGCATTCAGTTTGGGTTATAAAAGTCATTGAAAGGGAATTACCTGGATAATTTCCTCATAGCACATCCCATCCCAGATAATATACCAATGGTCACCAGGAAACTAGATATGGAGGTAATCTATTCCCACGAAACTCCCTAGACATGTGAGATATATTTTTATTTCACCTCCCAATGTCCAATTGGTAAAAGAATGGAAAACCTGAAACTCAATCGGGTTGTTCTAGGGATTGTATTTCTTACTCTAGAAAAAACAGATTTCCATAATATTTCTCACTATGTCAAGGCCACAAAAATAATGAGGTTGAATATAAAGCACTCATTACTGGTCTGGAACAATCTCTACAGTAGTAAATAGCCTTCCAGAATATCGAAGGGGTTTCATAGATAGTGATAAAGTAGATTAATGTGGAATATTTCATTAAAAAAAGAAGAACATGCCCCTATCACTAGCTACGAGATGTGACTAATGTCAGAGTTCCATTTTGAGCTCATATTGCACCATTTTCCCTAATCACAGAATGCTTACATGATGTGCTAGATAATATAGCCACCATCATAGCCAACCTTGATCTGGAGGATGCAATATTTTTTATCACATATCCCAAAACGGTCTCATCGATAGTCGTATGTGACATGGAAGAAATCAATCAAATGAAACTGCCCTAATTTGTGATGAACCAATGAATATCCCATGATGGATGGATCCTTTATTTTTTTTATCTTTAAAATGGGACTCTCCCGATAGATATACCCACAACGGAATAGATTCAGAAATGTGTAGTGAACATTACTCTATATAGTGGAAAAAATTATCATAAGGCCCTTTATAAGATTGGATTAAATGGAATCCTTCGTAGATGAATAGCATGAGGAGAGATTCTCAATTTCATGGAATAAGTCCATGAAGGATCTTGCGGTACCCATCAATTTGTGACCAGACTCTCCCTCCAAATCAGGATGTTGGGATATTACTAGAAAACCATGACGTAGGACTACCTAGAATTTACCAATAAATGTTATGAGTTCTAGATCCTTGAAAACTTCATCCATCACCCCTTAGAATTTATACATACAACTAATTATTCTTGTCCATTTTCTATTTTAGGAATGGATTTTTGGGGCCATATCCCCCTGTTATGGCTAAGTAGTTAAAGTACACCCTTACTATTACCAACTTCTTTTCCAAATAAGATAATGAAAGACACCTCAAGGACATTGGAAAAAAGAACATCATCAACTTCATAAAGTCTCAAATCATCCCCCAGTTTCGAGTCCCTCACAGAATATTTACAAATAACGACACCAATATATATTCCATAGAGTTGAAGAAACTATCATAGGAGTATAATATCGAGTCCAATCACTAATCTAACTTTCATGAAGTAGAAAATGGATAAAATAGGCCTTAAATAAGACTCTATCATATATACACCAGAATATGGTGAAAAATGATAAATATTATTAGATGGATAATATTATCCAGGCTTTATAGGCCTAATATACTACCACACATACTGATACACAAGAAATGCCATACTCATTTTTATAAGGGGCCAAAGCAGTGATACCCATAGAGGTCTAGATTACTTCACTTTGAATAGTCCTTTGTAGATAAATCTTAGAAGATGAGAAATTTCGAAATCTTTTAGATGAATTAGAGTGGATAGACGATAATTTTTTTGACACACTATACATCTTGGAGGTTCATTAGAATCAGATCATACATGCCCTTAATAATAAGGTTTTACTTTGTTCATTACTCTAAGGAAATATTTTGTTATATCTTAGTACCCTAAGGATATCGTGAAATAATCACCAAAAGATGGAACCAAAATGGGAGATAACTTACATCATACATGAGGTATATCATATCAGGGCTTATTTATTAGCCACAATTGATGGAGAGTGTGTCACACCCCCACCAATGCAAGGTTTCTCAAGAAATACTTTGCATAGATGTCATCAATGGGAATCCACATCAGAGTAATCCTAGAAACTCATCATATCCACATGAAGTTAATATCTATGACTGCACCCTACCTACTCGATGTTAAAGGGTACAACCTCGTTGTTACGACATGAAATTAAAATTGCATGGAAAAAGTTCTTACACATGTTGTAAAATTGAATGAATCCACAAAATCCCTTTTTCTTCATGTCAGCCGATCCATGTCCTTACTATAGGATGCTGAACTTCATGGAAAATATCCATTATTCATGATGTTAAGCCGTGTGGGTTTTATAAAAAATACATACGGGTTGATTCTCATTTTCAATGACATACCTAATGGAAAATCGATCCTATATCGTAATGTAGAAACCATATGATACATAATTCCCCTATCATATCCAAATTGACTCTGCATGGTATGAGGAACCCTTTCCATTCATTGTTTCTCACATTGAGGATAATTCACATGAGATTAGGAATTTCAGTAACTACTCCCCCATAAAAACAATGCATTAAATAACCTGAAATTTCTTTCATGGTATTGAATACATGACATTAATAGTTAAACAATGATTCCTTGACACATGATGGAAAACTAAATGTTTAACTTCCATGACACATGAAATAAAACAACTGAATTCTTAAAGAACTATGTGTTTCATGATTCCTCTCATAAAAGAAAAAATATCAATACCTGAATCTATAATATTGGGCCGATATACAAAAATCAAAGAAAACATCACCCACCAATACGTATGGGTCGGACCTATGAAGATAGAGTTTCCCATTCAATAACTATGTCTGACATAATTCTTGTCCTCATAAGACATGTAGTGATTTCTGAATTTAAACCTCTAAGCCCCACCATAAAAGAAAAATAAAATAAAAATACCCCTCCTTCAGTACGAGCCATAATTGCATCGGAAACATCATTTAGAACAATATTTGGCTTTATTCCCACACCATGGGATACATAGTGACACCTGTAGTTCCATTCATAGGCTAAGACATAATATTAATATTTCACATCGGTTCATATTTTCCCTCATCACATGATTTTAAATTTAATGACCACTTTATAACTGAGTGTGGATTTTTTCTCTTCTTTATGAGATATGTAGTGACACCCAAACATCTACCCTTGGGCCTAGTGGAAACATTTCATCTCTTTTCACATCATTTCATCTACGCCCTTTCTGCTTAATGTTAAACTTCATAGTTCTTCAATAACTATGGTTGGATTAATTCCTATCATAATAGGATATGTAGTGACATTCAGATCTCTAACGGCGGTCCCATCTACCATGAACAATGAAAACAATGATCACCTCTATATACTATTCAGACCTACATAGAGATTTTCCCCTTCAGGAACTATATGTGGCATGATTCCTAACATCACAGTATATATAGCGATGCTTAGGTCATCAATATTGGGCTTAGATACAACAACTGATAAAAAAATGCAACCCAAACTACATAAGGGAATGGGTCATAAAATATCACTCTGTTTATGTATGAGTTAGATCTACACATGGTCTTATTTCTCATATAGTATGCCTCATATGACTTTTCACATCAGTTTCCATGTCCTTACCATGTCATGATGAACTTCATAGATGCAAGTCCTTACTACATAACATTAAACTACTAGGAGAATGTTATGTTCACTTGAAATTAAAACTGCACAACCAAAATGGCATCGACATATGATAATAAACTGCAAGGAATATTTCATTATGGAATGACATTAAACTACATGAAAAACATCCCCACTACATTATGATAAACATTTGTAAGTCATCACCCATTTTTTATCCCCTATCAAGGGACCATAAGGAACTTACCCCAGTCATGAAAAATACATGGTTATTCCATCATCTATTAAAGAATATCAATACATATGCCACACTTTATACCTCGATTTCTTTAGGTTGTTGAAAACCATACATGGTCCAGGGAAATGATACTTGGATTCAATAGAACCATTTTTTGACCATGTATTAATGCCTATAGATCATGAATATACACCTATGGTCATCAACCAAATGTGTCAATCTGTAAAAAGGAAATTCTGATCCATGCGAGACCTGATATCATCATGGTAGAACTGAACTCCTCAGTGTGATCTAAAATAATCCCATTATGATTGTTCCATATCATTACTCATGAATATAAACCCTCTATACATGATTTACAATATGATCATCTCTTACTCAAATAGTTTATGGGGTACTCTTGACCTTGGGTATCCTAATTATGCACTTTGGTATTATCCCCCATAGTATGTACATATGCGTCACGACCTTAAACAATCTTATCTTTGGTCAAATTTGTACAACCTTAAAATATATCCTATAATGGTACAAATCACATGACCTTAAAAAACTAGTGAAGGTGACAAAAAACAAGTTAGGTTAAAACCACTAAATGGGTGTCCTAAGAAAATGTTAAGTCTTTATTCACTAAATTGTTCATCTTCAGAGGTTAGTAAACAAATTAGGGCCTAAATAAATAAAGCATAAAACTATTAGAGTTTACTCTATAGCCCTAGAAAAATCCAATCCATGCTTGATAGTCCTCTTGGTGCACGAAAAAGTTATTGTAATTATTTTTCATATCTCCTCTGTATGAAAATATGTTCTCTGGGTGGTAACACAATTTTTAGGATGCTCGAACTCCTAATGGATATCACACATTCCAAAAATCATACATCATAATTTTTGGCGCCTTATATCACCAAGAACATACATGGAACTCATAAATAATATCTGGCTTCAAGGGACCCGTTTCCTATGACTCATGAATATGTGCATATGTTCTTCAACCAAATGCATCACTCTCAAAAAAGGAAATTGTGATCCTTGTAAGTGCTGGAATCACCATGGAAGAACTAAACACACCATTATGATCCAAACCTATCATGTTATGATTGTATAATATCATCATCCTAACCTGAGCACTTTGTACCATTGCATAAAATCTTCATACCAAAATACCCAATCTAATTCAACATCATCAACATTATGTCATCATGTTTTTTAACGTTTCTGAAGAACAGAATGCAATACCTCCTTCCCAAACCATTGATGGCCCACAATCATGGTTTGAAACCATAGGGCATAGGGATCGAGCATCATAATCAGTAGATGTATTTCCCTATTGTGTCATAACCCTTCTGGGATATCCTTCCTCACATATACAACCTCATCAATTGGATTTTTATGTCTTAAAAAATCATTAATGTCCCTAAGAATGGAGTGAAAATCATCTTTTTATCGACCATGATACTGATTAATTAGGGCCTTGACCCACAAACAATGGAATTATCCTCATTTCAAAAAATCATATTCAATCCTTGTGATCTTGGGAAACACCACGACCGAAACTGGTATCTTTGAATGTCATGGGACATACCCGTGATGTCCTTTCTATCTCATTTTCTTGTAATCAAAATTTTAGGTTTTGAATTATATCACCCATACTCCAACTATCCAGGTAGATTGAGAATCCATAGTATTTCACCTTCAATTGATATTACCTCCATAAATCATCCATAGACCCCTGAAAAGACACTTGGTTTCAAGGACCCTATTCCTGAATATGTTTACATGCCTATGGTTCCTTGATATACAACTATGTTTGTCAAAAAAATGCATCAATATGACAGAAGGTAATTCCAATCCTCATGAGTCTCAATAACTCCATGAAAGCACTGAACACCTCATAGTGTTTTGGGTGATTCCTGGCATGTCTGCACCATATCCAATGATCATCGATTAGGCCTATGTTAAAAGACCTTAAACTATAGAACTACAAGGTTTTATATAAATGACCTTAAAATAAAGAAATATCAGGTCCCAACTAAAATTATCTAATCTAATGAATTATTAGGTCAAGGATAAAAGACCCTAAACAAAAGTAATATTAGGTCTAAGATAAAAGTCCCTAAACTAAAGCTATATTAGGTCCAATCTAAAAGGTACTATACTAACACAATATTAAGGTTGGGATAAAATAACCTAAACTAAATCAATATCATTTCTGAGCTAAAATACCCAACACTAATGCAATATGAGGTTTGAGATTAAATGAACTAAACTAAATAAATACCCATTATTATCTAATTGACCCTAAACTAAAGAAATATTAGGTATGAGCTAAAAGACCCTAAACTAAGGAAATATAATTTCCAAGATAAAAGACCCTAAAATAAAAAATATCAAGTCTAAGATAAAATAATATAAACTAAGTCAATATCAGGTCCATGATAATATACCATCAACTAAAGCATTATTATGTTTAAGATAAAAGACCTTAAACTTAGGCCATATCAGGTCTGTTTTAAAATATCTTAAACTAAATCAATGTTAGTTCTGAGCTAAAAGATCCTAAACTAAAGAAATACCAGGTTTAACATAAATAACCCTAAACAAAATCAATATTATGTCTGAACTAAAATATCATAAAAATTTGTATAACATAGTAGAAATCTCACTTGAAATAATGATAAATCATGTAAAGCCTATAACATGTCCATGGAAAAATCATGTTACGCTCACCAGGCCTATCAGCTTCAGAAAAGAATGAGTTCACTCCTCTCAGGAAATATATTCTATCTAGTTATCCTTATATCAATTAAGAGATCTAATAAAAACTAGAGCATAATTATTAGCAATAAAGGTCATGTTGGTAAGAATTCATGAGTACTTCCTGAAAAAAATGTGTTATGATTTTAATATTCAAATCCAAGAATATAGGTTTAATTGATATTATAAAAAGGATGGGATGTGTTGATGAATCAAATAATATCCAATCAATTAAATCTCATGCATACCATGAAAGGAAATAAAATTGGATATCACATATAATGTTCTGAAAATCTATTCACCGGTAGGACATAATATGAGGAATCTCTTAATTCGAGAGTCTATCTCATGAATACACAATAAAAATCAATATTTTGAGATTATAACTTCATCATAGAATATTATTAGACAAGTCCTTGATTTTTGAATTTCTCTACTCTAGGGATATCATAGATTGGCATAGTTTATCCACAAATTTAACGACAGAGGAATGGGTGAATCATTATTTAGAACAAACACATATAGGGAAAAAAGTCATAAAAATGGATAGTCTATGAATTTTAATCCCATTATTGTTATTAGACTCTTATAGTATTACTATATGTCACGAAAACAATATGATCCATGATTTTTATTAAAAATTCATGATGGCCTATCGCAAATTTCTCCTCCTTCAAAATCTTGTAGTAGATGAATGGGAAACTAAATCCATCTAAATAAAATTTAGTGGCCTATACTAGAAAAAGAAAATATAAAATGTTATCAAATTAATGATATAATAAAAAATCATCATCATGTGTGTCACATGAATTAGTAAGTGATTCGTGAATTATTTAAGGAGTTTTCAAATCTCTTGACCCCCATAGGTCTTGCGGGTCGCATAAATCCGGTAGGGCATTATAGAATTGAATGTCCCATTGTAGATTTTTTATTGTGTGACATGGAAGTGGTCATGTGAATCACAAGATATTTTATTGATATTATGATAAAGTTAATAGATGCAGAACATTAAAAAAAATTGCAACCCTCATGACAAAAATTGAAATATTTTTTGAGATAAATTTCATAGTGTGTTTGAATAAGAACATAAGAAAAAGAAGTCTTGGGAAATAGTTCTCGTGAAAGTTGGTTTACGGAAGGGTATCATGTTTAGGACATGTGTAAGGGTCTTAAGGTGAGAGCACATGATAAGGGAAGTTTGAGAAGGCTATGGATAAGTGAGTAAAAAGTGCATAAAGTCACCCTACACTCCTTGATATATAGATATTCTTACGAAATATGAATAATTTCAGGGAAAACAAAGCGGCACCCCAGACATCGATTCATGAAAATTCAAAATACTCAAGAGATCATTTTAATTCCCCATAAGTGAGATCCTTCCCCCATAGAAGTCTTTCAAAAGGGGCGGGTGGTCATTTGTTGACTGTCTCTAAATGATCATCTAAAAATACACAAGGAAAAAATAACTGGATATGGGTATTATTTTCCATGAAAATGAAAAATGAAGGGGAAGGTGTCTAAGAGTCAAGGATCACATAAAAATATAGTACATACATGATAGTGAGGCCATAATAAGGTCATGATAATGAACCATGTACAAAAAATTCTATGTGAAAGGTCCCACAAAATCCCTTCGATAGGTCCTTTACTCCATAAGAAGGCACCCCAGATGATCACAAGCCATGCAGAAACAACCAAATAAACACACCCCCAGGCCAAATAGTTTTTCAATCAATAATTTCTAGATATCCCATCCAAAATCCATTGAGAATTTTAGGATAATATACAAAAGGAAAGATCCCCTTTCTATTGTAAAATTCACATGATAGGTTACTGATGGGGAGAATGATTTTTGAGTACAACATTCAAGAAAACTCGTGAAACTACTAATCCATTATAAAAAACATAAGAAATAAATGTTGATGATGTCAGCGCCACTCGTAGTCATAAAATACATTCAACACACCCATTTTGGTCTGAAATACTCTATGATACCATGTCAATTTGTCTACCTCATCTCGTGAAATCCCATCGACATATCTTTCTCATCAAACGAATAAGCTTGGGAATATCTAAGAGACCTTGAACTTCCCCTTTTTATCCCTAAGGAAAAAAGGGATGGGGTTTTCCATGATATTCTAAGGAATCTCCAAATTACCTATATTGTTCATATAATTCATCACCAAGAGGTAGTGTAATTATAATAGACTTTACTCATGTAATATTGTGTAACCCCTAACCATTGTATAATAAAAATAGTAAAAGGAGTAGGAATAAGCCTCTTACGATCTTAAAAGCATTATGACACACAAAAATATGTTCATAGTGTAGTCTTAGAAGACCCCCTAGAAATTCATCTTGATCATTTCAATCCCCCCTGATAATCCATTCTATTCTCATGATAATTCCCAAACTAGTCACCTGAGATCCTGAAAATGTCTTTTAGAGGTGCCATGATTTTGAAAAAGCTCATGGAAATGTCAATATGAAAATATAGAGGTCCTTAAATATTCTATCATGACTCAATAATTTCCATTAATTAGAAATAATACAACCAAGGATGTGTTGATGGAGGGCCCTCACGATCACTAAAAATCAGGTGATGAACTTGGAGAGATCTATAATAAAGACTCAAGAAAACATGTGATAAAAAATACCTTCAGCAATTATAGTATTTATTCAACCAATATAATCCTTGCAATGCAGGGAAAAAATAGTTTGGTGAGGCTTATAAATCCTCCACCAAATTATAAAAATACTCTTAGGCGCAAGGTATTTCTCACATTCAAACACACCGGCTCTAGAGAAAATTCCTTGGAGAGGAAGATATCGAGACTGAAAAAATTATCATTAGGTAATGTTTGGGGAAAAACCAAAGTAACCATGTGAAATGCATAAGGAACTTCACCTGATCACTCATAGATCCTATGAGGTACTCAAGGAAGGACATGCAATGAACACCCCACACACCCTCTAGATCATGAGAGACTCAAGAAAAATATAACACTGAATAAATATAAGGCATTCACAATATAAAGACTAGAACAAAGAATAAAGCTGGTTTAATTGTGAAAAGGACACACACGCTGACCCACATTTACTTTACGTGAACCACTTAGGACACATGATAGTAGCATAGAATGTCTACAAATCTTTTGAATCTTGTTCGGTATACCATTTGGGTCACGTGAAGTCCTCCAAACATGTTGGTACAAGTCATATGTTTCCACTATATAATTCCATCAATGTCTTGTGAGGTCCAATGGGTTTATAATTAAAGTCTCATGATGTCCTTCAATACGATTTTCTTAAATCATATAGTGGAAATTTCACATGTTGGCCAAAGTCTTGTGGTATCACCAAACCATGCCAACTAATTACTGTGATGTCTTAAAGAAAGTTATCCAGGTCTCACGATGCCCTCCAGACATGTCATCCAGGACATGAGACACACTCAGAGACATGTCCCATCAACCCTCTAAACACCCTCTTTGTGTGTCAGCTAGCCCTTATGATGACACCAAGGAAATTAAGTAGGATCATGAAACACCCCTTAGATAAGACATACATGGCCATGCGATTTCTCCCAGTGTCGACCATTCGGGTCTTGAGATGTCCCCCAGATGAGTCAACCCTGATCATTTGACAACATTCAAACTTTCAATCAAAGATATGTGACGTCTCTTAGACAATTCAACAAGATTTTATGGCTTCCTGAGGAAATTTCAGGTAAAAATCCTCTGATATGTTAGGAAGATGACCATGGCATATCTATTGGATGCACAATGTATATTATGCTGAAAAGCTGATTGCGTAACATGGTCTCACCAGGGATTGATAACTTTTTCATCCCTCAGTGTGTAATCCCCAACCCCATGGAAATGTAATTTTGTAAACTCCATATAGTTTAATAATATGATATTCTCCACGAATAGAGGGAAATGTTAGTGCCTAAGCCCCATGTAGTGGAATAATATGCTATTTCTTATGGACAATGGAATAAATAAGTGTGTAATCCCTGACCAATGACGTAATATGATATAAAACATGACTAAAGGGAAAAATCATTGTATAAGCACTGACCAATAGAATAATATTACATTCCCCAAACCTAAATTGAAATGTCAGTGTGTAAGCCCCAATCAACGGCATAATATGATATGCCTGGTGACTAGAGGGAAACGTTATTGTGTAAGCTCAACCAGTGGCATAATATGATATTCCCCATTGAAAAAAGGGAAATGTTAGTGTGTAAGACCCGACCAACAAAATAATATGATATTCTCCATGAACAAAGGGATGTGTTAGTGGTTAATTCGCAACCAGTAGCATAATATGATATTCCCCATAATCAAATAGGAAACGTCGACATATAACCCTTAACAAGTGTAATAATTGATATGCTCAACAACAAATATGTAAACTTATGTGTGTAATACTTGACAAATTAACTATGAGATATTTGATTCCAACCATTACCAAGATATGTATGATACCTTCTTAAGGACCAGTCTCTACATCAAACTACCATAGGTTCATCCTTATATATAGTTCATGCACCCATAAGCAATGAGACTAATCATTTTACACCCTCTATATATCACATTGAGAATATATCATGTGGGATTATATAACATCAATAATCATTGAATTTTCATCAGAAGCCTCTACAAAAGAAAGGGTAATGTTAGGGTGTAATCCTAGATTAATTGAACAACATGAAATATGATTTCAGTAATAACCATGATGTATAGGATGCCTTAATAAGGAACAAATTCCAATAAACATCCATTTTTATGTAATCCCCATGTCTCCAACATTTCAACCATTGGGAAACAATTCCATTAGAAGATCACTCTATCTCATCCCTTAGTATACTAAGAAATCAAGTAAACTACGATGACTTTAATTCTTATTATAACTAGGAATGAATGATGCCTATTTGAGTTATGAGGTCCATATGATGCATCCTAAGTTCTATCCCAATAAAAAATTCATACATACATATGTAATTTGGATAATTATTTACTACTCTTTGCTTTCCACATCGATCATAGATCACGTTGGATTAGGGATCTTCAATGAAAAACTCTTTATTATCACGAATCTCCACTAGCTATAGAAATCACTATATATAATCCCTGATGAGTGGCATGATATAAACACCCCTTACACATATGGTCATATATCTTGGGGCTAGTCCTAAGGGAGTGTTCAAACTAAGGAAACACTAATTCCTACTATAATCAGGATACGTAGGACGTCTCCTCAAGAATCAATATGAAATATCCACTGACTCAGTACCTTCATATATGTCATCTATACATGAAATTAAACTGTATGTGTCTAAGGAATTACAAGGGTTTTGATTTTGGAAATAACATGGATAAATGGGGAATCTAATAATGGATCAATCCCTTCTTTGGAATATTAACTTCCCCTAACATGGTATAAAACTCTGATATACCCAGATATATAACTTCATCACATAAGAAGCTACCCATTACCCACAAATAGATGAAGAATTTCAGATACATACATACAGATTAACTAATGGGTTCCCCCTTTATTCATTCACTAATGAGACTCAAAGTGTGTTTTATATATATAAAATAATCCTATAATCATTTTAATAGGATATTTGATCTTGTATTTTTATTAGGAAGAGATTCATGAACATATCATAAATCTATAAGAGATTCTTGAAGTAGCCAACAATTACAATAAAAAGGGTGCAATGATCGAGGCCTCCCATCCTCTTGACCAATTCATGTCCCTCAAATTCGTCTGTTTTGAAATGCCAATTTTCCACCTCCCTTTGGAATGTAATTTTGTACCTCGTTATGGATGAGAGAACCATTGGGAGTTTATATTAAGAATGATTGTGTCAAACATCAATGAATGTTCATGATATCAAACCCCCTATAATCAACCATCGAATCACACATAACCTTCCACAATGAGAGTTTTCATGGTCATCACAAACCTGTCAAAACAATATAGAATAATTATTTTCAATAGTGATGAATAGAAAATCTATTAAAAGATCATTAAAATTATTCTTGAAAAAAATCAATTTTCCACTTAAAAACAATATTTTTAAAAATAAAAAATCATTAAGTATTATAAAAATTATTTTTTAAAATAACCTTATAAATATATAATTGTGGGTTTAAAAAATTCACTGGTCGTGATGATGTGAAATTTTTTTCATGATGTAGACATTAAAACATGTATTCTATTCAAATTTTTAGAAAAATCCAAAAGGATATTTATTGGAAAGTGACATGATTATTCCATTTAAGTTTCTTAAAAAACAAATACTGGGAAAATTTTCCTTTAATAAATGATTTTTATAATGATAAACACATTTTTTAAACATTATTTTTAAAACATGATTTTATAACAAAATTGATTTTGAATGTTGAGAGAAATAATGTAAGATTTTATTAAAAGCACTTTATTAGTAATTTAAAGTAACAATGAGATGAAAAATGGTACTCTTACATGAATATTTCATGAATTAATAGAGTATAAAAAAGTAAATTATTTTTAATATATAAATTTCCAATAATTTCAAATAGGATGTTTAAACATAGAAAATCCAAAATAATAATGATGATATTGGAAAATAAAACATTACCACGTTAGTAAGTTTTTAATTATAATCTTCATAAATAAAATTAATTTAAATGAAATAAAAATACCATGAAACTAAATGGATTCAAGATATAATATATCAAATGGATAGTATTTACAACAACCAAAATAATTGTGAGGTGAATATGGCATATGTCTCTCAGAAGTAATAGTGATGCAAGAATCCCTTACCTTGGGTCGGAATTCCTTTATACGTGTGAAAAAATTTAATATAATTAATATTATTTTATTATAAATCCATTATATAACCATAAAAATATATCACATAACATATATTATTTACTTATATTCTTTTTTCACAAGTTTATTAACAATTATTTTTTAAAATTATTGTTTTGGACGATAACTACTTTGTATTTCATATATTTTTTGGTTCCATAATTTCTGACCATTTACATTGATCATGGTTCCATCATATCCAAAATATTATTTGTTATATAAATATCATAAGTATTCATTATAAAAGTTTTTATATTAATCTATAAATTTTATATATAAAAAATTAATTACACCATTCATGGAGATGGTAGGTCATACGTATGCATGAACACAATTTTTCTATTTTCTCAATGAATAAGAAAAAAGGAAAAATAATATTAATTCACATTTTTATAATCTATATTATGAAATATATAACATATTTATTAATAAAATCATTTATTCTTATTATCCACTTAAAAATTGAATTTAAAATTTTTTACATCACTGTGTGGAGGCAATAGTCTACATGTTCACACGAGGAACATTATTATTTTCATATATATTGGTAGGTAATAAGTTATATGTGATATAATATTTAAAGAAGTATAGTTATTTTAAATATTTCATACATTCATTAAAATTATCCTTAATACCTTTCATGTATTTCATAATTGAAAAAAAATATAATGCTTTGCGAGGTGGTAGTCTGCCGTATAAACGAGCGTTGTTATCATATACCCCTAGAATGGAATGTAAAAAAATTATATTTGATTTAATAATTATATAAGAATAATAATGTCATAAATATATTATAAAATTTTTAAATCAATTATTATATTAATCTTTTAAAGGTGGTGGTGGAAAACATTTTATATCACTTCACGAGCCGATAGTCATCCATACACACAATTGGTAGTTTCATATTCCATTTGATGGAGGTAGAGAATGATATAGGTTATGTAATTAACGTAATAACCTGGAAGTATATATGAGAGACTGGTGTAATTATTTTGGAATAGTAGTAGAAGATTATATGGCATTTTAAGAATAAGTAAAACAAAAACTCATAATAAGAATCTATACCACTTCTTCCGAAAATATCTTTAGGTATAACCCTAATCCTTCCTTGATTGGAAAATGAATAAATTCCACCCACATTTTAATCATTCAAAAGGTCTCAAAAAATTATCAAATTTGATTGGAATAGTTTATAAGATAAAAATTAGTCTATAAAAGTTGGTTTAGACATGTTTTGTATCATTTTAAACCATATATTCTTAATTCACCCTCAAGTAAACCCTTTTTTACCATAAACACTAAAAATAAGTTTTACTATTTTTACAATTTATTACGGTAAAAAGAAATTTTAACCTTATTTAATAATATTAATTATTATGAATAAAAATATAGAATCCATTTCAAACAATTAATCTAACAAAAGGGGAATAATTTAATTTAAAATAAATCCTATATATGTGATGAAAGATATGGTTTGAAAGACAAGTAGTTTGTATGTAGAGAAATTTTATATATGAATATTAAATTTAAAATTTATTAAAATAAAATAAATTGGATTAATAAATATATAATTATAATATATTAAATTTTAGAACCATATTAAAATAATGGTATACTTATAAATTATTTACTAAAAATGAAAGTTTTAAATAAATCCATTATGTCTAAATAATCATTAAAAAATTAATATTTTTAGAAAACTATTAAAAAAATCTTTAAGATAGATTTTACATATTTATTAAAAAACGGAGTTTGTTTTCTCAATTAAATATTATAAATGTTTTAAACATTATTTTTATTATTGTTTCAATAAAAGTAATAAATTCACTTTTTTAGAAAAACCTAATTATGAAGAAAATAAAGAATTTACCAAAAATTATGAACTTATTTATCAATAAAATTTCTTTATTTAAAACAATTAAGCATTGTCGAAAAAAATATAAATATTTATACTACTTAGATTAATATCTTGGTTTGTTATAGTTTTGATAAAATAATAATATAAATAGTATTTCATGGTTCGTTAAAACTCAATGGTGCATATTTTGCAAGATAATGAAAAGATTGAATTTATCTAAAATGGAAAAATATATTAAATTATTATTTTGTTACCATATTTTTTATTATCAGTGTTTCATATTGGATATGATATCTAACATAATATTCGCCTTTTAAAATTTTATGGTGTTTCATCATTAAAATCATTTTACCCATGTTTTACAATGAATAATAAATATTATAAGATTTTCATTGTATTTTTTGGAATGTGGAACTTCTGACCTTTTACATAAAATGGAATGCATTTTTTTACATACACTTCTTATATATATTTTGACGCTTTCATGACTAATATTATTTTTGAATATTAATTTATAATTTTTATTGTTTATTTTGAATGAAAAAGTTTTCCTTAATATTTTGGAAATTTTTATTTTAAATAATATAATTCAAAATGAAAATGGTATTTTCTTCAAGGTATGCTTTAGCGATATTTAAAAATTATATTCCTCTATAATAACACTATATGATGTTTCTTATTATTTATTTAGGATGATATTCAATATTAGCATATTTATTATTTCTATATATGGTTTTTTAATGTGATGATTAAATGTTTATGAAACACATATCTTTTTCGTGGGTTATGATATGATAAATGTTTTATTGGTTTGTGAAACACTTATATACAGTTTTCATTATGTGATGGTTTGGCAAAGAATTATATGACCCTCTACACCATCGGGTAAAGGTGGATATATAATGAGATAATTATGAGTATAATGGTGTGTGAATCCATATTAATGAGAGGATATTTCAAATAAGATAGTCTTAGGGGTGAACCTTGACTTACAGAATGATTGAATGGGAAGTGAACCCAATCTACTATGATAGTCTTTATAGTGATCCTTGACTAAGTAATCAATTTTAATTCTTTATGTTTATTCCAAAAACTTCTATATAATTATTATGACACATTATCATTGATCATGATTGATTATTTTTGGTTCATCCAACTATTTTCTTATTTATATTGATTGAAAATTATTTATTACATGATTCTTTTTTTGATCTATAAATTGTTGAGTATGATTTTATAATGATAAACTCATGTTCACATAAAATTATACATATCTTATTCTTACTTACGATCATTTATTGATATCTTTTATGTTTTCCCATACTGAGTATCTGAGATAACCCTTTCTTTTATTTCCCATCACCAAGGTATGAATAGTGGTCTTAAGTATGATATTTCTAAGAAGTGTTCAAGTTTTAAAGAACTTAATGGGAAAAAATGTAAAGCATTTGTATAATAGTAGTTTAATGTATCTATGTTTCCAAATATTCTAAACATTTAAAGTTATGTAATGGGTCATATTTATATGTATTTAATATTATACTAATATGATCTAGTGTTTTTTTATTTATTTTTTGTGTTACTAAAATTGGTATCAAATCATGATTTATTCATTTTATGAAACTAATATGTGAAAATTTTGTTGAGAACCATATTGATAAGCTGATGTATGGGAGAAAATACAATGTTATGTTAAAGAATAAAGCATGTTTTTTAAAGAAAATACATCAATGTATGTATAATAAAAAAGGGATTTTGTTATAGAATAGCTTCTCCAAGGGGAAATAACATTGAAAAGTGTTGAAAAAGTATATATCATCCATCATTACAGTTTATGGTGAATGGTCACTTTTTGTACTGCTAGTTTGACACTCTTGAGGGATATTCTTGGGATAATTCAAATTTCTATTATGAACCATTATGAATGATTTTAAAGTATAATGACTATGTATGCCCATATTTAAACTTAATGTAGTATAGGATCATTACTCATTACTGTTACTCACAAAATTATTTTTGAATTAGTAAATAGATGGAACTATGAGAAATCATGTTAACATTGAGTGTCATGGGTGATGAAAAGATTGTACTCATGAGAAACAAATTGAAATTTGAGATGGAATGTGAAGGAATGCAATTAATCTTAACCTACTATCATGGTATATGATTAAATAAATAAGTAAATATTATTTTCTAAATGAAACAAATATGAGAAAAATAGTGTTTCATAAAAATCATAGAGTAAGGAAGATTTGGATTTCTATATGTTAAAAACTCTGGAAGAATCACCCATGGAATTGTATCAAAAGAACTGGAAAATTTTTTATGTTTGGAAAATAATGAAATAGAGAAATTAATTTCTTGGGAGAAATAAAAGATAAATGGAGGTAAATAATGTATATCCTATATAAGGCCCCATTTATAGATTAGTTTCATATATTTGGGGATCTTGAGAAATATCTGATCTAATTCCCAAATACAAGGGATAAATACTAGGATAAGGAAGGGTATATACAATTCAAATTGTTAAAGTATAATAATTGAAGTATTTATGTATTAATATTTTTTATTTTTTTAGAAAGGATTTTAAATAATATTATGTTCATAAAATTTATGGGGCATCTTATAAATATTCCATAGTAGTTTTTCGTTAAGAATATATGCATATGTTTAATGACTCTAATAACCTAGAGAATTCATTTAGTGGTATAGAGGTATTTTTCAAAAACATGTCATTTCTACATAAAAAGCCTATAATATATTCTTGAGTAGGATATAATAATAATTTAGTGGGGTAAAGTGTTTATTTATATTGATAAGCTAAATTGGATAGTATTGTTAACCATGAAATCGATTAGTGACTTAGTGATAGAGTGATTTATGTTATATTTGATGAAATTTATTATATTTTTGGTTTATTAGAATTTATTAGATAGTTTATGATTTTCTTTGAGGAAAATTGATTGATTAATATTATGGAACTATATTTGTTTTCACTATGGTTTTATAGTGATTCAAGTTATTAGTACGTTTTTTCTAAATATATGATCAATTTATTCACATGATTGGTACATGAAATTAAGATCTACTTTAATTTTTTTTGGGATTAAATATATGATTATTTTGGGAAATTTGTGTTATTTTAAAAAAAAATCATTTTGAATTCTATTTAGTCATTCTTTGAGACGTTTGTGAATATAACTATTAGTGGAAAAAATTAAATAGATATTTGGGTATTAGAATATTTGATATAAATCATAAAAAATAAGGTTTATTCAAATTATATATCTTTGTTTTTATAAGTATGATTGGGTTTAAATAAAAAATAGATAATGTTGGAATATATTTTCATCATTTTGTACATATCATGATATATTTTAAGTTTGTTTTAATGCTCTAGGTACAATAAATTCAAATTTTTCCATTCATCATGAAAATATTAGATCAAAAGTGGTGGAAATTAATTAAAACTTGAAAACAAATGATGAAATTATTTTTTTGGATTTGAAGAAATAATTTAAGTATATATTCTTATAATCGATGATAATTTAATTCAGAAAATATTGGAAAAATTACATGTAAGTAAATTTTCAACCCCTTTTCGAGTTATTTATAATGAATTGATGTTCATTTTTACCACTGTCTAATTTATTATTTTATTCTCATTAACATTATATTGAGTGTGTCCTATATCACTCTCTATTATTCTTTTTACATTTTCTTTCTCATCCATGAAAATATTTTTACTTCCCATTAATGATGTTCCTATCAGGGAACCTGATCATGTGTTATTTAAGGTATCCATTACGTTACCCACTTCCCCCACCAATTGATGTATTGTTATTCATTTGTAATATGTGGGATATCGACAATGATACATTCAAATATCAATCCATTTATTTCCCAATTAAAATTAGGAGGTTTGAATTTTTTTATGGGGGGGAAATTTAACACCATTATATTTTAGAATATATTTTTCATTAAATAAAGTAGATGTGTTTGATAAAATTCTTTACATGAATTTCCATGTCTAAATTATAAATGATATAGTAAACCTTCATAATTTATACATTAAATTGGACAATATAGATATAAATGAAAAAATATTAAAAATATTAAAAATATTTTTAAATAATTCAAATGAATTGATTAATGAAAAATAAATTAGCACCTAATTTTAATTAAATACATTTTATGATTGAAAATATTTTTTCATTAAAAATGGATTTTATGAATTATTTGCATGAAAGTTACAAATAATTTTTACCATTTTTAGAAATTTTATTTGAATAAACAAATTTCATTTTTTAAATCATCATTTCAACATTATCTTATAGTGAATTTTTATAACTTTTCTAAAAAATTATTTTCTTATGAATAATGAAACAAATTTATTTTTGTAATAAATCAATTATTTTCAAGTGAAAGTACCATTATATTTGGAATAAGATATTAAATTAAAACAATACTTTTTAATAATAAATGATATAATTAATTACATATGAAACATCATTATATATATATTTTTTTATTTTATTTTCTAGGCATAAAAACACACTTTAAGAAAAAACTATTTTTATTTGTGTAATGTAGGTTGATCATAAATATTTTGATTATTCTCAATTTATTAATTTTTTAAATGAAATTTATCTATTATATATTAAATCATATAATTTAAAATATATTTAATAGCTTTTATAAGGAAATTAATTTAACATAATTCTTTTTTACACTTAAATTCATTTTTCTATAATGAGTTTTCAATTTAGTTTTCTTGCTAATTGAAAATTATGTTCTGCCTCTAATAGAAATTAAATCCTAAAAAATCTATTATATATTTAGAATCATTTTAATTGTAATTAACCTACCTATGTTACCAGTTAAGCCGGCATCTGACCTAGTCTATCAGAATTCTTCAAGGGAATTCCCCATAACCACATGTTGTAAAATAGTGCATGAGTATCATAAGAATACATTTGGGAATGATTTCTACAAAATAGAGAAAAAAATGAAGAATTCATAAATTAATTTTATAGAATTAAACCACCAGGGATAACAAAAGTATACCTAACTATAGAGGTACAACTATAAAATAAAAAACTAGACTAAAATCTAAATGACCTTACGGGACACCACCGCCTAACTCACCCCATTTATATGTTGAACAAGCATGGTATAAATGTGGAACTAAAACCTAAAGTCATAAATTTATAATCAAGAAATACCATTAGCTCACCCAAAACCACCTAAATAATGAAATATTATTAATTGGGTAGTTCATCAATTATAATTTGAAAATAAGGCTAGATAGAAAGCTCGGTATATATTGAATTTTATAGAGACCAAAACAATCCCATAATCTTCATTTCAAAATAATCCTCTTAATTTAAAAAAACTATGTTTTTAAACAAATATACTATTCTAATCCATTTGAAAAAACATTCCTATTTTCCACTTCTAAAAATAACTCATTTGTTTTATTTAAATGAAAATAGTTACTTTAAAACATTTATATGGATGAATCTCTTCCAAAATCTATTTTGAAATCCACTTCAAGAACTAACACATGAGTCTTTCATTTCATAAAAGGGATTCAAAGACATCATTGAAAACTCAATTTTTATAGAAATGAACAAACTACCACATAGGTCATGGACAAACAAAAAGGCACCATTAATCATAAGGAAAATATAAAATATGAAGAAAAATGTTTCTTAATAATGAAATCATGGGAAATACTAAAGGAGATAATGATATAAAAATCCCATCAATCAATAACCGAAGGAATGGTCAAATGAATCATAGTCTCGAAAATGGAACCCTCATAAGGTAGTCACCTAACCTTATAAGGGTATAACAACCTATGAAACATCTGTCAGCCCATAGAAATGTCCAATCATGAGTCATCTAGGTATCCCACACAATAATCAATACGATGAACAAAACACAACCCATCCCTTGTTCTTATTATTTTTAGTAGGAAACTGGTGGTCTGTGAGACAACTAAAGTAATAAGTTGATCCATTCACTTAGAAAATAGACTTCCATGCCCATTGGAAAGAGTGGTATACTACAAACAATCCAATATTAAATCATATGGAATAACCAAGGATACCCTCACCCCAAGACACCTAACAAAGAATATCCCACAAAATATAAAAATTGATAAACATGATAACAAGAACATTCCCACACAATGGGAGAAAATAAGAAGCGTATTGTGATAAAAAACACAATGTGTAAACTATCAAGGGGAAATCAAGGGGTGTCTCTCAAAACCAATAATTTATTTCCAAAGTTACAACTAGGATTTTAACACTACAACATTGTTATGATTGAAATCCCAATTAACCATTCATAAAAACCCATATAAACCATTTTATGAGGATGAGGTGAAGGTCGTATTAAGTGAATATCGGTGTTGTGAGTTCAACGGTGCCCTCAGATTTCAATTCTGAGCACCGGTTCAAACGTTACAAAAACCCGCTCATACGTTTATTAAAAGTACTTAAAAAAAGTTCAAAAATTAATTCTAGGAACACCGGGCCTCGAAATCAGATGCCGTCAATTTTCACGAACTCATAAAATTTCCATGTAATTAAAAAAATATTACATGGAAGTTTCTGGTATTTAGGAATGAATTTATGAACTTTTTTTTAAGTATGTTCTGTAAACGTATGAGTAGTTTTTTGTAACTTTTGAACCGGTGTTCAAAATTGAAATCTGAGGGCACCGTTGAACTCACAACATCGATATTCACTTAATAAGACCTTCAACTCAGCCATAGTTGGACGAGGGTGAAAGTTAGTTTTTGTATTTTTCATGGAAATAAAAATAAAATAATGAAAAACTTTTATTTTATTTTTATAACCTCTTTTTTAGAGCTATGGAGGTGGGGAATACCCAGGCTAGAAAACCCCCATTTTGAATCTTGATGGTGCGGTCCACCTGAACCCCTCTTAATGGTGGAAAACCTTTCAACTCTCTATCTGATTAATTGAAATATCAGCAATTAATTAAATGTGTTATCTTTAATTATGAAAACATGGGATTAAATTGATAAACCAATTTTAATTTATATTCGCTCCTAAATTGTTTGGAAAAGGAGAATTGGGAGGGAGCCTTGGAGAAAATTGGAGAAATATTTCCTCCAAATGAAGAAATCCCTCTCCAATGAAGAACATAATCCGAATTCAAAGAACGAGGATGACACTTGAGCCCGGATTGGAAGCATCTTGTGGAAGTGACAAACACCGACATCACCATCCCCAACGACTTCATCTTCTTCCTTGCGACATCTTCCAACAAGCAATCGAGGTAGGATTTATTGTTGTTTGGAATACCCATTACCCGTCCTTGATGTTATTCATGATTCAAGAATAAACAAGTCACTTGATACCATTCTAACGTGGAGGGTTTGGTCCAGACAAACACAACATAACCTCTCCGCAACCTTTGTAAATTTGGATGGTCTTGAAATGATGGTGGCATCCTGAGGAAAGTGCAGAAGTCTTCAAAATGAAGAACAGGTCATCGGGGTGCACCCAGTGACCCGAGGAATATCTCTGGTGACCCGTGCTAGCAACCGACAACAGAGGGACTCATGAAGGGCGGCCAGAACTCCGACCTACCGCGAAGAAGGCAGCGGTGCAACCGCACCGCCAAAGAAGGGTTGCGGCCCGTCGGCCACGGCAGATCAAGGGCGGCGACTGGCAGTACGAAGGGGTGGGGTCATGCGTCAGCGCCGCCCAATATGCAAGAGCTATGCCATGAGGCCGCGACATCTAAGGAGGGAGGCCGACTTACTACAGGTCACTGATGATGGTTCGGTGCACGACTGCGCCGCGTGGGGCCGGCTAGCTGTCAGGCCAGCCGGGGATCCGAGCGTGCCGCCGAGCAGGCCGGGCCTCGCTTGTGGGCCGGGCTGGACCCATCGGGCCAGGTCAGACCCGGGTCGGGCTGGGTCAACCCAAACTGGGTCGGGTCAGGCCAGGAAGGGTCGGACTGGGTCAGTCTGACCACGTCAGACCAGACCTGGACTAGTTTCGACCCTTTCCACTCTTTTAGCCATATCAGGAGCTATGTTGGTTCGTTTGATTAACCGTCTAAAACACCAGAAATATTTGATCAAGAAGGTCCCTTTGGTGTACCCAAATTGATTTTTGGATAATTTTGGGGTATGGACAGGTTGGATCAAACACGAATACAATCGCGCCCTCTAGATTAAAAAGACAATCACTTACTGACCAAGCATCTGACTGATGCAACCTCTGTGTCAATGTGACCCCTATTACATGAAGGTATTTTGGGTTACTTATTCATTGGAATTCATGGTAGTTGGAGTATCGAACTGTGGCTTGAGGAGAAGACCCTCCAGGAGTCAAGCGATCTTAGTGCGAGAACCCTATAGCTGGATATAACATGAGAAAGGGATCCTATGTGTGTATGTGTTTTGGGATCCTAAGTGGGTTTGTGTTTGAGTGTTACACTTACATATACTATAGGAATCCATTTGGACTACTCTATGATCCTACGTGGGTCTGCTATACTAGGATCCTATGTGGGTCTGATGTACTAGCATCCTACGTTGGTCTAATATATTAGGATCCTATGTGTGTCTGCCTCTTAATAAAGTAAGATGATTCAGTAGTTACATATTTTCATCTTCTCTACCATACCTAAGTTATTATTGGTGTGATATGGGTCATTACCTTTGTGGTAATCTTCTATGTGGCGTACCTTTGCGGTACTTACCCTCATGGTGATACCTTTGTGGTATTCTTCTTTGTTAGATGAATCCTTACCTTCGTGGTGATACCTTTATGGTATTCTTCATGTGTGAGATGAATCCTTACCTTCATGGTGATACCTTTGTGGTATTCTTATGTGTGGAATTACCTTCATGGTACTTATCATTGTGGTGTTACCTTCACGGTATTCCATTCTTTGTGGAACTGTTGTTTGGGTTTTTGAGTTGGGCATTGTGTTTCCTCATGAATGTGATGGGTATACATGATCACTTTGGTATATTTATGGGCATATACCTAAGTAGGGTTGACTGTTGTTTCCATACATTTTGGATTATACTTTGTGGATTTTGTGATATCTTCGAGGATCTCGGGGTCTATACTGAGTATCGTTATACTCACCCCTGCATGGGATACGCCCACACCTTGTTGTGTTTGCTGCAGATGACAGACATCGATGAATGAGGATGAGAGTACCAGGATTGGAGGTAGATCAGAGGTAGACATTAGATGAGGCATATCGTAGAGATGACAGTTCGAGAGTTGTAACTACCCTTCAGGTAGGATCCTTGAAATAAGTTCATAGGAGCTATTTCAGTTTACTTATACTTTTCAGTTTTCTTGTACTTTCTAGTTTGTCTTGTATTCCGGCCCCTTTTTTTACTGTACACACTATTTTTACAATACTGTTTACTTGTGTTTGTATCTTTTTGTGTTCTTGGTTGTGTGTATTTACATGTTATAAAGGAAATGCCTTCTTGGTTTTATGGAATACGCCTTCAGTTCCAGTCACCAGCCCCTGGCCTATGGAAGGAGGGCTTAGGGTAGTCACGACATGGGACTTGAGGGATGGTTCATGACAAATTGGTATCAGAGGAGTAGGTTGTACCATAGAAAATTGGATTTTTATATTTTAACAAAAATAATGTTAAGTGTTATGGGTGTGTTTATTAGTTTATGGAATCCAGTGTTGGTGCGGCGACCGACGTATCTATACACCAGGACCCTGACTTCTAATTTCTGACTCAGTGCATGAAAATACTGATTGTGTGTGTGTTTCAAAAAGTTTTCTTTGTGATATTTTTTAGTTAGCTCACGAGGTATAACTTATTGACCATGGAACACGTTTTTTAGAATGCCTCCAAGCAGACAACTAGATACGGTTCTGAGTTTAGTACGAGATGATATCCCACTGAGCAACGAGTCCTCGATGCAGGGCCATTTACCATTAGAGGAACCAGTGGAGGAACCGTCGGTACAATTACCCATTGGGCCACTGATGTCACCAGCACAACAGCATAGGGTTCACACCTCTTGAGTGTGTTGCATGAGTTCCAGTTCCAGAGGCCATCTAGGTTCAGGGGTGTGATAGACCCACTAGCGACTGAGGATTGGTTGGAGGTCATGGTGAGAGTCCTATAACTGGTAGGGACACCAACGGGTCTCATGGCGATCCTTGCCGCCAGTCTTCTATAGGCAGTAGTAGTAAGATGGTGGAGCCTGATGCTCCAGGTTCATGACGAGGTGACACTTCTCTGGGAAGAATTTGAGAGCCTATTTCAGGTAGAGTTTTTCCCAGCAACCCTTCGGCAATGCACATACAAGAGCTTCTTCATTTGCAACAGGGAAGCATGACTGTGGCCCAGTACCTAGTGAGGTTCATCGACCTCTTTCGCTACTCCACTAATATGGTGTGGGACCCATTCTTTAGGGCCTAGAACTTCAAACAGAGAATCAGGCAGGAGATCAGGGATTTGATGATTTCTCTCAGCATCCTGACGCAGGTGGGGGTGTTAGAGTGAGCCCTCTTAGTAGAGAGTTTTCTTTCTGATCATTCACTAGCAGTGAGATCCACCAACAGGCGTCACATAGTAGAGTCTTCTACAGCTGGCAGTAGATAGATGTCACTGAGGTCCATGAGGACCAGACCTACAGGTGGACAACCACAGGATTCAAGGTCGGTTGTGAGGGGAACCAGAGACAAAGGCAGTCATGCGAGGAGTAGGCAGTGATACGCATGTGGAGGGCATGGTCACATGGATAGTGAAATCCCAACCCACTGCACGGATGATCAGAAAATGGTCGAAGGACCACCCAGGTAGAGAAAGAGGTTTGAACGAGGAGATCCCTAGGGAGATGGCAGACGTGGTAGAGGAGTTGGCGGTGTAGCTGGTGGTGGGAAATGATTTGAGGTGTTACCGCCATGACCACCAGGTGCTCCACCCTGACCACAAGGAACAGGTGGGAAGGGGGGATCTCATCTCTAGGTAGATCAGGCCTATGACCATAGCGCTTTAGAGATGATACAAGGTACGATCTGTATCTACTCCACCTTAGCTGTAGTACTTATATACATAGGTTCCAGTGATTATTTTATTTCTACTAACCTCATTCGATGCTCAAAGATTCCGGAGGAGTCGTTGGCTCGATCCTTATGGCTAGAGAATCCTATGATATAGGATTCAATGATTACACACTAGTGCCATTAGTTTGAGCTTACTCTAGGAAGTGAGAGATTTGACTGGGATCTCATAGTAGCATCTTCGGGGCCTTACAATGTCTTCTTGGATATGGATTGGTTATCTACAGTCCATGCTCAGATTGAATGTATTAGGTGCAATGTGCGGTGTGTCCGCATGGATGAGACTAGGTTTACCTTCACTGGCGAGAAGGGATCCTTTTCAGCACATGATGAACGTATCTATACGAGAGTTCACCTGATCACTCATCAGGTGGCAAGCCTTACCCTCTAAGTGGTTGATGTGGAGAGTCTAAGATATCCTGTAGTGGTGGACCAGTACACTAATGTCTTCCCTAATGATGTTCTGGGTCTACCTCCTCGTAGAGAGGTGGAATTTTACATTTACTTGTACATCGGGATGACACCGATATCTACACCAACATATCGGATGGCTCCCGTGGAGTTTCATGAGCTGCAGGTACAACTAGAGGACTTGTAGGAGAAGGGATTCATCCGGTCCTGTGTTTCTCCTTGGGAAACCCCAATTTTGTTTGACAATAAGGTGGATGGAAGCTTGAGACTTTGTGTTGACTATTGGCGCCTAAACCAGGTGACCGTGAAGAACAAGTACCCCCTCCCAAGGATTGATGACCTCTTTGATCAGCTGAAGAGAGCATGGTGGTTCTCAAAGATAAACCTCTGATCAGGATATCACCAGCTCAGATTACAAGACGAGGATGTGTAGAAGATGACTTTTAGATGTCGGTACAACCATTATGAGTTTTTGATCATGTCCTTTGACGTGACCAAACCTCCATCAGTGTTCATGGGACTCATGAATTGGATCTTTCAACCATATCTTGATTGATTTGTGGTGGTCTTCATCATTAACATTCTGATCTACTCATCTACTAAGTTGGAGCATTACAATCATTTGTAGATAGTTCTATACACACTCCGAGAGCACCAAATTTATGGTAATCTCTTGAGGTGCTAGTTTAGGATTTGAGAGGTTCACTTTTCTGGACATGTCATATCAGAGGCTAGAGTTGTGGTGAATCCCCCAAATATTGAGGCAGTACTTGCTTGGGAGCCACCCAGGAGTGTGACAGAGGTATGGAGTTTCCTGGGTTTGGCCGGATACTACCAGATATTTGTGTTAGATTTATCCAGAGTTGTAGCACCTTTATTAGCATTGAAGAAGTAGGGGAAACCCTTTGTGTGGTCAGAGAGATGCCAACAGAGTTTTCATGAGCTGAGGTAGAGGTTGACTAGTGCCCCCATCTTGATGCTTCTAGAGGAAGGCATTGGGTACATAGTCTAATGCATCACATTAGGGACCAGGCTCAGATGTGTCCTGATGTCGGAGCGAGAAATTATCGCATATGGTTCACATCAGCTGAGACAACATGATATGAACAATGCTACCCATGACCTGGAGTTAGCAGCATTGGTCTTTTCCTTGAAGATGTGGTGACATTACATGATGGGCGAGCATTTTACAGTTTACTATGATCACAAGAGTCTCAGGTATATCTTCTCTCAGAAGGACTTGAACCTGAGGCATCAGTGTTGGATTGAGTTCTTCCAGGACTATGACTTTGTGATAGTTTATACTCCTGGGAAAGGGAATGTTGTAGCAGATACACTCAGCAAGAGATCTGGTATACAGATTCTAGGTGAGGCAACAGAGCAGCTGGTTACTTTACAGATATCCTTTGTGGAATAAGATGGAGCAGACTTTCTTCAGTCTCTTACAGTCACTCCCCCACTTCTTTAGCGAGTCAAGGAGGCACAACGTGGGGACACTGACTGTGAGGCTCAACGTGCACAGATATCCATAGGACGAGCACGTGGTGGATTTTCTTAAGGTGGGGAGCACGTCATCCTCTTTATAGGACGTACCATGGTACCTGTTTCTCTTCGGGAAGAAGTGTTGAGGGAGTTCCACACATCCCCTCTAGTAGTATATCTAGGAGTGGTGAAGATGTACTAAGATCTCTGAAGATAGCACTAGTGGCCAGGAATGAAGAAAGAAGTAGCCGAGTTTTTCTATCGGTGCTTCATTTGTCAGCAAGTGAAGGCAGAGCACCAGGTTCTAGCAGACTTAGTTTATCCTTTAGAGGTCCCATAGTGGAAATGGTATGGAATATACATAGACTTCATGATAGAAATTCCATGTACATCTAAAGGTCATGATTCTATCCAGGTGATCATTGACCGACTCACTATGTTAGCCCACTTCCTACTGATCAGAGAGCAGGGTTCAGTGGAGATCTTTGGAAGCCTCTATGTGAGGAGATTGTGTGGCTATATGGAGTACCATCAACGATTATCTCTGATCGTGATGCGCGTTTCACTTCACAGCTATAAAAGGGGTTGTAGGAGGCTTTTGGGATGCAGCTTCGTTTGACCATCTCCTTCCATCCTCAGATGGATGGCTAGAATGAGAAGACCATTTAGACCCTCGAGGATACGCTGCATGCTTGTGTCCTTGACTTTGGTCGCAGTTGGTAGGATCACTTTCCCTTCGTAGAGTTTTCATACAAAAATAGCTATCACTCCACCATTAGGGAGGCACATTTAGATGTGTTGTATGGATGACCTTGCATGTCGTCTTTGTGATGGACTAACCCAGGGGAGTCAGCACTCATGGGACCAGATATGGTATGGGCTACAACAGAGAAGGTGCAGATCATCTTGGAGAAGATGAAAACTGCACAGATTAGGAAGAAGCCTTATGCCGACAGAAGACGGAGACCTCTAGTGTTTTAGGATGGTGACCAAATCTTTCTACGGGTCTCACCCTGACGAGGTTTGTGAAGTTTTGGTTGAGGTGGAAAGTTATCTCTGAGGTTCCTCAGACCCTTTCAGGTCCTCAGCAGAGTTGGTGAGGTGGCTTAATGCTTAGCACTTCCACCTCCGCTGCATTGGTTGCACGACGTATTTCACATATCCCAGCTGAGGAGATACGTGCATGACCCTTCACAGATCATTGACTAGGGTGAGCTTGACATCGATGATAGAGCGACATTTATAGAGGTTCTAGTGGAGATTTATGATCGGCATAAGAGATTCCATCATGGGTGATCGATACCTTTGGTGCATGTACATTGGCAGCACGGGAACCTCTAGGAGAGAACATGAGAGTGGGATGCTCAGATTCTTTCTTAGTAGCCCCACTTGTTTTCTTAATTTTCGTGATGTGGCTTTTGGGGATGCAAATCCCCATGGTGGGGAGAATATAAAGACTTGGAAATTCCATGTAATTTTTTTAATTATAGGGGAATTTTATGAGTGTGTGAGAATTAACAGTGCGTGATTCCGTGGCCCAGTTTTCTTGGATTTAATTTTTAAACTTTTTTTAAGTACGTTCAGTAAATGTACAAGCGGGTTTTTATAAATTTTTAACCGGTGCTCGAAAATGAAATCTGAGGTCATCGTTGAACTCACAACACCGATATTCTCTTATGAAGACCTTCACCTCGACCACATTTGGATGAGGGTGAAAGATAGTTTTTGTGTTTTTTGGAAATAAAAATAAAATAAAGAATAACTTTTATTTTATTTTTATAACATCTCTTTTAGAGTTATGGAGGTGGGGACCACCCAGGATAGAAAACCCCAATTTTTAATATTAGTGGTGGGGACCACCCTAACCCCTCTTAATGGGGGGAAACCTTTCAACTTTCCATTTAATTAATAGATCCAACTACAATTAATTAAATATGTACACTTTAATTGTTCTAATGTGAAATTAAATTGATAAACCTATTTTAATTTATATTAGCTTGTATTTACCTTTGAGATGAATGGTTGGAAAAGGGGAATTGGGAGAGATCCTTGGAGAAATTTGGAGAAACATTTTCTCCAAACAAAGAATGCCCTCTCTAATGAAGAACATACTCCAAAATCGAAGAACGGGGACACTACTTGAACTCTGATTAGATGCATCTTGCAGAAGCGAAGAATGATGACGTTACCATCCCCAAAAGCTTCGTCTTCTTCCTCGTGACATCATCCAATGAGAAATTGAGGTAGATTTTATTGTTGTTTTGAATTCCACTTAGTCATACTTGACGTTCTTCATGATTTAGAAATAACCGAGCTGCTTGATACCATTATAACACGGAGGTTTTGGTCCAAACGAACACAACACAACCTCTCCTCAACCTTTGTGAATTTGGATGGTCTTGCAATGATGGTGACATATTGAGACAAGTAAGGAAGTCTTTGGAATGAAGAACGGGCCATATGGGTGTGCCCAGTGACCCGAGGAACGTCACCGATGACCAGAACTAGAGGGACATTGGAATGGCAGCCTGCACTCCGGCTGACCTCAACGAAGGTGGCGGCATGACCAAAGCTTCAGAGAAGGGTCATGGCTTGTCGATTGCAACGGAGCAAGGATGGTAGACGGTAGTGCGCGTTCTCACTTCTCAACATGCAATAGCTGCGGCACGAGGCTGCGGTAGCAAAGGAGGGTAACCGGCTCGCTACTGGCCGTAGTTGATGGTGCGGAGTGCAACCGTGCCGCGCAGGGGAGGCTGGTTGTCCAGCAGTCGGGGAGCCGAGCGGGCCGCCGAGCAGGCCAGGCCATGCCGGCGGGCTGGGCCCAGTCGACCCGAACTGGGTCGGGTCAACCCAGGCTATGTCGGACCGGGTCATTCCGACCGACTCGGACCAGACCCAGACCAGTTTCGACCCTTTTCACTCTTTTGGCTACATCTTGAGCTACGGGCATCCATTTGACGAACCGTTTATGGTAATAGAAAACATGGATCGAGGCATTAATTTTGGTATAACCAACATGAGTTTTTAATAAATTGGGGTAATGGCTGGGTTGGATTGAACACGAATCCAATTGAGCCCTTGGGACTAGAAGGCCAATAACTTACAGACCAGGCATCTAACAGAAGAACTGTCTATTGCATTGAATCCCATATTACGTAGCGGTACTTTGGGTTAATTCTTTGTGGGAATTCGTGGCAATTGGAGTATCGACCTGTGGCTTGAGGAGTGGACCCTCTCGAAATCAAGTGAGCTTATTATGGGAATCCTGTAGTTCAATGTAACATGAGAAAGGGATCCTATGTGGGTATGTGCTTTGGGATCCTATGTGGGTCTGTGTTCAAGAGTTCCACTTGGATCCACTTGATTAATCCACATGGACTACTCTAGGATCCTACGTGGGTCTGCTATACTAGGATCCTATGTGGGTCTTCTGTACTAGGATCCTACGTGGGTCTGATGATTTTAGATCCTACATGGGTATGCCTCTTAACAGAGTAAGATGATTCAGTAGTTACATATAATCATCTTTTCTACTATACCTAATTTATAAGTGGTGTGAGATTAGTCATTACCTTTGTGGTAATCTTCTATGTGGCATACCTTTGTGGTACTTACCCTCGTTGTGATACCTTTGTGGTATTCTTCTTTGTGAGCTGAATCCTTACCTTTGTGGTGATACCATTGTGGTATTCTTATGTGTGAGCTGAATCCCTACCTTCGTGGTGATACCTTTGTTAAAAACTTCATGCTACAGTATTTTAAATGTTTCTTGTGGTATTTATTATAATAGAGATGTGAATTTTTGTCAATTGGTTGAATATTTTTAGGAATGGATTAAATAAAATGATCTTGAGCCTAATGGATTCTTTTGTGACCTAGTGGTAGGGTCAGCACTTATGCTTCATAAGGGTCAAGCCCATGATAGATAGTACCCCTAGATCTTAAAATTCATATTAATACCATGAGTTTTCCAATGCTTGTTTCCATTCTGGTGTTATTTCTCCTCATGGTATACTTACCTATTAAATTAAACACTTGTTCAAATGTGTGGTCATTGTTTGTTTGAACCTTGTTATAGGAGTCAGAATCTAGTGATGCTCAATTTTACCTAGTTAGGCATGGATCAGACCTAGTCAGCTGTTCCGTAGATCATGTGATCCTCTATTTTTCATCAGTGATGAATGACATGGTATGTCATATTTTGAGTTATTATTTTCATGAGTAAATTTACTATAGGTTAACTATTTTATGTGAACCACCTGATACATAGATGTATAGGGATAAAATTTTATAGATAGTATCGGGGTTGTGTCACCTTACTTCTAAATATTGGGGTATTATGCATTGATTTACATTGTACTAATCAAGTTTCTAAATGTTGAAATAAACAGATTAAATTTGATGAAATTTTTGAGTCTTATTCTATTGAAGGTGATCTAAAGACAAATTCTTTGTAGAGTTTCCTATTATTTATAGGAATCATGTTCACCCCAATGCACATAAAGACAATTTAGAGACTAGGGTTTTTTAACACGCAGGTTGGATTGGATTTGGTTTCCATGACAAATGCGTTGATGCTGTGATCATGGATCGGAGGATAACCACATGTTTATTTGAGGGTTTCATGAACTATAATGCTTGTGATTGATTGGTCTCTCCTTATTTTTTACATCTAGGACACTCTTATGTTTGGGATCATTGTGTATATTCTATTAAATGTGTCTTTCTAGGTAGTAGAAACCTAGTTGAGGAAATACCATTAAATGATTACTTTTGTTTTAGAATTCCTTTGAGGATTGAATGATTAAAATTGGGTTCATGCTTTCTCAGTGTCATGATGTTAATTAGGCTTGTTGTGTGTGCAACCATTATGAAACTCGATGAGTCTTAAATGGGTTTTTGTGTTAATGTTTGAATGATCATGAATGCCTTAGGTGGTATAAAAATTCTAGTTCATTTGATTATGCCATGATAGGTGAAGCTGATATTCTTCTAAAGAAGTCAACCAGTAGTGGTTCAACTAATATTATTGGGGATTATTCATATACTATTAGTGTACTATTTGTTAAGTTATAATCATTCCCCCTATATTTTTATCATATTGGATTCACTATGAGAGTGTCTGTCTCACACTGTACTAATGTTTTTAAATCTATATGGCTATTTTGAGATCTCCTTTTTTGTTTTATGATGGATTTGTGTTTATTTTTAGGATTGTTTAGTTAAATGTGATACTTGGGTTCCCACATAGGAACACCTTTGATGGGCTCTTGGACATCATCTATTTCCTTTTGACGTGGTAGCCAAGAGGATGTCGCTCTAGGCTCAGTCAATGATATGATGGGGATGTTTTAGAATTTTACCAAATTCTTACTTATAAATATTGATTATAGGATACCATGGGTTAGTTACATGGAATATTGCTTAATTAATTCGAGGATATCATGTATTGGTTCTCCGAATCATAGGTGATGTTTAAAGTTTAACAATTTCTAGTGGGATGGATCTAGGATACAACTTTTTTCATCTCAAGGAATGATAGTATAAATAACAATGAGATGGTTTGAGAGGTGAAGAAAATCAGATGTGATGTATGGACTTGATTGGACATGTTTTTTGTAAATGCATTATGCTTTAGAAGGAGGCACTACCATCTTTTTGAAATATGTCAGCCATCTAAGGTAAGAGTTTTAGAATATTCAGCCAGAGTGGCTATAAATTTTCTATTCCCATTCAATATTTTATGTAACATTCATTACCATAAAATTTTCTTAATTTTATGGGTTTTATCATTGGATGTGTTCGAGGGATGATCCTTGAGTTTTTTTGAAGATGGCGGTGAAACAAAAATACTATAGTACTACACATATCATAAGTTGATTACATGTTGTGAATGTTTGTTTCATGTATTTTTAATGGTTGGTTCATGACATGTGGGTTTTCTGTGGTAAAATAAAAAAAACATGATGTTTTTTTGTATAAATTGATCATCATTTATTAGATGATGTCAAAGGTTATTACACATTATGTAATACCCAGAAATACTGCAGATTTAAAGTTCTTTTCGGCTGAATTATAATTTTATTTGTCCAAGGTGTCTTCTTCCTATCATTTTTGGTGAACCCAAGGCACTCTGAGGTTTTCTTCAACCTCTTTCCCTCCCTCTTTTATCTGTTGATCCTAGAGGTTGTTTGTTAGAAATCCTTCTTCGATCCATGGTGAGTTCTCCTATTGTTTTTCACTATTTTCCTCTCTTTTCCCTCGAGGATCCTTTTTGGAGGTGTTTCCTTGTTTTGGGTTGTGTTTGGGTTTTTATGATGTATAGCTATTGTGATATAGGTTGATCTACCATTATAATGGTGGTGTTTTCATTCATGGTTGTTATTATTAACCATGCACTACACATCGAGTTTGAAATATTCATTGATGTAGGATTTCAACCATTTCCCTATATTATGTATCATCTGGGGGGGTTCTTTTGTTTCCCTATGTATTATGATGGTTCTAGCTTGATTAAATATTATTTAAATTGGTTAATTTAAACGACATGGACAATGGGGTTTTTTGGCATGCTTTTATAGCTTTGATATTATTTTTTGATATTGGAGATTGTACATGATTCATACCCTAATGAAAATTGTGGTTGTTGGTGGTTTTTGTTGTTGGATATATGTGTTGTGACTATTGAGACTATTTTCATTATTTTTATATGACTCAAAAAGTATATTGGTTAATTTTTTATACTTGGATAATGTAATGGTTGCCCCATGAGTTTGGTTCTTGTGATAACGCCCCTCAATTAAATGGGATGTGATAAAAGCCCCTTTGTAATTTTTTTGTAAACTAATCTTGATGTGTTGGTATGTGATTTTATTAATATGGGTTGGTGATTTTGTTGTTAGGTAATGTGGGGATAATGGTTTGTGTGGTTGTGCTTTTGGGTCAGGCTTTTTGGATAGTGAGGAGGTGGTTTTGGGGTTGTTTTTTTAGGGTGGCATGGATGTGGTTTGATTAGCCGCACTTTTAGTGTGGTGAGGTGATGGTTTGTTGAGCTTTTTGGGGAATGTGGTTGTGTTTTGATAGGTGACTTGGAAGTGATAAAAATAAATAATTGATTAATAATTTTTGAAACTACATGGGTTGGTTTGGTTATTTGGATGGAAATTATTAATAGAAAAGTTAATGATGGGTTGTGTGATTAAAAATTTGTTGATTCTAAATAATAAAATATATGGGTGTTAAACATGGAGGAAATTTGAAGCTATAGAAGATTATCAGGGTGCTTCACCTTTTTATTTTTTTTGGAGATAATAATAAATGCATTTAGAGATGGAATAAAATGTGATAGTGTTGTGAGTTCATTGGTTCATTTGTGAACCAGTAGGTTGGGATTGAGTGATTGATACTATATATACAACTTGTATATTATTTTTATTTTTATATTCACACCACCAAGGTTGATCACTATGTGAAGACCACTATATAGTCATGATGGGGTGTCTTTCCAAACATCTTGATGGGAGGATATATGGGTTCCCACCCACTCTTCCCAAATCCATATTCCAGGAGAGGTAGGCATTTCATAAGTTCTGATAGATAGATGTCTGTTAGTGCATTATATGATGAGTTGTGATGTGGTTTCCTAGGTGTATTCAAGATGAGTTGTGATGTTGTATCCCTACTTTCAACAGGATGAGTTGTGATATGGTATCCTAGGATTCTTTAGGATGAGATGTGTCGTATTGTGATGTGTTGTGAGATCCAGGTGTATGTGGGTGGGATGTGTTGTGAGGCCCTTGTTTTTGTAGGCAAGATGTGTTGTGACACCCAGGTGTGTAGGTGAGGGATGCGTTGTGGGGCCTTGGTGTGCGCAAGTGGGATGTGATATGGTATATTTGGATGTTGTGGGATTGAAATGGCATTTTTTATTGGGGTGTGAGAGAAACTAATCATCGGGAAAGTGGTGCGAGGTACCCTATCATTGATGTTCTATAAATTATATTTTGTTAATTTAATTGTGGTATTTGGTGACCATTACATGGTGAGGTTGGGATGGTCAGTATACCTTTTTTCATGTTGTTTGGTTATACTATTTTCTCATAGGAGCATTCTTATGCTTCTTTTACATGTGCATTATTATACTTCTTTTACATGTGCACATGATACTTGAGATTTTCGTACTTAGTATAATTTTATGCTCACACTATTTATATAAAACTATCTTAAGGTTTCAATGGGGATTAGGTGGACCATGTTGGACATTATGAGTTTGGACCCTTGACAATTGTTGTATCACTGATTTAGGATTACTTTTGTGTATTTACTTCGGACAATTTTCCTTGCATCAGTTCTATTCATACATGCATGTGAGTTAGTTTTTCATTTCTCTTATATATTATGTCTTGGAGTTTTTGTTGAATTATTTATCTTATCTCTTGATCTAGTATAATTATAGTGAGAATTTCCTCCCATACATGAGATTTTTATACCATCAATTATTCACCAACCTAAGGCCTAACATAGGCGGGACTCAAGGTAATTATCTTTCTCACCTCATTGTGATATCCTTTGAGGGTGGGGGTCATGTGTCACGACCCGTCCCCCAGGGCCCGTTCTGTGACTACCCAAGTCTTCCTTCCATAGGCTAGGGGATGGAGACTAGCACTGAAAGGTGTATTCCATAAAACTGGGAAGGCATTTCCTTTATAACTTTTAAATGCATGCAACCAAGCACAAAACGAGATACAAAAACAACTAAAACTGTATAGAAAAAAGAGTGTTGAAAGTAAGAGGGGCTAGAATACAATCCCAATTGTAAAAATACAAGTAAAAATAAAATACTATACAACTGTAGAAGAGAAATATAGCTACTGGGTCATCCTCTGAGGTTCTTACCTGAAGGGTAAGTACAAATTGCCTGCTCATCACTTCTCATCCGCATGGATCCTCTGTGTACCACATGCTGTATGGTCCACCTCCGGGCACCGTCTAGTTTGGGTACCCTCGTCCTCAGTCAATGATGTCCATCGTCTACACAAAACACAACATGGTACGGGCATAGACCGTGAAGGGGTGAGTATAAAGATACTCAGGAGGGACCCTGAGACCCTCAAGGTCTCAATAAAACCACAAAGGATAACCGATGAAGCTTGATATGAACTGACAAACCTACTTAGATATATACCCATATATATACCTAAGTTTTCAAGTATGCCCATCTCAATCATGAGGAAACACAAAGTCCAACAAAAAAAGCCCAAGATCAATTGTTCTATAAAGGAAGGTGTACAATAAAGGTAAGTACAACATAGGTATGCCATATCGAAGAATTCCACCAAGGTATTTATATAAAGTAAAGTACCACACAGGTACAGACTCAACTCACACTAGGTATAACTTAGGTATAGTAGTAGTGATGATTAGATGTAACTACTAATTCATCACAGTCTATTAAGAGGCAGACCCGCAAAGGATCCTAAATCACCATCAGACCCACAGAGGATTTTAGTACATCGCCAGACCCACACAGGATCCTAGTACCTCGTCAGACCCCCAGAGGATCGTAGTACATCGTTAGACCCACACAGGATCCTAGTACACCATCAGTACGCCGTCAGACCCACACAGGATCCTAGTACACCGTTAGTATGTCTCTAGACCCACACATGATCCTAGTACACCATCAGTACGTCGTCAAACCCACACAAGATCCTAGTACACCGTCAGTAAATCATCAGACCCAAACAGGATCATAGTACACCGTCAGTACGTTGTTAGAAACACAAAAGATCCTAGTACACCATCAGCATGTCGTCAGACACACACAGGATCCTAGTAGACCGTCAGTACATCGTCAGACCCACACAGGATACTAGTACACCGTTAGTACGTCGTCATACCCACACATGATCCTAGTAAACCATTATTACGTTGTCTGACCCACATAGAATCCTATTAAACCGTCATATCCAGCTACAGGGTTCCCGCACTAAGCCCAATTTTCTCCGGAAGAGCCCGCACCTCAAGATACTGGTTGATACTCCAATTTCCACGAAGCCCCCTGAAGAAGTATCTCAAAGGTCTTCCACATAATATGGGTCTCAACGCAATAGACGGTTCGTCAATCAGATGCCCAGTCTGTAAGTTGATGGCCTTTTAGTCCCGAGGGCCTAGTTGGATTCGTGCTCGATCCAACTCGACCATACCCATAATTTATCCAAATATCTAGTGGGTTATACCAATAGGACCGTCTTTCTCCAAGGTTTCCAGCACCACAGATGGTTCATCAAACGAACACTCAATGCCAATGTTATGGACAAAAGAGAGGAAATGCGTTGAAGCTAATCCGAGACCGGTCCGACCTGGTCAGACTGATCCGGCACGACCTAGACCACTGGATCTGGCCCGGCATGCTCGGCCTGGCCTAGCCCGCACTGGGTGGCCTGACCCACATTGGGAGACCTGGCCTGGCGGTGGGTGGCGCGGGGGTCGCGGGGTGGGGCGGGGTGGTGCGGGGCCCGTGGGGAGGTGCAGGGGTTGCGGGGCGGCGTGAGGGCTACGAGGCGACATGTGGGATGCGGGGGGGGGGGGGGGGCTATGGGGCGGTGAGAATGCCTCGGTGCGGTGGTCCTCCACGACTCTCTTTTATCGGGCGGTGCGGTTTCACCGACGCCTTTTTTCGCGGATGGCTGTGGTGCTGACCGCCATTCTCGTGCCCCACTAGTGTTGGTTTCTATCCTCCTCCATCGTGAAGAACACAAAAATTAATCACAAGAATTTCGGAGAGGTCGGGCCATATTTTTTGACCCACACTCTCTGCATTTGAGTGGTAGAAAGCGGCTATAATTTCTTCCTGATTTAAGAAGAATTGTCAAGAATGGGTATGGGGGAAAAGTTCAAACAGCCACCCTACCTCGAAGGTTCGTTGATCTTGGAGAGTAGTTCTCTAATCTCTCCCCTTATCCTTCTCCAACCAATTCCTCTCAAAGAAAAGAGTTCCAATATAATTTAAATTAGCTAGATTAATTATGTTGGCACTTTGGAATAATTAATTGGCTTAATTAATTGTCTCAGTTAAATGAAAAGTGTTGGCATAATTATAGTTGGTGTGATTCCATGGGTTAACTCTTCATTAATGAGGGAGTTCAAGGGGTTTCTCCCATTAATAGGGTTCGTGTGGTTGCCACCACTAGAATTCAAATGGGAGGTTTTAGGCTCGGGTGGTCCCCACCACCATAACCTATGTTGAGGGTTTTCAAAAATAAAAATGTTAAACATTTTTATTTTATTTTATTATTTCACAAAAAACACAAAAACTAACTTTCACCTTCAACCCAATGTGGATGAGGTGAAGGTCTTCTTAAGCGAATATCGGCGCTGTGAGTTCAATAGTGACCTCAGATTTCAATTCTGAGTACCGATTTATAAGTTACAAAAACCCACTCGTACGTTTACTAAACGTACCCGAAAAAAAGTTTAGAAATTCATTTCAGGCACTCCGGGTCTCAGAATCAGGCACCGTCAATTTTCATGGACTCATAAAATTCCCATATAATTAAAAACAATTCCATGGAAATTTAGGGTCTTTACATTCTCCCAACCACAAGGCTTTACGTCCCCATAATACACAACCCAAACTAATAAACAAGTGGGGGTACTGAGCATGTATCTTTGCCTCCCACTCCCATGTGCTCTCCTGGAGGTTTCTGTGCTGCCAGAAAATTTGAACCAGAGGTATCGACCACCCATGGAGGACACACTCTTGTCGATCCTCAATCTCTACTAGAACCTCCATAAATGTCACCTCATCGTCGATGTACAACTCACCGTGGTTGATGACGTGGGATGGGTCATGAACGTATCTCCTCAGCAGAGATACGTGGAAGACATCGTTCACCCTCTCCAACTACGGTGGAAGAGCCAAGAAGTAATTCACCTCGCCTACTCTGCTGAGAATCTAGAAAGGTCCAATGAACCTCAGAGATAGTTTGCTACCCTGGCCAAACCTCTGTAATCCTCGTTGGGGTGAGGCCCATAGGAAGACAAGGTCTCCCTCCTCGAACACCAAGGATCTACATCTCCAGTGGCATAATATTTCTACCAACTCTTTGCAGTCTTCACTTGTTGACAAGTGAGACATTGTGATACAAAATCTGCCACTGCTTTCTTCATCTCTAGCCACCAGTAGTGACACCGGAGGTCCTGGTACATCTTCACCCCTCCCAGATGTACCTCTAGAGTGGATGTATGGAACTCCCTCAACACTTCCTCGCATATCTAAACTAGTACCATAGTACTTCCTTTGGAGAAGATGACATGCTCACCCCATTCAGAAAATCCATCAGGTGCCTGTCTTGTGGATATCTGAGCATGTCAAGCCTCACAGTCAGTGTCCCCACATTTTTCCTCCCTGACTCATTAAATAATTAAGGGAGAGACTATAATAGATTGAGAATAAGTTGCTCCATCTTGATCAATGTAGGATATCCATAGAGTAGCTAGCTGCTCTTTCACCTCACTCAGTAGCTGCATGCCAGACCTCCAGCTGAATGCATCTGCTACCATGTTCCCCTTCCCAGGAGGATAGAATCTCTCAAATTCATAGTCTTGGAAGAAATCTAGCCACTCCCATTGGGAACTGAAAACTCAAAACTCTTATTTCCATGAGGGTAAGGCTGGCCGACTCAAGAGTGATCGGCTACACCCACATATGCATCAGTTTATCTTGTGCTTCCTGGGTTTTCTTTTTCAATGACTAAGGAAAACCTCATCCCAACGTTGTAGATAAACCAAAAACTTTTTTCCTAATACAGTCAATAAGAATATGAATTGTGGTTGTCCAGTCATACCCAAACAAACGCTGTAAGGCCTCAATATTTCCACCAAGAGGTCCGAGCTGAAGCTCTCGACTCAAGGGTTATATCACACCTTCGGTGTAAGTGTTATTATCGAGCCTCCTCCCAAAGGTATCTCCAGACGTGAGGTTCATGTCAATGGTTGAATAAAAAACTCTTGGTATTGGACAAGATTCATGGAAGGAAGGAATGATTGGTACCTATGTCTATTGATATGGAATTTAGTAGTAGAAACATACTGTATCTCAAATCATTCCTAGAGCCCTTGGGATGCAATACTTGACCGCATGCATCCACTCTCTTCCCCTGTCCTCCATCTCCATGAGATTGGAGGGGACCACAAAAAGGGGGATGGTTGTAACATGTACAAAAGTACACCACCTCATGTTGCTCTCCTAGCTCTACTTCCATGTCTCTTGCCCTGTAGATTCATCTTTCCCTAACACTTCTTCTTCCCAAAACATTTTACATGCCCAAGTCTCTGATATTGTTGCCAGTTTCCTGCTTTCCCACTGCTAAGATTCACTGGCTGTATCCGCTCATCCAAAGAACATTCAACCCCAAAGGTTCTCTCTTACACCCTAGCATATGTAGGAAAGCATAGAGGAAATGTGTTAACTCAGTTTTCCTTAACCACACCCCGCTCAAAAGTCCCATACTCGAAGCACTGATCCTATCATATTCCTCAACTACTAAGAATGATTGGTATGCCTCGATGAATACTTAGATACTGACATGTCATTTTTCTGAAGTTGTAGAAGCTCTAGAGAAATCTCTGCCACCTCCCCATGCAAGTCCTCAACCGCTTGTGATTCAGGCTCCCCTCGAAACCAGAGGGGTATCTGAAGCTGAATCATGCGTAAGGAACTAAGCCTATATGTGTCCTCTACTGGTACCTCCAGTTGTAACAGATGACCAACGAGAAATGACATAGATGGAACACTAACAGAAGGATCCATCTCGGGAAATAGTCCATGTACTTAACCCTCATCAATATGCAGACCATCCTCATGGTCACTCATGGAAAAGACTAGTAGCTAAGATCACCATCTGCTCTACTGGTGTCTCAACTAGGTGGAAAACTCTAGCAACTACCCCCTTCCATCCCTCATCTATATGGGAAACTATCTCTCCATGAAACCTTGGAGGCCTCTACTACTGGAACTCATGAAACATGCTCTGTCAGTGTGCACCATCCAACAGTGCAGATGGTGGTAACTGCTGTCCAATGGGTGGTGGTGCTGCTGGTACACCACCCGAAGGTGCCAACATAGTAAAAGGTCCCTGCACCAGAGCCTTATCCCTTGGTGGGCCATCATCATGTACTATTTCAAGAATCCTAGCTGTATTTCTATGTAGTGACATCTTAATAAGGAAGATGTGAACCATGGTCATTAAGTTATAACTATTGAGCTGACTCAAAGAAATCGAAAAGAAAGCTTTTCAAAACACACGCACTTAGTGTTTTCGCGCGCTGAGTCGGAAAACAGAATTCAGGGTCCTGGTGTATGGATACGTCGGCCGCCCCACCAACATTGGATTCCCTAAACTGAAAACTACACTCATAACACTTAACAAAATTTCCACACAGAAAAGATCAGAGTCATAGTTCTATAGTAGAACCGACTCCTCTGATACCAATTTGTCACGACCCGTCCCCTAGGGTCCATGCTGTGACTACCCCAAGCCCACCTTCTATAGGACAGGGTCTAGAGACTAGCACCGAAAGGTGTATTCCCTAAAACCAGGAAGGCATTGCCTTTATAACCTGTAAACGTATGCAACCAAGAACACAGTGAGATACAAATACAAGTAAAACTATATAGAAAAAAGAGTTCTAAAAGTAAGAGGGGATGGAATACAACCCCAACAGTAAAGGTACAAGTACAACTGAAATACAATACAACTGAAGAAGAGAAAGACAGCTACTGGGTCATCCTCTAAGGTTTATACCTGAAGGGTAGGTACAGATCACCTCCTCAGCACTCCTCATCCAGCTAACTCCTCTGCGTACTGACATTCCATATAGCCCACTTTCAGGCACCGTCTAGTCCTGGTACCCTCATCCTTAGTCAGCATTGTCTTTCGTCTACACTAAACACAACAAGGTACGGGCATAGCCCATGTAGGGGTGAGTATAATGATACTAAATAGGGGCCCCGAGACTCTCAAGGTCTCACAAAATCAAGAAAGGATAAACCACAGAGCATGATATCAACTGACAACCCTACTTAGGTATATTCCTATACATATACCTAAGTTATCATGTATACCCATCTCAATCATGAGGAAACATAGAGTCCAACACAACAAGCCCAAGCTCAACTATTCCAAAAAGGAAGGAGTAACACGAAGGAAAGTACCACACAGGTACGCCACACAGAAAAATACCACCAAGGTATTAACACAAAGGAAAGTAACACCCATGTACGGACTCAGCTCACACTATTTATAACATAGGTACAATAGTAAAGATGATTATATGTAACTACTAATTCATCTTACTCTTTTAATAGGCAGACCCACGAAGGATCCTAAATCTCTATCAGACCCATAGAGGATTGTAGTACATCGTCAGACCCACAAAGGATCCTAGTACATCATCAAACACACACAGGAACCCAGTATGTCGTCAGACCCACAAAATATCTGAGTACACTATCAGTACATCATCAGACCAACAAATGATCCTAGTACACCGTCAGTACATTTTTAGACCCATACAGGATCCAAGTACACCCTCAGTACCTCATAAGACCCACACAGGATCCCAGTATACCTTCAGTACGTCATTAGATTCACATAGGATCCTAGTACACTATCACTACATCGTCAGACCCACACAGGATCCTAGTACACCATCAGTACATCGTCAGACCCACAAAGGATCCTAGTACACCGTCAGTACATCGTCAGACCCAAAAAGGATCCTAGTAAACCATAAGTACGTCTCCAGACCCACACAACATCCTCATACACCATCAGTACATTGTCAGACCCACACAGGATCCAAGTAAACCGTCACATCCTACTACAGGGTTCCCACACTAAGTCTGCTTGTCTCCAGGGAGTCCGCTCCTCAAGCTACTAGTCGATACTCCAACTGCCACAAATTCCCACGGATAAGTATCTCAATGGTCTACCACGTCATAGGGGTCACAATTCAACAGACAATGAATCAATCAGATTCCCAGTATTTAAGTTATTATCCATTTAGTCCTGAGGGCCCATTTGGATTCGTGCTCGATCCAACCCGACCGTACCCATACTTTATCCAAATATATAGTGGGGTATACCAAAGGTACCGTCTTCTTATAAGGTTTCCATTTACATAGACGATTCATCAAACAAACACTTGGTGCCAAAGTTATGGACAAAAGAGCGGAAATGGGTCGAATCTGGTCCGGGTCCTATCCCACCCGGTTGGACCGACCCAACCCGACCAGGTTCGGGTCGACCCGGTCCACTTGGTCTGGTCTAGCCCGCTGAGTCTGGCCCAACCCAGTGGTGGGGTGGCCGCGGGGTGGCGCGGGGGTGGTAGGGCGGCGTGGGGGTGGCGCAGGGGCGGTGGTGCGGCGCGGGGGCCACGGGGCGGTGAGTTCGCCACAGGGCGGCGCGAAGGCCACGGTGTGGCGGTCCGCCGCTGCTCTCTTCTATCGGGCGGTGCGGTTGCCATGACACCTTTATCGCGGCCGGCTGTGGTTCCAGCCTCTGTTCACATGCCCCACTGGTGTTGATTGCTGTCCTCCTCCATTGTTAATAACACAACAATTAATCACAAGAATTACGGAGAGGTCGGGCCATGTTTGTTTGGCCCGCACTCTCCGTGTTAGAGCAGTTGAAAGAAGCTATAATTTCTTCTTGATTTGAGAAGAATTGTCAATAATGGGTAAGGGGGAAAAGTTCAAACAACCACCTTACCTCGAAGGTTCATTGATGTTAGAGTGAGAAGAAATTCGAAGATGTCATTGTTTGTCGCACCTACCACACACCCCCGATCCCGGACTCGTTCGTCGGTTCGTCGGATAATCGCTCTTCGATAGAGGTTTTTCTTATTTGGAGAGTAGTTCTCCAAGCTCACCCTATCTCCTTTTCCAACCAAATCCTCTCAAAGGAAATAGGTTCCAATATAATTTAAATTGGCTAGATTAATTATGTTGGCACATTGGCATAATTAATTGGCTCAATTAAATGAAAAATGTTGGCATAATTAAAGTTAGAGGGAGTCCATGGGTTAAATCTTCATTAATGAGGGATTTCAAGGGGTTTCTCCTATTAAGAGTGTTTGGGTGGTCCCCACCACTATTATTCAAAATGGGGGTTTTAGGATTGGGTGGTCCCCACCACCGTATCTCATGTTGAGGGGTTTCAAAAATAAAAATGTTAAACATTTTTTTTATTTTATTCTTTCACAAAAAACAAAAAAAACTTACTTTCACCCTCAACCCACTTTGGACAAGGTGAAGGTCTCCTTAAGCGAATATCAGCACTGCAATTTCAAAAGTGCCCTCAGATTTCAATTTTGAGAAACTGTTTTAAAGTTAAAAAAACCCACTCGCACATTTAGTGAACGTACCCAAAAAAAAGTTCATAAATTCATTCAGACACTCCGGGCCTCAGAATCACGCGCCGCCAATTTTCACAGACTCATAAAATTCCCATCTAATTAAAAAAATATTACATGGAAATTTCAGGTCCTTAAATCCTAACAGAGTGCTATCAAAGTGGTGTTTGAGAAAGATAACGTAGTTGTAGTTTGACATGGTGAGGATTTCATGTGATGGAATGGAAATATATCTAGTTGACTATGGTGTGTGACATAGACCTAGGATACCAGAAAAGACAAGGGATTTTAGGGCCCCCATGATCCAGTGCATAGGATCTAACCTTATTGAATGGCCAAGTGAGATGGAACTTCTTGCAGGATAAAGACCTAGGAATGGTACACACATTATGAGGACTTATGTTCTTATTTGAATTGGGTTGTTTTGGGAAAGTTTAAATGGATAAAAATTGAATTAAATGAGGAAAAATGAATCTTAAATAAAATTACATACTACTCGGGCATAGGGAATAATTTTTTCCATTCAACTATGGATCTTGGTTATCATTTAGGAGTCTCTCAGGTAGTTAAGGTTCAATAGGTAGATCTAGTTGATCACTATAGGGCTGATCTGGTTGAGGAGGATATTCAATGGAAGATTACATTATGTGCTTTCCAGCAGTAGGCCTTGGGAATGTATGAGGGTTGCCTTTCATGTGTGGAGAGAGAGAGAGATGGCTTGGGGAGCTCAAGATCGCTTTCAATTTGATCTTTTCCTTGATGGAGTACTAGGTCTCTTTGGCAGTCAGTAAGATTCGAGGAGTTGTACATCAGTGATGGATGATGCATTTAAGAGAGTGGAAGGAGAATGTTGTTTTGTGGGTCAACTTCCAAAAGGAGTTTTAGGGATTCTTTCTACTTTGCTTGGGATCATGTCAGTGTGAGAGATAGGAATCATGTTCAAGGACCTTCTTCATTTTTCCCTAGATTGTTTTCCAGATGGGGAGTCTCATGTGAGGAATCTTGACGAAGAACTCCATCCTTCTTCCCAATATGAAGTTACTCCTTTTATGTTGTTGATGTATCTATAAGATCAAAAGAAGGTAGTGGTGATCAAGAGAATGCAATCGAGAGGAGGATTTTAGTGAGATGTGAACTGGCAGGGTTCCTCAAGGGGTATAATTATCATTAGCTTGTATTATGTTCCAGGTCCTTGGAGGTTTAAACCTGCAGGGAGTCAACCTCTTAGGCTTCCTTTATGGCCTTCTAGTTCCTGTGGTTTCTATAATTTTCTTGAGGCTTTGTGCCATTGTGTTTTGGTTGTGGGATTCATTTCCATCACCAAAGCTAGTGACCAGTGGTTTCTTGAGATTAGTTTGGTAGATGTGGAAAGGATTAGTGTTATCCGGAATACTAATTTCTAGTGCAACCATTTCAATAGCAGGGGAAACAAGTTTTTCCTTTGCCATGGGGAGTTTTAGTAGGATGATTTCTGCCTTAGGATGTTCCTTTTGTTCAAATACTATGACCCAAGTGTGTTTGAGGTTCCCATTAGAAGAGAGGTATAAGAACTGGAATTTTTTAGTTACACACAATAAGGGTAGCAGTTCTTAAGGATCCATAGAGCATTAGATGTACACTAAATTTTTTAGTAATCTTGTTTTTTCCTTGTTGGATTCACGAGGTTTGCAATACTTTGTTTCACCCACTCTATCCCAATATATGGGAATGGATATTTATAGGCTTCCCATCCCCCTGGTGTTGATTATGCTAGTTGGATGCTAGGCCAACATGTTTGATGTGTGCCAGGGGTGTAGTCTGATGATGGAGCTGTATCACTCCCAAGGAGATAATTTTTTAATACTTATGAAACCATACTATGTCATCCTATTCATTGACTGGTTTTATTCCATTGGGTTTTTTATCAACTAATTTCATAGGATATCCATGTTTTCATATGTGGATAATTAACATGTGGTTTTCATTGATGAGTAGAGTTTTTAGGTTGTAGTCAGCATGTGGAGCACCTTATTTCCTTGTTGGAAGATTAATTAATGTAATCAGTGGATTCTAAGATAGTGGAGTTTCCTTGGGTCATTGGGGAGTTATTTGATTTTTTAAGGAGGTTATGATGCTACCCCCTCGACATGACATTATGTTTGGCATAAACTTGAAGCCTGGTGATCCTATAAATTTGATGGAACCTTATCTAATATTGCCTTTTGGGTTGTGGGAGATGAGGATCTAGTTAGATGATCAAACGAAGAAGGGTTTTATTAAGACTAGTGTGTCACCATGGGGTGATCCAGTGCTGTTCTTCAAGAATGAGAATGACAATATTAGGTTGTGGATAGACTACTAGAGGTTGAATAAGCTGACCATAAAAAAATGATACTATCTTCTAAGGATAGACACTCCTTTTTAACAGATGAGAGTAGATATTTGTGTTCGAATGATTAATTTGTAGTCTAGATATCACCATTTGAGGGTAAAGGAGGGTGATATCCCAAAGGCTTCCTTCAGATGTAGGTATGGGAACTCTGAGTATGTAGTCATGCCATTTGATGTTATGAATTCACAAGACATGTTCACAGGGCTTATGAAATCTATGTTCCATGAGTTACTGGGTCAATTCATCATTATATTAATTGATGATATATTAATCTACTCGAAGTGAAAAGACAAGCATGTCAAGAATCTCTGAGCTATCTTGTAGGTTTTTTGGCACAACCATTTCTATGGAAAGTTTTCAAAGTGTAATTATTGAACATGAGAGGTCTATTTCCCCAAGAATTTTGTGTTTTAGCATGGTGTGATAGTAGACACATCGAACATTAAAGCAATTGTTTCTTGGGAAACACCTAAGAATGTGGAAAAGGTTCCCAGTTTCTTTGGTCTCACAGGCTATTATCGGAGGTTTGTACCAGATTTCTCTTCAATTGTAGTCTGGTTGAAAGATTTATGTATAAAGGAACAATCTATTTTTCAGAGTGATCAGTTTCAGGTATAATTCGGTTACATGAAGGGTAGGTTAATTAGTTCTCCAAAACTTTATATTTTGAAGGAGGGTATATTGTTTTATTGTTTTGTGACACTTCACATCTGGGATTGGGATGTGTGGTGATGAAATATAAGAAAGTGACCTCCTATGGGTCTAGGTTGTTATGTCCCCATGAGAACAACTATTCCACCCTTGATCTAGGTCTATCAATAGTTTCGTTTTTACTGATGTTGTGGTGACATTACCACAATGGGGAACGCTTTGTGGTCCTCGTAGATCACAAGAGTTTGAGGTATATATTTTACCATCATGATATAAACTTTTGGTAGTGGATGTGGATGGAGTTTCTTTACTATTATGATTTTTAGATCTCCCACACCTTAGGAAAGTGAAATTTCATGGCTGATGCTTTGAGTGGGAAGTTGTGGAAGGGTTTCATTTAGGAGTCTAAGGATGCATGGAGATAGATAGAGGAGTTGCCGACCTTGTACAATGATTCAATAGTGGATGGTGGTATACTCTATTTTAAGGAGGAGTCTCCGTGTGGATACTCAGAGTAACGGGTAAAGTGTGATTGTGATGGACATGATGATGCTCTGGTGGGATGTTCAGAACAAGATGTTTTTTTGAGGAAGGTAGTTTGTTCTAGTAGTAATTCATGATGGAGTCCTTCATGAGTTTTATAACTCACCTTTGGCGGTACACCTAGGAATTTACAAAAATGTACCATGGATTGAGGGAATAGTTTTTATGGCCCAGGATGAAGTAATCGGTGGAAGAGTTTGGGGAATGGTGCTTCATTTTCTAGCAGGAAAAGGATAAGCATCATGTTCCTGGGGATTTTTAAGCCCTTATATGTCTTTGAGTAGAAATGGGAGGACATATTTATGGATTCCGACAATGGGTTACCTAGAGATCAGGGAGTTTGTGATTATATTAGGGTTATAGTAGATTAGTTGCTAAAATCACCCCACATCATAGCAATCAAGGAGTCAGGCATGGTGGATGCTTTGGCTATTAGGTATGTGAATGAGGTGGTTTGGTTTCACGAAGTTCTAAAGTCCATTGTATCAAATATTTATGAACATTTTACCTCACAAATCTTGAGGGTATTTCATCATGATTTTGGAACTCAGTTATGCCTCAAAACTACTTTTAACTCGCATACAAAAGGGCAGATGGAATAGACTATCCAAACACCAGGAGATATGTTGCATTCATGCATCTTGGACATTGGTGGATCTTAGGTATAACACTTTACTTCAGTATAGTACTCTTATAATATATATATATATATATATATATCACTCTTCCATTAGAATAGAACCATTCTAGGATTCTTATGGGATACCATTTCATTATCCCTTATACTGGATAGAGGCTAGGGAGATTGCTTTTCTCTGTCCTGATGTGGTGTATAGAACAACTAAGAAACTTTAGCTTGTTCATGAGAGGATAAAAGTAGCGCATTATTGGAAGATGTCTTATGTCAATCGTAGAATATGGTCATTGGGGTTCAAGGTTTGGGACCACAATTTCTTGAAGGTTTCCCCTCAACATGGTTACCATTGGTCTAGTAGAGTGAGTAAGACTTATCACATGTTTTTGGACCCTTTTAGGGGTTTAGGTGAGTTAGAGAGGTGGAATATGGGTCAGTGTTTCCACCACTATTAGGGAGGATCCTTGATGTATTTATCATCTCTCAACTTGTTCAGCATCTTCAAAATGACTCCCATGTCAATGACTAGGGAGATTTGGATATCTCGGATGACGTGACATTTATGGAATGGCCAATAGAGTTCTAGGATCACTAAGATAAGAAATTTCATGGATAGACCATTTATTTGGTTCATGTGTTGTGGAGGTATGGAAAACTAGAGGAGTGTACTTGGGAGAGAGAAATGAAGATGTGTTCCTAATACCCAAAGTTTTTTTCAGTATTTCTTTATTCTAATTTTATTATGAAGAGATTTTTTGATCCTTTTGTTTTCTAAGATGTGATATTTTCCTTAGTTGTTGATGTGTGTGGTGTGGTGTGTGAATATTTCATGACATATGAAAAGGGGAATACATGATTCCAAACCAAGATGCATTAACTATGATTCTATCAAACCATATGGGAGAGTCAATTCCACCTAGAGTGGATATTATTTTTTCATGGGGGATGTTATTCCCTGATTCATGATTCTAGGATGGTGTAGTTTATTGGTTGTGTAGTGGTTATGTGTAATTATGGTTATGTGAGAGAAGAAATATTTTAGATGTGGTTGTATTGATGTGGTTGTGCAGTATGTTTTTTGGTCATTTGGTTTGGCGTATTTGGTTGGTGGTAACATTTAATACATGATGTGATCCTTGAGAGGTATCTCGGGGTGTGGTGGTTTGAACCCCTTTTCTTCTAGGATTTTATTTTGGATTCTAGAGGGATCAAATCATTTGATAGGAATCTCATGTAACATTATGCGCTTTCCTAGTTCATTACTTTTCTGGTTTTTAGTGTGAAGGTGTTCGAGGGATGTTCTGGGGGTTTTTGGTGGAAGCTGGAGGTGAATCTTAACAGCTGCATGAATTACACGTCTTGTAACTGGATTACATGGCATGAAATTTAGTTTCATCGATTTTCCAAGGTTTCACCATAATTTATGGTTTTTCAAGGTTAAATTTTAAAAAATAAATTCATTTTTAGATGAAACTGAACCTCGGGGATTACATGACATGAAAGAGAATTACATGTTGTGTAATAACCCCATACAGTGAATATTTTCTTTTAATTTTAGATGAATTCTCAATTAATGGGTCTGCAGATTCTTATTCCTATCATTTAGGAAAAACCCTAGGCACCCCATGGTGTTATTCATGACATTTCCCTCCCCCTTTGATCTGTTGGTGTTGGTGGTAGTTTGTTGGCATTTCGTCTTCAATCAATAGGGGGTTCTCCTCTCATTCTTCTCTAATTTCATTCATTCTTTTCTCGAGGGTCTGTTGCAGTCCAGATTATTTGGTTTGTGTTGTTTTTGGGTTTTATTTTTAGATATTCATGGTGTAATATAGGTTGATATGTAGTTATAATGGTGTAAATGTGTTTTTTTGGGCGTTCTTCTCACCCTGTAGTGTGCCGCTAGTTGGAATGCTTTTTAGAGGTAAGATTTCCCTTGTTTCTCTTTATAGTATATCATCTGGGAGGGGTTGATTTTTTTACCTATGTATTATGGTGGTGTTTTATTAATTGAACATAAATGAAATTGGTTAATTGAATTAAAAGGGGTAATGGGGTTGGTTTTCATGAATTTATAGCTTTGATATTATATGTGATATTTTCGATTTTATGGGATTAATGTTCTGATAAAAATTGTGGCCATTGGTAGACTTTTTATGTGTGAGATATATGTTTTGTGAATTTAGTGTCCGTTTTTGTTGTCATTATATCATCCAAAAAATAAATATGTTACTTAATTATAGTAGGTTAAAGAAATGGTTTACCCATGATTTTTTTTGTGATAACACCAAAAAATAAAAGTGAATTGTGACAAAATACCCTCTTTTAATTTCTGGTAAAATAACCTAGATGTTTTTTGAAGTGAGGTTATTCTTGTGGGATGAGTATTTGTGGTTGGGTCATGTGGGGCTGATGGTTTATGTGGTCATTCTTTTGCAGTGGTGAGGAGTAGGTTTGTGTGGGAATTCTTTTTAGGGCAGTAATGAGGTGGTTTGTTTGGCCTTGATTTGGGGGTGGTGATGGGAAGATATGTTGAGATGTTTTTGGAATGTGGTTTTGTTTTTCTAGATGCCATAGTATGAAAGAAATAATTAATTACCTAATATTGTATGAAATGGCATGGGTTGTTTTGGTTATTAGGGTAGATATTTTTTAATCTAAAAGTAAATGATTTGTTATGTGATTAAAAGGTGGTTGATGCTAAATAATGAAATGAATGAATGCTAAAAGTGGTGAAAATTTGAAGTTGTATTAGATTATCAGATATCATCACCTTCTAAAATGACTATTGAAGATACTAATAAATGCATTTAGAGGTAGAAACAAAAGTTACAGTGTTGCGAGTTATTTGGTTTGTTTGTGAGCCCATATGTTGGTCTTTAGTTCTTTATAATTTATATATATCTTGTATATTATTTTGATTTCTTTACGCACACCACCCACATTGATCAATATTTTCTGAACACCCACATAGTCACGTAGGATGTGTCTTTCCCAACATCCCAATGGGATGATAGATAACTGGCCACCTAATCATCCATGCTCCTTCCTGGAATGATAGTTATTTTACATGATTTTAGGTATAGTAGTATCTATGTTCATCAAATAATGAGTTATGATGTGGTGTCCAAGGTGTCTTCTGGATGAGTTGTGAGGTGATGTCTCAAGTGTCGCCGGGTTGAGTTATGATGTGGTATCCTAGGGGTCTTCAGGATGAGATGTGATGTGATGTGATGTGATGTTTTGTGAGGCCCAGTTGTTTTTGAGTGGGATGTGTCATAAGTCCCAGGTGTGTGTAGGTGGGATTCATTGTGAGGCCCATCTGTGTGGGGAGGGATGTGTTATGAGGCCTAGGTGTGTGTAGGAAGAATGTGATGTGGTATATTTGGAAGATGTGGGAGTGACAAGTTGGTTATCATTGTGGTGTGATAGTGGATAATTAGTAGGAAAGTGGTATGACGTACCCAATCATCGACATGCTCTACTTAATATTTTATTATTTGTCTTTCATTTTTTGGAGATCAAGCCTTGGTGAGGTTGGGATGGTTAGTATAACTATTTAGGTAATGTTTGGTTCTACTATTTTCTCATAGTACCATTACTATGCTTCTTTAACTTGTTCAAAAGTGACTTGATCATTTCCTATTGAGTATACTTTTATGCTCAACCTATGTTTATAAGAATGTTTTTTTTGGTTTCCTGGGGGATTACATGGACTGTGCTGGACATTACTAGTTCATACCCTTTGTTGTTAACGTGTTGTCGCTTTTGCTTTTCTTTTGGGTATTTAATTTGGAGACTTTTATCTATATCATTTCTATTTATACGCGTTTGTGGCTTGGTTTTATAATTATCTTTTATATCATTTCTGGGAATTTTTTTGGATGAATCATATAATCTCCCAAGCCTATATTACTATATAAAGTAATGCCTCCCATACATGAGATTTTTATACCCTCGGTGCTACTCGACAACACAGGGCCTTCTAGTGGTGGGACTCGGAAGGTCATTATCTATATAACCACATTTCGATATCTTTGGATGGAAGGGGTCATGTCATATTTGCTTAGTTAGAAGTTATTTAAAATAATTTCTCTAGTTTAAGGTGAGTGTAGTGTAAAGGTTGACCGTTTCTCCCTTGAAAGCAAGCACGATTGAGTTCTATTTGGTTGATCATGATTCAATAATTTCATTCAAATGAAATTCTTGATATTACTGTGGATGTAATCAAGTTTTCTCAATTAAAGGAAAAGTAACGAATATGATTTTTAGAATTCTTAAGGGAATTCCTTGTTAGAAATTTTGATAGTGGATGGATTGTGGCTAGGAATTGACCCTACTTAAATGTTTAAAGCCTAAGCTAGGGAGCACCTTTGGAAAAATATTAATATAGATGAATACATGTTCCTCTCTCTAGATAAATGGGATAAATGAAGTGTAATTTTGATATTTTATTTGAAAATGAAGCATTGTCTTGGGTTTTAACAGTTTAAGTGTTGTGTTCTCAAGAAATACATTGAGGGGTGTTGAGTGTTTTGAAATGAAATGTTTCCATTTGAATTAAACATCTTGACCCTTATAGTTCAGATGATGTTTTTATTATTCCCAATATATTATTAAGGATGATAAGTTTTAATTTGGGGAGATTGTAGAGTCTTGTGTTTTGGAAAGTAAAAAAATACAAAAGAATATAAATTTTTGAATATTACTATGTGGGATTTTTTGTAAACTGATATTTAAAACATAATTATGAGATTAGGAACACAAAAATGAGTTATTTGGACTTGGTTAAATGACCAAGAGGTCCCTTGGGTGTCTCAATGAGTTTCGTGAGCACCAAGGCTGAAAATCCTTGGTTTTGAGTGTCTATAGAGAGTGTACGTTTTGTCTGAAACTGTGCAGCACTAGTTGACCATGATCAAAGGAGAAGATGTACCTCCCATGGCTTATGCACATATTGACCAAAACATGCACCTACAATATACTATTATTGGAAATTGGGAAGTTGCTAAAAACTATGAAATACTCTGTTGGCACATGGTTCTGAAACCATGAGGCCAACCCTTATTGGGTGCCTCAGGTAACCAGTAGAGGTCCCATGGTTGGTGCAGGGTTTGGGAAACCATGTGGCTCGAACATTTCATTGTTTCCATATTTTAATAATAATAATAATAATAAATACATTAAATTAAAAATTAAAAGAATATAAAAACATAAGTATACCCTCTTTCCCTTCATATCATGCTACACCCCCTCCATGTAGCTAGAGGCATGTAACACACCCCTATCTCCACCTTGGATCACCGATTTCCACCGATTTTATACCTTGTTCTTGGTCAATGTATCAAGCTAAGATCCCTTTATCTATCCACATCTCCTTTGTTGGAGTTTTCCCCTCTCCCCATCACTCAGTGTTGTGCAGTCGATACCCTAGGGTTTGAGTTAATCATGTTTTTGTTATTATTCAATTGTTAGGGCTTATGCTGCATCTCCCAGGGTGTCATATTGCCTGTTCTGACATCCGCTACTGAAGGAAAAGTTGATTGGATTGTTTCGGTTTTCTCCCATCATTTGAGGTAAGATTTCATTCCACTGCCGTGTATGGCCTAAATATATTTCATGCCGCTTTGTGAGTTTTAGTTCCAAGATTTATCTATTGTGAGTTTTGATTACCCTTGAGGTGGGTTCGAGTCACCAGAGTTAAAGGTGATGTGCCACATATGCATAGGTTGTAATATTTATATGCGAGTTCCATAGTTATATTTATACTCACCCATGGAAGTAAATATATATATATATATATATATATATATATGGGTCTAGGTTTTCTTATGTATAATATCAAAAATGCATAAGGGTGTAAGTGAGAATGGGTATATACATATTAACTATGCATTGGGATCCCCTAGTACATATTCATGGTCATGTGAATTCATACATAAGGGATATTGTTTCTCACAAATATGCAAAGGTGAATATAGTCTAAGGTGGAAAGAAGCATCTTCAATTGGTCACCACTAGAAACATCAACTGTCATGCGTTTGGATGGTTCTCTTACTTTGAGTTTGGATCCCTTTCATTTTGCCCTTTAAATTTATGAATTCATTTAGTTCTTCTTAGATAAGATGAATTATTGAATTATTGAATGAAAATTTTAAGATGTTAAATGAATTGTTTGAGAAACAATAACGTGTCTTGTTTAATAAATACCCCTCAAATGAGGTTCATTGTCTTCTAAACTGATAGGCATTGATTAATTTTTTAATGCCTACTTAGCTTATTCTTTGTGGTTTTACATAATCATTGATTAAATAGTGTGATATAAGTCCTGTTTTAGAAATGTCCTCTAATGGAATTAGAAATTTTTTTTCCTTTATAAACATATATGGAACCATTTCACCTTCTATATGTCATATTGTCTCTTTGATTTGAATAGGCCTTTAGTGAACCATCCAAGGGGAGTGTTCCTATGCTTGACTAATTAGAGGAATCTTATTCATAACTAAATGGGTTAGGTTTACATTGTTAGTAGATGTATTGAATCCCATTCATGTTTATTCTCTTGGGTTAAATGGTTATATTTACCATGAATTTCATAATGGTTTAACTTGGAAATGTGGATATGAGTGGGTAAAATCATGTCTTGTGTTTGAATACTAATTATGAGCAACGAGAGGGTATTCTCATTGGTTTTATTTAAATTCACATTTTGAACAATGGGAGGGTATTCTGATTTTTTGTCTTTAAATTTGAATTTAGATACATGAGTGGGTATTCTTGTGAAATGGAATTGAATGTGAAATTTTTATATGAGTGGGTAGACTCATCTAGTATGAAAAGAAAAATGTAATGAAATTATGATTGTTTAGATGCCTTGGACATGTTCCTTGGATCTGGAATGTGGTTGTTGATGTTGTGGATAGAGTATGATCCTTGGGTCTTAATTCCGTGGGATGCCTTGGGCCTTATTAACCCTTATATCTGGATTGATTGGACTCTCATAGGACATGTATTGTATGAAATTATTATTGGAATACAACCAGTTCCAATATCGAGTTACTATCAAGATTCTCATGGGGCTCGATGAGGATGCCTTGAACTTTTACACATTGGATCCGGCCCATCCTGGTTTGATGCATGATTTACATGGAAAGACCATGAGAATTATGTTATGTTTGATTATGTAGAATGGTCTTTGGTTATATGATTCACTTGGAATATTACAACATGGATGTGGAAATGTCATAAATTTGATAATAGGGATTAGACATGGTTTGTTGACACTTTTGGATGATTGAAAATGTTGTTTTTTTATTTGTGCATTATTTGTAGCTTTCTAGTTATATAAGCCTGACCATATTTTGTAGGGAGACTTAAAGAGAAATTTTAGTGTCACTTATTTAGAAATTTACATGCCAAGGTTATATTTACTTTCATTTATTTCTTATCTCTTTACATGAACACTTCCTTAATTTATATTGCATGAAATGGATTGTACTAGAATATGTGGGTGCTGAATTACTAAGATCTATATATCAGACCATGATAGGGCCATAATTACACTAGGTCACCCTAGTATTCTTTCTTGTATGTGGGACAACGGAAATTGGTAGATTGCTTATCTTGAACATGAGGAGTTAGGAGAATAGGATTGAGCAGGAGCTCATGAGGCTCATGAAGATCACCTTTGGGATTCTTATTTATTTTCATTACTTGAGTCCAATATTATAAAGCATGATTTATGATTAATTTTTTTATATTATGTATCATCAACTAGACATGCATGTTTTCTATAAACTGGTGTCAACCATCACTTCCATATTTAGTCAATATTACATTTATCACATGTTTCTTTATAATTTATTTATCATTCCTTTGTACTACATAGATTATTTATTTCTATTTATTATCAGATAAACAATTTTTCTAGTCTGACACGATTGTATAGTATCCTTTTTAGCACCTCTTTAGACCCTCCATGCAAGTTGGAAGCATCTAGAGTATGAGGATACTTTCTTGTGACCATGTAGTGGTTGGTCCAGTTACCGGTTTAGTGGTTAGTAGGGCCAAGACATTTCAACCTATACCCCAGGTAAGGGGGATTTCCTTTTGTACGATCTTATTAGGAAATTTCCATAATAGAATATCCTAAAATCAAAGGTATATTGAGTCTTGAGGGAACTCTTTACTCAGTTTCATTTGAAAACTCAATAGGGTTTTTAGGTATGGTTCTAACTGGTCTTTAGTTATCACCGTGTATATTTTTTCAATTCTTTAGGGTCTATAGTTGGATGATAAATTATGTGGAATTTGAGACACCATATATGATGGTGAAACTATTCTTAGTTGGTATATCCCTTCAGACTGTATTAACTAATTTTTTGACTGGTTTATCATCCCATAATATATGTAGAGTACCATTTTATTAATTATTATTTTATCATAGTCTATTAATCCATGAACTAAAAAAATGTATAATGATAGGAGATGGGGATTTTGGTTATAGGTTGTGATGCGTGATGTTCAAGATCATGTGCCCCACTGTTATACCTACCATAATCTAAAGGTAGGGAATTTGAAAACTTCTAGTTTTCTAAATCATCTTCTGGTTCTATTTTGTATATTTGATGAGGTGTCCATGGATTTTGTTTTTGATTACCATGGAAACCCAGAGGGAATAATTCAATCTATATATTGGTGGATCTGTTGATGAAATGTAATCATTTCATTCCAACCAGTGAAAACAATAAATTTGAAGATCTGGGTATGCTATATGTGAAGGATATCAGGAAGTTAATTTTTTTTCCTTATATCATTGATTCAAATTGGGATCTTGGGTTGAAATCTATTTTCTTGAAGGGTTTCTAGAAGGTGATGTGGACTCATGTAAAATTGTGTACATCTTACCATCAATAGTACGATGTTCAAAATAACATGTTATTCTGATTTTTGGAGTTAGGATTCACGATTGCATTATATATTTTAGTGGATCTTGGGATATACATCATGTACTCATTCATTTTTCTTATAAAAATATTTATCAATAATTAATTAGAATGGATCCCTTTAAGTTAGAGTGTGGTCTCTTATGAAGGTCGCCTATTTTTTGGGAAGTGGAAGGGCCCTCTATTTTGGTACCAAGTCTCATTTAGTAGACATAGATGAGGATTCAGTATATACATTCGAGTATTATTATATAAAAAATTTAATAGATATTGTATGTGGATAATCAATGTTATCCTTTGGAGTTTAACACAGAAGACTATGTTCTCTTAATATTTTATTCGTTGTTGGTTCACTGTTGGCTTGGGAAATAGGAAAAGATGCCTCTAAAATATGTTAGTCCATTTGAGGTCACTCTCAGCTTGGTAAGTCTATGTATTGGTTGAAATAACTTGATTATTTGATGGGTATAAATTATGTTTTCTAAATATCTTAGTTTATAAAGATCTATCCTTACTCATGTCATGTTTTGAGTTGTTAGGTCATCATGTTAGTTCAAGAGTTTTATATTTTGGAGAAACTAGTGTCGATCATGTATTCTCAAGTTAATGAATTATGTGGGAATTATATACTAATGGTAAATGTGATATGGTTACAATGATCAGGTACTAATGAGACATGGGAGCATAAATAATCAATGAGGGGGTAATGACTCAAATGTTTTCAGAGCACCCTTATTCAACATGACTTCTTGGGGAAATAATGTTTTATGGTGGGGAAATAATAAAATCATTAGTTTTAAGGTACAATATAATACTTTTTAAAGTGATTTTCTCTTAGGTTTAGAGTACACAAGTGTTGTTTTAGGGATTTATTACAGAACCTATCCACTTTTACAACATAAGTCCTAGAATACAATATATGTCCTTTTCTAGGAACCAGTGATAAGATAGTATATGTAAGTATAATATTGAATGAAGTAAAATCATTTTTACACCATAAATTTATTTTATGTCATAAATCCTACTTTCAATCCATAAAATAATTGATCCAGATAAATTTAACACAAGGGGATTCTTTTTCTGTGTATATGAGTTATGGTATATTTAAATCAAAACAAACTATTTATTTCATAAATGTTTCAACCTATAAGGGATTATTCATGCTGAATATTTGATGTTTCTTATTCAATACAGAGGTTCATATCTCTAACTCTAGGAATCCATCTAGGTGATTTTATGTGTCTCCTCTCAATTCAGATCAATTTTATCAAATGATCTCTTTTGATACTTTTTCACTTCTCTTAAAAAAATATCCTTTTTATATCTTCATTACTATTTTACCTAGTAGTGTAATGGCATTGAGTTGTGGATTCATAAAACGTATTGTGATTTTTTGTTTGATCCTTTCAATATCCATTGAAAGATATCTTATAGGGTATTATCCTCTATTTGTTTTAGTTCATTAGGTGCATTTTCTTGGAGTTATGTTGTGCTCTACCCACTCTATCAGTTATTTTGTTTGGTAAATGTTATTATAAGATGCCATTATCAATTATAGGGCCAATATATATTTACATTATTTCCTTTTGGGTTTCTTCGATCCTATTGCAGGTGTGGGTGACACATTTTGAGGTAGGTGGTTTTGTATATAACCATTGTTTTATGATCCTTTATTTATCCTATTTTATAAATTATTTTATAAATAAATTGTAATGATTTATTTGTGTGCATAAATGGATATGAAATAAAATATTTTTTTCCAATGGATTTTTTAAATTTAAATTAGTGCTTTAAAAGTATTTTTAAATGTCATTTTCATGTTGGTTTTTAGTAAATGAAATATGTGGATTGAAATTGAATGTGACATGTGAATGTAAAAACCTTAACCCTAGTTTCCCAGATTTGGTTCTTTACCTTATTAAATTTGTATATTAATCATGGAATTCACACCCCAAAGGACCAAATAGTTTAGTGGTTTTGGAAAACAAGATACAAATAAAATTTTTGCATAACAACTTGAAAGTAAAAAACATAGCTACTCCATTGGAAAAATCTATAAATCCAAGTTAATCCCTACAAGAAATTCATAATAATTATTTTTACAAACATTGGAAAAAAATGGGTGATATCAGATACTCATGAAGGGTATGTAATATAGAAGAAGTTAATATAAACAAGACATAGTGAATGACTAATAACACATTACATTATAACATGATCCTTAGAAAAATATGGAAAGTATACTAGATGAATAAATAATTTCATATAAAAAATCACATGGGAATGAAGCTAAACCATAGATATTATAATTGAAAAATAATAACATGGATTATCAATTAATAATATAATAATGAGGGAATATATAATTTCAGACATCTAAAACATATCTTCAAGACCTCATCCAAGACTTCTGATAACAAATAGTCAAGGCATTGACCAAATCCATTTCTGTTTTGTATCATGAGACCAACTGATGCAACGATGGGCTATAGAAGGCCCCACCCATCACTTTATAATTCTAATGCATTCCATATATAAATGGGGTTAAATAAAAAAAATATACATATGAAAGTAAAATAAATTTCCCCATGATGAAACCATAATCACTAACCAATATGAGCAGTACAGAAAATAGTATCAAGATAGCACATCCATAGTCAAAGTGATCATAAATAATTTAAAGATATATGGAAGATAATAATAATATGAGACCAATATAAATAAATCATATAACTCAAGAGGAGTTTTTAAATTAATGAAAATACTCTAATAAAATCATTGTGGAATTCATGAGAGAAATACCATTTTTTAATTATCAAAGAAGAATTCTTTTGGAAAAATCATTTTTATTTTTCATAATTTTTTTATAAAACCAGAGATAAAAAAATATAGTTTTTAGTGAAAAAATAAGTGAATTTTTAAAATTAATGATGTATAAAATATATTATGGAGCATGCATGAAAGTTTTTAAGAATTTAGGAAGTTCCACTTAATCATGTTTGTGTATCGGGAAGAATTGAGAAGGGAACCCTCTAAAACATGAATTTCCCCATAAAACAATGAATTGGTCTAGATAACTAAGTTTGGAACAATTTAAAAAAAATTCAAATAAGAATATAACATTAATTAAGAATTAAATTCATATAAATAATGAGAAATCATAACCCTAATGGATATAAAGGTTCAGGAAGAAACCCATACCTTTTGTAATAATGTGTTCAACACTTATAAATAATGTTCTCGATAATAAAATTAGAATCATTAAAAAATTTATTCAGAACCACACATACATTTATCTTTCTTAGTATAATTTTATTACATTCAATTATTAACGTTTTGATGAGTTATGAGATGCAATTTCATCATTCATGAGTGTTCTTTTCCTTGGTTTTCACGATCAATTTACTTTTACATGTATGTGGAAGATAATATAAAATATAAATAATTATAGGAAATTGAAATTATATGTTATTAATGGAAATAAATAAGATTAAATGGTATTATACAATATTTTGTTTCCATATATGATGATGATTTATTATATATAACTTTAGTTATAATCATTTTGATGATTTTGGATCTTTTTGATCATCACAATCTAGTTTTTTCTTATTAATTAATATCATATATATATACTGGTTCTAGAATAATAAAAAACATATAATATGTATAATAAAATCTGTATTGTTTATAATTATATATTTATATCCCTCCTTTAAGGAGGAAATGGAAAATTAAGTAAAATTATCCATGATGGTGGCAAATCAACACACTAAATACAATGTTTTCATTTTTAGAATAAAGGGGGAGGATAAGGGGTTTGATGATAGAGAATACAATAAAATAATAAAATTACCGTGTATATATGATAATGGAGTTATCATTCATTTTTTATATAATATGTAATGATAGAATTAGAAGAAAATAAATTTAAAGATATTGACTACGAACAAAAATAGATTTTCTTCTTCAATTCTTCTCCTTGAGAACTTATTTAAGGAACTTTGAAATTGTATTTTGGTGAGACTAGGAAAACAGTAACATTGGGGAAGGGTTTGGGATAAGAATTTTGAATAATATAAGAATAATTTAATTCTTTTTAAGTGTGAGTAGAAGAGGTGGTATTTATAGTGGGGGAGAGGAGTGTTTATGAATATTTTATTCATTTATTTATTATTTAGATTCAAATCTATGAATACATCGAGTATTATCAATAAATATATTAAAATAATGTAGTATAGTTCATTATTATGTTATTTAATTATACATACATCATTAACGACTCAAGAATTCATGTATTTAATAAATATGGGAAATTACAATTCTTCCCTATTCACAAATAAATCAATTATTTTAGAAAAATCCCAAAAAATCACCCAAACCATTTTTTCGATATGTAGAATTAAAAATGAGATACATTTAATGAATATAATTTTATAAATATAATAAATCTAATTTCTAAATAAAATCCTAATTTATATGAAAAATATCAATTTTAATATTAGAACTATTTTATGGAAGTTTGAAAAATTAATTATGGTCTCACAATATTATCCTATAAAAATAAGAGAAAAAAATATTAATTTATGAATCTATTTTATGAAAAAAATATTTAAAACTATAACATTAATTATAGAAATATTATTAAATATTATGGCTTACAAAAATACAAACACTTAATTTGTTATTTTTGAAACTTTTATTTACTTATATCAAGATATAATGATATCATATTTTCATTTATAAGTTTCCAAAAAATTTATTTATATATTCAAAGGGTATGATACTATTATATTGGTCATTTCACTATTCTTAATGGTCAGATTACTTTTCAAAATGATAAGTTACTATTACATTGTTGTAGGTTCCTTAAATTCTAGAAATACCTCTTATTTCATTAATTATTCATTTATAAAGATTTTATTGTATTCTCTAAGAATTTTTATATGATATATACATTGTAAAATAACTATAATAACGGAAATTTCATTGATATAATTAGGGTTTGTTATATTCCCCCCTCCTATAAAAAATTTCATCCTCAATATTTCTAGAATGTCTCCTCATAAAAAGATTTGGTTAGTTCATCTCAATAGCCACCTCTAATTCCCACATCACCTCTTTAATTTTATGTTTTTTTGAATGTAACTTTACCGAATGAGCCATCCAATTCATCAAAACCTCTTATCTATAATCCAGAATCTAGATAAGATGTTCACAGTTAGAAAAATGAGGTTCATATTCTATTTCTTTTGAAGTGATAACATGTGTTGGGTTTGGAAATTAATTCCTTAACTAAGAGTTGTGAAACACATTATGAACCTTGGAAATAGAAGTTTTCATTGACAACCGATAATCCATATCTCAAATTCTATCTTGAATCTCAAAAGGTATGATGTACCTGGGGAACTTTTTTTCTTTATTGTTGAAACATACAACACCATTCCGTGAAGATACATTTTGAAAAACATGATCTCCCACATGAAACTCAAAATCACTCCTTCGGTTATTATAATATATATTTTTCCTAAATTTTTATACTTTGATATGTATTGGAATATTATTTAACTTTTTCATTGTTTTAAACATAAGATCTGGGCCTACAAGGTTCATGTCGATGCCTTTATCCAAAAAACATTGGGGTACAAAATCCCTTTCTGTACAATGATTCATGTAGTGAAATTTGAATACTTGAATGGAAAATATTATAGTATCAAAATAATTCCAAAATTAAACATTTAACTAACATACCTTGAATGTTGAGTGATAATTATCTCAACATGTCTTCTAATGTTTGAATTATCCATTCAGACAACCCATTAGTCTGAAGTTGATAAACAGTTCCCAAAGGACACTTAGTATCCAATTATTTATGAATACTTTTCCATAATTTTGATGTAAATCATTGATCATGATCTGGAAAATGTAGAAAAAGTTTATCATTAAGTCTTAAAACATCATTAATATAGAGTCTTTCCTAGTGATCTAGTAGAAAATCATCCATTATAGAGAGTAGATGTGTAAATTTTGATAGTTGATCAATAATTACCCATATTGCATCATTGTTTCTTGGAGTCCTCAATAATCCAGTTAAAAAATCCAAAGTAGTTCCTTCCCCTTTCCACATTGAAATAGGCATAGGTTGCATGAATCATCTAGGATGTTGCCATTCAGACTTCACAAGATACCATACTACTGATCTTGATAAATAATCAAAAATTTCTCACTTCATATTATCCCACAAGAAATGTCCCTAAAAATCTCTATACATTGCTATACTACTAGAGAGTATAGAAAAATCAGAGTTATGGGAATGATAAAACACAATTTTATAGATTATTTTATTAATAATAAATTAAATCATTTCCTCACATTGTGATAAATATTTTTATTTATATAATATTTGGGATTAGATTATTCATTTAAAAATTTGATCAAAATTCCAGTTTTACTCTTTTAAAATTCACTAGAGTATTTTGTGAATAAATATTTTTTTGTAAAATATTTTCACTTAAATTTTTTTAAATGTATTGTTGACATAATGGGATAGAAATTATATACAGAACATGGGAGTTGGATCGTGAATTTGAGTGGTCTAAATGGGCCATGAAGTCAAAGCTGTACTAGATTCAATAGATGGGATATCTCTTCATTGTTTGGACTGTATTATCTTCATATGGGATTGTATTGGGGCAATATTTTTAGGGATTCTTGGGGACATGATTCCACACAAATTGTTATTCTATAAGACCAGGCAATTCATACTTTTGTATGGACAACTATGCAGTTCAAGTGAGATTAAACAATTTGGACTAATTTGTATTTCACATTTATTTTTTTTATAATCCTAGCCATTGCCAAAATATATTTAAAAGATATTTTCATTCATTGGGAGGGATGGTCGAGGTTTTGGGAAGGTTGGGATGATTGGTTGGCTCTTGAGAAGATCACACACCTCTTGAGAAAAGTGAGTCCTTGTGCAAAACTCTCTTCCAAGAAGGATCTGATCACCCTCCTCCCCTTTGTGATTCTTTGTTTTCATGTTTGTAACTCGAATTTTCTTCAATTAATATTCCAAATTATTATCTTTTAGTATTTATATTATTTTTATTGGTGCTGTAAATTAAGAGGGTATTTGAGATTGGGTGTTACCCAATCAATCCATTGCTTATGAAAAACGACTCCACGATGACAACTCCACATATGGAAGAGTGATTCCTTTCATAGTTGATATAATCCCCACTACCTTCATTTATTTATTATGAATAAATAAGCATACTCTAATTCATAAATTGTTATCAATTAATTTAGTTTTAATTATTATGAAATTTGATCGATTTTCACTCGACTGCATCGTCAGAGTTGTGTAAATCATGAGACTTAAACTTTGAAACACCCCAAGCATCCTCGATACACTACCTTTTGAATAATGCAGTATATTACATTGTATGCATCTTCGAGGAACTAACACACCATGAACGATGAAACTGGCCATTATGAATATCAATACCCACATTTTTGAAATTTTATAAAATGAAATTCATTTTTGAATTCAGAATATCAAAATTATCTTAGGGTTAATTTTTTGATATTTTTCTGAAAACATTCAATTTATGATGAATTGTAAAAAAACTGCATTATTGGTTAAAACCAACATTTTATTTAATTTTATTTTAGGTTAAAACAGATACATAATACCTATATAAGTTCAATTTAATTCATTGGGGTCATTTTATAATAAGTTTAGATATATAAAAAGTTTATTGAAATTTTTATCGTCTTTTACCCACCTCATAGGATCATTTGAAAATTTGCATAAAACATAATTTTACCATTTCTATGACTTGAATTTTAAAAATATGAGAGACAAGGTAAATATCAGTATGTAAAATGTGTTTCAATAAGATGAAAATAATTTTTAGTGAATAGTAAATTTTGACTTTTATTTACCACGATTAAAAGTAAATAGGGTAATTAAGGGTAAAAATGATATCATAATTCCTGTAAAACATGTCCTCATTCTATTGGATAAGTATAATTCGACCAAAAACAACCTTATGAATAAAATATGACCACATTTAGTCCACTTGGATTAGATTTGGACATTTATTATTATTTTATTTAAAGAAGATTTAAAAGAGTTAAATTCAAAGTTTAATAAATAAACCATTTATAATACAAGGTTACAAACAATATAAATTAGACTATAAATATTAATTATAAATATTAAAATATTTCCTACATAATGGTATTTTATTTATAATTTTTAGACATTAAATAATTCAATCTATTTATGACACAAGGATGATGCACTAATTACCTTATTAATGAAATATTAAAATAATTGATATTATAAATATCAAAATAAATGTAAGTTGAGAATTATGATGAATTAAAATAATTTTATATGTTAATATGACATGTTAGGGTTGGTTAAATAAATTTTATTTTAATTGTTAAGGTTTTAATGGGTTTCAAAAAAATCAAATACTAAATAGTGTCAAAATTGAAATAATTGAGTTTTCAAAACAAATACTATATTAATAATTGATATAATATTAATACAAATATAATGATCTACCAAAAGACTTATTTAGGTTATATATATTAATAATTAACCACTTGGGGTTTTATTGGTTGTTTATAGTAAGTTTATTAACCATAAAATATAAAAATGCAAAGAAACATGGTAAAAGTCAAACAATTTAACTAAGAGTTAAATCTATATGATAATGTTAATATGGTGACCTAAACCTGTATAAAACCTATTGGTTTAGAGTTTTTCGACCCATACACACCTTAGCCTCTAAATATATCATTTTGGAGCCCTTATAAACCGAAAATGATTTTATTATAAAAAATTATTTTAAGATTTTCCTAAAGTAACCCTCACCTCTTTTATAAAAGGGCACTTCCCTTATCTCAAAATCACTCCACCAAATCCATTTTTCTCAACCAAAATCTAACCAAATATTCTCCCAAAATTACTACCTTAATCTTAGGTGCCTTCATTTGTTCAGAAATCCAACTTAAGGAGCCCTTTTGAGCAAATCAAAAGGACGAACTCAAAGAATAGGTAAATATTTCATCACCTCTTTCAAGTTATTTTCTTCTTCCACTTCCTATTTCTATATTGTTTCCATACCAAAATAATAAATTCAGTATATTATACATAATGTGATGTTATTATAAATATTTTACAACCATATTTGTTATTCTATCCATCCTATAAATGGAAAAGTCACCAAACGTGCATACGTACAGATTTTCATCTCCAAGAACGCAAGGAGATTCATTTCCCCATCATAACCATTCAAGAATAGTTTTCATTTGATGACTTAAAATAATGTTTATGAACATTATATCATTCTGTATATGAATCAAATACATCCAATCCATAACAAACAAGGATTACATAACCAAGAATATAAAGGACAATTAATCAGTTAACACCAGAAACGAAAATACTAATAAAATATAATTAATAAAGCAATATTTAAATGGTTTAAATATTTAATTCTTCTAAATCATTCTCATTAATGTCCATGTTTTCAAAATGGTTTTTATGGATTTATTTATATGGACATGAATGTTTTTAAAATGTCAATTCCTTTGAAATGTTTCAAAGTGTTATGTGACACTTTGATTCAAAAATCTTTTTAAAAGTCTTCCTTTCTAAAATGTGGGACTTTTAAATTTTTTTATGAAAAAGGGATATTTCTCTCAAAGAGTTATAAAAATAATTTTCATCTATGTCAACATCATTTGATGGATTTTAAACTTTTTTGAAGTTGATTTATTATCATACAAATCCTCTATATTATATTGAAAGTTTTGTGATATATTTGATTGTGGATGTGTTATTTTTATACCATTCATGGTTTATTGTAAAAGTATTGAAATTTTGTATTCTAGTTTTAATATGAATTTTTATGTTATGTTTCAAATTTTTCATATGAGGAATGTGTTGGACTTAGTATGTGATGGGTGGAGCCCGCTATAACCCCTCGGTGCATTGGAAGATCTCATGAGAAAATTAGACGTGGAATTTTCTGAGGAGTTTCCCAATTTGATATATGGTTTTGGCCGAGGCCTAAATAATTTCTAGATGTCTTGGATGAGGCCTTGAAAATATGTTTCAGAATTTCTGACATTATACATTTCCTTATTATGAAAATAATAATGATGGTTCATGTGGTTATTCTACTATTAGAATACCCATGACTATCTTTTAATATGGAATTATTTACTCATCTCATATTCCTTCCATAAATTGTGCATGTTTATTATTTTTAAAGGCATGTGTTTTTAATTATTCACCATGCCTAATGTTTATGTTATCTTCCGTTGTATTGATTACCCTTACTGAGATTTTGAGTTCACCCCTTTCTTATGTTTCATTTTCCAAGGATATGAAGAATTTAGTTATGAGTGGCTTTCAAGAATAATATAGGAGGCTTGGATGTTTATAATGGAATTAATTAGTGTTGTTTTTATTTTCAAGTAGTAATGTCGAACTAATGTACGTATATTTTTTCCAATAAAACTAAACTGAATGGTCTTTGAGGACATGATTCCTTGTACCATGCCAATGTTATGTAATAAAGCACTGAGTCTGGGTAACTAAGGTTGGGGCATTACAATTGGTATTTGAGGAAGTTTAGTAGAAACCTTGGAAACTATATTTAGAAAAACTATGATTAAAGATTATTACCCTAAGATAGACTTTGAGGATTAGTATGGGAGAACTTCCTAGAATTTTGGTACTGTAGAGATTTTGTGAGTTTTCCAAGAAAAATATCCTTGTCTGGATATGAGTAGGTAGAAGTAGCTTTGGCACAGATGTACCTAGGAGTGAAAAATCTGACAAGGAGTTTTGGGTTTGACCCGAGGTATCCTGGTACATGACAACGGAATTTTCTAAACTCTTGGTTACGACAATCCAATGGGATATGTTTAGGATAATTATCATTTTATATACAAACCATTATGAAGGATTTATGAGTATATGTATCCTTAAATAAAAAATATTTATGATTATGCATTATATCCATAAACTGTTCAAATTATGTTAAGTGTTTTACATGTTCGGAATTATGTATTGTGATTTATAAACTAATCTATTGTATTCCACTGTTTAGAAATGACGCCTAGTGGAAGTAATGGAAACTGTATCAACACACCTAACCCATGTAATATTTCTCTCATACTCAAGATAATTATAGTGGGGATCCGTATGCAAATGGTTTTGATCATCTTATCATCATACTAGGATAACTCACTCAGGTTATGAATAATAAATTTACCCGTATGGAGCACCATGATCCACAATGTGGAAGATCAGTGTTAGACCGCTTCATGAGGCAACAACCACCAACATTCATTGGGAGAAAAAATACATTAGTAGTTGAGAAATGGATAAATTTCTTATAGAAAATATTTCAAGCTTTGGGGAGTATTGAAAGAGAAAAATTTGTCATGGCCGTTTTTCACCTCACGGGATATGCAGATCAATGGTTGTCATTAATCCAAAACCCAAAGGAATATGAAGAAGTATAGAACAAGTAATGGATGGGATTTAAAGAGATTTTATTAGAAATTTTTTTTCCTCATGGAAATCTAGCATATATGGAAAGAAAATTTCTGATACTAAGGAAAAAGGAGGATGAGAATATCGCAAAGTATGAGGCTAACTTTACAAGGTTAGCATGGCATGCTGTAGATTATATACCTAACCCAAGAAGTAATATTGATCATTTCTTTAATGGGTAAAACCCATTTTCCATCAAGAATTAGTCTCAAAATCCTTCTCATCGTATGAAGATATTATTTCATATGCTATCAATACAGAAAAGTAATTATTTAAGTCTTACGACTTTAAAGAAAAGCAAGAGAAGAAGAGATATGTTGAACACTATGGGAAAGGAAATAAGGAAACAGGGAAGAAGGGAAGAGTTGAATTTCCACCCTGTGATAATTGTGGAAGGAAGCACCCTAGTTTCTGTCTAAAATGAAAAGGAGTATGCCACAAATGTGGAAAAAAATACCATCTTGCTAGTGATTGTAAGGGGAATAAAGAAGCTACCAATGTTCAATTCTACAATTGTAGAGAAAAGGGGCATTATTCAAGTTAATTCCCTAAGTGCCAAGATAAATTTAACACCCCGAGATTTTATGAGAAATATTCTTTTTAATTGCATTGATATCTGGTGTTGTACACTACACCAAGATTATATTTCACTTTACATAACACCATATTATCTTGTAGTAAACACAAACAATATACCTGGCTTGTATTACATGCAAGAGCGAACTTTCTTGATAGCTTGTGTGGTACTAAATACCGAGTTTCACTAAACAATGATATATTATAATATTATGAATTCTATTAACTGCATTTTAAATTTTATAACATTATAATCCATCTTACACATTTTCTAGAATATGGTATGAGAACAAAATTATTTTTTTGGATACAAGAATTAATTTTCCAAAAATGAAGTTTTGTCACCTTTTAATGGCACGCCCATTTTAAATATAATTTTTAAGAAGTTTATATGTGAAATTAGAAAAATTAAAATTCTTCTTTTGAATCAGGATATAAAAATTTATGTTGGATAATTTTTTGACATTATTCTGATAACCTTCATATTTTGATGAATAGTAAAACTACGCTAAATATTAATTAAAAAATTTTTTCATCAAGATAATTTATATGGTTAAAGTATAATATTGAATGGTTTTAATATATAAATATAATATATTTTTACCATTTAATATAATGTATATAATTATCAATAATTATGCATTGAATTCATAGGTAAAAACATTTCAATCATTTGCAATGTTTTAACTTTAAAAACCCATTTAATCAACAGTGAGATTAATTATAAATTAAATACTGAAACTTATGTGTATTGAATTTGGAAAAATTGATACCATATTTAGAATAATTAGGTCTAAATTATGTTAATATGCCACTTTTTATTTTTGGGCATTATGAATAGTAACAATGGTAAATTCTATTTACCATAGTTAAAGGTAAATCAGGTAATTAAGGGTAAAAATAATATTATAAAATTACCCTAAAACTTGTATTAATATAATTGGATGATTATATTTTGTCCTAAAATATACTTGGGTCGAAATGGTATTTTTTGGAACCCACTTGGATGTGATTAATATCTTTAATTTATTTTATTTAAAGAAAGTGAAATATGTCTCACTCAAACTTTAATAATTAAAGTATTTTTAATATAAGGTTATATAGAATATAAATTTGATTATAAATTCTAATTTTAAATATAAGATGTTTTTATTCATCATGGTAATTTATTTGTGATTTTTATGAAATATATAATTACCTTAATAGCCTATACATTAATGATGCAAAGATTATTTATTTAGTGAAAGATCAATAATATAGTTTTTATTAAAATTATAATACCCATAAAAGGCCCCGAATCGTGACCAAAACTTATTGGTGGAGTATATATATACCCTAATCATCCAAGGGTATACTTTTGGACCATTTGGAGCCCTATAAAATAGATTATGACATTTCTATTATTTTATTTTAAATGATGTTAAAGTTTTCACCTTCATACTTTAATAAAGATAACATTTTAAAGGTTGGTTGTTTTAAACGATAAGTTCGACTAAAAGTATTTTTATGAAAGATATTAGAATTATCTTCATCAGAGTATTTTATTTTTAATTTTTATTAAATAAATAATTATATTAAATAATTATAAAAAAATGTTGTAGTAATTATTTTATTAAGAGAAATATCAAATAAATGGTTTTAAAAATAGTAAAATAAATATTATATGTACTAATTAATGTTCTCCACAGATTTAATAGATAAATATTACATTTTAAGAATCTATTAAATATTTTTTTTGAACATATCTTCTGTGTGGAGTTTATTTAAATTCAAATAAATGAATAGTGTCAAAATTGACCCTATTGATATTTTATAAAAATAACATATTATTAAATTGTTTAAAAATCACAAAAATATTTAAAAATTATAAATTGAAATTTATATGGTCTAAAAGGTCATAATTCATCTAATTATAGACAATTAACAACACATATGTAAGTATTTATAACTATTTAAAATTTAGAATATTATTACAAAAAATAAAATTAAATAGATTAAATAAGGATAAATCAAATTGATAAGGTTTAAAAGAAAATCAAAACATATATAAATTAGATTAGTTAATGATATTACAACCCTATATTTACTCATATCCTAATTTTACTCACTTTGTAAGTTTTTATGTGTGGTTTGAGTTCATTATAAATTAATATTTTAGAGGTTTCCAAAAGAGCCCCTCTTCTCTCTTATAAAAGGGCACCTCCCCCCCTCTTATCTTCACTCAATTTTAAGCCTTCAATCTCGGACAAACCCTGAAAGTTCCTCTTATCAACCTCTCTAGTTATATTATAGAGGTTCTTGTCCTCTCAAAAGACCAACCATAGTGCCCTAAGATTAAAAGAGGCACGTTGAGGAAGAGGTAATCACTTCTACCGATTCTTTCTTGTTTTTTTCTTTTTCTACTTCATATTATTTAGTTATGTCATTATAAATTAATAACATCAGTATCAATAATATACTATTATGTTTTTATAAATATTAAACAACCCTATTTCACCTTATATGCATCCTATGAAAAATGAAATCACAGCGCATCCGTACGTACGGCTTACCGTCTACATGCCGTGGTGTAATATGTTTTTCCACCACCACCATACTTGGATGGATATAATTTTGGGAATAATAACTATATATTATTATTATAACAACATAATTACTCTGATATATTATATCATCCACTCTAATACCATTCAATATTTATGGGAACGATATCATCGCTCGTGCGTACATATAGATTACCGTTTGCACGGCGCGATGAGATTCATTCTCCAATTTAACCATTCAAGAATGATTATAAAGCATATATAACAAATAATAATGAAATTTATTACATAATAATGATATTGGATTTATTTATATGTTATTTACTTATTTCTATTCAATTTAATACGGAAACAAAAACAACGTTCATGCGTACATATGACCTACCATCTCCATGAACGGTGTATTTCATTCCATTTATCGATCTATTATATATATATATTATATTATGAATATATTATATATAAATCATTTTATACATTTTTTAAGTATGTAATCATGATCTATGTAATCATATGAATAATTACAAGTCAAAACACGTATGAAAAATGAAATGATTTTACCCAAAACACTTATTTAACACGGAATTGACAAATGAACAGGTAATATAAAGTCGTAAGTGAATCATATATGATATCCTAAATATTATTATGGTTCTGTTATAAGTTAATAATATTTTTTAACCCACTATATAGGAGTATCAGACACATATAGAATAAATTGGACATAAGGTAAGGGATAATTTTGCAATCTCATTTTTATTCGAGATTGCTTATACATAAGTATTTACTGGGGCTTTGTTTATCATCCATGTCCATGTTTTCTCAAAATGTTTTCCTAAAATATTTAATATTCTTCCATGTATGTTTAAATTCATTTTAACCCTTTGTTTACTTTTACCACATTGTGTGGAAGTAATCTTTCTTTTGTTACCATACAAGGTACTTTTTGACTTTTCTGACAAAAGTATGAGGATATTGTTTTTTTAACTTATATTGAATGAACAGATTTTTACGGTTTCATAATGCCTTATTTTCATGAATATTCCTCTACATTATTTCATGATTATTTTCAACAAAATATTTTTCTTTTAAAATTACATGTAATTTTGTGAAAAGAAAATGATTTTATAGAAGAAAGAATGTTTTCCACAAGAATTCATTTCGACTGTTTTATCCATACTATTTCCCATATAAGATGAAATTATTTATTATGATTATGTTTCAATTATAATGTCTATATTATTTACATGGTTTGATTTTTTTCTTATGATTAATTGATATCCATTTTTTTTATATGGAATATGTTATGATGGGATGATGTTTATGCAACCCATTTTATTCTTTGGGTTATGCTGAATGATTTATGTTTATTTTGTAGCACACATAAGAATGATTTAATTATGAGATGGGTGGGACCTATATCTCCCTCCAATACATTAGGTAAAGATTTATATCTAATGAGATAGACATGGCTGGAATGACAAGTGAATCTGGTTCAGTAATACAGGGCTGGAACGACAAGTAAACCCGGTTCAGTAATGGACTTTGTCCACTATGATGGTCTTGGAAGCAATGCATTGGATACTATGGAAATCATATCAAGTTATTAATTGTTTTCCAAAATTACATGTTTTATTCCCAAGCCATTTTATCATGATTAATGTTTCTTTATGATCCATTCCTTACGTACTTCCATGTTTTATGTCATTGCTCAAGATTTTGATGTTTAAATTTATGTTCATGTTTTTATGTTCAAATGTTTATGGATTTTTTTTCTCCATGTTTACCCTTACTGATCATTTTAGATCACCCTTTCTATGTTTTATGTTTTCCTTTCCACAGGATATAAAAAAAGGTTTCAGGTAAGAAAACAAAAAAGAGAAGATCTTTATGGGAGATGTTGAAGATCTTTCACCATGATTAGAAGATTGTATTCAAGTTTCCAAAGATACTAAACTATTATAGTTCATGGTTGTTTGTTTTTGTTATGTATTAATTATTATATAAAAGTAATGTAATGTCCATGTATGTTAAGATTGGGTCATTATAGTTGGTATCAGAGTAAAGATCTAGTTACCCTTTGGAAACTAGGATGAGAAAACTTTAGTTAGATCCATAGAGATATTTCTATGGTACATCTACGGATGTCTCTACGGTTTAGTATAAATATAGGTTATAGTACTAGAATTATGTTGAAGATCATGAATAACCAAGGTTGAACCTATGGTGTCCTGGGTTAAAGAATGTGTGATACGTTAGACATCCCATAAGTGACTTTTTATGATTATGTGGTTCCTCGTTATTTTAATTGTTTCATACACTATGGTTTCTGGTTTTAGTCAATGGAGGTAACGGTAAAGAATTTGATTAACATTGATTCCAATGGAAAAATTGGTGAATATGATCAACAAAATTGTATAATACATGGAGGTAAAGATATTATGATTATATCGAATCATTCATTGTGATATATGATTAACAAGGTGAACTTTAGTTGTATTCCTAAGTCATTAAATAAGAGGAAGATGGAATTTTATGCATGTGGAAGTGGTGAGGAACATATAGGAAGGAATATTAAGCGTTATACATATTAAGAAGATGGGAAGAACCTTGAGGAATACCTCAAATAGAGGGGAAGATGTTATCTATGTGAGGAAAAGGGGCATAGAGTGATAGACTATTATGGAGATCAATGTATTATCTGTGGAGAACATGGGCATTACAAAACTCAATGACCTGACCTAAGAGATTACTTCTAAATTGATAAAGGGCATATTCCATGCCAATCACTGAAGAGGATAGATTGAAGGTATTATGTATTGGAATTCAAGAATAATGTTGTTGAGGTACTTTTTTGGTATATTGAAATATCAATGTATTGGTCTATTGTGGTTTTACATAAGAATATGGTATTGATAACCATGAAAAGTGATTGAAATATTTTTGGAAAGCAGATTATATGTGGATAATGAAGGGATAATAAGAAAATAATATGTTTGATAGTATTAACGAGCTCATGAATGATATAAGGAAAAAGTGACATCATGGTTTGAGTATATTGAAAATTTGGGATTTTGGTATGTGGAAAGAGTTAACTTTTTACAATATTCATGTTTTCACTAAGGTTCTATGGTAATTCATGTTTCAAGAGAATACATGATTAAGGAATTCACTTGTTTGGAATGTGACCAACTAGATATATCTTATGATATATGGGGGATAAATGATGGTATTGACATGCTTGTTATATGACCTTTTAAGAAATCATTTTCTTTATACTATGAGATTGGACAGAAGTATTTTAGATAACCCTAAAGATTGGAATAGATTAAGTTAGACATAAGATAGTATTGTTTAAGGCTAGAACTTTTATTATTTCTGAAATTTTATAATAGTATAGATTTAGAAAAAGGATAATCTGTAGGAAGGGCGACAACCTGTCGCGTTAGACAAGGATATGGGAATCGAACCCACAAGCGAAGTGTGACATGCCTTTATCTCCTACCACTGGCATATATGATGTCCCTAGTTAGTAGAAATTAGTTTTATTTTATTAAGAGGTATGATAAATGATGTGTAAGTCCATTTTTGGAATTATATATAGTTAATCTCACTATAGATAGACTTATGTATATTTAATAAATTGTGCTAACATTTTTGTGATAGAGACAAATGGAATGACCTATCATTATATCGCATGATCTGACAATACTTCAGGAATGGAAAATTCAACTTCATTTCTTTAAATAAGAGATGAAGTGGAAATTTTTCATGGAATAACCAACGATGATTTTACACTAAAATCAAGTAAGTATATATCCTTATGCAAATATTTATCAACTTTAGGGAAATTATCTTGAAAACCAAAAATGTCATCCCAGTACCCTCATATCAGATGAATCAGATGTTACCTTAGATCATCACAAATTTATGGCTTTGTGATTGTTGGCTTTTTCATAGCCATTTTATCTACCACTCTTCATCATAACATGATGTTTAGATTTCTATTATATATCCATATTTTAAGCTATATTCTCCTATGTGGAAACCCAATGATGAGTTAATTTGGGTAACCATTACGTTTCATACTTTAGTTTTTAAAATTATGTTTTAGTATTCCTTTTTACGATGTCGGTTTATATGATGAAAACATTCGAGTAGTAAACAATTTATAACCCTGATGAATTTTGAGGGTGAAATTCATTTTAAGGGGGGGTAGAATGTAACACCCTAAGATTTTATGAGAAATATTATTTTTAATTTCATTTATATCTTGTGTTGTATGCTACACCAAGATTAGATTTCACTATATATAACACCATATTATCTTTTAGAATATGCAAACAATATACTTGGCTTGTATTTCATGCAAGAGAAACCTTCCTCGATTGCATGTGTGGTATGCAATACCGAGTTTCACTAAAAAATGAAATATTATAATATTATGAATTGTATTAACCATATATTGAATTTTAAAACATTATAATTCATCTTACACATTTTCTAGAACATTGTATGAGAACAAAACTTATTTTTCAGATACCAGAATTATTTATCAAAAAATGCAGTTTTGTCACCTTTTAATGGAACACCCATTTTAAATATAATTTTTGACAAAGTTATAAGTTAAATTAGACAAATTAAAATTCTTATTTTGAATCAGAATATAAAAATTTATGTTTGATAAATTTTTTACATTATTCTGATAAACTTCAAATTTTGATTAATAGTAAAATGACGCTAAATTTTAATTAAGAACAATTTTTTTCATCGAGATAATTTATATTGTTAAATTATAATATTTAATGGTAATAAGTATAAATAGAATATATTTTTACCATTTAATATAATGCATGTCATTATCATTAATTTTACATTAAATTCATAGGTAAAAACATTTCAACCGTTTGCAATGTTTTATTTTTAAAAACCAATTTTCTCAAAAGTTAGATTAATTTTAAATTAGATACTGCAACTTATGTGTATTGAATTTGTAAAAATGGATTACATATTTGGAATAATTAGTTACAAATTATTTTAATAGGCTATTTTTTTTTTTGGCATTATGAATAGTAACTACGGTAAATTTTATTTACCACAGTTAAAGGTAAATCAGGTAATTAATGGTAAAAATAATATTGTAAAATTACCCTAACACTTTCATTAATATAATTGGATGATCATATTTCATCATAAAATATACTTTGGTTGAAATGGTATCTTTTTGAACCCAATTGGATGTGATTAAGATCATTAATTTATTTTATTTAAAGAAAGTGAAATATGTCTCACTCAAACTTTAATAATTAAAGTATTTTTAATATAAGGATATACAGAATATAAATTCGTTTATAGATACTCATTTTAAATATAAAACGTTTTTCTTCATCATGGTAATTTATTTTTTATTTTTATGAAATATATAATTACTTTAATATCTTATTCATTAATGATGCAGAAATTATTTATTTAGTGAAAACTCAATAATATAGTTTTTATTAAGACAATAATACCCATCAAAAGGACCCGAAACTTGACTAAACCTTATTTTTCGAGCATATATATACCATAACAATCGAAGTGTTGACTTCTGGACCATTTCGAGACTTATAAAATAGATTATGACATTTATATTATTTTATTTTTAATGATGTCAAAGTTGTCACCTTCATACATTAATAAAGATAACATTTTAAATGTTGGTTGTTTTAAAAGATAAATTTGACTAAAAGTTTTCTTATGAAAGATATTATATTTATATTAATTATAGTATTTTATTTTTAATTATTATGTAACAAATAAGTATATTAAATAATTATACAAAAATGTTGTAGTAATTATTTTATTAAGAGAAATATCAAATAAATGGTTCTAAAAATATTAAAATAAATATTATATGAACTAATTAATGTTACCCACAAATTTTATAGATAAATATGACATTTGAGGAATCTATTAAATATTTATTTTCGAACATATCTTCTCTGTGGATTTTATTTAAATTCAAATAAATAAATAGTGTCAAAATTGACAGTATTGATATATTGTAAAAATAACATATTATTAAATTGTCTAAAAATCACAAAAATATTTAAAAATTATAAATTGAAATTTATATGTTATAAAATTTCATAAATTATCCAATTATAGACAATTAAAAACACATAAGTATTTATAACCATTTAAAATTTAGAATATTATTACCACAAATAAAATTAAATAGATTGAATAAGGATAACTCAAAATGATAAGGTTTAAATTAAAAACAAAACATGTCTAAATTTGGTTGGTTAATTATATTAGATTCCTAAAATATCTCCTATCTTAATTTGAATTAATTGGGAAGTTTTTATGTGGGGTTTGAGTTTATTATAAATAAATATTTTGGAGGTTTCCAAAAGATCCCCTCTCCTCTCTTATAAAAGGGCACCCCCTCCCTCTTCTCTACACTCCATTTTAAGCCTTCAAGCTCGGAAAAACCATGAAAATTCCCATAATAAACCTCTATATTTATATTATAGAGGTTTGGGTCCTCTCAAAAGGCCAAATCTAGTTCCCTAAGAGGAAGTTTAAAATATGCACATTGAGGAAGAGGTAATCTCTTCTACCGATTCTTTCATGTTTTTCTTCTTCTTCTACTTCCTCTTATTTAGTTGTTTCATTATAAAGTAACAACATCAGTATCACTAATATAATGATATATTATTATAAATACGAAATAAACCTAATTCAGCTTATATACATCCTACGAAAAATGAAATCACCGCGCGTGCGTACGTACGGCTAACCGTCTCCACGCTGTGGTGTATTATGTTTTTCCACCACCACCATAATTGGATGGATATAATTGTGGGAATAATAACTATATATAATTATTATAACATCATACAAATTCTGAGATATTATATCATCCACTCCAATTCCATTGAATAATTATTGGAACAATATTATCACTTGTGTGTATGTACGGATTACCATATCCACGACGCGATGAGATTCATTCTCCAAGTTAACCATTCAAGAATGATTATAAATTATATATAATAAATAATCATGAAATATAAGACATAATAAAGATATTATATTTATTTACATGTTATTTACTTACTTCCATTCAACTTAATATGGAAACGAAAACAGCGTTCATGCGTATGTACGACCTATCATCTCCCTGAATGGTGTATTTTTTTCATTTATCGATCTATTATATATAAATATATATATATATATATATATATATTATATTTTGAATATATTATATATAAATCATGTTTTATATTCTATATGTAAGTAATCATGATTTAATTAATCATATTAATAATTACAAGTCAAAACACGTACGACAAATGAAACGATTTTACCCAAAACACCGCTTTATCATGGAATTGACAAATGAATAGGTAATATAAAGTCGTAAGTGAATCATATATGATATCATAAATATTATTATGGTTCTGTTTCAAATTAATAATATTTTTAAACCCACTATATAGGAGTCTTAGACACATACAGAAGAAATTGGACATAAGGTAAGGGATAATTTTGCAATTTCATTTTTATTCGAGATTGCTTATACGTGAGTATTTACTAGGGTTATGTTTATCACCCATATCCATGTTTTCCAAAATGAATTCATAAAATTTTTACAATTCATCCATTTATATTTAAAGTAATTTTTACCCTTTGTGTACTTTTCCCACATTGTATGGAAGGAATCTTTCTTTCGTTTACCATACAAGGTAATTTTTGAATTTTCTGGAAAAATTCAAGGAGAATGTTTTTTAACTTATATGGAATGAATAGATTTTTATAGTTTCATAATGCCTTATTTTCATGAAGCTCCCTCAATATGATTTCATGATTATTTTCAACAAAATATTTTTCTTTTAAAATTACATTCAATTTTGTGAAAAGAAAATGATTTTGAAGAAGAAAGGATATTTTCTTCAAGAATTCAGTTTGAGTGTTTTATCAATACTATTTCCCATATAAGTTGAAATTATTTAGTACAATTATGTTTCAAGTATAATGTATTGATTGTTTACCTGATTTTATTTTTCTTATGATTAAATGATATCCATTAGTTTTATATGGATTATGTTATGATTGGATGATGTTTATGAAACCCATTTTATTATTTGTGTTATGATGAATAATTTATGTTTATTTTGTGGAACACGTAAGAATTATTTCATTATGAGATATGTGGGACTTATATCTCCTTCCAATGTATTGGGTAAAGATTTATATCTCATGATATAGACATGGCTGAAACGTCAAGTAAATCTGGTTCTGTAATACTAGGCTAGAACAACAAGTAAACCCGGTTTAGTAATGGACTTTGTCCACTATGATGGTCTCAGCAGCAATTCCTAGGATACTATGGAAATAATATCATGTTATTTATGGTTATTCACAATTACATGTATTGTTTTCACGCTGTTTTATCATGATTAATGTTCCTTTATGATCCATGCCTTATGTACTTCATGTTTTATGTCATTGTTGAAGATTTTTATGTTTAAATTTATGTTCATGTTTTTAAGTTCAAATGTTTATGGATTTTTTATTTTTTTCTCCATTTTTACCCTTATAGAGCATTTGAGCTCACCCTTTTCTATGGTTTATGTTCTCTTTCCCCCATGATATAAAGAAAGGTTTTAGGTAAGAAAAAAAGGGAAGATCTTTATGGGAGATGTTGAAGATCCTTCACCATTATCAGAATATTGTATTCCAAGTTTCCAAAGACAATAAACTATTACTGTCGCGACCCGACCCTGTCCAGGCTTAAGCTGCAACTACCCCAGGCCTGCCTCTATAGGCCAGGGGCTGGCAACAGGCACCGAAGGCTAAACAACCCGGGGAGGCCTTTTCCAGAGTAACTGTACACACACATGGAGCCCAGTCAATGCAGAAGTGAAGAGTAAAAGGAAAAGTATAGTACTAACTGCTATAAGAAACCACAAAAGTGCATCGACCTCTAAACAGTACAATGTAAATGCTGAAGTTAAACTGAAAAGAAAAAGGGGAAAACACACACCCAACCAAAAAAGTGCCAAAACTCGACAACAGCTAAACAAAACTAAACAACTGAGAGAGACCCACACCTGGGACCCGACTACGACCACCGCACAGGGTCCAAGTTCCCGAACTCCTAAGATCCACTAAAGTCATGACCAACCTATTCGTCGTCTACAAGGGCACACCAAGTGCGGGAAAAGACCAAGCAAGGGTGAGTATAAAAAATACTCAGTAGGATGTCCTGAAGGCTTGAGGGAGTAACAAAGGAGGTAATGAAGAGGTGAGCATTAGATAAAATAGGTTAAAGTAAAGGAGTACAACCGAGAGAGCAGTAAAGAGTACAACTCAACCCAAAAAGAGGAAGGAAGTAGACTCGTCCAAACTTAAGGAGCTAGAAGTGGTTAGAAGATGAAATTCTCATCGAGTCTTCGCTAACTATAGTAAGAGAGTAGACTCATCCAACCACAAGAAAATTGACAAAGAAAGAAAGTGGTATACCCCACACGTCTTCGCCTCTCCTGGAAGGAGAGTAACCAAAACCTAAGGAGTGGGTACTGGAACAAGGTATATACATATCCATATGCTCAATCAAGAAGCCCGAACAAGGTCGTAAGAGGATCTACATCACGTAGCTCATCACAAGAAAGTGAGTAGCCAACAATCCCAGAAGAAAACACCATCTATTCACAGTATCTGCACATCTACCCCAAACTATAAGTCAAGGGGATCAAATCACCACTCCTTGACACTATCCTCTTTGGGCGGCACTGACTCACCTGCATGGTTTTAGGTTACGTCTCAAGGATGCGTCTTGGTTGGGAAAGCGCCCCTCCTAGTTGAGAGTTCTGGGGGATGTCAAACCGCACCTCATCACTGCCACCAGTCGAGAGGTCTTCTCAAAGTTAACAAGTTCTCACTACGCAGCCCCACAAAAGGGTAATCCGATGGAGGGAGACCCAGATCTTCTCTGGTCATCCCTATTGGATGGTACCGCACTGTCCATCCCTGCTGGGTGGTACACCACTGGCCATCCCTGCAGGATGGTACCTCACTGGCCATCCCTACAGGATGGTACCTCACTGGCCATCCCTGCAGGATGGTACCTCAGTGGCCATCCCTACTGTATGGTACCGCACAAGTAACCGGAACATGTAGTGAAAGATCGCAGAAGGAAGATATGATCTCGATACATAGGTAGGGAGTTTTCACCCAGGGCTCACTGGGGGCTCTATACCATACTGTAAACTACCTACTGGGTAGAGGATGGGTGCTCGCATAATGTTTTGATCACAATTATACCAAACTAACCATAACAAGGAACACGAAGGGACGTGGGGATCTCCCAGGGCCTCTCTGGGTGATACATGCTCAAATATACTAAGTCTACTGTCGAAGCGGACCGAGACAACTCACTCAAGAAAGTGGGAGCACACCCACACTGTACGAACAAACATAGCCATAAACGATGTCGCAGTCCAGTGAAAGTGACAAAACACTGAAAACCCCCTCAGCTGAAAGAACAGGGGAACCAAAACAACTCTACCAATCAATCCATCGAGAACAGAACCAAGGGACCCACTCAACCCAGTTGGTTGAAACCATAGAGAAAAGGAGGACCCTCTACATCGCGAGAGGTCAAAGGTACGTAAAGTAGAACATGAAACATGCTTGGGGCCCTCATGACATGTGGCCCAAACTCACCTCCAAACCAAGCGCACAAACGTTCTCAGGTAAAAACTGAAACATGTACCTCCAAGCATTCCCGTATACTCCAAGAGTAAACAACATTTCCAGCCCAAGGGATATCATGCACACGACACCCAAAGTTAACGCGAATGGTGAAAGTGTAGTTTCACCAACCTTCTTCCTCCACGGCCCTAGAACGGCCAACCACATCTCTTTGAACATAAACTTCACTCACACGGGAGTGAACGCGATTACACGTCAAGGGTTCCCTACAAACACCGTATGAAGAAACACCACCGGTACATATTTTATGCTTCCACATTTAATGAGATCTTGAAAGAGACTCCACACATTCAAATGGATCACACCATTGTAATCCTCACAGAAAAACATCCGAGATATACTATTTAATCACCTTCAATGGAAAATTCTCCAACACCGCTTTACGCTCGAACAATGTCTCGTTGTCCTGAGCCTCGGCCCTGAAAATAGTCGGGCGCATCGCACCATTGCAATCAGCTCAGAAAGAGATGTCAAATTGACCACTTACTTGCGTGAAAAGGATGTCCAGAGAAAAATATGCATTTCTCCGTACCGCACACGAGCGGTGCTTCGTGGGACCTGCATCTCGATCTTGACGTGCAACGAACGGATCACACCATTACAATCCTCTCGAAAAATTACACAAGATTGACTATCAACTTATCCAAAACATACACCCGGTGTAAAAGATAGAAATCACCACCAACTCCCAAATCAACCCTCATGGGGCCCACACCACCATGCAGAAATAAAGTAGGCAGATTGTGGCATTGCAATGCCCTCGAAAACACACACAAAAATGACTGCTCGCACGCCCCAAATGGACATCTGATGAGAAAGTTATAAAGCACTATATGCAGCGTAAAAAGACGGGTCGTGGGGTCCACGTCTCAACTCTGGTTTCAATGCCTAAAAACTCCTCATTAATATTTGTATCGATTATAGGGTATCAGTACTTCTAACTGTGCCCAAATCAGAATTTAGACCTGCTCGCGCCATCCGAAACAAAATTTCGACATTGTGCTAAACAGTATTTAGCGGACAGTTTGCATCACCGAGCCCCCCGTCTTGGAAATTATAAATTCCTAAAACTATCTCAAAAACTCTGTATCGATCCAAGGATCGCGTTTCCATGGATAGAATGCAATTCCGACCCACAGATTAAAAGTTACATGTGTTTTAAATGTCATCGTACGCAAGAGGGGGTGGTCCGGACTGGTTCGGCCGGTCCACACCCCCTGGATCGGCCCAAGCCCGCCGGCCCGCGACTCAGTCGGCTGAGCAGCTGCAGCCCGCAGTTCGCCCGTACGGACCGCGGTCCACCGAACTAGGCCAGCCTGGAGGCTGGTCTTCCTTCCAGGTGGGGACCCGCAAAGGCGGGTCCGCTGTCTGCCGGCTGGGGTCACTAACCCCAGTCTTCTGCGTCTTCGCGCCCTATTCGCGCCGGCTCGCCGTCGCCCCCAGCTGACCGCCTCACCGACGCTGCTCACCCAGCTGCTCCCACTAAAGACCGCCTGCCAACCGTGTTCACCGCCTTAGCCACTCGCCGAAGCCCACTACGCCACCGCCGTGAACCGCCGGTCCGCCACGCGGAGCCGCTGGACCGGCCTGAAACTCACCGGAAACCCCCAAACAACCTTCAAAATTCTCCGGACCGTTGCGGACGCCTCAGGATTCAGATTTTTGAACCATTACTACTGTCGGAAATCTCAGAACAAGTACTACAAAACCACAAGCCTCGCACGACAAAAAACATCAATTTGATGCTATAATTTAGGTTTAAAGAGAGGTTCGAAATTAAAACATGAAACAAAGAACCCCTACTTGTAGGGGCGTAGCCCGATGCTTCACGGTCGATCCGATCCTCACCAGAACTGCAACCACCTTGAAGAGAAGGGCTTGAGGAGAGGTAAGGGCTTGAGGAGCTTCTTCTTCCAGAGAGAAAATGGAGGGAGGGGATGTTTGTGCTTAAGTAGAGTCTTAAAAAAAATTAATTTAATTAATTTTTATTAATCTCCCACGAAAGGACCCACATCCGAAACTCTCGATGGGGTTGAGGTTAAGCCTACCCTAGGGTAAAAACCACCTCCCAAGAACAATAGAGGTCTCAAAATTCAAATCTGAGGTCCCGTTCAAAAGTTATAGAACTAAATGACTGAGGCCGTTAAATTATGAAAAGGCCCTTGGTGGCATTTTTCACAGAAGACTCGTGCCCGTGAATGTTACATCCATTCTAGGGTAAATGACACGCTCTGGACTCAACGGTGATCTTAGTTTTCCAATCTGAGCCACCATTTAAGAGATACTTGATTTTAACCATTAAATGAATAAATTAATTATTTTATTTATCTATTTAACGTTCCCTTAATGGGCGAGGGGTCCCAACATCCTGAGCCGACATGATTTATGTCATTATTAGGGTAAAAATCCAATTTAGGATCCATCCATACACTCAGATTTCTGATCAGAAACACTGTTTAGGCGTTACCCTATTTATTTGGTGTTCTAGTGTGAATGCACTGAAAATTCAATTCCCACCACACCGGGGCACAGAATCGCACGCCGTCTGAAGGCGATGCTCGGGAATAACATCAAGAATATTCCAAAGTCTTTTATAGAATAAAATTGGGTTCTTAAATAATTCCCTCCTTCAATATTTTCACCCCCCTAAAAGAAATACCAGGGAACAACTTAGCGTACTGAGCCCACACCTGGATCTCCAATACCCAAAAGAACTCTTGCACAGTCCCGCGTCACCACACACAGACCAGATGATTTGATCTGTTCATGCGAGGTCTGCCCTTGCCGATGACGTGCATAGGATCACACCCACATCATCTTAGGTGAGTCAGGTGGGAGACACTATGCCCCCAAACCAGCCTTTGGGGTTAGGGAAAGTCGGTTGGGAACCACTCCATCCCTTTGCACGACCTCAAACGGCCCGAAGGCCCTCGAGGGTAGCTTACATCCCCGATTGAACCCCCACGTTGCACACCGTGACTGCAATAACCGTTTGGACCCAGATCAAACATCAGTGATTCCATCCTTCAGAATATCCATATGGTGAAACACCCATGGATATCTGGTCACACACGATCTCACAGTCAATGTCCCATGACCAAGACTCTCATACACGCTCGAAAGGTGAATGAATCGCTACCATTTCCTGAAGAGAAAGGTTCCATGCATTTTATTACACTAACACAGGGTTACACTGATGCCCCACATCACACTGGTAACAACTCAAGAAAGAAGTTGGGAGAAAAGAATTTCACACACAGAGCATAACAATTCTACTTGAAAAAAGTAGAAGAGCTGTAGAGAATAACTCTTATCACCACATGGTCTGTAGGATCGTAGAAATCCAAAGCTCGTGGTTGTCCATGGTCCCAACTCTATGCTCCCGGAGACTGACGTGGACCTCTTGGTGGTGATGGTAAGACCTCGTAAAGTCATCCCCCACTACCATCTCCTCCCTCTCCTCCACTAGCACCACCTATCTGCGTACCACTCCGATCATGGCCATGCCTCTGTCGTGGTGGTGCACCCGCTGCCTGCTCGATATTCTCAGCATGCCTGGTCAGGCAGTCCCATGCCAGGTGACCTCATCCATCTCAAGAATAGCACTGGAACTCTCCGGGCTGACCTGGTGCCCTCCGGAACCACTATGGTGTACGACCACACCCCTGATTCCGGTTATCGGAAAGCCACTAGTGTTGAGGTTCTGTCATCCAACACCCGCTAGCAGCGGCAGACGTCTCAGCTCTGACGTGCCTGCTACAACCACCAACTGTAAAGCATGGTAGGAAACTCTCAGTCACCATTTCCTGCTCTTACACCTCAACATAAGTGGGAATGCACAAGGATACTATGATAACACAAATCTCTCTACGGAGACCCTGCTCGAACTTTCGTGCTCAGAAGTTACCGTCATGGGCCAAGTCCATCTAAAAGCATGCACGATATGCAAAACTAGTCGCATAATCAGCCACCGTCATCCCTACCTACTGAAACTGTAGGAGATCCTGCATCCGAACAAAGTGTAAGCAGTAGTGGTAAAACTACTCATGGAACAACAGATGAAAGTCGCTCCACAAAAGCGACGACTCATTAAGAAACTAAGTCACCAGACTCCACTAATGCCCAAATGCTCCATGGAAAAGGCTGGCGACCAAAGACACCATAAGATCTATCGGCGTCAGCACTAGAATGAAGTGGTGAACCACTATCTCTAGCCAAACCTCTGCTTCCTAAGGGTCTGTGTCACCACTGAACCTCAGCGGTGTCTGTCACTGGAACTCATAGTGCGTGCTCAACCTGCGCTCAAGATCCGTCTGCTCTGCAAGAGGTGTCTTCTACTCACCAGGTGGCTGTGATACTACCGGCCCACCTGGAGAATGGGGCTCGCATGATGGGTCTTGGACTGAGCCCTCATAGCTCACAAGGTCGTCGTCACGAACCAAAGCTGGTATCCTAGCTGGCTGTCTTCGCGGAGACATCCTGAATGTTATCAAGGAGTTCACGATTAGATGAGCATATATGTATATAACAGTAACAAAAATGGGGAGCTGACTCAAGAAGGATAGTCAAGACTCAATCCTATGTGATGCACAAATCAATTTTCTCAGCAATGAGTGTCTCATAATGCCGAGTTGACAAACGGGTTATCAGGGTCCTAGTGAATGGATACATCGGCCGCCGCACCATCACTGGACTCCCTATCCTGAGAGCCTTTCTCGAGACACGTTAACAATGTTGCCCTAAATACTAAAAAATTACTTTTTAGGGACGTCTGAAAAATGTCCCAAGGAATGAACCACCTCTGATACCACTTTTTCATGACCCGACCCTACCTGGGCTCGATCCACAACTACCCCAAGCCCGCCTCCATAGGCTAGGGGCTGGCGATAAGTGCTGAAGGCTAAACAATTTGGGGAGGCCTTTTCCTAAGTAACTGTACACACACATGAAACCCACTTAATGTAGAAGTGCAGAGTAAAAGGAAAAGTAAAGTACTAAATGTTATAAGCAACCACAAAAGTGCGTCGACCTCTAAATAGTTCAAAGTAAATACAGAAGGAAAACTGAAAAGGAAAAGGGAAAAACACGCGCCCAACCAGAAAAGCTCCACAACCTGGAAACAGGTAAACAAAAGTAAATAGCTGAGAGAGTACCACACCTAGAACCCGACTAAAACCACCACGTGAGGTCTAAGCTCCCGAACTCCTATGCTCCACTGAAGTCACGACCAACCTGTTCATCGTCTGCAAGGGCAAACCAAGTGCGGGCAATGCCCAAGCAGGGGTGAGTATAAAAAATACTTAGTAGGATGCCCCGAAGGCTCGAGGGAGCATCAAAGGAGGTACTAAAAAGGTGAGAAGTAGATCGAACAAGGAAATTTAAAGGAGTATGATCAAGAGTGCTGTAATGAGTACAAATCAACCCAACAAGAGGAAGGAAGTAGACTTATCCAAACACAAGGAGCTAGAAGTGGTGAGAAGATGAACTTCTCTTCGATTCTTCACTACATATAGCAGAAGAGTAGACTCCTCTAACCGCAAGAATCTAGACACAGAAAGCATGTGGCATACCCCACATGTCTTCGCCTCTCTAGGAAGGTGAGTAACCAAAAGCTAAGGAGTGAGTACTGGAACAAGGTATATACATAACCATATTCTCAATCAAGAAGCATGTACAAGGTCTTAAGGGGATCTCCATCCCGTAGCTCATCCCAAGAAAGTGAGTATCCAATAGTCAAATAAGTAAACACTATCGATGCTCAGTATCAGCACGTCTTCCTCGAACTACAAGTCATGGGGCTCAAATCACCGCACCTTGACACTATCCGCTTTGGGTGACATTGACTCACCCGCATGGTTTTAGGTCGCATCTCAAGGACACGTCTTGGTGGGGAAATCACCCCTAATACTTGAGAGTTCTGGGGGAAGTCAAACCACACCTCGTCAGTACCACATAGTCGAGAGGTCTTCTCAATGTTGACAGGTTCTCACTGCCCAGCCCCGCGAAATGGTAATCCACTAGAGGGAGACCCGGATCTTCTCTAGCCATCCCTGCTGGACGATACCGCACTGGCCATCCCTTCTCGATGGTACACCACTAGCCATCCCTATTGGATGGTACCTCAGTAGCCATCCCTACCGGATGGTACCTCACTAGTAACTGGAACATGTTGCGATAGATCGCAGAAGGAAGATATGATCTCGATACACAACTATGGATTCTGCGCCCACGGCTCATAGGGGGCTCTATACCCTACTGGAAACAACCTCCTGGGTAGAGGATTGGTGCCAGCGTAATGTGTTAGTCACACTAATACACAAAGAACCCTACTAGGGAACATGAAGGGATGTGAGGATCTCCCCGGGCCTCTCGGGGTGATACATGCCCCAATCCGCTGAATCTACTGTCGAAGCGGACCGAGACAACTCACTCCAGAAAGTGGGAGAACACTCACACTGTACGAACGCACGTAGCCGTAAATGATGTCGTAGTCTGGTGAAAGGGACAAAACACTGAAAACCCCCTCAACTGATAGAACATGGGAACGAAAACAACTCTACCAGTCAATCCATTGAGAACAGAACCAGGTGACCCACTCAACCCTTCTGGTCGAAACCATCAAGAAAAGGAGGACCCTCTACGTCATGAGAGGTCAAAGGTACGTAAACTAGAACACATCACATGCATGGGTCCCTCACAACATGCGGCCCAAAATCACCTCCAAACCATCGAAAAAATGTTCTTAGGTGAAAACTACAACATGTACCTCCAAGCATTCCTGTATACTCCCAGAGTATACCACATTTCTAGCCCAAGGGCTATGATGCACACGACACCCAAAGTTAACACGAAGGGAGAAAGCATAGTTTCACCAACCTACTTCCTCCAAGACCCTAGCACTGCTAACCACATATCTTTGAACATCAACTTCACTCACAGGGGAGTGAACGTGATCACACGCCAAGGGTTCCCGACAAACACTGCAGGAAGACCCACAAACGGTACATCTTTCATTCTTCCACATTTAATGAGATCTTGTAAGAGACTCCGCACATCCAAATGAATCATACCAATGTAATACTTTTGGAAAAATATCCGATATTAACTATTTACATGCATCCAATGAATACCCGATGAAAAAGTTGCCAGCACCACTTTACACCCGAACATCGTCCCGTGGTCCCGATCCTCGGTCCCGAAAATAGTCGGGCGCATCACACCATTGTGATCTCCTCGTAAAGACACGTCAAATTTACTACTTACTTACATGAAATGGATGTCCTGAGAAAAAGATACATTTCTCCGTACCACACATGAGTGGTGCTTCGTGGGACTCGCATCTCGGTCCCGAAGCGCAACGAATGGATCACACCATTGCGATCCTCTCTAAAAATTACACAAGATTGATTATCCACTTATCTGAAACGGACACCTGGTGTTAAAGATAGAAATCATGGCCAACTCCCAAAATGGACCTAAAGGGGACCGCACCACCGTGCGGAAATAAAGCAGGCGGATTGTGCCAATGCAATGCCCTTAGAAAAACACCAAAAAATGAATACTTACATGCCTTGAAAGGACATCCGACGAGAAAGTTGTAAAGCGCTGTATGTAGCTTAAAAAGATGGGCCATGGGGCCCACGTATCAACTCTAGTTTCAACACATGAAAACCCATTTTAAATCATCATCTCGACACTAGGGTCTCAATGCCTCTGACTGCGCCCAAATCGATCTCCAGACGCGCTCGCGCCATCCAAAATTTTTTTGATAGTGCGATAAATAGTATTTAGCAGACGCTTTGCGTCGCCGAGCCCCCATCTTGGAAATTATAATTTCTCAAAACTGTCTCAAAAAATCCATCTCGATCCAAGGATCATGTTTCCATAGATGACACGCAATTCTGACCCATGTTTTAAAAGTTACAGGCATTTTAAACATCATCAGACGTAAGAGGGGGTTGTCCGGACCGGTCCGGCCGGTCCACAACCCCTGGACCGGCCCAAGCCAGCCGGCCCGCGGCTCATCCTGCTGAGCCACCGTGGCCCGAAGTTTGCCCATGCGGACTGTGGTCTACCCAACTGGACCGGCCCGGAGGCCGGTCTTCCTTCCACCCGGGGACCTGCAAAGGCGGGTCCGCTGTCTACCGTCCGGTGTCGCTGACCCCTGTCTTCTGCATCGTCGTGCCCCGCTGGTGCCCGCTCGCCGTCACCCCGAGCTGACCGCCTTGTCGACGCCGCTCACCCAGATGCTCTCGATTAAGAACACCCACCGACCGCGCTCTCCGCCTCAGCTGCTCGCCGTAGCCAGCAAAGCCACTGCTGTGAACCGTTGGTCCACCACGCAGAGCCGCCGGACCGGCCTAAAACCCGCTGGAAACTCCCAAACAACATTCAATCTTCACTGGACCACTATGGATGCCTCCGGATTCATATTTTCGAACCGTAACAAGCTTCAAAAAGCTCAGAACAAGTAATACACAACCAAGGGCTTCACTTGACAAAACAACATCAATTCGATGCTATAATTTATGTTCAAATGAGAGGTTTGAAATTAAAGCACGAAACGAAGAACCCCTACCTGCAGGGGCGTAGCTCGATGCTTAACGGTCGATCCGCTCCCCACCAGAACCACAACCTCCTTGAAGAGAAGGGATTTATGAGAGGGGAGGGCTTTAGGATATTCTTCTGCCAGAGAGCAAATGGACGAGGGAGGGGATGTTTGTGCTTAAGTAGAGTCTTAAATAAATAAATTTAATTAATTTTTATTAATCACCCATGAAAGGACCCACATCTGAAAATCTAGACGGGGTCGAGGTTAAGCCTCTCCTAGGGTATAAACAACCTCCCAAGCATAATGGAGGTTTCAGAATTTTAATCCGAGGCCCTGTTTAAAAGTTATAGAACTCAACGACTGAGGTCGTTATATTATGAAAACACCCCTGGTGGAATTTTTCACAGAAGACCCATGCCAGTGAAAGTTACACCCCTTATAGGGTAAACGACACACTCCGGACTCAACGGTGCCCTCAGTTTTCCAATATGAGCCACCATTTAAGAGATACACGAGTTTAACCATTAAACGAATAAATTAATTATTATTTTTTATCTCTTTAACGTTCTGTTAATGGGTGAGGGGTACCAACATCCTACGCCGACATGATTTATGTCGTTCCAAGGGTAAAACCCCAATTTTGGATCCATCCATACACTCATATTTCTGATCCAAAACACCGTTTAAGATTTACCCTATTTATTTGGCGTTCCCAGTGTGAATGCACTAAAAATTTAATTCCGACCACACCGGGGCTCAGAATCGCACACCGTCTGAAGGCGCTGCTCTGGAATAACATCAAGAATATTCCAAAGTATTTTATAGAAAAAAACCAGGTTCTTACCATTATGTTCCTTAGGTGTTTTTTATGTATTAAGTATTCCACAAAAGTAATGTAATGTTCATGTATGTTATGCTTGGGTATCTACAGAAACTAACCTCAGAATAACACAAGAGAGAAAAGTCATGCTTATGGGATCACTACTGTTGAGGTTGAAGTTGAAAAAGACATGGTGGTAGGTAATTTAATGGTTTCCTCAAGTTTATCCAGTGCTTTATTTGATTATAAATTATCCCATTGTTTAATATCGTCCCAATTTGCTATGAAAATCAGATACTTTAAATTTGACTTAACAAGGGAGTTGTCAGTCAAAACACCTAAGGGAAGTTTCATTGCAATAATGTTTTGTGAATCAGTTCCCATTAAGGAATATAAATGCTCTTTATCTGATGGTCTCATTGTCATACCCATGAGTGAATTGGATATAATCCTCAGAATGGATTGGATTTCAAAAAATGATGCGAAAATTTATTGTAATAAGAATGTGGTTACAATTTTCGAGGATGATAAGGCGGTCCTTATCTTTATAGAAGAAACATCACCACCCGATTCTTATCTAGATCCGCCCCCAGTAGATCTACTAAATTAAATTATTGGTAAAGAATAGAATGAAACAAATATGGGTGAGGAAAATAATGTTTGAATAGAGGACATACATATTGTTCAAGAATATGTTGATATTTTTCTAGAGGATTTACCTAGACATCCTCTAGAACGAGAAATTGAGTTTTCCATTGAATTAATTCTTAGTTCAAGGCCCATATCGAAGCCCCCATATAGAATGGACGTTGTGGAATTCAGGGATATAAAGAAACAACTAAAGGAATTGAGTAACAAGATATTTATTCGCCCTAGTGTTTCTCCATGGGGAGCCCTTGTCCTTTTTGATAAAAAGAAATACAGATCTATGAGGTTGTGCATTGACTACAGGGAGATCAATGCAATAATAATAATGAACAAATATCCCCTATCTCGCATTGATGATTTATTTAACCAACTTCATGGTGATCAATGTTTTTCGAAGATTGACCTTTGATTTGTATATCATCAGTTGTGTGTGAAGTAGGAAGAAATTTCGAAAACTGCATTTCAAACCAGGTTTGGGCATTACGAGTTTATAGTAATTCATTTGGATTGACTAATGCACCCTCTGTCTTCATGGATCTAATGAATAGAGTTTTAAGGAATATCTTAATGACTTTATAGTGGTATTTATTAATGATTTTTGGTATACTCACAAAGATACGAAGATCATGAAAATTACTTGTGCATTATCCTAAGGACTCTCAGAAGAAATGAATTATATGGTAAGTTTAACAAGTGTGAATTCTGGCTTCAAGAGATTTTTATTCTTGGACATATTGTCTCTAATGATGGAATATCTATTGATCCTTAAAAGAACATGGTAATCCAAGAATGGCTAGCACCGATAAGTATAATTGAAGTACATAGTTTTTTTGGTTTAGCAGGTTTTTATCAATGTTTCGTCATGAATTTTGCCCTATTGGCTAACCCATTAACCAAGCTCACACCTAAAGGGGTTAAATTTGTTTTGAAAAAAGGCTGTGAAGAATGTTTTGATGAATTGAAGAGAAGATTAGTTAATGATTCTATCTTGACTCTACCATTAGGGAATGATGGGTTTGTTATTTATAGTGATTATTCAAAGAAAGGACATGGTTGTGTCCTTTTGCAGAATGATTGAGTTTTTGACTATGGATCACGACATCTAAAAAGTTAGGAGAAAAACTATCCTACTCATGATATTGAGTTACCAGCTATAATATTTTCTCTAAAAATATTGATGCACTATCTCTATAGTAAACAAATGCGGGATTTATACTAATCACAAGAGTTTGAAGTATATTTTTTCACATAAAGAACTCAACTTGAGGCAAAGTGGATGGCTTTAACTACTCAAGGAGTATGATTGCACTATAAAATACCACCCAGGGAAGGCAAATAAGGTGGAAGATGCTTTGAATAGAAAGGACCGTGGAGTTTTGAACAAGATGATAGTTGAAAGGGATCCTATTTGCATGGATCTAGTAAAGATGGATGTGAGAATAACCATGGAAGGTGAAGCATCAATACTTATTCAAATTGTTGCCAAACCATATTTACTAAAAAGGATAAAAAGTTCTTAGATTGATGATGAGGAGTTTCAAAAGATGATTAAAGATGTAAATGATGGGTGATTGAGTGACTTTGTATATGAAGATGAAATTTTGAAATTTGGGAAGAGACTTTGTGTTCTCGATATACCTGATCTAAAAAGGGAATTATTGGATGATTCTCATAGCTCAAATTTATTTCTACATCTAGGGAGCACCAAGATGTGTAGAGATTTAAAGGAACAATTTTGGTGGGACAACATGAAGAAGGAGATTTCTAATTTTGTGTCAAGATGTATGGTTTGTTAACAACTAAAAGCTAGAAGGCAGCAGCCTGGAGGAGTCACGCAACCACTTCCCATACCTGAGTGGAAATGGGATGATATTATGATTAACTTTTTCATTGAGCTACCAAAGACACCTAGAAGGAATGATGTAATATGGGTCATTGTTTATCATCTTACCAGGTCATCACATTTTCTTCCTATAAGAGATCATTTTCCACAAGAACGTCTAGAAAGACTATATATTAATGAAGTTGTAAGACTTCAGGAAGTACACCTATCGATTGTTTCTGATCGTGACCCCTGTTTTATATCAGGATTCTGGAAAAGTCTTCAGAAATACCTAGATACTGAACTTCATTTGGGCACTGTCTACCACCCTCAAACTGATGGACAATCAAAATAAACTATTCAATCCTTAGAGGAAATGTTGAGATCTTGCTCGCATGACCTTCAAGGTATGTGGGATCAATATTTACCTCTGGTAGAATTTTTCTATGACAATAGCTTCCATTCAAGTATTCATATGACACCATATGATGAGTTATATGGAAAGAGATGTCACACGACAACTTGTTGGGATGATGTTGGTGAAAGAAAACTTATCGGCCTAGAACTTGTTGAGGAAACAATGGAAAAAGTAAAGATTATCCAAACCCACATCAAAGCAGCCCAATGTAGGAAAAAGAGGAATGCCGATAACCGAAGGAAGGATTTGGAATTTCAAGTAGGTGACCATTTTTTCTTGAAGGTATCTCAATGGAAGGGTGTTATACGTTTCAGTAAGAAGGGTAAAGTGAGTCCCTGGTACATTGAACCATTCAAAATTCTAGAACGAATTGGGGCTGTAGCTTACTATTTGGTAATGCCGTCAAGTCTCTCCCAAGTTCATGATGTGTTCCACGTATCACTGTTGAGAAAATACATGCCTGACCCAACAAATGTACTCACCTATGAGGAAATTGTACTGGAACCTGATTTGTCTTATTGTGAAGATCCTATCAAAATTCTTGATACCTGGATACAGGTGCAGAGAAACTGGATGACTTGTCTGGTAAAAGTTCTATGGAGAAACCATATGACAAAAGAGGCAACGTGGGAACCCGGGGAACTTATGATGAAGAACCACCCAAATCTTTTTATGCAATAATATTTTAGAAATTTCAAGGAAGAAATTATTTTAAGGAGGGGAAAATGTAACACCCCAAGCTTCCACAATACGTTTCTTTTTGAATAATGAAATAGCTTGCAATGTACGCAACTTCGAGGTTCTAACACACCACGACCACTATGGGAAAAATAGCATTTTGCGACGGGCTATTTGCGATGATAATTAATCCTATTACAAATAGTATGTCCCATAGGTTATTTGCAACGAGGGATTCTACCCATCACAAATACATCATTAATTGCGACGAGATTTGGGGTCCCGTCACAAAAGGTTTGGTGCGGTTTGCGTGGCAAGCTGCGAGAAGGTTATTTGCAACGGGGGGTATTCCCCCGTCACAAATAATGCGCCAGTCCACGAGTATTTGCGACGGGTCCCATCACAAATACCCGGCTGCGGTATATAGGTTTTCGTGACGGGATGTTCTCCCGTCACAAATAGTGTGTCAGCTGGAACCCTTTGTGATGGGTCCCGTCGCAAATACTCTTTTAACCGCCATCTGTAATGAATGCAGGTGAAGGTTTTTGCGACGGGACCCCTCGTAAAAAAAATTATTTGCGAAGGGCAGCCCGTCGCAATTAATCACGTCGCAACTAATCTAACCTATATATACCCCATTCGTTTTTTCAAATCCACCTCTAATTTTTTACACTTTCTCTATCTCTAAACACAATTTTTAGAGAGAAAATTTGTGTTAGTTTGTTTTTTTCCACAAAAAGTTTGGAAGCCATCTACATCAATTGGAGATCATGATCGAAGGTATTTATATTTTTTTAAAAGTTAGTATTTATTTCATTTTTTATGTTATTTTTAATTATTCTTGATTAGTTGTAATTAAATTAGATTTAAATTCTTTTGTTATCAGTGTTTATTTATAACAATAAATTGAAATTATTATTACCAATTTTTAATAATTAGTTATAAATAGTAATAAATAGTAATAATTGGTAATAAATAGTAATAAATATGAATAATAAGATAAATAGGAATAATTAGCAATAAGTAGCAATAAATAAAAAGAAATAAAAATAATAAGCAATAAATAGGAATAATTAGAAATAAATAGGAATAATTAGTAATAAATAAGAATAATTAGTAATAAATAGTAATAAATAGTAATAAATAGTAATAAATAGGAATACTTTGGAATAAATAGGAATAAATTGAAATAAATAGGAATAAATTGTAATAATTAGGAATAAATAGCAATAATAAGGAATAAATAGCAATAATTAAGAATAAATAGTAATAAATAGGAATAAATAGCAATAATTAAGAATAAATAGGAATAAATTGGAATAAATTGTAATAAATAGGAATAATTAGAAATAAATAAGAACAATTAGTAATAAAAGGGAATAATTAGTAATAAATAAGAATAATTAGTAATAAATAGGAATAATTATTAATAAATAGGAATAATTAGTAATAAATAGGAATAAATAGGAATACATAGTAATAATTAGGAATAAATAGCAATAATTAGCAATAAATAGAAATAATTAGCAATAAATAGAAAAAATTAGCAATAATTAGCAATAAATAACAACAATTAGCAATAAATAGAAATAATTAGTAATAAATAACAATAATTAGTAATAATTTACAATAATTAGTAATAATTATTAATAATTAGCAATAAATAGTAATAATTAGCAATAATTAGTAATAAATTAAAATAATTATTAATAAATAGGAATAATTAACAATAAATAGGAATAATTAGCAATAAATAGTAATAAATAGCAATAAATATCAATAATTAGCTATAATTAGCAATAAATAACAATAAATAGTAATAAATAGTAATAAATAGCAATAAATAGGAATATATAGTAATAAATAGGAATAAATAGTAATAAATAGAAATAAATATTAATAAATAAGAATAATTGGCAACAAATAGGAATAAATATAAAATAATTAGTAATAAATAGCAATAATTTGGAATAATTTGGAATAATCTGGAATAATTAAGAATAATTAGTAACAAATAGAAATAATAAGTAATAAACCGCAATAATTAGTATTAATTAGCAATAATTAGTAATAAATAGCAATAATTAGTAATAAATAAGAATAATTCTAAATAAATATAAATAATTAGTAATAATTAGGAATAATTCCTAATAAATGGGAATAAATAGTAATAAATACGAATAAATAGTAATAATTCATAATAAATTGGAATAATTCACAATAAATATAAATAATACGCAATAAATAGGAATAATTCGCAATAAATAGGGATTATTCGAAATAAGTAGAAATAATGAGCAATAATGAGCAATAATTATCAATAATTAGAAATAAATTTAAATATTTAGAAATAAATAGGAATAATTAGAAATAATTAGCATCAAATAGAAATAATTAGCAATAAATAGGAATAAATAGCAATAAATAGGAATAAGTAGCAATAAAAAGGAATAAATAGAAATAATTAGGAATAAATAGCAATAATTAAAAATAAATAGCAATAATTAGAAATAAACAGGAATAGTTAGGAATAAATATGAATAATTAGAAATAATTAAGAATAATTAGTAATAAATAGGAATAAATAGAAATGAATAGGAATAAATAGTAAAAAATAGCAATAAATAGCAATAAATAATAATAACTAGCAATAAATAGTAATAATTAGTAACAAATAGCAATAATTAGAAATAAATAGTAATAATTTGTAATAAATAATAATAATTAGCCATAAATAGTATCAATTAGCAATAAATTGTAATAATTAGCAATATATAGTAATAATTATTAATAAATAGCAAAAATTGTAATAATTACCAATAATTAGCAATAAATAGGAATCATTCACAATAAATAGGAATAATTAGCCTTAAATACGAATAATTAGTAATAAATAGGAATAATTATAAATAATTAGTAATGATTTGGAAAAATTAATATTAATTAGAAATAATTAGAAATAATTAGTAATAATTAACAATAAATTTGAATAAATAAGAATAAATACGAAAAATATGAATAATTGGTAATAATTAGAAATATTTAGGAATAATTAGGAATAATTAGCAACAAATAGTAATAAATAAGAAATAAATAGGAATAAGTAGCAATAATTGGGAATAATTAGGAATTAATTGGAAAAAATAAGAATAATTAGAAATAAATAGGAATAATTAGGAATAATTAGCAACAAATAGTAATAAATAAGAAATAATTAGGAATAAGTAGCAATAATTGGGAATAATTAGAAATTAATTGAAAAAAATAAGAATAATTAGAAATAAATAGGAATAAATAAGAATAAATACGAATAAATAGGAATAAATAGGAATATATAAGAATAATTAGGAATAAATATGAATAAATATGAATAAATAGGAATAAATATAAATAATTAGTAATAATTAGAAATAATTAGTAATAATTAGGGATAATTAGTAAAAATTAGTAAAAATTAATAATAAGTAGGAATAATTTGGAATAATATCAATTTTAATAACTTGTATTAACTTGGAACAATTTCTAGTGGATTTAAGACACTCCTTTTGCTTGATGACTCTTCTTCTTTCAACTTTCACGGACTAAAAACATTATCAAAAGTATGCTGCTACGTATACATATCCAGTCATATATGCACGATTTTGAATATGTCTTCACAGGAACACATTTTTCATAATGTTTTTAGCTGGTGATAGTTGCAAGAAGATGATTCCTCGATAAAAATGGGGCTCTTTTCTCCGAAAACTCATTTACTTGTGTCTTTTTCACACTAAAATAAGAATGAAGAATCTACTTAGAGGTATGATTATACATTCTTTTATTTACGAGAATGAATATGTCTACCTCTAGGAAGATTCTTTACTGTGATTTCAGTGAGATAAATTTTCATGTAAATGAGCTTTCAGACAAAAGTGTAGCGGTCAATCCACTGGAAATTGTGTCACCCAAAATTAATGGTAATTATAAAGTAGTAGTTGTAATTGTTTATCTTCTTTTTTCAGATATTGTTTTTATAACTTCAAATTATTCCAAACAAGTTATGATTTTATATTTTGTAGAAAAATATGGAACAAGGAAATCAAAATTGGTCATTATTAGATGATCACACTTAGATAAATCAGCACAGAAATCAAAACAGTTCTAGTATAAATACTGTATATATTGAGGGTTTTGAAGCTTTCTTATCATTTGCATCATCAAAACCAAAATATGTTTCAGAAAGAATAATTAAGTGTCCATGTAAAAAATGTGCTCTGAGAACATTTGACACATTTGAAAAGGTTGGGGGACATCTCTTGCAGTATAGTTTTCAACCAGATTATTTTTTTTGGTATCAACACGGTGAACGCAGTTCCAAAGAAGATACTAATAACTTGATTCCAGATCCATCATAGTTTCAAAATTTAGCACAAGATGTTACATGTCCATCTGTTCAACAAACTAAAACTCAACATGATATCAATTTAACTCATAATTTTGAACCATATGAATTTTATGAGTTGTTGAGGTTTGGTGAGGATGAATTATATCTTCATTTCAAGATAAGAAAAATAGAAACTGTTACAAAATTTATGGCTATTAAATCAGATAATGTAATGTGAAGCAACTGTTTTGAATCACTATTTGCTTTGGTTAAAGGACTGGTACCCAAAGGAAATGTGTTGCCTGCAAATTGCTATGAGAGAAAGAGACTACTTCAGTAGAACCACATCCAGTTTGAGTAAACTAATTTTGGATGATGATGACACCCCACAATTAAGGGTCGATGATGAAGAAAATGTTAATGATGTTACAAATGAATTTGAAATGAAAAAATATGATGAAACTAAAACTTATATAAATATTGAGGATGTTGGGGAGGGATAAATAGACATTGACATCGTCAGATATGAACATGATGATGAAGGTGAACATTGAAACAGTTAAATGTTGGTTATAATCATAACTAATATATATCTATGTATAATAGTTATTTGCAACTATCCGCTAACAATAATCATTTTGTGTTTCAGATAGAACTTGGTCTAGATCGTGAGTTATAGGAGGCTGAGCTACCTTTGTATGAGGGAGATTTGGGATCATATGGCACTCAACCTACTGGCTATTCAGGGGGTTTGTGGAGGGGACACGATCTTGCGCGACGGATGATTCCCGACCCTATCCCCGAGCGACGTCCATATATTGGCTTCGATCCATGCACATAAAGGTATGGTAACCAGTATATTTCAGTTATCTTTCATTAATTTATTTATATATAAACTAATTGTTTGATTATTTATTATTTTTTCAATGTTTTTCACATTTAACTATTGGATATGGGAGCACTATCTTAAACAATTATTTTTCTCAGCCATGGATCACATGGGAATATATTCTCGTTGATTTGCAGCTTGAAATGTTCAATCATTGGCTGTTACGTAAATAAAAAATATTTATTTTGAAATTTATTTAATTAATAACTTGATATTATAAATTATTTATAGGGTTTATGGAATCACATCTATGATATCATGTGTGGTGCTATCCACGTGGCATGAGAGGCGTCTATGCTTGACCGTTTCCATCAGTTTTTGCATAATTTGAGATGGACATGCACCGTCTGACTCGTAGTTTAGGGATGAAGTTCCCTCCACCATCTTCTACATCTCCTCCACCTCCTCTAGAAGATGACCTCCCTCCATGATTTTTTATGTTAAAAACATTTGAATTCAATATTTGTTGTAATATGAACTATTTTCAGTTTCTGTCTTTTATATTGGTGCGAATATTACATAATTTTTTTAATTTTTAATATTTTATTATTTATTATTACTACTATATTTTTTAATGTTTGTTTATTCTACAAATAATAATAATAATATTTTATGAGTTTTTTATATTGTTTCTGAATATTGAGAATATTAATATTTTTTTATTATTTTAATAATAATAATATTAAAATTTCATTAATTAAAATTTTATTAATTTTATTTTTTAGTATTATATTTTGTATAGTTTGTTTAATTTACAAATAATAATAATAATAATAATAATAATATTTTATGAATATTATATTTTTTTGAGAATATTGAGAATTTTAATAGTTTTTATTTTTTTATTTTAATAATATTAAATTTATTTTCTCATTAATTATAATTTAAATAAATAAATATCTTTTTATTTTGGTTATTATTTACGACAAGATCTTTTGCGATGGGTTCCCATAAAAAATAGTTTAAAAATATATATATTAAATTGTATTTGCGATGGGCCCTTGGTACCATCACAAATACTATTTGCGACAGGCCCGTTGTAATTAGTTTATTTATATATAATGTCTATAATCAAGGAGTTATTTATGATGGGAAACATACCCATCGCAAAAAATAGTTTTTACAATGGGTACATCCTGAAAAATATTTTTTTGCGACGCCGTTTTCTGCAACGAGCCATTTGTGACGGGACCCTGTCACTAAAGCTTATTTGTGATGGGATCTCATCCCAAATAGCCCATTGCAAATAACACAAATTCTAGAAGTGGACCAATCAAACTAGTCATTAAGAATTGTAATATTCAATTTTTGAAATTTTATAAAATGTAATTTGTTTTTGAATTCAGAATATCGAAATTAGCTTAGGGTGAATTTTTTGTATTTTTTTTAAAAACATTCAATTTTTGATGAATAGTGAAAAACACTACAATATTGGATAAAACTGAATTTTTATATAAATAATTATTTATTTTATTTAAATTTATTTTAGGTCAAAATAGATACATAATAACTATATAAGTTCAATTTAATTCATTGAAGTCATTTTATAATAAGTATAGATATATAAAAATTTTATTGAACTTTTTATCGTCTTTTACCTACCTCCTAGGAGCATTTGCAAATTTGCATAAAACATAATTTTACTATTTCTGTGAGTTGATTTTAAAAATTCCTAGAGAAATTTTTAATATTAGTAAGTAAAATGTGGTTCAATAAAATGAAAATAATTTTTGGTGAATAATAACTTTTGACTTTTATTTACCGCAGTTAAAAGTAAATAGGTTAATTAAACGAAAAAATGACATCAAAATTACCCCAATACATGTTTTAATTCTATTATATAAGTATAATTCAACTTAAAACAACCTTAGGAATAAAATATGACCCCTTTGGTCTACTTGGATTATATTAGGACATTTATCATTATTTTATTTAATGAAGAGTAAAAAGAGTTAAATTCAAAGTTTAATAACTAAATCATTTTTAATATAGAGTTACAGACAATATAAATTCGATTATATATATTCATTAGAAATTTAAAAAGATTTCCTACATAAAGTTATTTTATTTATAATATTTATACATTAAATAATTTTATTTATTTATGACACAATGATGATGTAATAATTACATTATTAACGAAATATTAAAATAATTGATATTATAGATATCCAAATAAATTTAAATTGAGACTTATGATGAATTAAATTACTTTTATTGGTTAATATGACATGTTATAGTTGGTTAAATAAATATTATTCTAAGTGATAATGTTTTAATGGCTTTCAAAAAAATTAAATACTAAATAGTGTCAAAATTGACATAATTGAGTATCTAAAACAAATACTATATTATTAATTGATAATATTCATAAATATCTAAGGTTTGGACAAAAGTCTTAGATAAGGTTATATATTAATAATTAACAACTTGGGGTTCTCTTGGTTGTTTATACTATTTTAATTAACCATATAATATAAAAATACAAAGAGACATGGTAAATGTCAAACTATTTAACTAAGAGTTAAATCAAAAATATAATGTTAATATGGTGACCTAAACCTGTATAAACCCTATTGGTTGATATTTTTTCAACCCAAATCCACTTTGTACTCTATATAAATCATTTTTGAGCCATTAGATACTGAAAATGATTTTATAATAATATAATATTTCAAGCTTTTCCTAAAGCGACCATCACCTATCTTATAAAAGGGCACTTCACCTTATCTCAAAATCACACCTCTAAAGACACTTGGCTCGGCTAAAATCTACCCAAATATACTCCCAACTTTCCTACCATTATCTTAGATTCCTTCCTATGGTCAGATATCCAACCTAAATATCCCTTTTGATCAAATCAAAAGGAAGAACTCGGAGAAGAGGTAAATATTTCATCACATCTTTCATGTTCTTTTCTTCTTACACTTCCTATTTCTTATTTGTTTCCATAAAAAAATAATAAATTAAGTATCTTATACATACTTCTATGTTATTATAAATATGGTACAACCACATTCATTATTTTATCCATCCTATAAATTAAAATGTCACCATACGTGTGTACGTGTGAATTACCGTCTTCACGAACGCGATGATATTTATTTCCCCATCATAACCATTCAAGAATAATTTTAATTTGATGAATAAAAATAATGTTTGTGAACACAATATAATTCTATATATGAATCAAATAAATTCTATCCATAACAAACATGGCTTATGTAACCAAGCATATAAAGGAAAACAAATCAGTTGTCACCCAAAACGATGATACTACTGAAATATTATTGACAAAGAAATATTAGATGATCATATATGATATCATATTTATGTATATAATTATTTTATAATTTAATAACAATTATTTAACTATTATACAAGATTTTAATGTACCCTTGACCAAGGAAAAGTACAAGGTAAGGGTTAATTTTACAATCTCTTCATTATCTAAGGTTGTTTTTAACTGCATATCTTCTGGGACCTCTTTCTCATCAACCTCCATGTTTCATAAAAATATTTTCAAAAGGAATATTTTAAGGATTTATGGAATGGAATATTTAAGTATATCGTTATTTTAAATGACCTAAATATTTATTCTTCTAAATCATTCTCAATAATGCCAATTTTCTAACAATGTTTTTTAAGGATTTATTTATATGCACATGAATGTTTTTAAAATGTTAATTCCTTTAAAAAGTTTCAAAGTGGTGTGGGACACTTTTATTAAAAAATTTATTTCAATGTATTCTAGTCTAAATTGTATAAATTTTAAAAGTTTTTATGAAGAATAGATATTTCTCTCAAAGAGTTTTACGAATCATTTTCATCTATGTCAACATCCATTGATGGATTTTAAACTTGTTTGAAGTTGATTTGTTATGATACTATTCTTCCATATTGTATTGAACTTTTTGTGATATGTTTAACCATGGATGTGTTATTTTTAAACCATTCATGGTTTAGGGTTAAATTATTTACATTTCATATGCTAAGTTTAATACAAATGTTTATGTTATGTTTTAACCTTTTAATTTTAGGAATGTATTGCACTTAGTATGTGATGGGTGAAGCCCGCTATTGCTCCTCAATGCATCGGTAGGTCTCATAAGACAATTATAGGTATAATTGGCTGAGGACTTCCCTATTTTTATATATAGTTTTGGCTGAGGCCTAAATCATTTTAGACTTCCTGGACAAGGCCTTGACGAGATGTTTCAGAATATCCAAAATTATACATTCCCTCATTATGTGAATAATAATGATGGTTTATGTGGTTATTCTAATAGTAGAATACCAATAACTATGTTTTATTATAGAACTATTTAATCATCTCATATTCCTTCCATAAAGTGGTCTTGTTTATTATTTGTAATGCAATTTGTTTTTAATTATTCACCATGCCTAATGTTTGTGTTATCTTCTGCTCTATTCATTACCCTTACTGAGAAATTGATCTCACCCCTTTCTTATATTTCATTTTCCCAGGATATTAAGAAGTTTGTTATGAGTGACTTGTAGGCATAATCTAGTAGGATGAGACGTTTCTAATGGAATAAATTAATGTTTTATTACTGTTCAAGTGGTAATTTTTAACTTATGTATGTATCTTTTTCCCAATAATACAAAAAATGATCGATCTTTCAGGACACGATTCTTTGTATCATGATAATGTTATGTAATAAAGCACCAAATATGGGTAACTGGGGTTGGGGTGTTACAAACATTAACTACAAACTCCAATCATCATGAGATATAATGTTAGTGTTCAAATATAATCCCCAAAATCAATTAATTCTATACTCTAATGATGAGATGATTCCCTAACTGACCATTGAAAACAAGTTGGCTTTTGGATCACAATCAAAGTAGGGCGCTATGGTTAGAGTTCCTGAAGTTAACATAGGGATCATTTGACAAATATTTGTGGTTGTGATAATTTTCATAGATTTTGGAGGTTAACAAGGTTAGGGGATCATAATTGAATGAATCTTAATTATATGGGATAATGATAAATGAATAGTGATATGGTTATATTAGATCAACCACATCTTCTCATATAAGTATTTTTAAAGAAATAGTCTCTTTGATTGTTTTTTCTCATTTTCTTGTTTAGTTTACTATTCACAAAGTTACAATACAAACCCCCCATATTTCTTTTCATTTGTTTTCAACAAATTTATTACTTACTTGAATCCTATTAATAGTTTTTAATTCACTTCCTCCTTGAGATAATGACCTAGGTTAGCCACTATACTGCACTTAGTAAAATCACAGATAATTATTTTTGAGAGCATGTGAGAAAACACTCATCAAATTAGCACCATTTCTGGGGAGTCAAGTGTTTTATTAAACTAATTAGAGTTACTTTTTATCTTTTATTTTATTATTTTATTTTCACTTCTTATTTCTCCTTTTCCCTTTCTCTAATTTTTCTCATTCTTCTTGTTTTTATTTATTTCTTTCCTCTCTCTCTTCTTATCTTTTGGACCATAAATTGAAAAGTATAATATTGATATTATGGTTTATTATTATTTATTTCACTCTTTTATTTGATTCATGACACGATCACATCTAAAGGATATCCTTGATCTAGACCCCGAAATTGAGCATAGCCTTAGGGCTCTAATCAGACAGTCTTGGTTTACCGGAAGTGTCTATATTTTCCCAACTGGGGAAATCCTATAATCTAGTAATTTAAAAATTTGGACCTTGTCAAAAATTAATATTAAACAAAACCCAAAGGCTAAAAATAATAAAACTGAACTTAATAGAAAAATTAGAGAGTTTTAGGAACATAATTTTAATTATTAACTTACATGTATTGCATATCTAACTCTTGAATCAGACATTCAGTTAAAATATGCATTAATTCAACTACTTCTAATGTTTCATGGATTATCTTGAAAGGACACAAACAAACACATTAAGGAATTAAATGTGACCTGCACAACAATGAAACAAATAAATTTCTATGAATATCAAATAAAACTTCAATCATTCCAATTCTCACTTGATGGAACTACTATGAAATGGATGTATTATTTACAACCTGAAGATACACAATGTTGGAAAAAATTGAAACATATTTTCTTGCAAATATTTTTCTAAGAATAAAGGACCACATCCATCTGAAAGTATATCTCAATGATCAAGTAGGCACATATGGAGTCAATTGATGAGTCTTCAGAAAGATTCACGAAGTTGTGTGAAAGCTGCCCGCATCACCAAATCAGTGACAAACTCCTCATCTAGTAATTCTATAAAGTACTCATACCTATAGATAAGAGCATGGTGAATGCCGAGGTTGGAGGAGCATTAGTCGATAAAACACCAACAACTTCATATACATTGATCGACAAGACGTCACAATACTCTCAGCAATTTGGTGATCGAGATGGGCCACATGTCAGGGGATTACATCAGGAAAATACATCTTCTCTAAAAACTAATTTAATTGATACTATGTTGGAAGAATTCACCACTATGGTGATGTATATTGATTTATCATAGAAGACATCCCAACCCCCTCCTTTAAGTCCTTATGGAATTGGCACTAAGACAAGCCACCCAACTGACTGTTATCCCCAACTACAAGAACATGAGATTGCACAACAGTGTTTCAGGGGAGACCGTATTAGTAGTAGCAACAACCACATCCCTAGAAAATGTATGGTCCCTTTTCCCCGAAATAAAAACAATGATGTAAGTTTCTTATAGACATGAGGTATGAATCTAAACAACAACAATGGCCCCCCTTTCAACAAATCATCCAGAAACTTCTGCCTTACCAACTGGGTTTCCAATAACCCCAGAGGATATTTGAATCCCAAGTATAAAAAAACACCAACAACAATGGAATCCCCAACCAAAGGTAGATTCTAACATTGTTGACCTTTGTTGAAACCAAGGTTGTACATTTCTGAAAAATGAGTTCGATTTGGGTTTGTTGTCAATATAATTTGGGTTGATCATGGTTTATGATTTTGTAATCCCTTTCATGGATGATCGGGAAGATTACATGGAAATGGGTTATATATTTTGATCTGAAAGCAGAATTGAAGGTGGAACCATTCTCTACTGTGTGAGAAAATTTTGGGGCTGTAAATCGGAAAATGGATAAACATGTTTTCAGAAAAGGAAGGTGCACGAAAGATTTGACGTGTATGCAAAAGATTGGTTTTATCACCCAATATTGAAGGTGTTTGTGGAACATACCCGCAAGGCATGTTTTTGGATCAGAACACTGAAAAATGGAAATGTCATGGAGTGCGTGGAATATGATGTTGTTCGAAAGGGTTTGTGTGCCCAATTCGACGTCAAAAGGGATTTTGCGTTCTTAGATATAAAATTACACACACTGATGAAGACACATTAGAAACTTGTGCATATGGAAACCAAGGCCTATAAATAGTCGGCTACCCCCACATTTGACATAAGCATTTTTAACGAAAATATGATTGCTTAGGTACGTGATAGATTTCCACATGAATTATTTGAAGAGAGTTAATCTTGCGTGCAAGGAATTCCTTTCATCTAAAAAGTCCATGTGAAACCTTCAGTGTAGTTGTTTGAAAGATAAGGGTTGCATGGAAAATAGGTATTGCACAAAATTATTCTTTCACGAAAATTCCCAAATATTGCATGCAAGTTGGGGTATTGCATGCAAGTGTGGTGTTATGTTTTTGATAGGATTTTGAATATCCAGTGTGTGTGATAAGTGATTTAACATGCATCATTTCAAGAATTAGATGCATTCAGTGTCTCATGCTGAATAGAGAAAAATAATTCAATGAAAATCTATTGAAGACACCTTCATGTCTATAAACTGAGTAGGACTTCACCCAATATAATGAGCCAGGGGGAGTCAACGGGAGTGACCCGGGGGACGCAACGAGTTATCCCTGAACATTTTTAAAGGTATGTGCCTGGGACAGAGTGACTGTACCTGATCCTTGTAATCCAAAGATAGTGATGTTTATTGTAATTACATATGATAGGAAACCTATCAGCATATGCTCCTTGGATGTACCCCTTAATGGTGAACCATGTAAAATTATTATGTGGTCTCTTTTCTTGTGGATTTTTGCTTTATGTTCCCATTAGTCTTATTGGTTTAACGTGTTCCTACCTCCATGGAAACAAGATCCACAACATTAAAAAGAAAAGATTGACACCCTGATTCACCCCTCCCCTCTCAGGGTGTCCCATGGTCCTATGAACTTTTGAAACAAATTGTTCTTACTCAATATAATTATTTGAAGAGTCAAGTTTTAGAGCTGAGGGAGTTGAAGACTCAAATGAGCCAGATTTCCATGCTCTCCATGAACTGGTAAGTAAGAATTCCTGGAATCTACCTTCCCAACCGACTCCAAATCCCAAGGGGAATTTCAGTACCATCACATTGAGAAGTGGGAAGCAAAAAAACTGATACATCTGCATCTTTTTGTTCCACTAGGATTCACCTTAACTCTGATAAATCCCCATTCCATACCAATAGAAGAGAAACCAAAGGAGAAAGATAAAAGTAATAAAAATATTTATGATGTTCCTCATAAACCCTTTCCCTTTCAAAACAGGGTTTCTCAAACCAAGAAGATGGATGAAGAGGCAATGAAAAAAGAGGTTTTTGGATACATTCAAGCATGTAGAGATAAATATTCCCTTGTTCGAGGACATTAAGAAAATATCAAGGTATGCCAAATTCTTAAAAGAAATCAATTCCAATCAAAGAGGACATAAAGAAAATTAGAGGATAAATCTTGGAAATAATGTTTCATCACTCAATACACCAACTCAAGTAATGCCAACAAAGTGCAAGGATACAGGTTCATTCACCATCCCATCCACCATAGGGGAGTTACACTTTTATGATTCTTTATGTGATTTATGAGCTTCTATAAATGTGATTCCACACTCTCTATTTTATAATTTACTATTTGGGGAGTTAATTCCAAAAAGAGTAGCGGTGCATTTGGAATATACATATACGACATATCCAGTGGGAGTCCTTGAGGATGTACATGTTAGGGTAAGAGACATGATCTTTCTAGTAGACTTCTACATTATTAACATGGAGGATGATCAGATAAGTTTTTGTACTCCAATTATATTAGGTAAGACCTTCCTCAAAAGTGAAAAAAACATAAATGTCCATAAGGGAACACTTTCTATGGATTTTAGAGATGAAGTTGTGATATTTAATGTAATGGACTCAATGAATTACCCCTCAGAGGACCATTTTTCTTTTATTATCTCTATTCTGAACAACCTTGTAAAAACCCATTGGAATTTTAATTTCCTATGCTTAGTGATATTATGAGAATTGGTTATAGTTCGATGTCTAAGATCACTTCCACCCCTGTTTCTAATGTAAAAAACTCTCATAGATATGATTTTGAAATGGTTTAATATTGTGATTTGGATCATAAAAACTCTAGTTATGACATGGTTGTTAAGAATGTTGATAGATTTGATGAAATATTCTCTAATTTTGATGATTTATATTCTGATAGTGATTCTCTTTGTACACATATTTTAGTTCTTTAACTATCTCCATCCATACTGCACCCCCAAATATTGGAACTCAAGTCATTTACACCTAATCTCAAATTCTTATACTTGTTGAATGGAAAAAGAATACCTATTATCATTGATAACACTCTCTATTTTGAACATGAAGATAAACTTTTGAATATTTTGAGGGAGAACATGAGGGTAATTGGGTGGACCTTGGGTGATATATTTGTTATTAGCCCTTGAATTTTCATTTATAGGATTTTTTGGAGGATAGGGATAAACCAGTGAGGTAACCACAAAGGATACTCAATCCAACCCATATTGCATCATTCTTTCTTGAAGTCCTCAGTAATCCAGTGAAAAAATCCAAAGTAGTTCCATCCTATTTCCACGTTGAAATAGGTATAGGTTTGATGAATCCATTAGTATGTTGTCTTTCAGACTTCAACAGCTACCAGACTAATCATCATGATAAATAATTAGATATTTCTCACTTCATATTATCCCACCAGAAATGTTCCTTCAAATCTCTATACATTTCTATATTACTTGGGTGTATAGAAAAATTCGAGTTATGGGAGTTATAAAACACAATTTTATTGAATATTGTTTTGATAATAAATGAATTAATTTTCTCAAATTGTGATAAATATGTTTATTTATAGAATATTTGGGATTAGATCATTCGTTTAAAAATTTGATTGAAATTCTAGTTTTACCCTTTTAAAATTCACTATAGTATTTTTTGAAATAAATATATTTCTGTAAATCATTTTCACTTAAAATTTAGTAAATGTGTTCCTAACTAGGTAATATAGAATTTCTATTCAGGACATGGGAGCTAGATCATGAATTTGAGTGGCCTAAATGGGCCAATAAGTCCAAGCTGGACCAGATTCAGCAGATTGGATATCACTTCATTGTGTAGATCGTATCATCTTCATATGGGCATGGATTGGGGACATATATTTAGGGAGGCTCGAGGAAATGATTCCACACAAACCATTCTTCTATTGTACCATCCAATTCATTCTTTTGTAAGAACAACTATGTGTTTTAAGGGAGATTAAACAATTTAGATGAATTTACATTTCACTTTTTAAAATGTTTTGTAATCCTAGCTGCTCCCAAAATCTATTTAAAATATATTTTCATTCTTTGGGAGGGCTGGTTGAGGCGTTGGGAATGTTGGGCCAAAATGTTGGCTCTTGAGAAGATCTCACACCTCTTTAACGAAGTTAGGCCTTGTGAAAAGATCTCTTCCAAGAAATATCTGATCTCCCTCCTCCTCTTTGTGTTTCTTTATTTTCATGTTTGTAACTTGAATTTTATTCAATTAATATTCAATATTTTTCTCGTTTATTCGGTTTATTCTTATTATTGGTGCTGGAAATTAAGAGTGGATTTGAGATTGGGTGTTACCCAATCAATCCTTTGCTTATGCAAAACAACTCCACAGTGAAAACTCTACCTATGGAAGAGTGATTCCTTTCATAGTTGATCTAATCTTCACTAACTTCATTTATTCATTATGAATACATAAACATAATCTAATTCATAAATTCTGAACAATTAATTGAGTTTTAATTTTTAATTAATTTGATGGATTTTCCCTTGACTACGTCATCAGTGTTGTGTAAATCAAGATAGTGAAACTTTGTAACACCCCAAGATTCTATGGTACGTTTCCTTTTAAATAATACAATAGCCTACATTGTACGCAACATCGAGGTTCTAAAACACCATGACCAATGAAAATAGCCTTCATAAATAGTAATACCCACCTTTTTTATATTTTATAAAATGGACTTTCTTTTTGAATTTAGAATATTGGAATTATCTTAGGGTGAATTTTCTGTATTTTTCTAAAACCATTCAATTTTTGATGAGTAGTGAAAAACATTCCGTTATTGGTTAAAACCCACTTTTTATTTAAATAATTATTTATTTTATTTAAATTTATTTTAGGTCAAAATAGATACATAATAACTATATATGTTCAATTATTTCATTGGAGTCATTTTATAATAAGTTTAGATATATACAAATTTTATTGAACTTTTTACCGTCTTTTACCCACCTCCTAGAAGCATATTCAAAATTGCATAAAACATAATTTTACAAATTTTGTGAGATGAATTTCAAAAATCCAAGAGACATGGTTAATATCAGTATATAAAATATGGTTCAATAAGGTGAAAATAATTTTTGGTGAATAGTAACTTTTGACTTTTATTTACCACAGTTAAATGTAAATAGGGTAATTAAGGGTATAAATGTTATTATAATTACCCTAACACAGGTTTTAATTATATTGGATAAGTATCATTTGACCAAAAAAACCTTATAAATAAAATATTACCCCCTTTGGTCCACTTGGATTAGATTAGGACATTTATTTTTATTTTATTTAAAGAAGTGTTAAAATAGATAAATTCAATGTTTAATAACTAAAACATTTTAATATAGGGTTACACACAATATAAATTTGACAATAAATATTCATTATAAATATAAATGTATTTACTACATAACAGTAATTTTTATATAATTTTTAGACATTATATAATTTAATTTATTTATGACCCAATGATGATGCAGTAATTACCTTATTATTGCAATATTAAAATAATTGATATTATAAATATCAAAATAAATGTAAATTGAGACTTATGATGAATTACAATAATTTTATAGGTTAATATTTCATTTTAGGGTTGGTTAAATAAAATTTATTTGAAGTGATAACGTATTTATGGCTTTCAAAAGAATCAAATACTAAATATTGTCAAAATTGACATAATTGAGTTTTTAAAACGAATACTATATTATTAATTGGTATAACATTAATAAAAATCTAAGGGTTGACCAAAAGACTTATATAACATTATATATATTAATAATGAACTACTTTGAGTTTTCTTGGCAGTTTATAGTGAGTTTATTAACCATATAATATTAAAATACAAAGAGACATGGTAAATGTCAAACAATTTAACAAAGAGATAAATCTAAAAGATAATGTTAATATGGTGACCTAAACATATCTAAAATATATTGGTTGAGAGTTTTTATACCCATAAACACCTTTGTTTTTAAATAAATCATTTTGGATCCATTATAAACTGAAAATGATTTTATTTTAATATAATATTTCAAGATTTTCCTAAAGTGACCCCCACCTCTCTTATAAAAGGGAACTTCCCATTATCTCAAAATCAAATCTCAAAAGCCATTTTTCTTGGCCAAAATCTATCCAAATATCCTCTGAACTTTCCTCCCATTATCCTAGAGGCATTCTGTTGGTAAAAAAGCCATCTTAAAGAGCCTTTTTGATCAAATCAAAAGGAAGAACCCGAATAAGAGGTAAATATTTAATCACATCTTTCATGTTATTTTGGTCTTCCACTTCCTCTTTATTTGTTGTTTCTATACCAAAATAATAAATCCAGTACCGTATATATAGTGTGATGTTATTATAAATATGTTAGAACCATATTTGTTATTTTATCCATCCAATAATTGACAAAGTCACCATATATGCGTATGTACGAATTACCGTCTCCACGAACGTGATGAGATTCATTTCCCCATCATAACCATTCAAGAGTAAAGTTCATTTGATGACTAAAATTAATTTTTATGAACAAAATATAATTATGTAAATGAATAAAATACATCCTACCCATAACAAACATGGCTTACGTAACCAAGAATATAAAGGAAAATGAATCAGTTAACACCCGAAATGATGATACTACAAAAGTATTTTTAACAAAGTAATATTATAGGATCATATATGATATTAATTTTATGTATATAGTTATTGTATAATTTAATAACAATTATTTGACTATTATATAGGAGGTTAATGTACCCTTGATCAAGGAAAAGTAAAAGGGTAGGGTTAATTCTACAATCTCTTCATGATCTGAGGTTGTTTTTATGTGAGTATCTACTGGGATCTCTTTATCATCCACTTCTATGTTTTATAAAAATAATTTCAAAAGGAATAATTTCAGGTTTTATGTAAGGTACTATTTAACTAGATCATCATTTTAAATGGTTTAAATATTTTTTCTTTTAAATCATTCTTATTAATTTTCGTGATTTCAAAATGGTTTTTAATGATTTATTTATATGAACATGAATGTTTTTGAAATGTTAATTCCTTTTATATGTTTCAAAGTGGTATGTGAAACTTTGATTAAAAAGCATATTTAAATTCCTTCCTTTCTAAATTGTGTGACATTTAAATTTTTTTATGAAAAAGGGATATTTCTCTCAATGTGTTTTACAAATCATTTTTATCTATGTCAACATCCTTTGATGGATTTTAAACTTGTTTGAAGTTGATCTGTTATGATACAAATATTCCATATTCTATTGAAGTTTTTGTGATATGTTTGACTATGGATGTGTATTTTTATACCATTCATGGTTTATGGTTAAGGTATTGACATTTCTTATGGTAGTTTTAACATGAATATTTGTGTTATGTTTCAATCGTTTCATATGAGGAATGTATTGGACGTAATATGTGACGGGTAGAGCCGTCTATATCTCCTCAGTGCATCGGTAAATTTCATGAGACAATTAGATGTAGAATTGGCCGAGGCCTTTCCCAATTTGATGTATAGTTTTGGATGAGGCCTAAATCATTTTTAGACATCTTGTCTGAGGCCTTGACAGGATGTTTCAGAATGTCCTCATTATACATTACCTCATTATGAAAATAATAATGATGGTTCATGTGGTTATTAGACTAGTAGAATACCCATGAATTTGTTTTATTATGGAATTATTTACTCAAATTATATTCCTACCATAAAGTGTTCATGTTTATTATTTGTAAAGTTATGTGTTTTTAATTATTCCCCATGCATAATGTTTATGTTATCTTCCGCTATATTGCTTACCCTTACTGAGCATTTGAGCTCACCCATTTCTTATGTTTCATTTTCCTAGGATATGAAGAAGTCAGTTAATAGTGACTTCCAGGAATAATATAGGAGGCTTGGATGTTTCTAATGGAATAAATTAGTGTTTTATTTCTTTTCAAGTAGCAATGTTGAACTTATGTATGTATCTGGTTTCCAATAATACTAAACCGATAGGTCTTTCAGAACATGATTCCTGGTATCATTCCAATGTTATGTAATAAAGAACTTACTCTAGATAACTTGGTTCAGGGAATTACATTTGCTATTAGAGGAAGTTTAGTACAAACCATGGAAACTAGATTTAGAAAAACTCTGATTAGAGAACATTACCATAAGATAGACTTTGAGGATCAGTATATAAGAACTTCTTAGAATTGTGGTACTGTAGAGATTTTGTGAGTTATCCAAGGAATACATCCCTGTATGGATATGAGTAGGTTGAGGCGGCTCTGGCATAGATGTACCTAGGAGTGAAAACTCCAACAAGGAGTTTTGGGCTTGACCTGGGGTATCCTAGTACACGACAATGAGCCTTACTGAACTCTTGGTTACAACACTTCTGAGGGATATGTTTAGGATGATTCTCATTTTCTTTACAAACCATTATGAATGATTAATGAGTATATATCTCATAAAAGAACATTTTTATGATTATGTATTATACCCATAAGTTGTTCAATTTATTTAAAGTGTTTTACAAGTTCGGAATTATGTAGTGCGATTCTAAACTAATCTACATATGCCATTGTTTAGAAATAGAGCCAAGTGGAAGGAATGGAAACCGTATCAACACACGTAACCCATGTAAGGATTTACATCCTACTCAAGATAGTTATAGTGGAGTTGGGGATGCAACTGGTGCAGATCAACTTATCACCATACTAGGACAACTCACTCAGGTTATGAATAATAACCTTACCCGTATAGAGAACCCTAATCAAGAACATGGAGGATCAATGTTAGACGGCTTCATGAAGAAAAAACCAACAACATGAAATGAGAGTACAAATTAATTAGTGGCTGAGTAATGGATAAATTTGATAGATAATATATTTCATACTTTGGAGAGTAGCGAAAGAGAAAAAGTTGTCATCTCAGTTTATCACCTCACAGGATATGCAGATCAATGGTGGTCATTAGTCAAAAAAAGGAAGATAAAGAAGTATAGAACAAAGAATAGAGGGAGTTTAAAGGGATTTTATTAGAAAAATACTTTCCACATCACAATCGAGAAGATATGGAAAAATAATTTCTGGGTCTGAGGCAAAAGGAGGATGAGAATGTCACAAAGTATGAGTCTAAATTTACAAGGTTAGTAAGGCTTGCGGTAGATTATATATGTAACCCAACAAGTAATATTGATTATTTATTTAATGGGTTAAAACCATTTCTCTATTGAGTATTTGTCTCACAATCTTTCTCATCATATGAAGATATTGTTTCTTATGCTATCAAGACAAAAAAGTAATTCTCTAAGTCTTATGACATTAACGAAAATCAAGAGAAGAAGAGATCTACTAAACACTGTGGGAAAGGAAATAAGGAAACGACGAAGAAGGTAAGAGTTGAATTTACACCCTTTGAAAATTGTTAAAGGAAGAACCCTGGTTCCTGTCTAAAAGGAAAAGGAGTATGCTAAAAATGTGGACAAAAATACCATCTTTCTAGTGATTGTAAGGGGAATAAAGAAGCTACCAATGTTCAATTCTACAATTTTATAGAAAAGGGGCATTATGAAATTGAATGTTCTAAGTGCCAAAGAAACGTACCTCAGTAAAGGCCAAGGGAGAAAGGATAAGGTTATGCGATCACTAATATTGAGGTTGAAGCTCATAAACACGTGGTGGAAGGTAGTTTAATGGTTTCATCAAGTTTAGCCAATGCTTTATTTTATTCTCAATCATTGTATTGTTTCATATCTTCCCAGTTTTCTACGAAAATTAGATATTATCAATTTGACTTAACAAAGTAGTTGTCATTCAAAACACCTAAGAGAAGTATCACCACAACAATGTTTTGTGAATCGGTTCCCATTAGGGAATATAAATGTTCTTTATCTGATTATCTCATCATCATACTCATGATTGAATTTGATATAATCCTCAGAATGTATTGGCTTTCAGACTATGATGTAAAAATTTATTGTAATAATAACGAGGTTACAATTTTCAAGGATGATAAGGAGTACCTTATCTTTAGGGCCGAAACGTCACCATCCGATTCTTATCTAGATCTGTCCCCAGTAGATCTACTAAATTCAATTATTGGGGAAGAAGAGAATGAAATAAATATGGGTGAAGAAAAAAAGTTCAAATAGAGGATAAACCTATTGTGCAAGAATATGTCGATGTGTTTACAGAGGATTTACATGGACATCATTCTGAATGAGAAATTGAGTTTTCCATTGATTTAATTCCGGGTTCAAGGACCATATCGAAGACCCCTTATAGAATGGACACTCTGGAATTAGTGGAACTAAAGAAACAACTAAAAGAATTGAGTAACAAGGCATTTATTTGCCCTAGTGTTTCTCTATGGGGAGCCCCTGTCCTTTTTGTTAAAAAGTAAGATAGTTCTATGAGGTTGTGCATTGATTATAGGGAGATCAATGATATAACAATAAAGAACAAATATCACCTACCTCTCATTGATTATTTATTTGACTAACTTCATATAGCGAAATATTTTTCAAAGATTAACCTTTGATCTGGATATCATTAGTTGTGTGTGAAGAAGGAGGAAATTCCGAAAACAGCATTTCGAACTAGGTTCGGTAATTATGAGTTTACAATAATGACTTTTGGATTGATTAATTCACCCTCTGCCTTCATGGATCTAATGAATAGAGTTTTAGGGAATATGTTGATGAATTTATAGTGGTATTTATTTATGATATTTTTTGTAAACTCATAAATAAATGAAGATTATGAAAATCACTTGCGCATTATACTAAGGACTATTAGAAGAAATGAATTACATGGGAAGTTTAGAAAGTGTGAATTATAGCTTCAAGAGATTTCTTTTCATGGACATATTTTCTCTAAGGATGGAATATCTATTGATCCTTCAAAGACCAAGGAAATACAAGAATGGCCAGCACTGATGAGTATAGCTGAAGTACACAATTTTATTTGTTTAGCAGGTTATTATAAATGTTTCATCCAGAATTTTACCCGATTGGCTAATCCATTAACCAAGATCACATGTAAAGGGATTAATTTTTTGGACAAAAGAGTGTGAAGAATGTTTTAAAGGACTAAAAAGAAGATTAGTTAATGATCCAATCTTGACTCTACCATCAGGGAACAAAGGGTTTGTTATTTATATTGATTCTTCAATGAAAGGAATTGGTTGTGTCCTTATGAAGAATGATAGAGTTATTGATTATGCATCATAATAGCTAAAAATTCATGAGAAAAAAATCCTACTCATGATATTGAGTTAGTAGCTATAATATTTGCTCCAAAAATATGGAGAAACTATCTCTATGTTAAAAAATGTGAGATTTATAATGATCACAAGAGTTTAAAGAATATTTTATCACAGAAAGAACTCAACATGAGGTAAATATGATGGTTTTAACTACTCAAGGATTATGATTGCACTATAAACTACTGCCTGGGGAAGGAAAATAAGGTGGAAGATGCTTTGAGTAGAAAAGAACTTGGAGTTTTGAACAAGATGAGAGTTGAAAGGGATCATATTTTCACAGATCTAGTAAAGATGGATATGTGAATAACCATTTAAGGTGAAACATCAATACGTTTTTAAATGGTTTCCAAACCATCTTTACTAATATGGATAAAAAGTTCTCAAACTGATGAAGAGAAGTTTCAAAAGAAGATTAAAGCTGTAAGTGATGGGAGATTGAGAGACTTTGTATATGAAGATGGAATTTTGAAATTTGAGAAGAGAATTTGTGTTCCTGATATACCTGATCTAAAAAGGGGATTGTTGGATGATTCTCATAGCTCCATTTTTTCTATACACCTAGGTACCACCAAGATATATAGAGATTATAAGGAACATTTTTTTGTGGGACAAAATGAAGAAGGATATTTCTGATTTTGTGTCAATATGTATAGTTTTTCAACAAGTGAATGATGGAAGGTAGCAGCCTAGAGGAGTCATGAAACCTCTTAACACACATGAGTGGAAATGGGATGATATTACAATGGACTTTTTCATGGGGATAACAGAAACTCCAAGAACAAATGGTGAAATATGGGTCATTTTTTATCATCTTACCAAGTCAGAACATTTTCTTGCAATAAGAGAAGATTTACCACTTGAATGTCTCACAAGACTATACATTAATGATTTTGTAAGGCTTCATGGAGTACCCCTATCGATTTTTTCTAATCACAATCCCTATTTTACATCAAGATTATGGAAAAGTCTTTAGAAATCCCAGGATACTAAACTTCATTTGAGCACTGCTGACCACCCTCAAACTGATGGACAATCAGAACAGACTATTCAAACCTTTTAAGAAATGTTGAGATCTTTCTCAGTTGACTTTCAAGGTAAGTGGGATCAATATTTACCTCTGGAATAATTTTCCTATGACAATAGCTTATATTCAAGTATCCAGATGACACCATATGTAGCGTTATATAGAAAGAGATGTAACACACAAACCTATTGGGATGATATTGGTAAATGGAAACTCGTAGGCCCATAACTTGTTGAGGAAACAATGGAAAAAGTTATAATTATCCAAACCCACATAAAAGAAACCCAAAGTAGGAAAAAGAGCTATGCTGATAACCGAAGGAAAGATTTGGAATTTCAAGTAGGAGACTATGTTTTCGTGAAGGTATTTCCATGGATGGGTGTTATACATTTTGGTAAGAAGTGTAAATTGAGTCCCATGTAAATCAAACCATTTGAAATTCTAGAAAGAATTAGGGCCATAACTTTCCATTTGGCAATGTCACCAAGTCTCTGCCAAGTTCACTATGTGTTCCATGTATCACTGTAGAGAAAATACATGCCTGACCCAACACATGTACTCACCTATGATGAAATTTAACTGAAACCTGATCTGTCTTATTTTTAAGAGCCTGTCTAAATTCTTGATACCATGGAACAAGTGCAGAGAAATTGGATGACTTTTCTGGTAAAAGTTCTATGGAGAAACAATAAGATGGAAAAGGCATTGTGGGAACCCGAGGAACTTATGATGAAGAACCACCCAAATTATTTTATGCAATAATATTCCAGAAATTTTTAAGAAGAAATTATTTTAAGGAGGGGAAAATGTAACACCTCAAGATTCCATGGTATGTTTCCTTTTGAATAATGTAGTATCTTGCATTGTACGTAACTTTGAGGTTCTAAAACACCGTAATAAATAAAACTATATTTTATGAATTATAATACCCAATTTTTGAAATTTTATGAAATGGAATTCATTTTTGAATTTGGAATATCAAAATTAGCTTAGGGTGAATTTTTGGTATTTTTCTAAAAGCATTCTATTTTTGATGAATTGTGAAAAACACTGCGTTATTTGTTAAAACCGACCATTTATTTAAATAATTATTAATTTTATTTAAATTTATTTGAGGTCAAAATAGATACATAATACCAATATAAGTTCAATTTAATTTATTTGATTCATTTTAAAATATGTTTAGATATATAAAAAGTTTACTGAAATTTTTATCGTCTTTTACCCACCTCCTAGGAGCATTTAAAAATTTGCATATAACATAATGTTACCACTTCTGTGAGTTGAATTTCAAAACTCTAAGAGAAATGGTTAATATCAGTAAGTAAAATGTGGTTCAATAAGATAAAAATATGTTTTGGTGAAGATTAACTTTTGACTTTTATTTACCATATTTAATAGTAAATAGGGTAATTAAGGGTAAAAATAATATCATAATTATCCTAACACATGTCTTAAGTCTATTGGATAAGTATTATTCGACCTAAAACAACCTTAGAAATAAAATATGACCCCCTTTTGTCCACTTGGATTAGATTAGGACATTGATTATTATTTTATTTAAAGAAGAGTTAGAAGAGTTAAATTAAAAGTTTAATAACTAAACAATTATTAATATTTAGTTACACACAATATAAATTAGACTCTAAAAATTAATTATAAAGCTAAAAATATTTCCTACATAATGGTTTTTTATTTAGACTTTTTGGATATTAAATAATTTAATTTATTTATGATACAATGATGATGAAATAATTACATTATTACTGAAACATTAAAATAATTGATATTTTAAATATCCAAATAAATGTAAATTTAAACTCTTGATGAATTAAACTAATTTTACAGGATAATATGACATGTTATAATTGGTTAAATAAATTTTATTCTAAGTGATAAAGTTTTAGTGGCTTTCAAAAAAATAAAATACTAAATAGTGTTAAAATTGACATAACTGAGTTTTTAAAACCAATACTATATTATTAATTGATATAATATTCATAAAAATTAAAGGATAAGAAAAAATACTTATATAAGGTTATATATATTAATAATGAACCACTTGGGTCTCTCTTGTAGGTTTATTGTAATTTAATTAACCATATTATATAAAAATACAAAGAGACATGGTAAATGTCACACTATTTACCTAAGGGTTAAATCTAAAAGATAATGTTACTATGGTGACCTAACCTTATACAAAAGATATTGTATGAGAGGTTTTCAAGCTATAACCACCTTATCCTCCATATAAATTATTTTGGATCCATTAGAAACCAAAAATTATTTTATTTTAAAATAGTATTTCAAGATTTTCCTAAAGTGACACTCACCTCTCTTATAAAAGGGCACTTCCCCATCTCTAAAAATAAAACCTCCAAAGACATTTGGGTAGTCAAAAATCATCCTCAATATCCTCCCAAAATTCCTCAATTAATCATAGAGGCCTTACTTTGGTTATAAAACCATCCATTGGAGCCTTTTTTTCAAATCAAAAGAAAGAACCCAAAGAAGAGGTAAATATTTCATCACCTCTTTCAAGTTCTTTTCTTCTTCCACTTCCTCTTTATTTGTTGTTTTCAAACCAAAATAATAAATCCAGTACCTTATACATAATGTGATGATATTATAAATATGGTACAACCATATTTGTAATTCCCCGACCCTAGTTACCAAGAGTCGGTGCATTATTGCGTAACATTGGCATGATCACATAAGATAAAGTCCGAAAGACCGATTAGTTTAGTAGCCTTGGAAACACTAGATAGATTCATAAGTATTACATTACATCATAAAGTAAAACAAAACTATGACAAAATCTTCTCTTCATATCCCCTCATACTATCCCTATAAGTCATTCACAGTATACTTCTTCACATACTGGAAAAATCAAAACATTGGAAGGGGTGAGCTCAGATGCTCAGTAAGGATGAAAATATAGCAGAAGATTTCATAAATAAACTTAAAAATTTAAGGCAATGTATAACTAAAACAAAAGACTTTTAAAATTGAACTTCAAAATAATATGGAAAAAGTAAAATGTGATAATTCCATTTACTTATTCACATGGATATTCTACTGGTCGAATAATCACATGCAATATCAATAACCACTTTCATAATAATGGAATATATATTGCCAGACTATCATAACCACGTAGCCAAGGCCTCGTGCCAAGACTACAAATAAGATTTTGTCACGGCCTCATGCAAAGACACTAGTTTGTCTCATGAGACATGCCGATGCAATTTTTTTAGAATATAATTACGTATAAAATTGCTCAAATATACTCTAGTGTTTTTCTGAAAACATTATGCAAGCTTCTGAAAACAAAATAAATAATTATGAGACTGCTCGACTAATTACAGGCCATGATGGGTACACGCCCAATCCCTTCCTGTCTACCACACTCAAGAGTCAGGTTTTCTGAAAACATTTTTAGCTTGCGTTAAATACATATACATTTTCACTGGATTTTCATACATTTGAGAGAAATATATCTCTCTTTTTTTAAAATCATTTAAAAAAACGTTATGGCTTATAAAGGAATCCGAAACACAAATAATGGTCATGGAGGTGAAGAAGTCATTGTCTCCGCATACATATGACAAAAAACTTTCCTTTTTGTCGTTAAGTAAAATGCTTCGTATAAAGAGAATCCTTTTGAAAAAAAGTAAAAGTCAAAGGGGTTTATACAATGTATAAAGGAAAGTTGTGTATAAAACCAAATATGACTCAATGAAAGGAGATTGAGACGAAGTCCCTTACAAAGATAATTTTTAAATAAAATAGATCTATTATGTCTATTCACTATAATTACACATAAAGAATGTATAAATACAAGATAGGACATAATAATATCATGACATAATTAGAAAGTAGGAGATTAACCAAAAGAACAGAAATTGGGTTAAGAAGTTCCCTTACAAAGATAATTTTTTCAAATAAAATAATTCAATTATGTGTATTCACTATAAGTACACATAAATATTGTACAAATACAAGATAGGACATAATAATATCATGACATAATTTGAAAGTAGGAGATTAACCCAAAGAATGGAAATTGGGTTAAGAAGTTCCCGTACAAAGGTCATTTTTTTAAATAAAATAAAACAATTATGTGTATTCACTATAAGTATACATAAATAAAGTATAAATACAAGATAGGACATAATAATATCATGACATAATTTGAATGTAAGAGATTAACCCAAAGAATAGAAATCAGGTTAAGAAGTTCTCATACCTCGTGTCCGACTTGACTCGACCGCTCTTTATCCTCCTGAATAATAAACTAGAGTTAATATATACTTTCTTAAGAACATTTTTCAAGTTCATTATCCCTTTTATATCACTTATTACAATGTTACGAAAATTATGTAGTCATTTAATTTAATAACGGTCGTTTTGTCGATCTTTGGTACTTGAGTCAACAATAAACTTCTTATAATTACAAGTTGTTTATGTGGTAGAATATCCCTTATCTCCAGAATAATATTCATGATGTAGATATCATATATATCAAATATATCCAGTATATACCTGCATTTATAATATTACATAACATTTAGAGGTAAGAAATGAAATGCACCATTCATGGAGATGGTAAGCCGTACGTACGCATGAACGCTACATTAATTTCTATTTCATATTTAATGTAATGAAATTATATAAAGGTATACTATAATTACAGTATAATATAATGTATAATACCATTTACTCCATCATTTATACATCCCACATATGTCATTAACGATTCAAATCACTTTAAGGGGGTGGTAGTCTGCACTTCCTAAAATGAAATTATCGCGTTTACCCATAATGGAAATCATAAAGGTACGACATAAATGAAAAATATAGAATCATAAGGAAAACAAAAAGATAATATATATCATATATAAATATAGTTAAATCTTAATTTCCACCATGAGATGTGTTAAAAGAAGATTCAACAATCATCGTTTCGTGAGGCAGTAATTCGTCACCCACAAAAACAGTAAGTTCATTAACCATTAGTCAAAGGTGTGTGTAAGTGTAAATCAAATCCTTCTCATAACAAAATCTTAGTATATTGAAAATACTGGCTTTGTTACAAAATAATGTAATAAAAAGAGTTTAAGGGGTTGGAGAAGCAAAATGAAACAAAATAACATAAGAGAAGACATTAAATTAAAATCGGGTAACTCTTTTTGATTTGAGACAAAGGCTTCCTTGGGAAGACTTCTGCCCAAAGTGATGATTCTAGGAGTAATATAGGGAAGTTGAGAGAGTATTTGTCCAGAGGTTGGCCGATCCAAATGGCTTGAAGGTGTGAATAAGGTGGTAGAGGTGGGGGCCTTTTATAAGAGGAGAGAAGGGGCACTCTTGGAAAGATTGAAATGTTACTTTATTATGAAATGATTTACGAATTATAAAGGTCCAACAATGATATATTTCTAGGAGAAGGTGATAAGGGTTCGAAATATTCTCATCCAATTTGTTTTTGACAAGTTTAAGACTTAGATGTTACATTTTCTTTTCATTTTATTTAAATCGTTAATTAATGAGGTAATCGCTGCATCATCATGGTGTCATAAATAATTTAATATATTTAATGTCTAAAAATTATAAAAAACTATAAAGATGTATTAATTTGTTTTAGCTTTCTAATTTATATTTATAGTAAAAAATATGACTTGTATAACCTTATTTAAAAAGTGTTTTAGTAAAACAACTCATGTTTGTGACATTTTTATTTTAACATTAAATAAAAAGTTTTTAATGTCATTTTCCTACCATAGTGGCTCCATGGGGTCCCCAAGTTGACCCTTGCATTGTCTTGGTCGTCCATGACTCATAAAATAGGGTTAGGAAATGTGTCAAGGTCATTTCATAATATTATAACATTATCTTTACCTTAAATTTCACTAATTACCTTTAATTGCGATTAATTAAACTTAAAAGTTACTATTCAACAAAAAATTATTGTAATCCCATTTAACCACATTTTACATCCTAATAAAAACCATGTATGTCATATTTTTAAAAATAAAATCATAGAAGTGGTAATGTTTCATTTAAACTAAAAATTAGTTTTTTAACTTCCACTTAGTGGTTTTACTATTCATCAAAAATTGAAGTTTTTCAGAACAATTCCAAAATATCACCCTATGCTATAATTGATATTCCGAATTCAAAAATGATGTCTATTTTAAAAAATTCCAAACTTATAAGTTTCATTAATTAATTTTATAACTAATTCCCGCTGTCACAACAAATAGCGTGTTTTTAAGAAACAATATATATCAAAAGATTGACAATTGTTTATGTCCAATTTCAAAGTGAAATTAATTCTAATGACCATCGTTGGATAAAATGGTAAAAATATATTCTAATTACACTTAAAAACCACTAAATAGTATAATTTATCACTATAAATTATTTTTATTAAAAATGTTGTTTTTAAGTATTTTGCACTATTCATAAAAAATTGGAAGTTCTCAGAAAAATACCAAAAATTCAATATAGGATAATTTTGATATTCTAAATCCAAAAATAAAGTCCATTTTGAAATATAAAATATATATAATTTCAAAAGGTGGGTATTACTATTTGATTGGTCGCGGTGTGTTAGAATCTCGAACTTGCGTACAATGCAAGCTATTGCATTATTGAAAGAGAAGCATATCATAGAAGCTCGGGGTGTTACATTCTCCCCTCCTTCAATAAATTGTGTCCTCGCAATTTGAAAATTTTATTTGAAAATAAATGGTTGAAAATAGAAAATACCTTTGTGGAAAACCCACATCCGAAATAAGGTTAATAAAAATATAACTTTAAAAGAAAGAAAGATAAGTACAATGGTCACCTGAGATAGCCCATATTAGGATTCTATGAAAATATGGATATGGAAGAAAAACAAACCATAAAGGTCTGATGGAGAGTTATAGAAAAAAGTATTAGGAGAAAGTTAACCACAAGAAAATCACAAAGTTGTGATTGGTTAAACGGTCATTGAATCCCCAGTTGGAAAAGTTAACTGGTAATGTTTTTGTTTTAAGTTACCTTTTATAAAGTTGAGAAATTTATTTAGGAGATTTAATAAGAACGTAAGGAAATGTACTTACTTGTCATGTATACTTTCATTCTTTCATAAATTTTTAACACAAACCCATCATTCACTCCAAAAGGTAATAGAACTCAAAAATATTCTATTTATTCTAATTGTATAAGGTTCCAAATATTAACACATACCATTTAGATTAGGAAAATTTTGTTTAATGACCAGGGACTTCCTGTAGGCTAGTGGTAGGTAATAAAGGCCTGTCGCACTATGGTTGTGGGTTCGATTCCTGCAGCTTTGTCCGACACGATGGGTTATCCCCCAACTTGCAGGTTGTCCTTTTCCTAAAACTATAGTATTATAATATTCAAAAAATAATCTTCATAAATGTTTTAACCTTAAACAATAGTATCCAAAGTTCAACTTAATCCATTACAACCTTTATAGTTATCCAAAATACTTCTGTCCAACTCACAGTCCAAATTTTATAAGGAAGGTAAACATAATGAAGATCCTTTTTTTTCCACGTAACAACATGTGAACACCTTCACCATGTATTCTTTTAAAGCACTGCAACATCCTGAATTACCATAAATCCTTATTGATTACATTCATGATCCCTTATTCCTTATAGAATACTAAATATACTCCTTCTATCTAAAAATGTATACAAATCATTAATCAGTTTCAAGGAAGTTAAGAATATCCAATATAATTTATCCAAATCAATCTTGTATTATTCCAAAATCACTATCTCGGTATCAGAACCATATTATGGTTTATCTTTCTCTCAACCATATATTTTCCATAAATTTAACCTACAGTGGAGTCACTTTTCTTGGTTCCACACCATCTCAAGTCCTTGATGAAATAGGACTACAGTACAATCCTTATATACTCCATAATTATTATAACTAGTACATCATTGATACATCACTCAAATAACAAAATTCTTTAATAAAAACATAAGAACCCTAATCATTCCTCCTTATCTTTGGTAGTATCATAACTTGATTATGATTCAATAACATCATTTGGGGCATACACTGATGATTTGGACATTGGTTTGCATAGTGTCACCACTCCTTGCAGATGAAGCATTGTACATTTGAAACTTTTTCTTACCCTTGCAGTCACGCACTTGGTGTCCTTTTTCTCCACACTTATAACAAACTCCCATTCCCTTCAGGCAAGTTCCAAGGTGTTTCTTCCCACAGTTATCACATATTGGAAAATTATTCTTTTCCCTCGTCCCTTTATCCAGAATTCTCTCTTCCATCCTTTTCTTATATTTCTTCCCTTCAAATCCATAAGACTCATAGAATTCGTTACTTATCTTATTAACACATGATACTATTTCTTCATATGTTTAGAACACATGGGAGACTATTTCCCTTCTAAATGTTGGATTAATACCATGAAAAATATGATCCTTCTTACACTTTGGATCATACATTTTGATGGAGTTCACATTCCTTATACTGGGCGCTATTTCTATACAATGGCATAAATTAGGTTAGTTTATGAATTGCAATGAATAAATCCAAACTTGTAAAATACTTAATGTAAATTGAAAGGTTAATGGATATAATCCATAATCATAAAAAATGTTTTCTTTGAGGAAGTATATACTCATAAAACCTTCATAATGGTTTGAAAAAAAATGAGAATTATCCTAAGCATATACCCCGGGAGTGTCGTAACCAAGAGTGCATCAAGGACCGTTGTCATGCACCAGTTCCCGTTCGAGTCTAGCTCAAATTAGTGTTTTCTGGTTTTACCGCTAGGTACATTTGTGACAGAGCCGCCTCTACCTGCTCGTATCCATACAGGGATGTATTGCTCAGAAAAACTCACAAAATCTCTACAACTACAAAATTCTAGGAAGTTCTTCTATACTAATCCTCAAAGTCTATCTTATGGCTATGTGCTCTAATCAGAGTTTTTCTAAATCTAGCTTCCAAGGTTAGTACTAAACTGCCTCTGATACCAACTGTAATGCCCTGACCCCAGTTACCCAGAGTCGGTGCATTATTGTGTTACATTGGCATGATCACATAAGATCAAGTCTCGAAAGACCTATTAGTCTAGTAGCCTTGGAAACACTAGATATATTCATAAGTCTTACATTACATCATAAAGTAAAGCAAAACTAAGACAACATCTTGTCTTCATATCCCCTCATACTATCCCTATAGGTCATTCATAGTATAATTCTTCACATCCTGGAAAAATTAAATCATCAGAAGGGGTGAGCTTAGATGCTCAGTAAGGATGAAAATATAGCAGAAGATTTCATAAATAAACATAAACATTTAAGGCAATGCATAACTAAAACAAAAGCCTTTTAAAATTGAACTTCAACATAATATGGAAAAAGTAAAATGAGATAATTCTATTTACATATTCACATGGATATTCTACTGGTCGAATAATCACATGCAATATCAATAACCACTTTCATAATGATGGAATACATAATTCCAGACTGTCATAACCACGTAGCCAAGGCCTCGTGCCAAGACTACAAATAAGATTTTGTCAAGACCTCATGCCAAGACACTAGTATGTCTCATGAGACCTGCCGATGCAATTTTTTTAGAATATAATTACATTTAAAATTGCTCAAATATACTCCAGTGTTTTTTCTAAAAACATTATGCAAGCTTATAAAAACAAAATAACTAATTCTGAGACTGCTCGACTAATTACAGGCCATGATGGGTCCATGCCCAATCCCTTCCTCTCTACCACACTCGAGAGTCAGGTTTTCTGAAAACATTTTTAGCTTGAATTAAATACGTATGCATTTTCACTGGATTTTCATACATTTGAGAGAAATATCTCTCTCTTTTTTTGAAATTATTTAAAAAACGTTATAGCTTGTAGAGGAAGCCGAAACTCAAATAATGGTCTTGGTGGTGAAGAAGTCATTGTCACCGCATACGTACGACAAAAAAAACTTTCCTTTTTATCATTTAGTAAAATGCTTCATATAAAAAGAATCCTTTTGAATAAAAGTAAAAGTCAAAAGGGTTTATACAACGTATAAAGGAAAGTTGTGTATAAAACCAAATATGCCTCAATGAAAGGATATTGAGACGAAGTCTCTTAAAAAGATCATTTTTTAAATAAAATATATCTATTATGTGTATTCACTATAATTACACATAAAGAAAGTATAAATACAAGATATGACATAATAATATCAATACATAATTAGAAAGTAGGAGATTAACCCAAAGAACAGAAATTGGGTTAAGAAGTTCCCTTACAAAGATCATTGTTTTTCAAATAAAATAATTCAATTATGTGTATTCACTATAAGTACACTTAAATAATTTACAAATACAAGATAGGACATAATAATATCATGACATAATTTGAAAGTAGGAGATTAACCCAAAGAATAGAAATTGGGTTAAGAAGTTTCCTTACAAAGATCATTTTTTTAAATAAAATAAATCAATTACGTGTATTCACTATAAGTACACATAAATAAAGTACAAATACAAGATAGGACATAATAATATCATGATATAATTTGAAAGTAGGAGATTAACACAAAGAATAGAAATTGGGTTAAGAAGTTCCCTTACCTCGTGTCCGACTTGACTCGACCACTCTTTATCCTCCTGAATAATAAAATAGATTTAATCTATACTTGATTAAGAACCTTTTCATGTTCATTATCCCTTTTATATCACTTATTACAATGTTACGAAAATTATGTAGTCATTTAAGTTAATAACAGTCGTTTTGTCGATCTTTGGTACTTGAGTCAACAATAAACTTCTTATAATTTCAAGTTGTTTATGTGGTAGAATATCCATTATCTCCAGAATTATATTCATGATGTAGATATCATATATATCATATATATCCAGTATATACATTCATTTATAATATTACATAACATTTAGAGTTAAGAAATGAAATGCACCGTTCATGGAGACGGTAAGCCGTACGTACGCATGAACGCTAGTTTTTTTTTATATTTCATATTTAATGGAATGAAATTATATAAAGGTATAATATAATTCCGGTATAATATAATGTATAATACAATTTACTCCATCCTTTATACATCCCACATATGCCATTAATGATTCAAATCACTTTGAGGGGGCGGTAGTCTGCACATCCTAAAATGAAATTATCGCGTTTACCCATAATGGAAATCATAAAGGTATGCCATAAATGAAAAATATAGAATAATAATGAAAACATAAACATAATATATATCATATATAAATGTAGTGAAATCTTAATGGCCACCATGAGAGGTGTTAAAAGAAGATTGAACAATCATCATTTCGTGAGGCAGTAATTCGTCTCCCACAGAAACAGTATGTTCATTAACCATAGGCGAAGATGTGTGTAAGTGTAAATCAAATACTTCTCATAACAACATCCTAGTATATTTAATATACTTGTTTTGTTACAAAAGAAAGAAATAAAAATAGTTTAAGGGGTTGGAGAAGAAAAATGAAACAAAATAACATAAGAGAAGACATTACCTTAAAATCAGGTAACTCTTTTTGATTTGAGCCAAAGGCTTCCTTGAAAAGACTTCTGCCCAAAGTGACGCTTCTAGGAGCAAGATAGGGAAGTTTAGAGAGTATTTGGGCAGAGGTTGTCTGAGCCAAATGGCTTTAAGGTGTGAATAATGTGGTAGAAGTGGGGACCTTTTATCAGACGAGAGGAGGGGCACTCTTGGAAAGATTGAAATGTTACTTTATTATGAAATGATTTTAGGATTCTAAAGGTCCCACAATGATATATTCTGACGCTAAGGTGATAAGGGTTCTAAATATGCTCATAAAATAGGTTTTTGACAAGTGTAGTCCTTATTTGTTACATTTTCTTTTCATTTTATTTAAATCGTTAATTAATGAGGTAATAACTGCATTATCATGGTGTCATTTATAATTTACTTTATTTAATGTATAAAAATTATAAAAAAAATATCACGATGTAGGAAAGATTTTTATATTTCTAATGAATATTTATAGTAAAAAATATGACTTGTATAACCCCATTTAAAAATTGTTTTAGTAAAACAACTCAGGTTTGTGACATTTTTATTTTAACATTAAATAAAAAGTTTTTAATGTCATTTTCCTACCAAAGTGGCTCCATGGGGTCCCCAAGTTGACCCATGGATTGTCTTGGTAGGCCATGACTCATCCAATAGGGGTAGGACATGTTTCAAGGTCATTTAATATTATTATAACATTATCTTTACCTTAACTTTCACTAATTATCTTTAATCGTGATTAATTAAATTTAAAAGTTACTATTCACCATAAAATTATTTTAATCCCATTGAACCAAATTTTACATTCTAATGAAAACAATGTATGTCGTATATTTGAAAATCAAATCACAGAAGTGGTAATGTTTCATTTAAATGAAAAATTAGTTTTTTAACTACAACTTAGTGTTTTCACTATTCATCAAAAAATTGATGTTTTTCAGAACAATGCCAAAATTTAACCCTAAGCTATAATTGATATTCCTAATTCAAAAATGATGTATATTTTAAAAAATTTGAAAAATATAAGTTTCATTAATTAATTTTATAACTAATTCCCGCTGTCACAACAAATAGCTTGTTTTTAAGAAACAATATATATCAAAAGATTGATAATTGTTTATGTCCAATTTCAAAGTGAAATTAATTATAATGAACACCATTGGTTAAAATGGTAAATATATATTCTAATTACACTTTAAAACCACTCAATAGTATAATTTATCACTATAAATTATTTTGATTGAAAAAAGTTGTTTTTAAGTATTTTTCACTATTCATAAAAAATTGGAAGTTCTCAGAAAAATACCAAAAATTCAACATAGGCTAATTTAGATATTCAGAATCCAAAAATGATTCCATTTTGAAATATAAAATATATATAATTTCAAAAAGTGGGTATTACTATTTGATTGGTCGCGGTGTGTTAGAATCTCGAACTTGCGTACAATGCAAGCTATTTCATTATTGAAAGAGAAGCGTATCATGGAAGCTCGGGGTGTTATAATATTCATTATTCTATCCATCCTATAAATGAAAAAGTCACCATATGTGCATACGTACGGATTAAAATCTCCACGAACATGATGAGATTCATTTCCCCATTGTAACCACTCAAGAATAATTATCATTTGATGACTAAAAATAATGTTTGTGAACATAATATAATTCTTTATATGAATACAATTAATCCTATCCATAACAAACATGGATTACTTTTCCAAGAAAATAAAGGAAAACGAATCAGTTATCACCCGAAATGATGATACTATTGAAATATTATTAACAATGAAATATTAGAGGATCATATATGATATCATATTTATGTATATAGTTCTTTTATAATTTAATAACAATGATTTAAATATTATACAAGAGGTTAACATACCCTTTTCCAAGGAAGATTACCAGGTAAGGGTTAATTCTACAATTTCTTCATTATCCGAGGTTGTTTAATGTGATTATCTACTGGGACCTCTTTATCATCAACATTCGTGCTTCATTGAAACATTTTCAAAAAAAAAATAATGTTCTATGGAAGGTCGTCTTTAACTAGATCATCATTTTAAATGATTTAAATATTTATTCTTCAAAATCATTCTCAATAATGTCCATGTTTTCACAATGGTTTGTAAGGATTTATTTATATTCACATGAACGTTTTTAAAATGTTAATTTCATTCAAAAGTTTCAAAGTGGTATTGGATACATTGATTTAAAAATGTATTTAAATGTCTTCCTTTCTAAATTGTGTGACTTTTAAATGTTTTTATGAAAATGGGTTATTTCTCTCAGAGATTTTTACAAATCATTTTCCTCTATGACAACATCAATTGATGGATTTTAAACTTGTTTGAAGTTGAATTATTATGATACAAATCTTCCATATTGTATTGAAGGTTTTATCATATGTTTGAATATGGATCTGTTATTTTTATACAATTCATGGTTTATGGTTAAATTATTTACATTTCATATGGTAGTTTTAATATGAATGTTTATGTTTTGTTATAACCTTTTCATATGAGGAATGTATTGGACTTATTATGTGATGGGTGGAGCTCGCTATAACACCACGGGGCATCAGTAGGTCTAATGAGACAATTAGATGTGGAATTGGATGAGGCCTTTCATAATTTGATATATGGTTTTGGCCGAGGCTGAAATCATTTAAGACGTATTGACTGAGGCCTTGACGAGATGTTTCAGAATGTACGAAATTATACATTCACTCATTATTAAAATAATAATGATGGTTCATGTGGTCATTCGACTAGTAGAATACCCATGACTATGTTTTATTATTGCATTATTTACACAGCTCATATTCCTTCCATAAAGTTTTCATGTTTATTATTTTTAAAGGCATGTGTTTTTAATTATTCACAATGCATAATGTTTATGTTATCTTCCACTATATTTTTTAACCTTACAGAGTATTTGAGCTCACTCCTTTCTTATGTTTCATTTTCCCAGGATATGAATAAGTTAGTTATGAGTGAGTTGCTGGCATAATCTTGGAGGCTTGGATGATTCTAATGGAATAAATTATTGTTGTATTTCTTTTCAAGTTGTAATGTTAAACTTATGTTTTTATCTTGTTTCCAAAAATACTAAACTAATCAGACTTTTGGGAAATGATTCCTTGTATCATTACAATGTTATGTAATAAAGAACCGAATCTGGGTAATTGTGGTCGGGGTGTTACAAACATTAACGGAAAACTCTAATCAACTTGGGAAATAATTGTAGAGTTCAAATCTGATCTGAAAAATAAATTAATTCTAAACTTTAATGATGAGATGATTCCCTAATTGACCACTAACAAAAAGCTGGATTTTGGATCACAATCAAAGAAGGGTGAATTGATTAAGGGTCCCAAAGTTAACCTAGGGATCATTTTCATAATTATTTGTGGTTGTGATAATTTCCATAGGGTTCAAAGGTTAACAATGTTAGGGGATCATAACTGAATGAATTATAATTATATAGGAGAATGATAAATGAATAGTGAGAGGGTTATATTAGATTAACTACATCTTTTCATATAAGTATGTTTGCATTAATTATCTCTTTGATTGTTTATTCTCATTTTATTGTTTAGTTTACTTTTTAAAAAGTTACAATACAAACCCCCATTTTTCTTTTCATTTGTTTTGAACTAATTTATTAGTTACTTTAAGATTATTAATAATTTTTTAATTCACTTCATTTTTGAGAGAATGACCTAGGTTAGCCACTATACTACACTTTATAAAATCGTAGATAAATATAATTTTAGAGCATGTGGGAAAACACTCATCAAATTAGCATCGTTGTGGGGGAGTCAAGTGTTTTCTTCAACTAATTTGAGGTCCTTTTTTTCTTTTATTTTATCCGTTTATTTTCTCTTCTTGTTTATCCTTTCCCCTTTCTCTCATTTTTTTCTTTCTTCTTGTTTTTATTTATTTATTTCCACTCTCTCTTTTTATCTTTTGGAACATAAATTGAAAATTATAATCTTTATATTATGATCCATTATTATTTATTTCCTTCTTTTATTGTATTATTGACATGATCTCATCATAAGGATCTCCTTGATTTGGACCCTGAAATTGGCCATAGCTTTAGGGATCGAATCATACAGTCTTGGTCAACCAGAAGTGTTGATATTTACCCAAATGGGGAAATCATACACTCAAGTAACTTGAAAATAGGAAACTCATCTAAAATTAATATTAAACCAAACCCAATGGATGAAATAATAACAATGAAATAAATATTAAATTAGATATTTTTCTTCACCTGATTTTAATTATCAACTTACATTCATTACATATCTAAATATCGAATCAGACATTGAGTTGAAATATGGATTAATTAACCTACTTCCAATATTTCATAGATTATCTAGAAAGGAACCCAAAAAACACTGTAAATAATTAAATGTGACATTATCAATAATGAAACCAACAAAAATATATGAAGATCAAATAAAACTTCGAGCATTCCAATTCTCACTTGATGGAACTACTATGGATTGGATGTATTATTTATAACCTGAAGATATAAAAAGATGGAAATATTTGAAACATCTTTTCGTGAAGATATTTTTTCTAGCATTAAGGACCACATCCATCGGAAAGGATATCTCAGTGATCAAGCAGGCACATTGGGAGTCAATTAATGAGTATTCTAAAAGATTCAAAAGTTGTGTGAAAGCTGCAGGCATCACCAAATCTATGAAAAACTCTTCATCCTGTAATTCTATAACGTAATCATACCTTTATATAAGAGCTTGATGGATGCTATGGATGGAGGATCATTGGCTGACAAAACACCAGCAGCTTCGTATGCATTGATCCACAATATGGCATAATAATCTAAACAATTTGGTGATTGAGGTGCACCACATGTCAGGGGAGTACATCAGGTAAGTCCATCTTCTCCCAAAATTCATTTAATTGATACTATGTTGGAAGAATTGACCAATATGGTGATGTAGATTGATTTATCACAGGAGGCATCCCAACACCCTCATTTGAGTCTTTGTGGTATTTGCATTGAGACATGCCACCCAACTGACTGTTTCCCCCAATACAAGAAATAAAAGATTGTGCATGATTGTTTCATGGGAGACCATATTGGTGGTAGCAACAACCACATGCCCATAATTTGCGCGTTCCCTTTTCACCGACATAAAAACAAGGATGGAAGTGTCAAATAGACACGAGGTATGACTCTAAACAACAAAAAAGGCCCCGCCTTTCAACACAACATCCAATAGCCTCTGCATTACCAATAGGGCTTCCAAAAACCCCAGAGGATATTTAAAGCCCAAGCCTCTAAAAAACCAATAACAAGGGAATCCCTAACCAAAGGTAGATTCTAACACAGATGACCTTTGTTGGAACCAAGGTTGTTCTTTTCTAAAAAAGGAGTTCAGTTTGTGTTAGTTTTCAATCTACTTGGGGTTGATCTTGGTTTGTGATTTTGTTATCCCTTTAATGTATGATCTAAGTGATTACATGGAAAGGGGTCACATAGTTTGATATGAAATTATAATTGAAGGTGTTTCCATTCTCCACTGGTTGCAAAAATTTTGGGGCAGAAAATCAGAAAATGGTAAAGTGTTTTTGGAAAAGGAAGGTGCAAAAATGATTTGAAGTGTGTGCAAAAGATTGGTTTCAGAACACAAGATTGTAGGTGTTTTAGGAACTTACCCGCATGATATGTTTTAGGATCATAATGTTGAAAAATGGAAAAGTTATGGAGTGCGCAAAAGATGATGTTGCACGAAAGGGTTTGTGGACCCAACATGACGTCAAAAGGCGTTTTACGGGCTCAGCCATAAAATTACACACACCGACAAAGACACATCAGAATCTTGTGAACAAGGAAACCAAGTCCAATAAATAGTTGGCTACCCTACCTTTTGTTATAATAATTTTTTAACGAAAATCTGCTTTCTTAGCCACACGATAGATTTTCACATGAAAGATTAGAATAGAGTTAATCGTGCTTGCTAGGAATTCATTTAGTCTAAAAAGACCATGTGAACCTATCAGTGTAGTTGCATGAAAGATAAGGGTTGTGAAAAAATAGGTATTTTGCAAAATTAATTTTTCACAACCATTCCCAAATCTTTCATGCAAGTTGGGGTATTGCACGTAAGTGTGGTGTTATGTTTTTGAAATGATTTTGAATATCTAGTGTGTTTGATCAGTGATTTCACATGAATCAATTTAGGAATTCAATGCAAGAAGTTTCTCATGATGAACAGAGACAAAGACTTCAATGCAAATATATTAGAGACACCATTATGTCTATAAACTGAGTGGGACTTCACCCAATATAGTGAGCCAGGGGGAGTCAATGAGAGTGACCCGAGGGATACAATGAGCTATCCATGAAATTTTTTAAAGGAAATGTACCTGGGATATAATGACTATACCCGATCCTTATAATCTAAAGCTAGTGATTTTTAGTGGAATTAGGTATGATTAGAAACCAATCAGTGTATATTACTTGGACATAGCCCTTAGTGGTGAACCAAGTAAAAGTACTATGTGGTATCTTTATTGGGGTTGTTTTCTTTATGTTCCCATCAGTCTGACAAGTTTAACAAGTTCCTACCTCCATGGGAAAAAGATCCATATCTTTAAAAAGAAAAATTTAACACCCTGATTCACCCCTTCCCTCTCAGGGTGTCCCGAGGTCCTATAAAATTTTGAAACAAATTGTTATTAATCAACATAATTATTTAAAGAGTCAAGTTTCGAAGCTGAGTAAGTTGAAGACTCAAATGATCTAGATTTCCCCTACACTCCATGAACTAGTAATTAATAATTCTAAGAATCTACATTCCCAAACGACTCCAAATCCCAAGGGGAATCTCAGTACCATCACATTGAGAAGTGGGAAGTGAAAAACTTATACATCTACACCTGTTGCTCCAGCAAGATTCACCTTAACTCCGATGAATCCCCATTCCATACCAACAGAAGAGAAATCAAATGGTAAAGATAAAGGTAATTAAAAGTTTGATGATGTTCATCCTAAACCCTTTCCCTTTCTAAACAGGATTGTTCAAACCAAGAATATGGCTGAAGAGGCAATACAAAAGGAGGTTTTGGATACATTCATGCATGTAAAGATAAATATTCCCTTGATTGAGGCCATTAAGAAAATAACAAGGTATTTCGAATTCTTAAAATAAATTTGTACCAATCGAAGAGGACTTAAAGAAAATTAGAGGATCAATCTTGGAAGAAATGTTTCAGCACTCATTACACCAACTCATGTAATGCCAAAAAAGTGCAAGGATCTAGGGTCATTCACCATACCGTCCACCATATAAGTGTTACACATTTATGATGATTTAAGTGATTTATGAGCTTCTATAAATGTGATACGTCACTCTGTATTTTCTCATTTGCAGGTTGGGGAGTTAAAACTGACAAGACTAGTGGTGCATTTTCAAAATAGAGATACAACATATCCAGTGGGAGACCTTGAGGATGTACATGTTAGTGTAAGAGACATGATCTTTCTAGAAGAATTCTACATTCTTAACATGGAGGATGATCAAATAATTTTTCATGCTACAATTATCTCAGGCAGGACCTTCCTAAAAAGTGAAAAAATAACAATAAATATCCATAGCGGTACACTTTCCATATAGTTTGGAGATGATGTTGTGACATTTAATGTTATGGACTACATGAATTACCCCTCAAAGGAATAATTAGGGATAATTAGTTAAAATTAGTAATTATTAATTATAAGTAGGAATAATTAAGAATAATATCAATTTTATTAAATTGTAATAACTTGTTATAACTTAGCACAATATTCAATGGATTGATGACGCTCCTTTTGCTTGATGACTCTTCTTATTTCAATTTCACCAACTCAAAAAATAACGAAAAGTTTTCTTCTACAAATGCATATCCAATCTCGTATGCATGATTTTGAATATTCCTTCATAGGACCACATTTTCATAATGTTTTCAGGTGGTGATAGTTGCAAGAAGATGACTCCTTGATGAAAAGGGGGCTCTGTTGTCCAACAGCTCATTTACTTGCATCTATTTCACACTGATATCACAATGAAGAATATTCTCAGAGGTAATCTTATACATTCTTGTATTCACAAGAATGAATATGCATACCTATGAGAAGATTCTTTATTGTGATTTCCATGAGAGAAATTTTCAAGTAAATAAGCATTCAGACAGAAGAGTAGCATCAATCCACTAGAAATTTTATCGCCCAAAATTAATGGTAGTTATTAATAAGTAGTTGTAATTATTTATCTTCTTTTTTCAGATAGTGTTTTTATAACTTCAATTGATTCAAAAAAAGTGATGATTTTATATTTTTTAGAAAAATATGGAACAAGGAAATCGATATCAGTCTTTATTAGATGATCATGCTTGAAAAAATCAGTACAAAAATCAAAACGGGTCTGATTTAAATCTTGTATATATTGAGGGTGTTGAAGCTTTATTATCATTTTCATCATCAAAAATAGAATATGTTTCAGAAGGCGCAATTAGGTGTCCTTGTAAAAAAGGTTCACTGATAACATTTGACACATTTGACAAGGTTGGGGGACATCTCTTGCAGTTTTGTTTTCAACCAGATTATGTTTTTTGGTATCAACATAGTGAAACCAGTTCCAAAAAAGATACTAATAAATTGATTCTGGATCCATCATGATTTCAAAATTTAGTACATGATGTTGCAGGTCCATCTGTTCAAAAAACTGAAACACAAGATGATATCGATTTAACTCCTAATTTGGCACCATCTGAATTTTAAGAGTTGTTGAGGTCTGTTGAGGATGTATTATATCCTGGTTGAAAGATAAGAAAATAAGAAGCAATTGAAAAATTTATGGCAATTAAATTAGATAATTCAATGGAAAACAACTGTTTTGATCCGATATTTTCTCTGGATAAAGCACTGTACCTGAAGGAAATATGTTGCCTGCAAATTGGTATGAGAGCAAGAGACTACTTCAGTAGAACCACATTCAGTTTTAGTAAACTGATTTTGGACGATGATGACACCCCACAATTAAGGGTCAATGATGATGAAAATGTTAATGATGTTACAAATGAATTTGAAATGAAAAAAGATGATGAAACTAAAACTCATATAAATATTGAGGATGCGAGGGAGGAATATTAAGACATTGACATCGTCGTATATGAAGATGATGATGAAGGTGAACATTGACATAGTTAAATACTGGTTATAATCATAAATAATATATATCTTTATATAATAGTTATTTTCAAATATCTGCTAACAACAATCATTTTGTGTTTCAAATAGATCTTGATCTAGATCTTGAGTTATAGGAGGCTGAGCTACCTTTGGATGAGGGGGATTTGGGATCATCTGACACTCAGTTGACTGGCAGTTTAGGTGGTATACGGAGGGGACACAGTCTTGCATGAATAATGATTCTTGACCCTATCCCTAAGTGATGCCCATGTATTGGCTTCGATCCACGCACACAAAGGTATGGTAACCTGTAAATTTTAGTAAGATTTCATTAATTTATTTATATCTATACTAATTGTTTGATTATTTATTATTTTTTCAATGTTTTGTGCATGTAGCTATTGGATAGGGGATCCCTATCTTACAAAATTATTTTTCTCAGCCATGGAACACATGGGAACAGATTCCCATTGATGTGCAGCTTGGCATGTTCAATCATTCGCTGGTACGTCAATAAATAATATTTATTTTGAAATTTATTTTATTAATAACTTGATATTATAAATTATTTATAGGATGTATGGAATCTCATCGATGATAGCATGCATGGAGCTATCCACGCGGCATGATAGGTGCCTATGCATGACCATTTCAGTCCGTTTTTTCACAATTTTGGAAGGACATGCGCTGTCTGACTCGTAGTTTAGGGATGGAGTTTCCTCCAAAATCTCTTACAACTCCTCTACCTCATCCAGTAGATGACCCCCTCAGTGATTTTTTATATTAAAAACATCTGAATTCAAGATGTTTTGTAATATGTACTTTTTTCAGTTTCTGTCTTCTATATTGGTGCGAATATTACATAATTTTTCTTATTTTTAATATATTATTATTTATTATTACTATTATATTTTTTAATGGTTTTTTATTTTACTAATAATAATAATAATATTTTATGAGTTGTTTTATATTTTTTGTGAATATTAAAAATTTTAATATTTTTTAATATTTTAATAATATTAATATTAATTTTTCATTAATCATAATTTTATTAAACATATTTTTTTAGTATTATATTTTTTAATGTTTGTTTATTTTACAGATAATAATAATAGTAATATTTTATATCTTTTTTGAGAATATTGAGAATTATAATTTTTTTAATTTTTTTTATTTTAATAATATTAATGTTATTTTTTCATTAATTATAATTTTAAAAAAATATAATTTTTATTTTGGTTATTATTTATGATGGGATCTTTTGAGACGGGTTCGCATCGCAAATAGTTTAAAAATATGTTTTTAAATCATATTTGTGATGGGCCCTTGGTACCATCACAAATACTATTTGCGATGGGGCCGTCACAATAAGTTTATTTCAATATAATGTATATAATCGAAGAGTTATTTGTGATGGGAAACATCCCCATCACAAAAATAGGTTTTACAATGGTCCCCTCACACAAAACATTTTTTTCGATGCCGTTTTCTACAACTACCTATTTGCGACGGGACCCTATCGGTAAAGCTTATTTGCGAAGGGATCCTATCCCAAATAGCCCTTTGCAAAAAGCACAAATTCCAGTAGGGGAGCAATCAAAACATTCGTTATGAATTGTAATATCCACTTATTGAAATTTTTTAAAATGGAATTCATTTTTGAATTTGGAATATCAAAATTAGCTTAGGGTGAATTTTTGGTATTTTTCTAAAAACATTCAATTTTTTATGAATAGTTAAAAACACTGCATTATTGGTTAAAACCGACTTTTTATTTAACTAATGATTTATTTTATTTTAATTTATTTTAATTAAAAGTAGATACCAAATACCTATATAAGTTCAATGTAATTCATTGGAGTTATTTTATAATAAGTTTAGATATATAAAAATTTTATTGAACTTTTTATCATCTTTTACCCACCTCTTTGAAGAATTTGAAAATTTGCATAAAACATAATTTTACTGCTTCAGTGAGTTGAATTTAAAAAATTTGAGAGACACAGTTAATATCAGTAAGTAAAATGTGGTTCAATAAGATGAAAATATTTTTTTGGTGAATAGTAACTTTTGGCTTTTATTTACAACGGTTAAAAGTAAATAGGTTAATTAAGGTAAACAGTGATATCATAGTTCCACTAAAAGATGTTTTAATTCTACTAGATAAGTATAATTCAACCATAAAAACATTAGGAATAAAATACGACCTCTTTTGTCCACTTGGATTATACAAGGACATTAATTATTATTTTATTTAAAGAAGATTTAAAAGAGTTAAATTCAATGTTTAATTACTAAACCATTTTTATTATAGAGTTACACAAAATAAAAATTCAACTAAAAATATTCATTATAAATTTTAAAATATTTTCTACATAATGGTATTTTATTTATAATTTTTAAACATTAAATAATTTTTTTATTTATGACACAATGATGATGCAGTAATTACCATATTAATGAAATATTAAAAAAATTGTTATTATAAATATCCAAATAAATGTAAATTGAGACTTATGATAAATTACACTAATTTTATAGGTTAATATGACATGTTAGAGTTGGTTAAATAAATTTTATTATAAGTGATAAAGTTTTAATGGCTTTCAAAAAAATCAATTACAAAATAGTGTGAAAATTGACATAATTGAGTTTTTAAAACAAATACTATATTACTAATTGATATAATATTAATAAAATATAAATTTCAGCCAAAAGGATTAGATAAGGTTATATATATATTAATAATTAAACATTTGGGGTTCTCTTGGTAGTTTATAGTAATTTAATTAACCATATAATATAAAAATACAAAGAGACATGGTAAATGTCAAACTATTTAACTAAGAGTTAAATCTAAAAGACAATGTTAATATGGTGACCTAAACCTAACTAAAATATATTGGTTGAGATATTTTCGACCAATATCCACATTATCCTCTATATAAATTATTTTTGAGCCATTATAAAGTGAAAATTATTTTATTATAAAATAAAATTTCAAGCATTTCTTAAAGTGACCCTCACCTCTCTTATAAAAGGGCACTTCTCCTTATCTCTAAATGACATCTCTAAATCCATTTGGATCGACCACAATTGCCCAAATATCCCCCCAAATTTCCTCCCTTAATCCTAGAGGCCTCCATATGGTCATATATCCAACCTAAAGAGCCATTTTGATCAAATCAAAAGGAAAACATGGAGAAGAGGTAAATATCTCATCACCTCTTTCAAGTTATTTTCTTCTTCCACTTCCCCTTTCTTTGTTGTTTCCATACCAAAATAATAAATAAATTATCTTCTACATACTGTGATTTTATTATAAATATGGTACAACCACATTCATTATTCTGTCCATCCTAGAAATTAAAAAGTCTTCATATGTGCATACGTATGGATTACAATCTCCACAAACGTGATGATATTAATTTCTCCATTGTAAACATTCAAGAATAATTTTCATTTGATGAATTAAAATAATTTTTTTGAGCATAATATCATTCAGTTTATTAATAAAATAAATTCTATCCATAACAAACATGGATTACGTAACCAAGAATATAAAAGAAAATGAATCAGTTATCACTCGAAACGATGATACTACTAAAATATTATCAACAAAAATGTATTAGAGGATCATATATGATATCATATTTATGTATATAGTTATTTTATAATTTAATAAAAATTATTTAACTATTATACAAGAGGTTAACATAACCTTGACCAAGTAAAAGTACAAGGTAAGGGTTAATTCTACAATCTCTTCATTATCCGAGGATGTTTTTAAATGAGTATCTACAAGGACCTCTTTCTCATCAACCACCATGTTTCATAAGAATATTTTCAAAAGGAATATTTTAAGGATTTATGGAAGGGAATATTTAACTAGATCATCATTTTAAATGGTTTAAATATTTATTCTTTTAAATCATTCTCAATAATATCCATATTTTAACAATGGTTCTTAAGGATTTATATATATGCACATGAATGTTTTCAAAAAGTTAATTCCTTTTAATAGTTTCAAAGTGGCATGGGAAACTTTGATTTAAAATGTATTTAAATGTCTTGCATTCTAAATTGTGTAAATTTTAAATGTTTTCATGAAAAAGGGATATTTCTGTCAAAGAGTTTTACAAATCATTTTCATCTATGTCAACATCCATTGATGGATTTTAAACTTGTTTGAAGTTGATTTATTATGATACCAATATTCTATATTGTAATGAAGTTTTAGTGATATATTTGATTATGGATGTGTTATATTAATACCATTCATGGTTTATGGTTAAATTATTTACCTTTCATATTCTAGTTTTAATATGAATGTTTAGGTTATGTTTTAACCTTTTCATTTGAGGAATGTATTGCACTTAGTATATGATGGGTAGATCCCACTATATCTCCTCGGTGCATCGGTAGGTCTCATGAGACAATTAGATGTGGAATTGGATGAGGCCTTTTCCATTTTGATATATGGTTTTGGCCGAGGCCTAAATCATTTTAAACATCCTGGCCGAGGCCTTGATGAGATGTTTCAGAATGTATGAAATTATAAATTACCTCATTATGAGAATAATAATGATAGCTTATGTGGTTATTCTACTAGTATAATACCGATGACTCTATTTTATTATGTCATTATTTACTCAGCTCATATTCCTGCCATAAAGTGTTGATGTTTATTATTTGTAAAGGCATGTGTTTTTAATTATTCACCATAGCTAATGTTTATGTTATCTTCCGATGTATTGTTTACCCTTACTAAGCATTTGAGCTCACCCCATTCTTATTTTTAATTTTCCCATGATATGAAGAATTTAGTTATGAGTGACTTTAAGTCATAATCTAGGATGCTTGGATGTTTCTAATGGAATAAATTACTATTGTATTTATTTTCAAGTTATAATTTTTAACTTATGTATGTATCCTGTTTCCAATAATACTAAACTGAATGGTATTTCGGGACATGATTCCATATATAATTTCAAAGTTATGTAATAAAGAACCAAATTTGGGTAATTGTGGTTGGGGTGTTATAAACTTTAACTGCAAACTCGAATCATCTAGGGATATAATTGTAGTGTTCAAATATAATCCCAAAAATAAATTAATTCTACACTCTTATGATGGGATGATTATCTAATTGACCACTGACAACAAGATAGATTTTGGATCATAATCAAAGAATGGTGCTATGGTTAGAGGTCCCGAAGATAACATAGGGATCATTTTCACAAATATTTGTGGTTGTGCTAATTTCTAAGGGGTTCAGAGGTTAACAAGGTTAGGGGATCTTAACTGAATGAATTCTAATTATATGGGATAATGATAAATGAATAGTGATAGGGTTATATTAGATCAACCACGTATTTTCATATAAGTATTTTTATATAAATTACCTCTTTGATTGTTTCTTCTCATTTCCTTGCTTAGTTTACTATTCTAAAAGTTACAATTTAAACCCCCATATTTCTTTTCATTTGTTTTGAACTAATTTATTACTTACATCAAGCCTAGTAATAGTTTATAATTCACTTCCTCCTTGAGGGACTGACCTTGGTTAGCCTCTATACTACACTTAGTAAAATCATAGATAATTATTTTTGAGATCATGTACGAAAACACTCATAAAAATAGAAACATTGCTGGGGAGTCAAGTGTTTTATTCAACTAATTGAAGGTACTTGTTTTCGTTTATTTTATCCTTTTATTCTTCCTTCTTATTTCTCTTTTCCCCTTTCTCTCATTTTTTTCTTTCTTCTTTTTTATTTATTTCTTTCCCCTCTCTCTTCTTATCTTTTGGACCATAAATTGAAAATTATAATCATGATATTATGGTCAATTATTATTTATTTTTCTCTTTTATTTGATTCCTGACATGATCCCATCCTTAGGATCTCCTGGATCTAGATCTTAAAATTGAGCATATCCTTAGGGCTCGAATCAGACAGTCTTGGTCTACCGGAAGTGTTTATGTTTACCCAACTGGGGAAATCCTACACTCTAGTGATTTCAAAATAGGAAACTCTTCTAAAATGAATATTAAACCAAACCCAATGACTGAAAATAATAAAAATGAACTCAATAGGACAATTAGAGAGTTTGAGGCACCTGATTTTAATTATTAACTTACATACATTGCATATCTAACTCTTGAATCATACATTCAGAAAAATATGCATTAATTCACATACTTCAAATGTTTAATGGATTATCTTCCAAGGACCGCAATAAACACATTAATGGAATAAATGTTACCTTCTCAAAAATGAAACCAATAAATGTCTATGAAGATCAAATAAAACTTCCAGCATTCCAATTCTCACTTGATGGAACTACTATGGATTGATGTATTATTTACAACATGGAGATATAAAATTATGGAAATATTTGAAAAATCTTTTATTGCAAAGATTTTTTCCAGCATCACAGACCCCATCCATATGAAAGGACATCTTCGTGATCAAGCATACACATGGGGAGTAAATTTATGATTATTCAGAAAGATTCAAGAAGTTGTGTGAAAGATGCCCGCATCACTAAATCAATGACAAAATCCTCATCTATTAATTCAATAAAGTACTCATACCTATTTATAAGAGAATGGTGGATGCTGAGGCTGGAGGAGCATTGGTCGATAAAACACCAACAACTTCATATGCATTGATCAACAAGATGGCACAATACTCTCAACAATTTGGTGATCGAGGGGCACCACATGTCAAGGGAGTACATCAGGAAAATCCATATTCTCTCAAAAGTCATTTAATTGATACTATGTTAAAATAATTTACCACTATGGTGATGTATATTGATTTATCACAGAGGAAATACCAACCCCCTCTTTTATGTCCATATGGAATTGGTTCTGAGACAGGCCACCCAACTGACTGTTTCCCCCAACTATAAGAAACAGAAGATTGTACAGCAGTGTTTCATGGGAGACCATATCAGTAGTAGAAACAAACACACCCACATAATATGTATAGTCTCTTTTCTCCGACATACAAACAAAGATGGAAGGTTCAAATAAACATGAGGTATGTCTCTAAACAACAACAAAGGCCCCCTTTCAACAAAACATCCAATAGCCTATGCCTTAACAATTGGATTTCTAACAACCATAGATGATATTTTAAGCCCAAGAATCATAAAAACCAACAAAAAGGGAGTTCCCAACCAATCGTAGATTCTAAAACTGATGACATTTGTTGGAACCAAGGTTGTACTTTGCTGAAAAAGGATTTCAGTTTGCGTTTCTGGTCAATCTACTTTGGTTTGATCATGGTTTGTGAATTTGTCATCCCTTTCATGGAAGATCAGGGGGATTACATGGAAATAGGTCAAATAATTTGATCCAAAAGCAGAATTGAAGGTGGCGCCATTATCCACTGTTTGAGAAAATTTATGGGCTGAAAATCGGAAAATGGAGAAACATGTTTTCAGAAAAGGAATGTGGATGAAATATTTGATGTGTGTGGAAAAGATTGGTTTTAGCACACAATATTGAAGGTGCTTGTGGAACATACCCATAGGACAAGTTTCAGTATCAAAACTTCAAAAAATGGAAATGTCATGTAGTGCGTGGAAGATGATGTTGCTCGAAAGGGTTTGTGCTTCCAATGCGACACCAATAGGGGTTTTGCGTGCTCATCTAGAAAATTATACACACCGACGAAGACACATAAAAATATTGTGTGTAGGGAAAACAAGGCCTATAAATAGTCGACTACCCCCAGTTTTGACATATGCATTTTCTAACAAAATTTTTCTTGCTCAGCTGCATGATAGATTTTTACATTAATGATTGGAAGAGAGTTAATCTTGCATGCAAGGAATTCCTTTAGTCTATAAAAACCATGTGAACCCTTCGGTGTAGTTGTGCGAAAGATAAAGTTTTCCTGGAAAGTAGGTATTATGCAAAATTAATCTTTCATGACAATTCCCAACTCATGCATGCAAGTTGGGGTATTGCATGCATGTGTGGTGTTGTGTTTCTGATAGGATTTTGAATATCCAGTGTGTGTGATCAGGGATTTCACATGCATCAATTCAAGAATTTGATGCATGAGGTGTCTCATGTTGAATAGAGAAAAAGACTTCTATGAAAATATATTGAAGACACCTTCAGGTCTATAAACTGAGTGGGAATTCACCCAATACAATGAGCCAGGGGGAGTCAATGGGAGTGACCTGAGGGATGAAATGAGTTATCCCTATACATTTTTAAAGGTAATGTGTCTGGGACAGAGTGATTGTACCTTATCCTTGTAATCCATAGCTAGTGATTTTTAGTGGAATTAGGTATTATAGGAAACCTATCACCCTATACTCCTTGAAAAATCCCTTAGTGGTGAACCAAGTAAAAGTATTATTTGGTCTCTTTTCTTGTGGTTTTTTTCTTTATGTTCCCATTAGTCTTACATGTTTAACGAGTTCCTACCTCCATGGGAACAAGATCCAAAACTTTAAAAAGAAAAAGTTGACACCCTGATTCACCCCTCCCCTATTAGGGTGTCTCGAGGTCCTACAACCTTTTGAAATAAATTGTTCTTAATCAACATAGTCATTTGAAAATTCAAGGTTCGGAGCTAAGGGAGTTGAAGACTCAAATGAGTTAGATTGGCATTGATCTCCATGAACTGGTAAGTAAGAATTCTGGAAATCTACCTTCTCAACCGACTCCAAATCACAAGGGGAATGTTAGTACCATCTCATTGAGAAGTGGGAAGAAAAAAACTGATACAACTACACCCCCAAGATTCACCTTAACTCTGATGAATCTCCATATCATACCAACAGAAGAGAAACCAAAGGAGAAAGATAAAGGTGTTAAGAAGAGTGAGGATGTTCCTCCTAAACTCTTTCCCTTTCCAAACAGGGTTGTTCAAACTAAGAAGATAGATGAAGAGGCAATGAAAAATGAGGTTTTGGATACATTCAAGTATGTAGAGATAAACATTCCCTGGTAGAGGACAATAAGAAAATATAAAGGTATGCCAAATTCTTAAAATAACATTGTATTAATCGAAGAGGACATAAGGAAAATTAGAGGATCAATCTTGGAAGTAATGTTTCAATAATCAATACACCAACTCAAGTAATGCCAACAATGTTCAAGGATATAGGGTCATTCACCATCCCATCCACCATAGGGGAGTTACACTTTTATGATTCTTTATGTGATTTATGATATTTTATAAATGTGATGCCTCAATCTGTAGTTTCTTCTTTACTGTTTGGGGAGTTAAAGCAGAAAAGATTAGCGGTGTATTTGGAAAATAGAGATAGAAAAATATCTAGAGGGAGTCCTTGAGGATGTACTTGTTATGGTAAGAGACATGATCTTTACAACATACTTCTACATTCTTAACATAGAGGATTATCAAATATGTTTTCATGCTCCAATTATCTTAGGTAGGACCTTCCTCAAAAGTGAAGAAGCAATCATAAATGTCCATAAGGGTACAATTTCTATAGATTTTAGAGATAAAGTTGTGATATTTAATGTAATAGAATCCATGAATTACCCCTCATAGGACCATTTTTATTTTATTATCTCCCATATTGAACCACCTAGTAACAACCCATTGGAATTTTAATTTCCTATGATTAGGGATATTATAAGAATTTTTTCTAGTTTAATGTCTAAGATCACTTCCACACCTATTTCTAATGAACAAAAATATCATAGATATGATTTTGAAATTGTTTCATATTCTGGTTTTGATAATTAATCTCTGATTATGACATGGTTTATGAGTATGATAATGGATTTTATGAACTATTGTCTAATTTTAATGATGTATATTCTGATACTGATTCTCTTTGTACACATATTTTAATTCCTTCACTCTCTCCATCCATAAATCTCCCCCAAATATTGTAACTCAAGTCATTCCCACCTAATCTCAAATACTCAAACTTGTTGAGTGGTAAAAGATTACCTAATATCATTGCTAACACTCTCTCTTTTGAACATGAAGATAAACTTTTGAATACTTTGAGGGAGAACATCAGGGTAATTGGGTGAAATGTGGGTGATATATCAGGTATTATCCCTTTTATTTTCATGCATAGGATTTTTTGGAGGATAGGGCTAAACTAGTGAGGCAGCCATAAAGGAGACTCAATCTAACCCATATTGCATCATTCTTTCTTGGATTCTTTAGTAATCCAGTGAAAAAATCCATTGTAGTTCCATCCCATTTCCACATTAAAATAGGAATAGGTTCCATGAATACTCTAAAATTTTTTCTTTCTGACTTCACCAACTACCAGACTAATCATCTAGATAAATAATCAGAAATTTACAACTCCATATTATCCCACCAGAAATGTTCCTTCAAATCTTTATAAATTTATATACTACTTGGGTGTATAGAAAAATTCAAGTTATGGGAATGATAAAACAAAATTTTATTGAATATTTTTTTGATAATAAATGAATTTGTTTCTTCAAATTGTGATAAATATGTTTTTATAGATTATTTGAGATTAGATCATTCATTTGAATATTTAATGGAAATTTCAGTTTACCCCTTTTAAAATTCACTACAGTATTTTTGAAATAAATATATTTATATAAATTATTTTCAAATAAAATTTGGTAAATGTGGTCTTGACTTAATGGTATAGAAATTATATTCAGGACATGGGAGCTGGATTGTGAATTTTAGTGGTCTAAATGGGCCATGAAGTCAAAGCTGGACTAGATTCAGCAGATTGGATATCACTTCATTGTTTAGACTGTATCATCTTTATATGGGCTTAGATTGGGGACATATATTTAAGGAGGGTTGGGGAAATGATTCCAAACAAATCATTCTTCAGTTTGACCATCCAATTATTGCTTTTGGAAGGCCAACTATGAATTTCAAGTGATATTAAACAACTTTGACCAATTTACATTTCACATTTAAAAATGTTTTGTAATCATAGTCGCCCCCAAAATATATTTAAAAAATATTTTCATTCTTTGGGAGGGCTGGTTAAGGCGTTGGGAAGGTTGTCTCTTGAAAAGATATCACACCTCTTTAAAGAAGTGAGGCTTTGTGAAAATTTCTCTTCCTAGAAGGATATGATCTCCCTCCTCCTCTTTGCGTTTCTTTGTTTTCATGTTTGTATCATAAATTTTATTCAATTAAAAGTATATATTTTTCTCTTTTAGTCTTTTTATTCTTATTATTGGTGCTGGAAATTAAAAGTGGATTTGAGATTGGATGTTACCCAATCAATCCATTACTTATATAAAATGACTCCACAGTGACAACTCCACCTATAGAATAGCGATTCATTTCATAGTTGATATAATCCCCACAACTTTTATTTATTATGAATACAGAAACATACTCTAATTCATAAATTGTGATCAATTAATTGAGTTTTAATTTTTAATTAATTTGATTGATTTTCCCTTGACAACGTGGTAAGAGTTGTGTAAATCAAGAGAGTGGATCTTTGTAACACCCCAAGCTTTCACGGTATGTTTCTTTTGAATAATGCAATAGCTTCCATTGTATGCAACTTAGAGGTTCTAACACAACACAACCAATAAAACTAGCCTTTATGAATAATAATACCCACCTTTTTGAAATTTTATAAAATGTACTTCATTTTTGAATTTTGAATATTGAAATTATCTTAGGGTGAATTTTTGGTATTTTTTTGAAAACATTCTATTTTTGATGAATAGTGAAAAACACTGCGTTATCGGTTAAAAAAGAATTTTTATCTAAATAATTATTTATTTTATTTAAATTTATTTTATGTCAAAATAGATACATAATACCTATATAAGTCCAATGTAATTCATTGAAGTCGTTTTATAATAAGTTTAGATATATAAAAATTTTATTGAACTTTTTTCTGTCTTTTACTCATCTTCTAGAAGCATTTTCAAATTTGCATAAAACATAATTTTACGGATTTTGTGAGTTGAATTTCAAAAATACAAGAGACACAGTTAATATCAGTATATAAAATGTGGTTCAATAAGATGAAAATACTTTTTGGTGAATAGTAACTTTGGACTTTTATTTACCACAGTTAAAAGTAAATAGGGTAATTAAGGGTAAATATGATATCATAATTACCCTAACATAAGTCATAATTCTATTGGATAAGTATAATTCGACCAAAAACAACCTTATAAATTAAATATGACCCCCTTTGGTCCACTTGGATTAGATTAGTACATTTATTATTATTTTATTTAAAGAAGAGTTAAAAGAGTTAAATTCAATATTTAATAACTAAACCATTTTTAATATAAGGTTGCACACAATATAAATTAGACTATAAATATTAATTAGAAATCCAATAACATTTCATACATAATGGTGTTTTATTTATAATTTGTATACATTAAATAATTTAATTTATTTATGACAAAATGATGATGCAATAACTACCTTATTAATGAAATATTAAAATAATTGATATTATAATATCCAAATAAATGTAAATTGAGACTTATGATAAATTAAACTAAATTTTTAGGTTAATATGACATGTTAGGGTTGGTAATATGAATTTTATTTGAAGTGATAAAGTTTTAATGGCTTTCAGAGAATCATATACTAAATTGTGTCAAAACTGACATAATTAAGTTTTTAAAACTAATAGTATATTATTAATTGATATAATATTCATAAAAATCTAAGTTCAGACAAAAGACTTATAAAAGGATATATATATATATATTAATAATTAACCACTTTGTGTTTTCTTGGCAATTTATAGTCAGTTTATTAACCATATAATATAAAAATACAAAGAGACATTATAAATGTCAAACAATTTAACTAAGAGTTAAATCTAAAAAATAATGTTAATATGGTGACCTAAACCTATCTAAAATCTATTGGTTCAGAGGTTTTCAACCCATCATCACATTAGACTCTAAATAAATCATTTTTGAGCCCTTAGAAACCGATAATTATTTTATTATAAAATAATATTTCAATCTTTTCTTAAAGTGACCCTCACCTCTCTTATAAAAGGGAACTTCCCATTTTCTTAAAATCACACCTACAAAGCCATTTGTTTTGGTCAAACTCTACCCAAATATCCTAATAACTTTCCTCCCGTCATCCTAGAGGCCTTCTATTGTCCAGAAATCCAACCTAAGGATTCTTTTTGATCAAATCAAAAGAAAGAACCTGAAGAAGAGGTAAATATTTCATTACCTCTTTCAAGTTATTTTCTTCTTCAACTTCCTCGTTCTTTGTTGTTTCCATACGAAAATAATAAATCCAGTACCATATACATATTTTTATGTTATTATAAATATGTTTAAACCATATTTTTTACTCTATTAATCCTATAAGTGACAAAGTCACCATATATGTGTAAGTACAGATTACCGTCTCCACGAACGGGATGAGATTCATTTCCCATCGCAACTGTTTAAGAATAATTTTCATTTGAGGAATAACAATAATTTTTATGAACATAACATCATTCTGTATATGAATAAAATAAATCATATCCATAACAAATGTGGCTTACGTAAACATGCATATAAATGAAAACAAATCAGTTAACACCCGAAATGATGATACTACTAAAATATTTTTAACAAAGTAATATTATAGGATCATATATGATATCATATTTAGTTATATTGTACTTTTATAATTTAATAACAATTATTTAACTATTATATAGGAGGTTAAGATACCCTTGACCAAGGAAAAGTACAAGGTAAGGGTTAATTCTACAATCTCTTCATGATGTGAGGTTGTTTTTGCGTGAGTATCTATTGGGACCTCTTTATCATCCAAATCCATGTTTTATAAAAATATTTGTAAAAGGAATATATTTAGGTTTTAGGTAAGGGAATATTTAACTAAATAATCATTTTGAATGGTTTAAATATTCATTCTTCTAAATCATTCTCATTAATGTTCATGTTTTCAAAATGGTTTTTAAGGATTTATTTAAATGGGCATGAATGTTTTTGAAATGTTAATTCATTTCAAATGTTTCGAAGTGGTATGGGACACTTTGATTCAAAAAAGTCTTTAAATGTCTTCCTTTCTAAATTGTGTGACTTTTTAATATTTTTATGAAAAAGGGATATTTCACTCAAAGAGTTCTAAAAATCATTTTCATCTATTTCAACATCCTTTGATTGATTTTAAATTTTTTTGATGTTGATTTATTATGATAAAAATCTTCCATATTGTATTGAATGTTTTTTGATATGTTTGACTGTGGATGTGTTATTTTTATACCATTCATTGTTTATGGTTAATGTATTGACATTTAATATACTATTTTTAATACAAATATTTATGTCATATTTCAAAATTTTCATATGAGGAATGTATCAGACTTAGTATGTGATGGGTGGAGTGCGTTATACCTCCACAGTGCATTGGTAGGTCTCATGAGACAATTATACGTGGAATTGGATGAGAAATTTCCCACTTTGATATACTGTTTTGGCCGAGGCCTAAATCATTTTTAGAAGTCTTGGCCGAGGACTTGACAAGATATTCCAGATTGTTTGGAATTATACATTACCTCATTATGAAAATAATAATGATGGTTCATGTGGTTATTAGACTAGTAGAATACCCATGACATTGTTTTATTATGTCATTATTTACTAAACTCATATTCCTTCCATAAAGTGTACATGTTTGTTATTTGTAAAGGCATGTGTTTTTATTTATTCACCATGCCTAATGTTTATGTTATCTTCCACTGTATTGCCTACCCTTACTGAGCGATTGAGATCACCCCTTTTCTTATGTTTCATTTTCCCTGGATATGAAGATGTTAGTTAGGAGTGACTTTCATGCATAATATAGGAGGCTTGGATGTTTCTAATGGAATAAATTAGTGTTGTATTTCTTTTCAAGTTGTAATGTTGAACTTATGTATGTATCTGGTTTCCAATAATACTAAACTAATTGGACTTTCATAACAAGATTCCTAGTATCATGCCAATGTTATGTAATAAATCACTGACTATGGGTAACATGGGTCAGGGTGTTATAGTTGGTATCAGAGGAATTTTAGTACAATCCTTGGAAACAAGATTTAGAAAAACTCTTATTAGAGAACATTACCCTAAGATAAAATTTGAGGATTAGTATAGAATAACTTCTTAGAATTATGGTAATATAGATATTTTTTGAGTTATCCAAACAATAAATCCCTATCTGGATATGAACCGGTAGAGGCGGCTCTGGAACTGATGTACCTAGGAGTAAAAACTCAAACAAGGATTTTTGGGCTTGACTCGGGGTATCCTGGTACATGACAACGGGCCTTCCTAAACTCGTGGTTATGACACTTCTGAGGGATATGCTTATGATAATTCTCATTTTCATTACAAACCATTATGAAGGATTAATGAGTATATATATCCTCAAAGAAAACATTTTTATGATTATGGATTATATCCATAAACTGTTTATTTTATGTTAAGTGTTTTATAAGTTCTGAATTATATATTGCGATTCCTAAACTAATCTATTGTATGCCCTTGTTTAGAAATGGCGCCAAGTGGAAGGAATGGAAAATATATCAATGAATGTAACCCATTTAAGGATTTACATCATACTCAAGATAATTATTGTGGAGCTGGTGATGAAACTGGTACCGATAAGCTTGTAACCATTCTGGGAAAACTCACTCAGGTTATGAATAATAACCTTAACCGTATAGAGCACCTTGATCCACAACACATAGGATCAATGTTAGACTGCTTCATGAGGCAAAAACCACCAACATTCAATGAGAGTACAAATCCATTATTAGCTGAGCAATGGATAAATTCATTAAAGAATATATTTCATTCTTTTGGGAGTAATGAAAGAGAAAATGTTTTCATGGAAGTTTATCACCTCACGGGAGATGCAGATCAATGGTGTTCATTAATCCAAAACACAAAGGAAGATGAAGATGTATCAGACATGGAATGGAGGGAGTTTAAAGAGATTTTATTAGAAAAATACATTCCTCATGACAATTGAGTGGATATGGAATGACAATTTTTGAGTTTGAGGAAAAAGGAGGATGATAATTTCACAAAGTATGCAGCTAAATTTACAAGGTTAGCAAGGCATGATGTAGATTATATACGTAACCCAAGAAGTAAGATTTATTATTTATTTAATGGGTTAAAACCATTTCTCCCTCAAGCATTAGACTTACAATCCTTCTCATCATATAAAGATATTTTTTCATGTGCTATCAAGACAGAAAAGTAATTATTTAAGTCTTATGACTTTAAAGCAAAGAAAGAGAAGAATAGATCTACTGAACACTTTGGGAAAGGAAATAAGGAAACATGGAAGAAGGTTAGAGTTGAATTTCCACCCTGTGATAATTGTGGAAGGAGGCACCTTGGTTCTTGTCTAAAAGGAAAAGGAGCATGCTACAAATGTGGAAAAAATGACTATCTTGCTAGTGATTGTAAGGGGAAGAAAGAAGCTACCAATGGTAAATTATACAATTTTATAGAAATGGGGAATTATGAAAATGAATGTTCTAAGTTCCAATAAAACATACCTCATAAATGGCCAAGGGTGAAAGGCTAAGCTTATGTGATCACTACTGTTGAGGTCGAAGATCCGAAACATGTGGTGGCAGGTAATTTAATGGTTTCCTCAAGTTTAGCCAATGATTTATTTGATTCTCGATCATCACATTGTTTTATATCTTCCCAGTTTTCTATGAAAATTAGATATTTTCAATTTGACATAACAAGGGAGTTGTCAGTCAAAACACCTATGGGAAGTATCATCACAATAATGTTTTGTGAATCAGTTCCCATTAGGGCATATAAATGTTCTTTATCTGATGATCTCATCATCATACTCATGATTTAATTTGATATAATCCTCATAATGGATTGGATTTCTGACCATGATGCGAAAATTTATTATAAGAAGAACAAGGTTATGATTTTCGAGGATGATAAGGAGTACCTTATCTTTAGAGCAGAAACATCACCACCCAATTCATACCTAGTTCTTCCCCCAGTAGATCTAATAAATTCAATTATTGGGGAATAATAGAATGAAATAACTATGGATGAGGAAAAGAATATTCAAATATAGGGAAAACCTATTTTGAAAGAATATATCAATGTGTTTCCTGAGGATTTACTTGGACATCCTCCAAAATGAGAAATTTAGTTTTCCATTGATTTAATTCCTGGTGGTAGGACCATATTTAATACCCCTTAAATAATGGATACTATAGAATTAATGGAACTAAATAGGCAACTAGAGTAATTGAGTAACAAATGTTTTATTCACCCTAGTGTTTTTCTATGGGGAGCCCCTGTCCTTTTTGTTAAAAAGAAAGACAGATCTATGAGGTTGTGCATTGAATATATGGAGATCAATTCTATAACTATAAAGGACAAATATCTCCTACCTCGCATTGATGATTTATTTGACTAACTTCATAGAGATCAATATTTTTTAAAGATCTACCTTCAATCTGGATATCATAATTTGTGTGTGAAGAAGGAAGACATTCCGAAAATAGCATTTCGAACTAGGTTCAGGCATTACGAGTTTACAGTAATGCCTTTTGCATTGACTAATGAACCCTCTGTCTTCATAGATATAATGAATAGAGTATTAAGGAATATCTTGATGACTTTATAGTGGTATTTATTAATGATATTTTTGTATACTCAAAAAGATAGGAAGATCATGAAAATAAATTGTGCATTATCCTAAGGACTCTTAGAAGAAATGAATTATATGGGAAGTTTAGAATGTGTGGATTCTGGATTCAAGATATTTCTTTTATTGGACATATTTTCTCTAAGGATGGAATATCTATTGATCCTTCAAAGACCAAGGTAATCCCAAAATGGCCAACACCGATGAGTATAAGTGAAGTATGTAGTTTTATTGGTTTATCAGGTTATTATCGACATTTCATCTATAATTTTTCCCGATTGGATAACCCATTAACCAAGATCACACATAAAGGGGTTAAATTTGTTTGGGAAAAAGAGTGTGAATAATGTTTTGAAGAACTGAATAGAATATCAGTTAATGATCTTATCTTGAATTTACCATTAGGGAATGATGGGTTTGTTATCTATAGTGATTCTTCTAAGAAAGGACTTGGTTGAGTCCTTATGAAGAATTATAGAGTTATTTATTATGCATCAAAACAACTAACAATTCATGAGAAAAACAATCCTACTCATGATATTGAGTTAGAAACTATAATATTTGCTCTAAAAATATGGAGACACTATCTCTATGGTAAAAAAATGTGATATCTAAAATGATCACAAGAGTTTGAAGTATATTTTCTCATAGAAAGAACTCAAAATGAGAAAAATATGATGGCTTTAACTACTCAAGGATTATAATTTCACTATACATTACCAACCAGGGAAGGAAAATAAGGTGGCAGATGCTTTATTTAGAAAGGACCATGGTGTTTTGAACAAGATGATAGTTGAAAGGGATCATATTTTCATGGATCTAGTAAGGATGAATATAGGAATAACCATGCAAGGTGAAATATCAATACTTTCTCAAACGGTTTCCAAACCATCTTTACTAATAAGGATAAAAAGTTCTCAGACTGATGATGAGGAGTTTCAAAAGAAGATTAAAGCTGTAAATGAAGAGAGATTGAGTGACTTTGTATATGAAGATAGAATTTTGAAATTTTAGAAGAGACTTTGTGTTTCCGTTTTAACTGTTTAAAAAGGGAATTGTTGGGTGACTCCCATAGCTCCAATTTCTCTATACACCTAGGGAGCACCAAGATGTATAGAGATTTGATGGAACATTTTTGGTCGGACAACATGAATAAGGAGTTTGCTAATTTGTGTCAATATGTATGGTTTGTTAACAAGTGAAAGATGGAAGGTAGTAGCCTAGAGGAGTCATGTAACCTCTTCCCATACTTGAGTGAAAATGGGATGATATTATTATGGACTTTGTCATGGGGATAACAGAGACTCCTAAATGGAATGATGAAATATGGGTCATTATTGATCGTCTTACCAAGTCAGAACACATTCTTACTATAAGAGAAGATTTACCGCTTGAACGTCTAGTAAGACTATATATTAATGAAGTTGTAAAACTTCATGGAGTACCCCTGTCGATTGTTTCTGATTGTGATCCCCATTTTACATCAAGATTCTGGAAAATTCTTCATAAATCCCAAGATACTAAACTTCATTAGAGCACTTACTACCACCCTCAAACTGATGGAAAATCAGAATGGACTATTCAAACCTTAGAAGAAATGTTGAGCTCTTGCTCACTAGACTTTCAAGTTATGTGGGATCAATATTTACCTATGGTAGAATTTTCCTATAACCATATATTATATTCAAGTATTCAGATGACACCATATGAAGAGTTATATAGAAAGAGATGTCGCACACCAACTTGTTGGGATGATGTTGGTGAAAGAAAACTCATAGGCCCAGAACTTTTTGAGGAAACAATAGAAAAAGTTAAGATTATCCAAACAAACATCAAAGGAGCCCAATGTAGGAAAAAGAGAAATGCTGATAACTGAAATAAGGATTTGGAATTTCAAGTAGGAGACCATGTTTTATTGAAGGTATTTCCATGGAAGGGTGTTATACATTTCAGTAAGAAGAGTAAATTGAGTCCCAGGTACATCGGGCCTTTCAAAATTATTGAATGAATTGGGGTTATAGCTTACCCAAGTCTCTACAAAGTTCACGATGTGTTCCACATATCACTATCGAGAAAATACAAGCCTCACCCAACACATGTACTCACCTATGAGGAAATTGAACTATATCCAAATCTGTCTTATTTTGAAGATCTTATCTAAATTCTTGATACTAGGGAACAAGTGCAGAGAAACTGGATGACTTGTATGGTAAATGTTCTATGGAGAAACAATAAGATGGAAGAGGAAATGTGGGAACCCGAGGAATGTATGACAAAGAACCACAAGAATATTTTTATACAATAATATTCTAGAAATTTTGAGGAAGAAATTATTTTAAGGAGTGGAAATTGTAACACCCCAAGCTTCCACAATATGGTTGCTTTAGAATAATGTAGTAGCTTTCATTGTACGAAACATCAAGGTTCTAACACACCACGATCAATCAAACTAGATGTTTTCAATTATAATACCCACTTTTTGAAATTTTATAAAATGGAATTCATTTTTGAATTCAGAATATCTAAATTAGATTAGGGTGAATTATTGGTATTTTTCTAAAAACATTCAATTTATTGAAGAATAGTAAAAAACACTATGTTATTGGTTAAAAATGGACATTTATTTAAATAATTATTTATGTTTTTTAAATTTATTTTAGGTAAAAATAGATACATAATACCTATATAAGTTAAATTCTTTTAATTGGATTAATTTTATAATATGTTTAGATATATAGATTATTTTTGAACTTTTTATCATCTTTTACCCACATCCTAAAAGCATTTGAAAATTTGAATAAAACATAATTTTACTCCTTATGTGAGTTGAATTTCAAAAATCCAATAGACAAAGTTAATATCAGTATGTAAAATTTTGTTTAATAAGATGAAAATAATTTTTCTGAACAATAACTTTTGACTTTTATTTACCACAGTTACAAGTAAATAGGGTAATTAAGGGTAAAAATGATAACATAATTACCATAAAACAAGTCATAATTCTATTAGATAAGTATTATTCGACCTGAATCAACCTTTTAAATAAAATATAATCCTCTTTGGACCACTTGGATTAGATTAGGACAATTATTAAAATTTTATTTAAAGAAGAGTTAAAAGAGTTAAATTAAAAGTTTAATAACTAAACCATTATTAATATAGAGTTACACAAAATATAAATTAAACTATAAATATTCATTATAAAGATAACAATATTTCACAAATAATGACATTGTATTTATAATTTTTAGAAATTAAATAAGTTAATTTATTTATGACACAATGATGATCCAGTAATTACATTATTTATGAAATATTAAAATAGTTGATATTATAAATATCCAAATAAATCTAAATTGAATCTTCTGAAGAATTAAAATAATTTTATAGGTTAATATGACATCTTATAATTTTTTAAATTAATTTTATTTAAAATCATAATGTTTTAATGGATTTCCAAAAAAATCAAATGCAAAATATTGTCAAAATTGACATAATTGAGTTTTTAAAACAAATTCTATATTATTAGTTGATATAATATTCATAAAAATATAAGGTTCAGAAAAAATACTTATATAAGGTTATATATATTAATAATGAACCAATTGGGGTTCTTTTGGAAGTTTATAGTAATTTAATTAACCATATAATATAAAAATACAATGAGACATGGTAAATGTAAACTATTTAACCAAGAGTTAAATCTAAAAGATAATGTTAATATGGTGACATAATCTTATATAAAAGATATTGGTTGAGAGGTTTTCAAACCATCCCCACCTTAGCCTCTATATAAATTATTTTTGATCCATTTGAAATGGAAAAAGTTTTTATTATAAAATAATATTTCAAGCTGTTCCTAAAGTGACCCTCACTTGTCTTATAAAAGGAATCTTACCATTCTCTAAAAATAACACCTCTAAAGACACTTGGTTCGACCAAACTCTACCAAAATATCCTTCCAAATTTCCTCACTTCATCCTAGAGGCATTACTTTTGTCTGAAATCCATTCTAATGATCCCTTTTGATCAAATTAGAAGAAAGAACCCAGAGAAGAGGTAAATATTCAATCACCTCTTTCAAGTTTTTTCTTCTTCCACTTCCTCTTTATTTGTTGTATCCAAAAAATAATAATAAATCCAGTACCTTATACATACTGAGATGTTATTATAAATATGTTACAACCATATTCATTATTTTATCCATCCTATAAATGACAAAGTCACCATATATGCGTATGTATAGATAACCGTCTCCACGAATGCGATGAGATTCATTTCTCCATTGTAACCATAAAAGAATAATTTTCATTTGATGAATAGAAAACATGTTTTTGAACATAATATCATTCATTATATTAATAAAATAAATCCTATCCATAACAAACATGGATTACATAACCAAGTATATAAAGGAAAACGAATCAGTTATCACCCGAAACGATGATACTACTGAAATATTATTAACAAAGCAATATTAGAGGATCATATATGATATCATATTTATGTATATAGTTCTTCTATAATTTAATAACAATTATTTAACTATTATAAACAAGTTTAACATACCCTTGACCAAGGAAAATTACAATGTAAGGGATAATTCTATAATCTCTTCATTATCTGAGGTTGTTTTTAGATGAGTATCTACTAGGACCTCTTTATTATCAACATTTGTGTTTTATAAAAATATTTTCCAAAATTTTTTTTTTAATGTTTTATGGAAGGGATTATTCAACTATATCATCATTTTAAATGGTTTAAATATTTATTCTTCTAAATCATTCTCAATAATGACCATGTTTTCACAATGGATTTTAAGGATTTATTTATATGAACATGAATGTTTTTAAAATGTTAATTCCTTTAAAAAGTATCAAAGTGGTATAGGACACGTCACTTAAAAAATTTATATAAATATCTTCCTTTCTAAATTGTGTGACCATTAAATGTTTTTATAAAAAAAGGATATTTCTCTCAAAGAGTTTTAAAAATAATTTTCATCTATGTCAACATCCACTGATAGATTTTAAACATGTTTGAAGTTGAATTATTATAATAAAAATATTCAATATTGTATTGATGGTTTAGTGATATGTTTGACTGTGGATGTGTTATTTTTATACCATTAATGGTTTATCGTTAAATTATTTATATGTTGTATTCTTGTTTTAATATTAATTTTTATGTTTTGTTTTAGCCTTTTCATATCAGGAATGTATTGGACTTAGTATGTGACGGGTGGAGCCCGCTATAACTCCTCAGTGCATCGGTAGGTCTCATGGGACAATTAGATGTGGAATTGGCTGAGGCCTTTCCCAATTTGATATATAGTTTTGTCCAAGGCCTAAATCATTTTAGACGTCTTGGTCAAGGACTTGATGTGTTGTTTCCGAATGTCCTACATTATACATTCACCCATTATGAAAATAATAATGATGGTTAATGTGGTTATTCAACTAGTAGAATACCTATGACTATGTTTTATTATGAAATTATTTACTCATCTCATATTCATTCCAAAAAGTTTTCATGTTTATTATTTGAAAAGGCATGTGTTTCTAATTATTCACCATGCCTAATGTTTATGTTATCTTCCGCAGTATTGTTTACCATTATTGAGTATTTGAGCTCACCCCTTTTTTATGTTTCATTTTCCCAGGATATGAAGAAGTTAGTTATGAGTGACTTAAATGAATAATATTGAAGGCTTCAATGTTTCTAATGGAATAAATTATTGTTGTATTTATTTTCAAGTTGTAATGTTGAACTTATGTGTGTATATTGTTTCCAATAGTACTGACCTGATCAGTCTTTTGGGATATTATTCCTTCTATCATGCCAATGTTTTATAATAAAGCACCGACTCTGGGTAACTAGGGTCTGGGTGTTACAAACATTAACCTCAAAATCCAATCATCTTTGGATATAATTGTAGTGTTCAAATCTCATCCTGAAAATCAATTAATTCTACACTGGGATGATGAGATGATTCCCTAATTGACCACTGACAACTAGTTGGATTTTGGATCACAATCAATAAAGGGTGCATTGATTAGAGGTCCAAAAGATAACCTAGGGATCATTTTCAAAATTACTTATGGTTGTGATAATTTCTTTAGGGTTCTAAGGTTAACAAGTTTAGGGGATCCTAATTGAATGAATTATAATTATATGGGATAATGATTAATTAATAGTGAGAGGTTTATATTAGATTAAATACATCCTCTCATATAAGTATGTTTAATGAAATTGTCTCTTTGATGGTTTCTTCTCATTTTCTTGTTTAGTTAACAGTTCAAAAAGTTACAATTAAAAACCCCATCTTTCTTTTTATTTGCTTTGAACTAATTTATTACTTACTTCATACCTATTAATAGTTTTTTTAATTCACTTACTTTTTGAGAGACTGACCTAGGTTAGCCACTATACTGTACTTAGTAAAATCACATATAAATATATTTGAGAGCCTGTGAGAAAACACTCATCAAATTAGCACCATTGTGGGGGAGTCAAGTGTTTTATTCAACTAAATTGAGGTACTTTTATTTTATTTTATTTTATCCTTTAATTTTATATTTTTATTTATCCTTTCCCCTTTCTCTCATTTTTTTCTTTCTTGTTTATTTATTTATTTATTTCCTCTCTCTCTTCTTATCTTTTGGACCATAAATTGAAAAGTATAATCTTGATATTATGGTCTATTATTATTTATTTCCTTATTTTATTTGATTCATGACATGATCTCATCCTAAGGATCTCTTTGATCTGGACCCCGAAATTGAGTATAGCCTTAGGGCTCGAATCTGATAGTCTTGGTCTACAAGAAGTGACGATATTTACCCAATTGGGGAAATCCTACACTCTAGTAATTTCAAAATAAAAAACTCATCTAAAATGAATATTAAACCAAACCCAATGGCTGAAATTAATAACAATGAAATCAATATAAAATTATAGAGTTTTCTGAACCTAATTTTAATTATCAACATACATGCATTGCATAACTAACTCTCGAATCAAACATCGAGTTGAAATATGGATTAATTCACCTAATTCCAATATTTCATTGATTATCTAGAAAGGACCCCAGAAAACACCATAAATAATTAAATGTGACATGCTCAACAATTAAAACAACAAACATCTATGAAGATCAAATAAAACTTCGAGCATTCCAATTCTCACTTAATGGAACTACTATGGATTGGATGTATTATTTAAAACCTGAAGATATAAAATGAGAGAAACATTTGAAAAATATATTCTTGTAGATATTTTTTCTAGCATCAAGGACCATATCCATCTGAAAGGACATCTCAGCAATCAAGCAGACACATGGGGAGTCAATTTATGAGTATTCTGAAAGATTCAAGAAGTTGTGTGAAAGCTGCCTGCATCACCAAATCAGTGAAAAAATCCTCATCTAGTAATTATATGAAGTACTCAAACCTATAGATAATATCATGATGGATACTAAGGCTGGAGGAGCATTGGTCATCAAAACATCAGCATCTTCGTATGCATTGATCAATAAGATGACACTATAATCTCAACAATTTGGTGATCGAGGTGCACCACATGTCAGGAGAGTACATTAGTTAAGTACAACTTCTCTCGAATGTCATTTAATTGATACTATGTTGGAATAATTGAACACTATGGGGATGTATATTGATTTATCATAGAAGGAATCCCAACCCCCTCCTTTAAGTCCTTGTGGAATTTGCACTGAGACAAGACACCCAACTTACTATTTCCCCCAACTACAAGAAATTGAAGATTTTGCATCAGTGTTTCACGAGAGACCGTATCGGTAGTAGCAACAACCACATCCCCAGAATATGTATGGTCCCTTTTCACTAACATAAAACCAAATATGGAAGGGTCAAATAGACATGAGGTATGAATCTAAAAAACAATAAACTCCCCACCATTCAACAAACATCCAATATCCCCTGCCTTACCAACAGGGTTTCCAACAACCCCAGAGGATATTTGAGGCCCAACCCTAAAAAAACCAACAACAAGGGAATCTCCAACCAAAGGTATATTCTAACACTAATGACCTTTGCTGTAACCATGGTTGTTCATTACTGAAAAAGGAGTTTAGTTTGTGTTTGTTGTCAATCTACTTTGGGTTGATCATGGTTTGTGATTTTGTCATCCCTTTCATGGAAGATGAGCGAGATTACATGGAAAGGGGTTATACAGTTTGATATGAAAGCATAATTGAAGGTGGTTCCATTCTCCACTGGTTGAAAACATTTTGGGGCTGAAAATCAGAAAATTGAGAAACATGTTTTTGGAAAAGGAAGGTGCATGAAATATTTGAAGTGAGTGATAAAGATTTGTTTTAGCGCACAAGATATGTTTCAGGGTCAGAATGTTGAAAAATTGAAAATTCATGGAGTGCGTGGAAGATGATATTGCACAAAACGGTTTATGCACCCAATGCGACATCAAAAGGGGTTTTGTGCGCTCAACAAGAAAATTACACGCACCAAAGAAGAAAAATCAGAATCATGAGCGTAGCGAAACCAAGTCCTTTAAATAGTTGACTACCCTCAGTTTTGACATAAGCATTTTATAATGAAAATCTACTTGCTCAGACGCATGATATATTTCCACATGAAAGATTAGAATAGAGTTAATATTGTACGTAAGGCGTTCCTTTAGTCTAAAAAGACCTTGTGAACCCTTCGGTGTAGTTGAATGAAAGATAAGGGTTGTTCAAAAAGTAGGTATTGTTAAGAATTAATCTTTCATGAAAATTACCAAATCTTTCATGCAAGTTGGGGTATTGTGCGCAAGTGTGGTGTTATGTTTCTGAAAAGATTTTGAATATCCAGTGCGTGTGATCAGTGATTTCACATGCATCTATTCAAGAATTCGATGCAAGTAGTGTCTCATACTGAACCGAGACAAAGACTTTAATGAAATTTATTAGAGACACCTTTATGTGTATAAACTGAGTGGGACTTCACCCAGTATAGTGAGCCAGGGGGAGTCAACCAGAGTGACCTAATGGACATAATGAGCTATCCATGAATATTTTTAAAGGTAATGTTCCTGGAATATAGTGACTATAACCAATCCTTGTAATCTATATCTAGTGATGTTTAGTGGAATTAGATATGATCAGAATCCTATCGAAATATGTTACTTGGACATAGACCTTAATGGTGAACATAGTAAAAGTATTATGTGGTATTTTTATTATGGGTCTTTGGTTTATGTTCCCATCAGTTTTACAAGTTTTAAAAGTTCCTACCTCCATGGGAACAAGATCCAAAACATTAAAAAGAAAAAGTTGACACCATGATTCACCCCTCCCCTATCAGGGTGTCCCGAGGTCCTACAACCTTTTGAAACAAATTTTCATTAATCAACAAAATGATTTTAAGAGTTAGGGTTTGGATCTGGGGGAGTTGAAGAAAAAAATGAGCAAGATTACCACTACACTCCATGAAATGTTAGGTAATAATTATAGGAATATACCAACCCAAACGACTCCAAATCCCAAGGGGAATGTGAGTACCATCACATTGAGAAGTGGGAAGCAAAAAACTAATACAACTACACCTATTGTTCCACCAAGATTCACCTTAACTCTGATGAATCCATATTCCATACCAACAAACTTGAAACCAAATGAGAAAGATAAAGGTAATGAAAAGGTTTATTATGTTCATCCTAAACCCATTCCCTTTCCAAACAAGGTTGTTCAAACCATGATGATGGATAAAGAGGAAATGCAAAAGGAGGTTTTGGATACATTCAAGCATGTAAAGATAAACATTCCCTTGATAAAAGACATTAAGAAAATAAAAAGATATTTCAAATTCCTAAAAGAACATTATACCAATCAAAGAGGACTTAAAGAACATTAGAGGACCAATAATGAAAGAAATATTTCAGTACTCATTATACAAACTCAAGTAATTCCAAAAAAGTGCAAGGATCCAAGGTCCTTCACCATCCCATCCACCATAGCATAGTAACACATTTATGATACTTTAAGTGATTTATGTTATTCTATAAATGTGATTCCTCAGTCTATATTTTCTTCTTTATTGATTGTGGAGTTAAAGCCAATAAGAGTTGTGGTGCATTTGGAAAATAGAGATACAACATATCTAGCAGGAGTCTTTGAGGATGTACATGTTAGGGTAAGAGACATGATCTTTCTAGCAGAATTTTACATTCTTAACACAGAGGATGATCAAATAAGTTTTTGTGATCTAATTATCTTAGGTAGGACCTTACTCAAAAGTGCAAAAACAATCATAAATGTCCATAAGTGTACACTTTCTATGCAGTTTGGAGATGAAGTTGTGAAATTTAAGGTAATGGACTCCATAAATTACCCCTTAGAGGAATAATTAGGAATAAATAGTAAAAATTATAAAAAATTAGTATTAAGTAGGATTAATTAGAAATAATATCAATTTTAATAAACTGTAATAACTTGTAGTAACTTGGAACAATTTCCAGCGGATTGATGACACTCCTTTTGTTTGATGACTCTTCTTCTTTCAACTTACACCAACTCAAAACATTATGAAAATCATGCATCTATGTATGAATATCCAATGTAATATGAAAGAGTTTGAATATGCCATCATAGGAACACATTTTTCATAATGTTTTTAGGTGGTGATAGTTGAAAGAAGATGATTCCTTGATGAAAAGGGGGCTCTTTTGTCTGACAGCTCATTTACATGCATCGTTTTCACACTGAAATCACAATAAAGAATCTCCTCTGACGTACGCTTATACATTATCGTATGCATTATAATGAATATACATAACTCTAAGAATATTCTTTATTGTGATTTTAGTGAGAGAAATTTTCAAGTAAATGAGTTGTCAGAAAAAAGAGTAGTCTTCAATCCACTAGAAATTGTGTCGCCCAAAATTAATGGTAATTATTAAGAAGTAGTTGTAATTATTTATCTTCTTTTATCAGATAGTGTTTTTATGACTTTAAATTATTCAAAAATGTGATGATTTTATATTTTTTAGAAAAATATGGAACAAGGAAATCAACATCAGTCATTATTAGATGATCGCACTTGGATAAATCAGTACATAAATCCAAACGGTTCTAGTTTAAATCCTGTATATATTTAGGGTGTTGAATCTTTCTTATCATTTTCATCATCAAAACCAGAATATGTTTCAAAAAAAACAATTAGGTGTCCTTGTAAAACATGTTCTCTGAGAATGTTTGACACATTTGACAAGGTTGGGGGACATCTCTTGCAGTTTGGTTTTCAACCAGATTATGTTTTTTGGTATCGAAACGATGAACGCAGTTCCAAAGAAGATACTAATAAATTGATTTTGGATCCATTACAGTTTCATAATTTAGTACATGATATTGTAGGTACATCAGTTTAACAAACTGAAAATCAAGATGATATTTATTTAACTCCTGAGTTGGAACCATCCAAATTTTATGAGTTTTTGATGACTACTGAGGATGCGTTATATACTGGTTGCAAGATAATAAAATTATAAGCAGTTGCAAAATTTATGGCTATTAAATCAGATAATGCAATTCCAAACAACTGTTTTGATACGGTATTTTATTTGGTTAAAACTCTGTTACCTGAAAGAAATGTGTTACCTACAAATTTCTTTGAGAGCAAGAGACTACTTCAGTAGAACCACATTTAGTTTGAGCAAAATGATTTTGGACGATGATGACACCCCACAATTAATGGTCTATTATGAAGAAAATGTTAATGATGTTACAAATGAATTTGAAATGACAAAAGATGATGAAACTAAAACTCATATGAATATTGATGATTCTTGGGAGGAATATGAAGACATTGAGATCGTCATATACAAAGATGATGATGAAGGCGAACATTGACACAATTAAATGCTAGTTATAATCATAAATAATATATATCTATATATATTAGTTATTTTCAACTATCTACTAACAACAATCATTTTGTGTTTCATATAGATCTTGATTAAGATCGTGAGTTACAGGAGGCCGAGCTACCTTTGGATGAGGGGGATTTGGGACCATCTAACACTCAACCTACTGGTGGTTTAGTGGGTATGCGGAGGGGACGCTATCTTGCACGACTGATGATTCCTGACCCTATCCCTGAGCGACATCCATGTCTTATCTTCGACCCATGCACAAGGAGGTATAGTAAGCTATATATTTTAGTTAGATTTCATTAATATATATATATATATTGATTGTTTCCTTATTTATTCTTTTTTCAAAGTTTAAGGTATGTAGATATTGGACATGGGAGTGCTATCTTACACAATTATTTTTCTCAACAATGGATCACATGGGAATGGATTCCTGTTGATGTGCTGCTCGGCATGTTCAATCATTGGTTGGTACGTAAATAAATAATATTTATTTTTAAACTTATTTTCTTAATAACTTGATATTATAAATTATTTATAGGGTTTAAGTAATCCCATCGATGATAGTATGTGTGGCGCTATCCACATGGCATGAGAGGCCTCTATACGTGACCGTTTCCATAAGTTTTTTCACAATTTGAGAAGAACATGTGTCATCTGACTTGTAGTTTAGGGATGAAATTTTCTCCTCCATATTCTACAGCTTCTCCACATCCTCCAGAAGACGACCCCCTCAGTGTTTTTTTATGTTAAAAACATTTGAACTCAAGATTTGTTGTAATAAGAACTATTTTCATTTTTTGCCTTTTATATTTGGGTGAGTATTACATAATTGTTTTTATTTTTAGTATATTTTTATTTATTATTACTATTATATTCCTTAAGGTTTGTTTATTTTACTAATAATTATAATATTTTATGAGTTTTTTTATATTTTTTGTAAATATTGAGAATTTTAATATTTTTTAATATTTTAATAATATTAATATTAACTTTTCATTAATCATAATTTTATTAAATATGTTTTAGTATTATATTTTTTAATGTTTTTTTATTTTCCAAATAATAATAATAATAATATTTTATGAATTTTTTATTTTTTGGAGAATACTAAGAATATTAAAAATTTTAATTTTTTTTTGATTTCATATTATTAATGTTATTTTTTCATTAATTATAATTTAAATAAATATTTTTTTTATTTTGTTTATTATTTGCGACAGGATATTTTGTGACGGGTTCCCATTGCAAATAGTTTAAAAATATATTTTTAAAGCATATTTTTGACAGTCCCTTGGTACCATCACAAATACTATTTGCGACGGGCACGTCCCAATAAGTTTATTTATATATAATGTATATAATCAGAGAGTTATTTGTGATGGGAAACATACGCATTGCAAAAATTATTTTTTACAATGAGCCCGTGACAAAAAAAACATTTTTTTTGATGCCATTTTTTGCAACTGGCTATTTTCGACAAGACCCTGTCGCTGAAGCTTATTTGCGATGGGATCCCGTCCCAAATAGCCCATTGTAAATAGCACAAATTCCATTAGTGTACCAATCAAACCAGTCGTTATGAATTGTTATAACCACTATATGAAATTTTATAAAATGGAATTTATTTTTGAATTAGGAATATCGAATTTAGTTTAGGGTGAATTTTTGGTATTTTTCTGAAAACATTCAATTTTTGATGAATACTGAAAACACTGCATTATTGGTTAAAACAAACTTTTTATTTAAACAAATTTATATTTTATTTTAATATATTTTAGGTCAAAATAGATATATAATACATATATAAGTTCAATGTAATTTATTGGAGTCATTTTATAATAAGTTCAGATATATAAAAATTTTATTGAACTTATAATCTTCTTTTACCCACCTCTTAGGATTATTTTCAAATTTTCATAAAACATAATTTTACTACTTCTGTGAGTTTAATTTCAAAAATCTGAGAGACACAATTAATATCAGTAAGTAAAATGTGGTTAAATAAGATGAAAATAATTTTTGATGAACAATACATTTTGACTTTTATTTACCATAGTTAAATGTATATAGGTTAATTAAGGGTAAAAATGAAATCATAATTACCCTAACACATGTTTTAATTATATTGGATATGTATAATTCGTTCTAAAACCACCTTAGGAATAAAATATGACCCCTTTGGTCCACTTGAATTAGATTAGGAAATTTATTATTATTTTATTTAAAGAAGAGTTAAAAGAGTAAAATTCAATGTTTAATAACTAAACTATTTTTAATATTGAGTTACACACAATATAAATTCGACTATAAACATTATTTAGAAAACTAAAAATATTTACAACATAATGGTATTTTTTATAGCTTTTAGACATTAAATAATTTTATTTATTTAGGACACAATGATGATACAATAATTCCCTTATTAATGAAATATTAAAATAATTGATATTATAAATATACTAATAAATGTAAATTGAAACTTATGATTAATTAAACAAAATTTAAAGGTTAATATGACATGTTAGAGTTGGTTAAATAAAGTTTATTCTAAGTGATATTGTTTTAATGGATTTCAAAAAAATTAAATACTAAATAGTGTCAAAATTGACATAATTGTGTTTTTAAAACAAATACTATATTTTTAATTTATATAGTATTCATAAAATATATTATTTGGCCAAAAGACTTATACAAGGTTATATATATTAATAATGAACAACTTGGGTAGTTTATAGTAATTTAATTGATCATATAATATAATAATAATAAGAGAAATTGTAAATGTTAGACTATTTAACTAAGCATTAAATCTAAAAGATAATGTTAATATGGTGACCTAAACCTATCTAAAACCTATTGGTTGAGATTTTCTTATCCATATCCACTTTATCCTCTATATAAATCTTTTTGGAGACATTAGAAACCGAAAATTATTTTATTATAAAATAATATTTTAAGCTTTTCCTAAAGTGACCCTCACATTTCTAATAAAAGGGAACTTCTCCTTCTCTCAAAATCACACAACCAAATCCAATTGGTTCGGCCAAAATCTGCTCCAATATCCTCCCAAATTTCCTCACTTCTTCTTAGAGGCCTTACTTTGGTCTTAAATCCATCCTAATGATCCCTTTTGATCAAATTAGAAGAAAGATCCCAGAGAAGAGGTAAATATTTAATCACCTCTTTCAAGTTTTTTCTTCTTCCACTTCCTCTTTCTTTGTTGTTTCTAAAAATAATAATAAATATTGTACCTTATACATACTGTGATGTTATTATAAATATAGTACAACCATATTCATTATTATATCCATCCTATAAATGACAAAGTCACTAAATGTGCATACTTACAGATAACCGTCTCCATGAACGCGATGAGATTCATTTCCCCATTGTAACCATTCAAGAATAATTTTCATTTGATGAATAAAAATAATTTTTATGAACATAATATCATTTTATATATGAATAAAATAAATCTTGTCCATAACAAACATGGATTACGTAACCAAGCATATAAAGGAAAACAAATCTGTTATCACCCGAAATGATGATACTACTGAAATATTATTAACAAATCAATATTAGAGGATCATATATGATATCATATTTATTTATATAGTTCTTGTATAAGTTAATAACAATTATTTAACTATTATAAATGATTTTAACGTACCCTTGACCAAGGAAATGAACAATGTAAGGGTTATTTCTATAATATCTTCACTATATGAGGTTGTTTTTACATGAGTATCTTCTAGGACCTCTTTGTCATCAACATTCATGTTCCATAAAAATATTTTCCAATTTTTTTTTAATGTTTTATGGAAGGTACTATTCAACAAGATCATCATTTTAAATTGTTTAAATATTTATTCTTTTAAATCATTCTCAATAATGACCATGTTTTCACAATGGGTTTTAAAGATTTATTTACATGCACATGAATGTTTTTAAAATGTTAATTCCTTTCAAAAGTTTCAAAGTGGTATGGGAAACTTTGATTAAAAAATGAATTTAAATGTCTTCTTTTCCAAATTCTGTAAATTTTAAATTTTTTTTATGAAAAAGGGATATTTCTCTCAAATAGTTTTACAAATCATTTTCATCTATGCCAACATCCATTGATGGATTTTAAACTTGTTTGAAGTTGATTTATTATGATACTAATATTCCATATTGTATTGAAGTTTTTGTGAAATGATTGACTGTGGATGTGTTATTTTTATACCATTCATGGTTTATGGCTAAATTATTAACATTTCACATGTATGTTTTAATATGAATGATTATGTTATGTTATAACCTTTTCATTTGAGGAATGTATTGGACTTAGTATGTGACTGGTGGAGACCGCTATAGCTCTTTGGTGCATCTGTATGTCTCATGAGACAATTAGACATTGAATTGGCTGAGGCCTTTTCCATTTTGATATATGGTTTTGCCCGAGGCCTAAATCATTTTAGACGTCCTGACCAAGGCTTTGATGAGAGGTTTCAGAATGTCTGAAATTATAAATTCCCTCATTATGAGAATAATAATGATGGTTTATATGGTTTTTCTACTAGTATAATACCCATTACTATGTTTTTTTATTAAATTATTTACTCACCTCATATGCCTGAAATAAAGTGTTCATGTTTATTATTAGTAAAGGCATGTGTTTTTAATTATTCCCCATGCCTAATGTTTATGTTATCTTCTACTTTATTATTTACCCTTACTGAGCATTTGAGTTCACCCCTTTCTTATGTTTCATTTTCACAGGATATGAAGTAGTTAGTTATGAGTGACTTGAAGGCATAATCTCGGAGGCTTGGATGTTTCTAATGGAATAAATTGGTATTGTATTTCTTTTAAAGTTGTAATATTTTACTTATGTATTTATCTTATTTCAAATAATACTATACTGATCAGTCCTTCAGGACATGATTCCTTATATCATACCAATGTTATGTAATAATGTACCGAATCTGGGTAACTGGGGTTGGGGTGTTACAAACTTTTACTACAAACTCCAATAATCTTGGGATAGAATTGTAGTGTTCAAATATAATCCCCAAAATCAATTAATTCTATAGTTTAATGATGAGATGATTCCCTAATTGACCACTGAAAACAAGTTAGCATTTGGATGACAATCAAAGCAGGGTGATATGGTTAGAGGTCCCGAAGTTAGACTAGGGATCATTTTAAAAAATATTTGTGGTTGTGATATTTTCCAAAGGATTCAGAGGTTAACAAGGTTAGGGGATCATATGTGAATTAATTATAATTATATGGGATAATGATAAATTAATAGTGAGACGTTTATATTAGATCAACCACATCTTCTCATATAAGTATTTTTAAAGAAATTGTCTCTTGATTTTTTCTTCTCATTTTCATGTTTAGTTTATTGTTCCAAAAGTTACAATACAAACCCACATCTTTCTTTTCATTTGTTTTGAAATAATTTATTACTTACTTCAAGCCTATTAATTGTTTTTAATTCATTTCCTCCTTGAGAGACTGACCTAGTTTATCTACTATACTACAGTTAGTAAAATTACAGATAATTATTTTTGAGAGCATGTGCGAAAACACTCATAAAATTATCTCCATTTTTTGAGAGTCAAGTGTTTTATTCAACTAATTAGAGGTACTTTTTTCTTTTATTTTATCCTTTTATTTTTACTTATTATTTCTCCTTTCCCCTTTATCTCGTTTTTTTCGTTCTTCTTGTTTTTTTATTTCTTTCCACTCTCTATTCTTATCTTTTGGATTATAAATTGAAAAGTATAATCTTGATATTATGATCTATTATTATTATTATTTATTTCTCTCATTTATTTTATTCATGACACGATCCCATTGTAAGGATCTCCTTAATCTGGACCACAAAATTGAGCATAGCCTTAGGGCTCGAATCAGACAGTCTTGGTCTACCAGAAGTGTCTATATTTACCCAACTAGGGAAATCCTACACTCTATTAATTTTAGAATATGAAATTCATCTAAAATGAATATTAAACCTAACCCTATGGCTGAAAGTAATAAAAATGAACTCAATAATAGAATTAAAGAGATTGCAGCACCTGATTTTAATTATTAACTTACAAGCATTGCATATCTAACACTCGAATCATAAATTCAGTTAAAATATAATTTCATTCACCTACATCCAATGTTTCATGGATTATCTGGTGAGGTCCCCAACAAACACATTAAATAATTAAATGTTACTTGCTCAATAATGAAACCAATAAATGTCTATGAAGATCAAATAAAACTTCAACTATTCCAATTCTCACTTGATATAACTACTATGGATTGGATGTATTATTTACAAACTCAAGATATAAAATGATAGAATGATTTGAAACATTTGTTCTTGCAAATATTTTTTCCTGCATCAAGGACCACATCCATCTTAAAGGACATCTCAGTGATCAAGTAGGCACACGGGGAGTCAATTAATGAGTATTCTGAAAGATTTAAGAAGTTGTGTGAAAGCTACCTGCATCACCAAATCAGGTACAAACTATTCATCTAGTAACTATATGAAATACTTATACCTATATATAAGATCACGGTGGATGATGAGGCTGGAGGATCATTGGTCGATAAAACACCAACAACTTCATATGCATTGATCGACAAGATGGCACAATACTCTCAATTATTTGGTGATCGAGGTGCACCACATGTCTAGGGAGAAAATAAATAAAATACATCTTCTCTCAAAAGTCATTTAATTGATACTATGTTAGAAGAATTAACCACTATGGTGATGTATATTTATTTATCATAGAAGACATCCCAACCCCCTCCTTTAATTCCTTATGGTATTGGCACTAAGACAAGCTACCCAACTGACTGTTGCCCCCAACTACAAGAAACAGAAGATTTTACAATAGTGTTTCATGGGAGAATGTATCAGTAGTAGCAACAACCACATCCCCAGAAGATGTATGGTCCATTTTCACCAATATACAAACATGGAGGCAAGTTTCAAATAGACATGAGGTATGACACTAAACAACAACAAAGGCCCCCATTTCAACAAAATATCCAACAACCTCTGCCTTACCAACTAGGTTTCCAACAACCCCATAGGATATTTGAAGCCCAAGCATAAAAAAAAGCAACAAGAAGGGAATCCCCAACCAAAGGTAGATTCTAACACTAATTACCTTTATAGGAACCATGATTGTAATTTGCTGAAAAAGGAGTTTGGTTTGGGTTTGTTGTCAATCTACATTGGGTTGATCATGGTTTGTGATTTTGTCATCCCTTTCATTAAAGATCAGGGATATTACGTGGAAAGGTGTCATAGAGTTTGATCCAAAAGCAGAATTAAAGGTGGCACCATTCCCCACTGTTTGAGAAAATTTTGGGGATGAAAATCAAAAAATGGAGAAACATGTTTTTAGAAAAAGAAGGTGCATGAGAGGTTTTATGTGTGTTAAAAAGATTGGTTTTAGCACACAATATTGAAGGTGCTTGTGAAACCTACCTAGGAGGCATGTTTTAGTATCAGAATGTCGAAAAATGGAAATGTCATGGAGTGCGTGGAATATGATGTTGCTCGAAAGGGTTTGTACACCCAATGCGAAGTCAAAAGGGGTTTTTCATGCTCAGCCAGAAAATTACCTGCACCAATGAAGACACATCATAATATTGTGTGCAGGGAAACTAAGGCCTATAAATAGTTAGCTACCCCCACTTTTGACATAAGAATTTTCTAAAAAAATCTACTTACTCAGCCGCGCGATGCATTTGCACAATAATGATTGCAAGAGAGTTGATCTTGCATGAAAGGAATTTATTTAGTATAAAAAGACCATGTGAACCCTTCAGTGTAGTTTTTCAAAAGATAAGGGATGCGTGGAAAGTAGGTATTGCATAAAATTAATCTTTCACAATAATTCTCAACTCTTGCATGCATGTTCGGGTATTGCATGCATGTGTGGTGTAATGTTTTTGATAGGATTTGAAATATCCAGTGTGTGTGATCAGTGATTTCACATGTATCAATTTAGGAATTAGATGCAAGAAGTGTCTCATGCTGAACAGAGACAAAGACTTCAGTGAAAATCCATTGAAGAAACCTTCATGTCTTTAAACTGAGTGGGAATTCATCTAATACAGTGAGCTAGGGGGAGTTAATGGGAGTGACCTCTGTGACACAATGAGTTATCCCTGAACATTTTTAAAGGCAATGTTCCTGGGACAGACTGACTATACTTGATCATTGTAATCAAAATCTAGTGATGTTTAGTGGAATTAGATATGATAGGAAACCTATCAGCATATGCTCCTTGGACGTATCCCTTAGTGGTGAACCATGTAAAAGTATTATGTGGTCTCTTTTCTTGTGGTTGTTTGCTTTATGTTCACATCAATCATACAATTTTAATGAGTTCCTAACTCCATGGGAACAAGATCCACAACTTTAAACAGAAAAAGTTGACACCCTAATTCACCACTCCCCTCTCAGAGTGTCCCGAGGTCCTACAACCTTTTGAAACAAATTGTTCTTAATCAACATAATCATTTGAAGAGTCAAGGTTCGGAGCTGGGGGAGTTGAAGACTCAAATGATCCAGATTTCCTCTACTCTCCATGAACTAGTAAGTAATAATTCCATGAATCTGCCTTCCCAACTGACACCAAATCCCATGGGGAATGTCATTACCATCACATTGGGAAGTGGGAAGAAAAAAACTGATACATCTGCAACTATTGTTCCACTAGGATTCACCTTAACTCTGATGAATCCCCATTCCATACCAACAGAGGAGAAAACAAAGGAGAAAGATGAAGGTATTAAAAATATTGATGATGTTCCTCCTAAACCCCTTCACTTTCCAAATAGGGTTGTTCAAACCAAGAAGATGGCTGCAGAGGCAATGAAAAAGGAGGGTTTGGATACATTCAAGCATGTAGAGATAAATATTCCATTGATCAAGGCCATTAAGAAAATAACAAGTTATGCCAAATTCTTAAAATAACATTGTACCAATCAAAAAGGACATAAATAAAATTGGAGGATCAATCTTGGAAGGAATGTTTTAGCACTCAATACACCAACTCATGTAATTCCAACAAAGTGCAAGGATCCAGGGTCATTCACCATCCCATCCACCATAGGGGAGTTAAAAGTTTATGATTTTTTATGTGATTTATGAGATTCTATAAATGTGATACATCAATCCATATTTTCTTCGTTACATGTTGGGGAGTTAAAACTTACAAGAGTTGTGGTGAATTTGGTATATAGAGACACAATATATCTAGCGGGAGTCCTTGAGGATGTACATGTTAGGGTAAGAGACATGATCTTTCTAGCATAAATCTATGTTCTTAACATGGAGCATGATCAAATAAGTTTTCTCGATCCAATTATATTATGTAGGACCTTCCTAAAAAGTGAAAAAAAAATCATAAATGTCCATAAAGGTACACTTTCTATGGATTTTAGAGATGAAGTTGTGATATTTAATGTAATGGAATCCATGAATTACCCCTTAGAGGACCATTTTTCTTTTATTATCTTTTGTTTTCAACCACCTAGTAAAAACCCATTTATATTTTAATTTCTTATTATTAGGGATATTATGAGAATTGGTTCTAGTTTGATGTCTAATATCACTTGCACAACTGTTTCAAATGAACAAAACTCTCATAGATATGATTTTGAAATGGTTTCATATTCTGATTTTGATAATTATAAATCTGATTATGACATGGTTGTTGAGTATGCTGAGGGATTTAATGAACTATTATTTTAATTTTGATGATATATATTCTGACAGTGATGCTCTTTGTATACATATTTCAATTCCTTCAATATCTCTATCCATACTGCACCCCCATATATTGGAACTGAAGTCATTTCCACCTAATCTCAAATACTCATACTTGTTGAGTGGTAAAAGATTACCGGTTATCATTGCTAACACTCTCTCTTTTGATAATGAATAGAAATTTATGATTCTTTAAAGGGAGAACATCAGGGTAATTGGGTAGAACTTGGGTGATATATCAGGTATTAGCCACTGCATTTTCATGCATAGGATTTTTTGGAGGATAGGGCTAAACCAGTGAGGCATCCACAATGGAGACTCAATCCAAACCTTCTAGAAGTTGTTAAAAAATTAGTTTAGAAATTATTCTCGGTAGGTATAATCATTCCCATTTTAGATTCTCAGTGGAGAAGTCCTATTCAGGTTGTGCCTAAGAAAAGCAGTGTTAAAGTTTTTAAAAATGGGAAAGATGAGTTAGATCCAATAAGGGTCAAAAATAGTTGGTGTGTTTGTATTGATTATAGGGAACAAAATCAATCCACTCACAAGGACAATTTCTCCCACCCATATATTGATCAAATGCTTGATAGACTAGTTTGAAAGACCCATTATTATTTCATAGATGGATTTTTTTTGGATTTTTTTAGTTTCTTATATCTCTAGAGGAGTAGAAGAACACTTCATTCACCTTTTCCTTTAGAACATTTTCCTACCAGAGGATGCAATTTGGACTTTGTAATGCCCCAGGGACCTTCTAGAGATGCATAATGATTATTTTTTCTGATTCTTTTGAGACCCAAATGGAGGTATTTATGGACAACTTTACAGTATAAGGATACTAATTTGATGAATTTATATGTAGTTTGGGAATTTTTTTGAATTGTTGTATTGAGAAGAATATGGTCTTGAATGTTGAAAAGTGTCAGGTCATGGTAGACCATGGCATTGTGTTAGGGAACGTAGTGTCATAAAATGGGATAGAGGTCGATATATCTAAGGTAGATATCATATAATCATTACCCTATCCTTTGTGTGTGTGTGATGTTAGATCTTTCCTAGGGCATGTATGGTTTTATCCGCACTTTATCAAAGATTTTGTTAAGATTTATCTTCCTTTATCATGATGGCTTCAAAAGGATTTAGATTTGGTGTTTGATGATTCATTCACTGTGGAATTTGATGAGATGAAGAAGTACTTGACAACTCTACCGATCATATAACCCTCACAAAGGGAAATTCCATTTAAGATTATGTGTGATGCATCCAACTTCAAAATTGGAGTTGTCTTACCTTAGAGAGTGGAGGGATGTTCACTTGTGATATCCTATTCTTTTAGAACATTTTATTCAGCTCAATAAAACTACACAACCTCCAAAAAGAATTTTCTTTCTATCACATTTTCTTTAGATAAATTCCATTCCGATTTATTTGGCTACAAAGTTGTTGTTTTCTCTGACCATGCAGCTCTGATGTACCACTTGAAGAATCTAAATACAGGTCCAAGACTCATCCGATGGATGCTCCTTCTTCAGGAATTTGATATTGAGAAAAAGGACAAAAATGGTTCAGAAAACATTCTAGAGCACCACATGAGTAGAATTACTCACACACTAAAGGATGACACCATGGATCGGGTACCACTTAGGGATAGTTTCCTCTATGGGAATTTTATTCCATCTTAGGTACACATCCTTGGTATGCTAATTTAGTGATTTACATTGTTTCATCCAAAATAATTTCAAATTTAAAGAAACACCAAGTACAAAAATTAAAAAGTGAGTCTTGGTATTATGTGTGGGACTATCCATACCTTTGGATAATGTGTAGTGATCATGTAATTAGGAGGGGTGTTCCTGATAATGAGTTTGAGTCTGTTCTGCATTTTTTCCATTCACATTCACATGGAGGAAAATTTGGACCCCAACAGACAGTTAAGAATGTTTTAGACTCTGAATTATATTAGCCCAGCCTATTCCATGATGCTCATATGTGTTGTAAGTCGTACTCATGTTTCCAACACATGAGAAAAATTTCTAGGAGACATGAGATGCCCCAACAATCCATATTATTATTTAATATTTTTGATGTGTGGGGCATTGATTCTATTGGTCCGTTTCAATTTTATTTTGGTTACTTGTACATTTTGGTCGCTGTTTATTATGTGAGCAAATGGGGGTGGATAAGGCCACTAAAACTGATGATTTTCATGTTGTTGTAGAATTTTTCAAAGAACAGATTTTTTTGTTGGTTTGGAATTCCAAAGGCTATCATTAGTTGTTAGTTTAAACACTACTACAATTGGAATTTGACTTCCCTCAATTGGAAGTATGGGGTGACACATAAAAACTCAACACCATACAACCTCAAAAAAAATGCCACGCTAAGGTTTCAAATGACAGGTTGAAACAAATTTTAGAGAAAACTCTGTAGCTGAGTAGGAATGATTGGAGAAATCAATTAAATGATGTTCTATGGGCTTATATGATAACATAAAATAATCCCATTGGTATTTACCCATTTTATATTGTCTTTGGGAAGGCATGTCATCTTTCCATGGAATTCGAGCATCGGGCTTATTGGGATATCAAGAAATGAAACATGGATTTTTCCCAAGATGGAATTCAAAGGAAGATGAAAACTAAAGAGCTTGAGAAGATTCAATTTTCCTCATATGAGAAATTGAGGCTCTACAAGTAAGATCAAAGGAAAATCCTGACATAATGATCCAACAAAGGGAGTTTCATGCTAGAAATAAAGTCCTCCTATATAGTTCATCGTTGAAGATGATGCGTGGTAAGTTGCATTCTATATTGTTGGGTCCATATATTGTATCAAAGTTTTTTTATTATAGTGCAGTGAAGATCACACAAGAGGACACTGTATGGATCTTCACAGTCAATGGAAAATTCTTGGAGAAATACCTAGATGGATGTTCTACTAATGTAGTAGATTTCATCACATTGTATGACCCCATTATCACTTGAGCACATCTGGCTGTTCCAAACCCTTTCACTTTTATATTATTTTTTCTATTTCAAATTCTGTATTTCATGTGAATATATCATATCATGGGTTTACATTGAAGGCAATTTAATATTTTAAGTGAGGGGGAGGGAAAAGATTTTGTGGTACATATTTATGATTTTTATTTGTGTGTTTTGTGTGAATTTTATATTATGTTTTTGGTTAATTTTTTTTATAAAATAAATAAATAAATAAATAAATATCATGTATCATTGTCTTGTGGAACATATGTAAAATGCATGTTTTCAAAATTCATTGGTTGAATGATAATCATGAGTAATATTTCATCATCATGGATTGATTTATATAAAAATTGAAGTCATTGATGATATGCATGATTGGGTCATTATAAAGCCTTTTAGATTTTGACATCATTATTTGTGATATTTTTCCATGGTAAATTGTATCATTGATTTCTCCACACAATTTTACACTCAACCATGACATATGACAATTCTTCTACTCAATTGAAGGTATAGTTAGGTTAGATAAAAAAATTCATTGGTTGATCCATACATTCATTTCTCATCCGATTTGTTTTATTACTATACATAATTGACCTATGTGTGTGTACCTGTCCACTGGCTGTTGTAATCCCTAAAAAAGCATGTGTCTTGGAAAGATAAAAAACCACTCTTTACCAACCTTTAATCTTGTTATAACTATTAAAATTATTGTTGTGAGGAGATCAAACACATGTTTTGAGTTGATTGTGAGATTAGTTCCATGTGGAGCTTAAATAATAATAATAAATGAGGGGGGTGGTGAAATGTACAATATACGGGGATATCTAGGTCAGGAGTTTATGGTTTGACTTTTGGGAATTATTATCTAAGTGGGTCCTAAAATTATATTTCAATGGAATGAATAATAAGTCGGGTGAATTAAACTAGTTATGAAGAATAGAAATACATGACCTGAATATACAGAATAATGGGTGGATTTATGAGCTTAGAATGGTTGGCATACACACACAAGGAGAATTAGTGGCATGGTAGAACCATGAATTTTATCGCTACGATTAGTGTTATGAATCTCACTAGATTTTTTTGACATAATATATGAGTCACTAAATTTAAAATTTGATGATATTGTCTCTTTATGGGATTCTTAAATTTCTTATATTTCTACTTTGGATTGAGAAATATGGACATTCTTATCTTGTCACAATTTTTTCGAATACATTATATGAAGTTTTACCCAGGAGTTCAAAAGGGATAGTGTAGGGGAGTTAATAAAAAAAATTTATTGAATATTTTATTTATAATAAAGGAAATAATTTCCTCACATTGTGATAAATATGTTTATTTATAGAATATTTGGGATTAGATCATTTGTTTAAAAATTTGATGGAAATTCCAGTTTTACAATTGTAAATAGCACTGTAATATTTAGGGAATACATATTTTTCTGTAAATTATTTTCAATTAATATTTTGTAATAGTATTCTTGAATTAAGGGGATAAAAATTCTATTCAGGACATGGGAGTTAGATCGTGCATTTGAGTGGTCTAATTGGGCCATGAAGTCAAGCTGTACTGGATTCAACAGATTGGATAACACTTCAGTGTTTGGGTCATATATTCTTCATCTAATATTTTATTGGACCCATATTTAATGGAAGCTCCCGTAAATGATTACAAACAAATAATTCTTCTATAATTCTAGATAATTCATGAGTTTTGGAGGTTAACTATTCAGTACAAGTGAGATGAAACAATTTGGCCGAATTTCCAGTTCTCATTTAATTTCTTTTGTAACCCTAACCCCCCTAAAATCTATTTAAAGAATATTTTCACTCTATGGGAGGTATTTTAGGGGGTTTGGGAAGGTTTATCAGAAATTTTGTGTCTTGATACGATCTCACACCTCTTGGAAGAAGTGAGGCCTTACGAAAACATCTCTTCCAAAAAGGATTTCCTCTCCCTCCTCCTCTTTGTGTTTACTTGTTTTCATACATATAACTTGAATTTTCATCAATTAATATTATATATTTTTCTATTATAGTATTTTTACTCTTTTTATGGTTCTCAAATTAATAGGGGATTCGAAATTGGGTGTTACCCAATCAATCCATTTCTTATGCAAAACGGCTCCACAATGACAACTCCTCCCATAGAAGAGTGATTCCATTCATAGTTGATCTAATCCCCAATACCTTAATTTATTTATTTTGAATACATAAGAATACTATAAATCCTAAATTTTGACCAATTAATTGAGTTTTAATTTATAAGTTACTTGATTTATTTTCACTCGACTGCGTGGTTAAACTTGTGTAAATCGTGAGAGTGAAACTTAAACCCCAAACTCCAATAATATTGGTATAGAATTTTAGTGTTTAATTATCATACCCAAAATCAATTAATTATACACTCTAAGGATGATATGATTCCCTAATTTTCCATTAATCATATGTTGGATTTTGGATCACAATCAAATTAGGGTGCTATGATTGGAGGCCCTGAAGTTAACATAGGGCTCATTTTCAAAAATATTTGTGGTTGTGTTAATTTATGTAGGATTAAAAGGTTAAAAAGGTTAGGGAATCATAATTGAATTAATTCTAATTATATGGGATAATGATAAATTAATGGTGAATGGGTTATATTAGACCAAATACTTCTTCTCATATAAGTATTTTTAAAGGAATTGTCTATTTTATTCTTGCTTCTCGTTTTATTGTTTAGTTTAATGTTTGAAAAGTAACAAAACAAACCCCCCATCATTCTTTTAATTTTTTGAATTATTTTCATACTTAAATAAATCCTATTAACAGTTGTTTAATTAACTTTTTCCTTGAATGAACGGCCTAGGTCATCCACTGTGTTGCACTTGGTAAAATCATAAATAAATATTTTTGAGAGCCTTTGCGACCACACTCATCAGAGAATCATCCAAAAATTCATTTTCTAGATTGGGTATAAAGGGAACCCAAATCCTATTTGAAAATTTCATATTTCTATCCTCATACATGATGTATTTCAAATTTCCATCATTCATATCATTAATTTTCTTTTGAAAATTATCATCTTTAGACTAAGAAAAATTAATACTTTATAATTAATATAGTTGGAAAACCAATAGAAAAATTTGTGATGTCTCCTATTATTTATAATTAATATATACATCTTCCCTAAATTAGTGAAATAAGGATCACTTAAATACTCATTTTTTTTACCATTCCATGATCCATTACACTTAATGCATATGCTACCTTATTTTCCTTCCTCGGTTCATAGAGTATTAAACAATAATAATCCGTGATTATTTTAAGACAATATTTTTTCTTAATTTTGATTTATTAGTATGAGAATTTATATTTCAAGATCTTTTGATCTATATATATCTCACTTATTTCTCTATAGAGATAGAAACTCTCTATTTTTAGAGAAAAAATTACAGCTTCTAACTCAATAACATGAGTTGGATTGTTCTTATCATGAGTTTTTAATTTCCACATTACATATGAAGTAACTCTATCATTCTACAAAAGGAAGATATAAATTACGTTATTTTACACACCAATATAAATCACAAATCCACCATTTCCTAATGGTATGGTCGAGATCCATGAATTCCATAGTCTCCTCTTAAATTATTCAAAACAATATTCACATTATTTTACCATATAAACATGACAACTTTATGAGTAATCTTGGACAACATGTTAGATAATCATACAAAAGTATTAATGAAATTAAAATAGTAACCTTTTAATCCATTTAATCTACTTACCTTGGTTTTGTTTGTTGGTGTAGGCATTTTCTTTCACTACCGTTGACTTCACAAGATGAACTGAGATTCCATCCTTAGAGAAAATATAGACATGAAAAGAAACTATTTGAATTTAGAATTCAAACTTTATTAAAATACCATATATGTATTTTGTTATTAGATTCTTCATAATAATACACAAGTGGTTCTCATGGTCCTAATAGATTTTAGAATATATCAACATATCATCGATAAATATAACAAAAATAATCATCAAGATATTCCCTGAACACTATATTCATTATATGCATAAAAATTAAGGATTAATTAGTCGGTCCTAATGGAATTACTGAAAATTCATAATTTCCATACCTAGTTTGAAATGTTTTCTTTGGAATATATTTTTTCCTCACATGCAACTGATGATATCAAAATAGGAGGTCAATCTTTAAAAAATATTGATATCCATGAATTTGATCAAATAAATCATCAATGTGAGGAATAAGATACTTGTTCATTATTGTATCAGAATTTATTTATCTATAGTTCATGAATATCTTCATAGGTACATTTTTCTTCTTGACAATGTTATGAGGGGATCGCTATGGAGAAACACCAGGTTGAATAAATACTTTAGCACTTAATTATTCTCATTAATTATTCTGATATACTAATTCCATAGTGTCCTTTCTAAAATAATTATTTTATATAGGTCGTTCACCAACAAATAATTGAATAGAGAAGTCAACTTATAGATTCAAAGGATGTCCATGTAAATCATCTAGAAGTACAAAAATTTATAATTTCACAATAGGTACATCTTCTTTTATAATATTTCATTCTGCATACATAGTTGTTGTTTTCATTTACTCACCATCTATTTCATTTCAAAGAGCTACTGGAGGTGGATATAGATAAGATCTAGATGATGAAGTTTTACATATAAAGATAAGAGATTCTATATCTTCCTCACAAATTTTTACTTCATTATTGTTGCAATATATGTTCGAATCATGTTTTGAAAGCCATTTCATAATAAGGATTATATAAAAATCCACCATAGTTATGATGATATATTTTATTCCACTAAAGAATGTTTATGTGTCGTAAATGGGAGTGAACAACACATATTTTTGGAAATAATTCTTCAATTAAGATTTTTTAATGAAAACACCTTTATTAAATAAAAAGGAAAATTTTATCCCCCTTGGTTTGACCAATAATAACATCCCCTATGGGTCTCAGTGATGTCTCATGTTATAGTCTCTCTGAGTACAACCTAGAATTGTATGTTTCCTTATTTTCATTGTAATGTATCCCTTTTCCCTGAAAAAAATGATCCTTAAATATAATTATATAAAAATAAAATATATAATTTTCATGGGAAAATGGGAAGATATAAAAGAAATGTTATTATCCAAAATAAAATAAATAATTTTCTATGTTTGAGGAAATGATTAAAGTACCAACCCCAACAAAATTAGAACTTCAAATTTTGTTCATAAGATCACATAATATTGGACTTCCCCCTTTCTGTTTTCTAACAAAAGATTACAAGACAAATTTTACACTATGCAGACCCTAGGATGTTTCCTTCCACAAGTACCAAGCATTGGAAAATTCCATTTTTTATCTTTCCCTTTATTTATTTTTTCTCCACCAACCTATTTATCTCCTTTTCCTCTTATATGAATGTCTTGATAGCACATGAAGCCATATCTTCATTTGATGAGACATGTTAGGAGAGCATCTCTCTTAAGAGGAATAGTTTTAGACCATGTATAAATCGATCAATCTTTCTCCTTGGATTACATATATATTCCATGAAATTCTTTATTAACATTTTAAAATTTTCTTCATATATCATATCATTTTCGAATTCTTTTTCTTTTTAAATCAATAATTTCCTCTCCATATCTTTTTTTTGTTCTCAAGGGAAATATTTTTCTATAAAAATTTCCTTATAATAATAATATTTTATATTCCTCCCACTTTGTGTTTTGAATAAAAGACCAGTATTGATCAACATCTACTGAGATTTGATAAACTTCCATGATAACCACATAACTTCAATTACTTCCCAATGAGAGAAATATATTCTTTAGGGAACTTATCCACTACTCCACTATAAATGGAGTTTTAGTACCATTGAATTATTGAGCTTGTTGTTGTAAAAAGTAGTATAACATTTATCCTACATGTCGTGGATAAGGATGATCTATATGGGTAAGGCTTTTATTCATAAACTAACCCATATATCTTAGTATAGTTATATGTTTCTCAACACTAGTAAAATCTCTAGTATCAACATCATTATCTGGAATAGGATAGAAATCATTACATGGGATACATGAGTTGATATAGTTTACATTCCTTCAAATAAGATCTTTTTTAAATAATGTAATACACTAAATTAGTTTATAAATCATAATTTATAATTTTCAAACTATAAAAACACTTAACATAAAGTTTAAATTTATGTATATCTTTTCTTATTATCATACATATGGATTCTTTGGGGACTTTTTGGATTTTAAATCCACCATAATTGTATGTAAAAAAAGTTGAATTATTATAAGTATAACCCATGGGAGTTTCAAACCAGTTGTTCAGTATGGGTCATTATTGTGTACCACGTTTCCCCAATTCAGGCCAAATACACATTGTCGATGTTGTTAAACCTAGTTACATAATGACCCAAACCACGTCCACTTATAGTATCCAGACATAGATATATTTCTAAGAGGACCCACACTATCGTAACCTTATCAAAGTTCTATAATGTTATACCATGTTTATCCTCAGAGTATTTCCTATGGATTTTCCCCTAATCAATGTTTTTTAAATCTAATTTCCATGTTTTCTACTAAACATACCCTGATACAAACTGTAATGAACCTGACCCCAATTCCTTATATCCTCTTACTTAATTTATTATATTGGTATAATGAACTAGAATGTTATATCCTTAAGGATTGAATAATTTTATTGTTTTTTAAAACCATATACAAACATATGTTTTATAATACAAATTGAATGAAAAAACATAGAAAATCCATTGCAAACAACCATAATTACTAGATTATCCCTCCATGTAATTTATAATATTCTTCTTTAAATCCTTTGGAGAATTAAAACATAATAAATTGGTGAGCTCAGATGCTTACTAAGGTTTTGTAATATAGAGGAACATAATATAAATAGTAATGAATGATGAATGACTAAAAACATATGCCATTTGAACATGATCCTGAGGATAATATATAAAGAATAATAGATGAATAAATAAATCTATCTATGTAATCTCATGAGAATGAATATTAAACATAGATATTCTTCTATAATAATAATCACATGTATTATCAATTAATAATATCATAATAATGGAATTCATAATTCAATACATCTGAAGCATATCAATGAGTCCTCGACCATGAAATCTCAAAATAAATGGTTAAGGCATTGACTAAGTCAATTTTTTTAGTCCCATTAGACCTAATAATGCATAGATGGTATATATAGGACCCCTATCATACCTTAAAAATTTCAATTCATTCCTCATATGAAAGAGGTTAAAAATAAACAACATATACATATGAAATTTAAATAACATTCCCTAATCTGTAAACATAATCACTATCCATTCCAAGTACTATGGTAAATGATATCAAGATAAAACATACACAATAAAAATAATAATAAAACATTTAACAATATATGATATATAATCATCATAAGAGATAAATCTCAATAAATCATATGATTCAATAGAAGTATTGAAATAGATAAATATACAGTAATAAAATACTGAAGTAATTTTTGAGAGAATATAATTTCCAATTTTAAAAGAAGTGTTCTTTTGTAAAAATCATATGTATTATTACTAATTGTTTGTATAAAAACAGAAATTAACCAATATATTTTTCATGAAATAATTATTTATTTTTTTAAAAAATAATAGTCTATAAAAAATATTATGGATGTTACTTGAAAATGGTTAAGAAATCAAGATGTTACCTTTAATAGAGCTCGCGTATCAGGTTGAATTGAGAAGAAAACCTTAAAATACATGTATTTACTTCTAAAAAAGTGGAAATGATATAGATACAAGAGTTTTGAGAATATATATATAATTTATAAAAATTATATAAAACTATTGAAGATTTAAATTACTATAAATAGGGAGAAAGCATTATCTGAATGAAAATGTAGGTTTGGGAAGAATCCCTCTCCTTATGTCCCAATTTGTACTCCAATTGTAATTAATGTCCTGAATAATGAAATTATATTGATTAATAAATAAATCTATAACCTTTTGAAAATTTATTTTATTTAGTATATTTATTTTATCTTTATTTATGGACTTTTTGTTGAGTTATGAGATTCAATTTTTTTGTTCAGGAGTGTTCTTTTCGTTGGTTTTCATGATCTGTTTACTTTTAGACGTTTATAAAAGATCATGTAAAATTGAAATAATTGTCCTGAAGAAAAATTATATGTTATTAGTGAATATACAGAGGATTTAATGATATTATATATATTTTTTCTAGATATAATTATGGTTCATTAAATAGAACTTTAATGACAATCATTTAAAACTTTTTGGAGGTTTTTTGATCATCATAAAATAGTTTTGTCTTATTAATTAATACCATGTATATATAATAGTTATAGAATAATTAATATCTTTCGATATGTTAAAATAAAATATTTTTTAACCATAATTATGGTTTTATAACCAACCTTTAAGAAGGTAATGTATAATAAAGTCGCAATAACCATGATGGCAGTAAATCAGCACATCACAAACGATGTTTTTATTTTTATAATAAAAGGGGGAGAAGAAGGGGTTTGATGATGGATATTTCATTGACATAATAAAATTATTTTATATATAAGATAATGGTTTTATCATGCATTATTTTATAGAAATTTTAACAACAAAATAAAAATAAATTAAATTAAAATAAATTGAAATTGAATGAAAAAGAATTTACCTCTTGAATTATTCTCCTTGTGAACTTCCTTAATGTACTTTTAAATGGTATTTGGGTGAGACCAGAAAGACCCAGACATGATGGATAGGTTTGGGAGAGGAAATTGGAATAATATAATCTAGTTTAATGGATTTTAATGTTGAAGAGAATATGTGGTGACAAATGGTATTTATAGAGGGGGTAGAGGAGCGTTTTTGAATATTTTATTTAGTAGATTATTATTTTGGATTAAGACTATGAATATATTTATAATAATCAATAATTTGATTTAAAAAAAAAATTATAGTTTGACGTTATGGTCATACAAAGTCAATAAATCATCTATAACTCCAGAATTTATTTATTTATCAAATACAGTAAATTAATGTATTTCACTATTCAGAAAAATCAAATATTTTATAAAAATTTAAAAAATTCTACCAAATTATTTATTGACATATAGAACTGAAAATTTAAATCCATTTCTTTAAAATAATTTTCTAAATATGAGAAACATAAATTTTAAATAAAATAATCATTCACTGTAAAATACCAATTTTAATACAATAACAGTATTTATAACACTTTGAAAACATAATTAACATCTCATTAGATTATCATATAATCATAAGACAAAAAATAATTAATTTATGAAAATATTTTTTGAAAAAAAATATTTTTTATCATTATATTAATTATACAATTGTAATTAAATATCTATCACTTACAAAAATACAAAGAATAAATATATTATTTTTAAAACATTTAGTTAGTTATAACAAGATATAAAAATATAATATTTTAATTTATAAGATAGAAAAATTTTATTTATAATTTATAGGTAAAGGTACTACTATATTGGTCATATTAATATTCCTAATAGTAACATTACTATTTCAATGTTCGAGTTACAATTTCATTGATATATTTTTCTTAACATCAAGAAATTCATCTTATTTCATTTATTCTTCCTTTATAATGTATTTATTGTATTCTTTATGTGTCTTAATGTAATTTATATTATATAAATTAAATATAGGAATGTAAATTTCATTGATAGATTTTTGGTTCGTTACAGCGAAACCCTTTGAAATGATTTGAAAAATAAAACAAAAGGAATCCTTGGGTACTTTGGTTAAAGGTGTGTCTTGGGTTATCATCCATGTATTTAAGGGACTTCATGCAAGGGGTGTTCCTCTAATCCTTAGGCTTGTTGTTATAGAGGTTGGATATTGAAATTTTAGGCAGTGTGGGGGTGGTGTTCTCCCATGGGGTGTTGCACTTCTCTTTAAAAATATGATTTATGGACATGATAGTAACTAGAAATTGTTTATTATATGTGTAGTATGATAGCCTAACTGGATGTGGTCCCTTATATTGTTGTAAATTATTATTTGGAAATTTATTATTCCAAATTTGATATAAATTCACTAAGATGGATAACTATTAATGGAAGTGTATTCTTTTCAATTGTTTTCTTAGAATGTCATAAATATATATAAAAGGTAAATATTTACAATGATTTTGAAATAAAATTCACTACTTATTGTCATCCCATTTATCATAAAAATGATCATATTTTCATTTTACTATATTGACGTGATATGGAACACTAGGATGGTTCCAAAAGATCATGTTTATCTCACACCTTGTACACCACTTCGTCGGTGTGTAGACCTAGTTTTGTCTTTTGATATAGGAAAACCCATGGAATTGTAGTGAGGATTATATCATACAGGTATGTGTATCTAGTGGTGAGATGGTGGGGAATTTTCCACATTATCCCTTGGAGTATTATTTTTTTTATTTTTCTTTTTAGTCTTTTAATTTAGGTTATTCTGAGTTGTTTGATTTATATTATTTATGATGTCATCTTTAAGTTAAGGAATTTATTTCTACATGTTCTAATCATATGTTTCTTTCATATATGTAATTATAGTCCATGTGTCTTATTAATGCTATGTTTATGTGTATACTTTTATTGTTAATTGATGCATGGGTGATAATCACAAGCATATTGGTACTGGGAATACCCATCAAGTATATGGCAGGTCAGGTCAGGCTCCAGTTTGTGAGTGTATCCAGGATAGTTTGTTTGAGTTATTTTTCTTATAATCTAGTTATTTCAAGGTATTACATGTTTTCCATTATTTTTTCCCTTTATGCAATAAATATACCAAATGGATTTTCCTTAGCTAAAATCAACTTTAATTCTCCCTTTAATTGAGAATCACTTCCTTTATGTCCATATTTTCATTAAAAAGTTTTGAAGATTTTTTTACTAATATATATAGTATCATTAAATATATTTTTACAAAGGATTTACTTTTTATAATTTTTTAAATAAATTAACTTCTAGTTTTTTAAATGACTTACTTTTAACTTTTTACAGAAAGTATTAAAAGATGTTTTTTAACATAAAATTCATGAATGGATTTCCCTCCATCATGAATTCCCTTTTCATTAAATACTCAATTATTAGATTCCTTATCAATTTAAAAAAAATTATTTACTTAATATTTTTTAAATTTAATTATTTTGAATAAGTGTTTTGAAAAAGAAAATTATATTTTCCTCAAGATATATTCTAGTGAAAATTTAAAAGAATTATTATCAATAACAACATCCATTTATGTGTCTTATTTGTTTAATAGGGATATGACAAAATGTTACAATATTTGTTCATTAATTGTTTGGTTTATGAAAATGATGACGAAATGATATTGAAAATTTTAATTATTCTAAATGTTAGGATATGATGATATGATGACAGTTTTACAATATTATATCACACATATGAATTCCATTAAATATGAGATAGGTGGATAAATAATTATATTTCCCTATAATTAATAAAGTGAAGAATGATATCTCAATAGATAATAAGGACCAGAATGGAGAGTGATCCTAGATTATGAGGGGAATTTTTCTAATAAGTTTTTATTGGGATTGAACCCTGACTGTTGAAATAATTTAATGGGTATTGAACTCAATCTACTATGATAGTCTTGGACGTGATCCTTGACGAAAGATATGATTTTATATGGTTATGTGTATTCCAAAAGATTACATCCTTTTCTTATAATATGTTCTCATGGCTCTTAATTATCTCACCCTTTATTATTTTACCATTCCCTTAGTTATAAATAAATGATTTAAGTATGATATTTACATAAATTTTAATTGTTGTGAAGATAAAAATGGAAAATTATATAGTTTTTTTATTTACCAGTTGTTCATTTATCCATGTTTCAAAATACATAAATCCCCTATGGTTCCTGTATAAATTATATTTTTATGTAATGGATTTTTCTATGATAATATTTTTTACTTATTTATAAAATTTTTACATTTATATATGATCCAAATCCTTATAGAAGGTACACTTGAGGTTATCCCGATCATGTAGCAAGTTATTGGGTGGTTATCCGATTAACAATATGTTATGAATGTTTTGGTAGGTAGCCTTGACATATGATTTCTATGTTTATAATTATACAACATAGTATTCCAATACTTTTATAAATTAGCTTGTACTAATTTCTTTCTATCATTGACCATCTTAATTGATTCAATTAGGATTCATGTATTTAGACATTCCACAATTTATACCATGATTTATTATTTTGATTTATGAATTATAGGATATTGTTTTCTAAAATTATACTCAATTTCACATACACTTATGCTCACGTTATAATTAAATGATCATTTATGTATACCTTTTTACCTTAAATGGAATGTTATGTTTCCATTTATTATGTTTAATTTTCCATTGGATATAATGAAATGTATTTATTATTATATGCATAAGAAGGTTTTAATTTGGGAAAAAATGTGGGTAATGATGTATAATCTTTCATTAATAGTATTTTTGCATAAAATATTCGAATTAAAATTAACCATTAGAGTTATCAAATGGATCCTTATGTTTTGTAATGAAAATTTATATAGTAAGTTGTAATATTTATGTACAAATTTTCAGGGTCACTATAGCTGGTTTATGGGAAAGGTTTAGTTATTTTTTGAAATTAAGATGTAAAAACCATAATGAGAATAATTAATATAAACCTCATAATAAAATAAAATAGTAAGTTAAATTAAATAAATTTTTTTGGATTTCGTAGAAAATAAATCCATATATGGATATATGAAAGTGTATGTGGATATGGCACAGATGATATTTGAGTTGAAAACAATAAGTGGGGTATACTCAGTATTAACTTGATCATCACCAATAAAAGACATGTGGGTATACGATGGAGCACTTTTCTCAACAAAAGTAGTTAAAATTATTTAGTTAATTAATTTTTTTGAACCATTATGATAGATTTGAATAGATAATTACCATAGAATACTAGACAAAACAAATGGTGTTATAGATAAAAAAGTATCTCTAATTATTTTGACATATAGTTAATAATTTTATGGATTATATGATTACTCACTAGGATTAATTTTTATTACAATATATTTTATTGTTTTATTCAGTGGATAGAAGGAGAATGAATCATGTTGATGCTGGATTTGATGGATAATGAAATTACCGTCCTTAAAAAAATAAATTTGAGATTGAATGATAAGTTTTTTTTTATGACAGACTAGATAAAAAGATATACTATTAAAAACCTAAACATAGATTAGTTTTTACATAAACCCAAAAAGAAAAAAATGATTTTTATTTATTACCATAGATGAATGAATATTCCACTTCCTACATTTCAAGAGTTCTATAAGAATCACATAAAAAGACTGTCTGAAAAGTATAGAAATATTCATTTAGAGTTGAAAAAGACATATATTATGTAATTTCTAAGGAAAACTATAATATTAAATATAAGTAAATAAAGTAAATATTATGGTACCATTTATAGTTAAATACATTATGTGTCGTGAACATGAGAATTATTTGATTCAATTACATAGTCTATGAGTTTACTTATAGGAAAAGTATAGAAATATGTTATGGAAATTGATGATGTGGATTGATTGAAATGTTTATCTATTAGTATTTGATAATTATTTTGTTTAAGATTTTTATAAATACTATTATTCTTATAAGAAAAATTAAAAATATATGTTTTTTTTAACCATACTTATTCATTTATATTTTGAAACATATATTTAATGATTTCAGTAATTATGTAAAGTTATTTAGTGGTAAGAGGATATTTCTTAATAACAGATGATAGAAGGACATATAACCCTTATTATATTCATAATGTGGATATATTAATTATTATTTTGGATAAATATATAATTGATATTGCTATAGTAAATTTTATAGTGTTGATGACCTTGGAATTGATAAGTGATTTGATGAAAAATAGGTTTATGTTAATATTATGAAGTTTATTTCATTATTGGATTTATGGAGTATATCTAATAATCATTTATTTTATTTAATGACCAATTATAGATCTAATTTTTAAAGAATATATGTTTTCATTGATATTTTGTAGTATTTCACGTCCCCATAGAAACTGATTATCATGTTTTTGTGGATTATATTACCACAATATTCACATATTTTCTATATAACTTTATGACCAACATCATGTCATCTGGGGACTAAAGTTATGATGAATTTTAAAATTTAAGTAAATTCTTTATAAATTTTCGGGTTTTGAATATGTTCAGACATATTCATATGGATAAATATTTATGGAATGGTTTTAGAACAACTTTTGATATTATTGTTATGGTTTTATATAATAATGTATTATATCATTATATGACTATTTATCCATATTGGATAACTTGTGTAATTTGTTTTTTTATTTTGGTTAATATAGGAATACATAATGAATGACTTATTATTCATTTACGGATCATATTATCCATTTTAAGTTAAACTTAGCGCTTCAAGCATGAAAAATTCATCTTTAATATTCTTTCAATTGATTGAAAGATGAAATTTAAATGGAAATTCATGATAGAATAACCAAATTAAGAAAATGAATCTATGATGTGGAAGGAAATCATGTATGTATTTTATCTCAAACTCTACCAAGATAGTAAATGATTTTATTAACTCATGTAACAAGAAGAAAAAAATATCTATTTTTTATTGAATGAATTCCTCATCTGTAAACGTATATCTTTGTAAACCATTGAGTCTTATAATTATTCATACATGGTTTAAGACATACTTTATTATGAAATACAATGTTTCTAATCATTATCATATATATTATTTATATTGATGGAAAATAGATCGTAATTTATCACTATTTAAAGATATAAATTTTTTTGTATGTCATCATTAAAATTATGTAGGATTAATTTGTTTTTTGTGGGTAAAATGTAACACCCCAATATTTTATAATAAATTTTTATTAAATCACTTATAACAGTTTGATATCTTGTTCATCATGAAACAACGTCCTTAAAATGAATCACAACATATTAAAACCTATCCAATAAATTTTTGGAAGGAAATAATGAAATAAAATTATTAAAAATATTTTTAAATGATTTAAATAATTATAATTTATTCATTATTTCATAATAATAAAGTACTCAATTTTCAGTAATGTTATATTATTTATAAAAAATATGATTTCTTCAAAAATTGTATTATTGTGTTTTGTGCATGAACATTATTATTAATTTATTGGATTATAATATATATCATTTGAAAAAACTAATATAATTTATTAAATCATAATGTCATTAATATGTTAGGGTGAACACATTTTAATTTTTGAAATTGTTTTATTTTTTCATTAAATATTGAAAAATACACCTTTTTAAAAAACATTCAATTTTTATTATATAAAGCAAATTAAAAGTTCCATTATACATTGGGTTTGGTATAAAATTTTTATATACACAATTTATTTAGAATATTCTTGTTAATATTTTTATTGGAAATATTCTAGATTTTTATATAAGTTAATTTTGAGGCGTAAAAATGATATTTTCTTGAAAAATAATTTTTATTATATTTTAAAAAGTAGCTATAAAATTAGTTTCATCCAATTATAGATATTTAATTTTAGAAAATGAATTTAATATTTGGAATTATGAGCTTAAAATTCTATAAAACTCCCCCTATATTTATTTCTGTTATGAATAGTAACATTGGTAAAAATGTTTTCACCATAGTAAGGTAAAAATAATTCAAACATGGTTATATTTATGGGAAAAGACTTTCAAAATACTATAAAAATTCCCTTTAATCTATAAAATGATTTATTTTTTGCGATAATCATCCAATATTCAATGTTATGGAACCATTTTTCTCTTATTCTTTGAAAATGACATGTTTATTATTTTATGTAAAGAAAAACACAATATGCTACTCTATTTTATTTTAAAATCGAAATATTTTTTCCATGGTTATAAATAGTGGTTTTGGTTAGGTACTAATGGTCATTTTTATTATGAATAAATGTTTATTATATGATTGTTTTTAGTTTTTAATGATGTTATAATTAATTAAAATGTTTATTCAATGTTAATGTAGGGCTTGTGTAAGTAGTAGAAAAGTTTAACTAAATTATTTTAATAATGTTGAAATAAATATTTTTGGCATGAATTGTATTGTGATGATCATTTTCAAAGTAATTGTAATCTAAAAGTGATTTTTAAGGGTCTATATTTGAAATATATATTCTCTTCCATTCATTAATGTACAATTAAGTTAACATTTACAAAAATTACATTGATCATCATTTATGATATATAATATTTTATTAAATAATTTAATGAAATTAAAAAAATATCAATTTGGAAATTGAAATAGGATATGATAAAAATTTTTATCCATGTTTCATTTATTAACCAATTTTTATCTTATAAGTAAACTTTTTACCCTTAATGATTGAAAAACGTGTTACTATAGTTAAGGATAAAAAGTTTTTACTTGGGATAAAATAAAGATAAAAGGGTTAAAATGACTTAAAAATATTTATAAATACTATTTTATGAGTTAATATTTATACTATATCATATTTAATTTTAAATGAATAATTTTTGAAATTAATTGGAAATAAATTTGACTTCATAACATTTTAATTTTTAAAAAAATCACAATAATGCCTCTCTTTATTTCTAAAAGACATCTCCACTCCTATCTTATAAAAAACATCTATAGCCACATAGATCAACCAAAAATTACCTTAATATCTAAAAAAATATTTATACATGTTATTGAGGGTTTTTATTATTATTAGTTCATCTATATAGTCCTTAAAAATATATTTAAAGGAGACACTAACAGAAATGGTATATGTTATTACCAAACATTTTCATGTAAATTTCTTAAAAAATTATAAAAATTTCATATAACTATAATATAATGATGAAATTTTGATCCTTAATATGATTATATTTTCTTAATTGTAATGTTTTACCCATTTTCTTTCCCTTTACCATCTATTGGAAAATGATAATGTCCCCCATGTGTACATATAGACTACCACCTCTAAGAAATAATGTGTATAATATTATATTTTCTAATTACATGAATTTATATATGGAATTTTTAATTAATACAAATGATATAAGATATATTATAATGATTATATAATGGGTTATTATAATTTTCATTTCTTTTGTTCTATCCATCAAAAATTAGAAACATCAATCATGTATACGTACGAATTATTAATTCCACGATGTGATGTCATAAATTTGTTTTGACACAATATATGAATATTTATAAAAGTGTATATAATGATTAAATATGATACTCATGAAATGAATAATAATTTTATATAAAGTAACCATGATCAATGTATATAGACCAGAACTCTCAAATTGAAAATTAAATGAAACTCGAAATTGTTAACACCCATTATTGTTGATTTTAATAAATTATTATTAATAATTCTGTTTTTATATATTTTAATTGTATCTTATATGATATAATGAGGTTATATTATATATTTATAATAAATATAAATTTATTATATATGAGGTTATGTTTTTTATAATGAAATTCATATGTGAATTAAGAGTCTCTCATCTTAGTTTTATTTATGTGATACATATTTCATATTCACCACTTGTTTCCCATTTGTGGAATATATTATTTATATTAATGAAATTTTTTATGATTTTGATAATTTTATGGGATTTTAAGAAATAAAAAATTTTATCTGTGTCATGAGTTTTTTATTTTGAGATTACAAAGTACATAAGGTTTCCTTATCTCTGTATTGATTCATTGAGACATGTTTGATGTTATAAACATATTTTGGATTATGTGGTCTATATACCGAACCTTTGACATTTTATATCATTAATATACTTATTTTAATGATATTTAATGTTTAATTTTAAGTTATAATTTCCTGGGGAATATGATTATATTATTACCAGAGTAATATTACTTTTCATGATGTTTTATTCATAAAATTTTAATAAATAAATAATTTTATCATTCTCTCCAAAATATTATTAATTTTATTATCCTATTTTTAATTATGTATATTATATTTATCCTATAATTTACCTCTACTTATGCACTTAATAGTCTAAAAGTGTTTTTATAGAAAAACTGACATAGTTTTACAATACGATCAGGTATATTTTTCTTCAATGTCCATATGTTCGTAAAATTGTTTTTAAGAATGTTTTTAAATTTTTTAGTAATTATTTAAGGCAATTTTAACACAAATTTTTCCATATAGAAATATTTTCAAATGGAATATTCCTACCATTTTTTAATGTGTTACATTTTAATTGTTTTACTAAAGTGTGACATGAATTTTTCTTATATATGTGGAATGAGTGGAATTTTTCTCTATCATGACTGCATAATGGTTTAAATAATCCATTATATGTTTCCTTGGTTATTTTCAAAGAAAATATTTTCAATAATATATTTGAAAATTTTATATTTTTAAAAAGATATTATAAAATGAAAAAGGTATTTTCCTCAAGAATATTCCTATAATATTTCAAAGAATATAATGAACTATGATAACATATATTAACATTAAATCTGAATTTATAAGTATATGATACAATGATGTAATCTTTATTAATATTTTAATTTGTTTTTTATTATGATAATTTTATTTTTATGAAACCTAATTATTTGAAAAATTTTAGGTTGGATGATATGGTGAATGTTTTTTGATCTTATGGAATACATACGAATAGATTTATGAATATTTGTTGGTTGAGAGAAGAATAATATTTCCCTCTAATTAATTTGATAATGATTACTATTTTATGAGATGAAAGGGAACATATTTGGTTATCCTAAGATAATGAAATTTTATAGTGGGGGTTATCCCAATCTTGAAAGAGGGTATATGATTGGTTATCCCAATACTAAGACATGTTATAAGAGAGGTTATTCTATTTATGACGAAGTTATATAGGAAGTTATCCCATTTTTAATATGTGATTAATTTGTTGGTTGTATCCTTGGTATAAAATTTCAATGATTATGATTATGCAACAATTTATTCCCTTCATTTATGACACGATCTTATTCCATTTTAAATCTCTCATGGGTTATGCTCTTTGATTCCATTATGATTCATTTCCCGTGAAATGAAACAATTTATGCCACGACTCATGATTTGGATGTGTGAATTTATGGGTATGGTTTTCCAATGTTAAAATCATGCTCTCATTCCCTTATTCTTATGATATAATTAAATGATAATTTGTATATCCCTTATTATAGTAACTGAGAATATAATATCACCATTAATTATGTTTTCTTTTCCACAATATATTATGAATGGTTTTATTTATTATATCTCTAAGAAAGGTTCTAGTTGTGAAAACAAAAGTGGGAGATGATGTAGATATTTGAAATACTAATACCTTTTGTCTCCTAGTTTAAAAAGATACCAAAACAATATGGATTTGGCATGGATTTTAATAGTAAGTATGAAATATTACACTAATAATATGTAATATTTTTAGGAGATTATTATTATTTTATATAATAGATCAAAATTATTTTTCCACATAAAATATGTAAAGGGATTTTAATTTCATATGATTCATCAAACACCATGGTATAATAGTAAGAAATATTAAGATAATAAACATGATCTGCGGAAGAAAACATATGCATAAAAATATAGTTGAAGATTTATCATTAAAAATCCTAACAAAATTGAGTATAAATTACAATATTTTTATAATAAAATAGTAGATAATGAATGAATACATGTTTCCCATGACATAATATGTCATACATCAATACATTATTCCCATCACATAGTGGAGAATACCTCACAATAAGAGTCCCCTAATATAGTGGAGTTATCATCAGAACATGATTCCCATAACATAATGGAACGAGAAGTACTAATTTATTCATATATAAATGTAGAGTAGGAATAACTACATAAATCCCTATAACATATTGGATCATAGATCACTATGTGATTATCATAACATAGTGTTCAAAATAAGACTTATTGACTCCCATAGTAGAGTGATATTAATAAAATATTCTCAAACTATCTCATGAGATATAGAACCATAACCAATATCATAGAGGGATATATAGGATCACTTACATCACATATTTATAATAAATATGTATACATATGAAATAAAATTAATCATATATCATAACTTGAAAAACCAATGGAAATAAAATTGGTTTTATGACATTTCAAATGGTATCACAAAAAAGAAATTTAGAATTCAATAAAATGATACGAAAATTCAATCACCAAGAAGGCGTACTTCATAAAAAAGGATTATATTTCAACAAACATAATTCATTAGTAGATTGATAATTATATGACAAGTGGGAAAATAAACTATATGTTATAAAAAATACATTTCATAAAACGTTTTCAAAATTAAGAGAAGAAGGTGAAGTTAGAGGTCACATTAAATGTAATTTTTAAATTAATAGATGGAAGAAATTTTAAAATATTATATACAATAAATTTAAATAATGGATCCATGATACAAAAGAAATAATTTCTAATCAATGTGGATTAAAATATAAAACATATAGCTGTGAAAATTAATACATTTTTTGTTATCTTAGAATACCATTATTGAATCCCACATTAAGAAATGGAAAATAAAAAATTCTATAGAAACAATGGATAAAGAAATATGAAAATACAATGGTATAAAAATATATAATTTAGATAAAAAATAAAAACTATTCTTGAAAGCTAATATATAATCAAGGGGGGTGATAATCAACATTTTGGTTAATGATTATTTATCCCAACATTTCGTTTTTCTAAAGAAATATGTTTTTTAATGAAGAAGAATTGACCAGACAATACATCTAAAAGCAGTTCCTAAAAATAGTATGTAAATAGTTATACATGGGAGAATATTTTAAATAAAAATAAATAAAAATAGGATAAAAAAATTATAAGAATGGTGTTCATGAAAAATTAATAAAAATCAACAAAACTGAAAATGAGTTAATAGAAACCATTTCCAATTTTGTAACATTTTAATCAAAATCAAGAGAATGGGAATTAATATAGATTAAAATTATTTTAATTTCATGGGTTATATTAAAAATATAAATTCATATGATCTATATATAAAATGGAAAATAATGTAATTTTTTAATATGGAATATGTCTCAATAATGAAATATTAAGATAAGAAAACCCTTACCTTCACTATAAACTTTGTAAAAATTACTTTATCCATATATATAATTAAAATAAAATAAATTATTAATTATTTGGTAAACACATTAATATAATATAAATTTTGTATCCTTTATTTAAAATCATTATCCACACATATATGAATTAGTTATAGTAATTTAGTCATCAGATGTTTACAATTTTTTTCATTTCATCCAAGTTTCATAATGAAGGTATCTGTACTCAATTTTTGTAAAAAATCACCATTAAAATATTATTCATGGAACATGAATAAATTTTACCATATTTTTATTATTAATTATCTAATATAATTCTAAAAGGGGTTCAATAACTGTTAATTAATATTATTTTGGTGACGAGATGGTTATTTGTGGTTCATAATAAGAAGAAGTTGGTATCCTAATTAAAAATAAAAAATAATAATATCACAATCATATATAAAAATTAGATATTATTATCATATTATACTTTAAATTAATTTTCCATAACCATGCATGATAATTATTTATAGCGTCATTCATATAGATTGATAAAGAAGCCCAATGAAGCACATGTTTTAATCAACAGATGAATGTGATTTTATGTTATTATAAAATCATTATTATTGTGTCATAATGAGATTATAAGGATTATATAAATTGTATAAATTATAATTCTGAATATTTTTATGAATAATACAATATATGAATGTATTAGTGACAAAGAAGAAATTGTTTTCATTATGGCAAGCTCATGTTTTGTTGTTTAAATTTATAATGATCATTTATTATTTATACTATCAATAATATTTCTAATTATTCCTTCAGAATTCATTATAATTCCATAAAAATAAATTTTATTCATTAAATAAATGCTTATAAAACTATATGAAATGCAGTGATAAAAAATGAAATACATTGAAAATATATGTGGTAGTCTGCACATAACGTGAGAATTGTTTTAATTTTTTAACGAATGAGAGGATGGTGGATAACAGTTATTCCATAAAAATGATATAATTTATACATAATAGTTATAACTATATATATATATTTTCTTATTTTTAGAATAAATTTTGATGAGGTGGATTATTAAATAATGGAAAAGAAAAGAAAATGAGTTATTATGAGTTTTTACCTCAGTCCTATGGAAATATCCTTAATCCATCCTTGAATGTAATTTTGATTAGAAAAGAACCACTATAAATCAGGAAATGATGTAAAGAAGTTTTTTGGGTATTTTTTTCTTTAGGTAAATGGTTATGGAGTGAGGAGAAGTATATTGGCGAATAATTATTTTTTTAAATGAGAGATATGGAATTTTTGTAAATATTCATAACATTATATTAAGGGCGTTCTAATTTCAAATAAAAGTTGATCCATTAGTGGGAGAAAAATATTCAATGTATTTATAAATTGATCATCCTCTCATCCAAATAAATAAATTATAATTTTTGAGATATTGAACTCCCTTTCCTATTAATTTACCATTTTACCATAATTCACTTTTACTATAGTATCATTTTTTAACACCCGTTAATTATTTTTAAGGATAAAAAAATTACATTATTTACTAATTGGTATATTTTTATTCCGAATATGAAATAAATTTTCTAATTAGTGATTCAAAAATTTGATGAAAATTTAATTTTACAAGGATTAATGTACAATGCATAAAACACCATTTTTAGAATATAAAATACATTCTAAATTGACATACCTAAGTTTCAAATTTATATATAAAATTTAAAAATATATAGTATTAATGGTTCAATACAAAATTGTTTCAAAAAATCGTTTTCATATATTTTTATGTAATTCTTTTATCAAAATGATTTCATCTAATTTAGTGTATTTGTGAAAAAATTATTTTTTACTAATCACCTATAAATCAATATTAATATAAAAAATTAAAAATATCATCCAAAGAATGAAATTTCTAGATTAATATAGAATCTAAGATGTTTTTTCAATTTAAGATTATACTATTCTATATTAACTTCTATACATAAACAAAAAACATTATAGAAAATTATTCTTATAGAAAATTGACTATATAAAATATTATATATTCTTTTTCTTTTATTTACTATTAATTTAAGATAAAAATTGTGTTAATATTAATCATATTAAGAATATATTTTATCATAATATAAATTTTTTCTTAAAATAAATATTTTTTGATTATAAAGGAATATTTTGGTAAAACACATATTTTTAATAAATTAAATTATTTACTGTTACTTTCTATGTAATTACTATTAGATTAATGTTAACTTGTTTTTATTATAATTTTCATCACTATTTGTATTTACAACAATTATTTTCTAATGAATTATAAAAAATACACAAGTCTTTATAAAAACAATTACTTTGAATAGTTTAATTTTATATTATATATATTTACATGATGTGAACAAAATTAATTAATTAATTTCTAAAAATACGACAACAACAATACATTTATATTAATACCATTCATTGAATTTATAATATAATAAAATATGTGATGAGTATATATATATATATTTATTTATTATTACAAAAAATATAATTTTAATTTTATATTTTGATTCTTTACCGATTTATCATAATGTTTTAATATTTATCTTGTAATATTTTATCTCAATTAAAAATTTCCATGTTTATTTAGTTTTGAATTATTTATTATTCAAGAAAATATATAATATATTAACTCAAATTAATAATCATTCTCAAATATTGGGGTGTTACATGTGTAATGTGGAGGCCAATAATATAAATTATGAGACATTATAGTGGTAGGAATATATTCAACAATAATGTGAAAATAATTTCATTATACACGATTAGTGGTGAATATATCATATGAAAACCCATATGATAAAGGTTTGTAACAATCTATATTGGTTTAATAATAAATTTTATTAATGTTTTTCAATCCATTTGTGTATTGGCGCTCTACAGCTATCAGAGGAGAGCACAGAGGCTATAGGATAGACAAACACAGATACAACTCAATTCAGAAATCTAAATATTTCGATATATGGATCCTATACATGGTCCAATAGTACCTAGTTCAAAAATAATATTATAATATAGGTAGTTTATATGAATGAAAGTCGATACCAAATTACCATTAGTCATGTATCAATAAATAAACCTTATACACAGTGAGGATACCGAGTACAAAATAACTTTTTTAAAATTAATAAACAAATTATAAAAAATTATTTGTCATTTAAAATAAGTCATAAAATCACCCCAATACACTATATTTAGATAATAACGAATATAGAAACTCCATGTTGAATTGATCCTCCTCTAACCATTGAATCTGATCTTATTATTCTTCAATCAATGTACTGCCTTCCCAAGATATCACTACTAGCGAGTTTACTCTTTCTCCTCCCTTTATTATTGTTCATACTCTCAAATTTTTTAATCATCACGTAAAATAATTATTTTTGGAAAATTATTTGTATATTCCATTTTCAACTAAAAATGTTGAATTTGTTAAAAATTACTAATGAGTGGTTTTTCACCACATCAAGTTATGTGGTGCCTACACTTTCTCATTCATTTATACCTCCATATGTATATTATGTGCATAGTTTGGAGAGTATGTGTGAATGCTTTTATTGGATACTAAAGTTTATTTTATTGTATATAAAGGGTAATATAATAATTATTAGCTCTTTAAAATATCTTATGAGTGTTTTAAAATAGTTCCAGGGTCATAGATGGTCATAAGTGTTAGGTAAACTATGTAGAATCTGGAAGGTGGAACATAAGGATGGATTTTTATTAATATAATATGATATAATATAACATCAAATATTTACATGAGTATTAATAATATTGATATATTTGATTATAAGGGGGATAATATGGGATTCACATTATATTGGATTTGTAATAGGAAATGGTGTTGTTTTTTCATAAAAAAATTGTAAAATTTGACTGTGGTTTGGATATAATTTCAACCCATTTACGTAGATTTATATTCAAATTTTTTATATTACATTTTTATAATGCTTCTGAGTTATAGACGGTTATTTTCTATAAAATAACTATTTATGAATGATTTGTTTGTTAAAGAGATTTTTTTTACAAGTGAGTTTGGTGTAATGTCAACCATGGTTATTATAGTTATATTATTTTTGTGTAATTTCATAATTGATTATCATTATTACATTGGGTTTTTTAATTCCAAACATGATTATATTTTATATGTGGTATGTTTAATTCAAAACTTAATTATTTTTTAATAAGATGTTTGTCTAATATAGTAATAAAAAGACTCTGAATACCCTCCCGAAATGGTGCCCAACCCAATCCACAACGTACCCAATGGGGTTTACCAATCCTCATGAGATGGAAACTAGAACATGGAAATAAAAAAACTATATAGAATTCATTCCCCCAACCTTAATATGTTAACCTGAAATAAATATAAAAAGCATAATGAATTAGTGGATGAATTACAAGAATAAATATATTCCTTGACTAACAAAAACACAAGTGATACAAATCAAATAGATAAAATAGAATAATGTAAATGGATAACAAGAATTAACAAAAAGTTGAAATTGACTAATTGATTAGATAATGCGTGGAAATGTCCCACCATCTCATCACCATTTACTCATAACAAGATGACATAAACCACACTACCTCAATATGATGCCTTTCATTTTCATCTATCTGAATACATATCGAGGTCTACACACTACCGAAGCGATGTGTAGGGTATGTAATAAAAAGGTTTAGTGGAATCCCACGTAGGTGTTCTATATCAAATATCTTTATAATAATCCATACATGCTCAACATTAAAAAATTGAGAAATAATAAGTTAAATATATTTTATATCAAAATAATTATAAAAAATTCCCTTTTCTATATAGTTCTAAATAATCTAGGTAATAACATTGAATTCATTTCATATATATATAGGTAGGTATTCATAGAAACATATTGTAATCCAAATAACATGTAAATCACACTAAGGATCACTGTAAGACATGCTATATAGAAAATTCATACCCAAACATAGGAAATCAGAAAAATTTATCCTTGGGAAATATGTATCAAATCATGGGAGAAAGGGAACAATCCAGTAGGTGAACCCCCAAATAGTTTCTAACATGTCCCTTGGAAGCATTTCATAATGAGTATAGGATCATTCCATAAATAAAACACATAAAAATAACAATAAACATGGTCTATTTTTATACCTTCCACCATTGTACTCAGGGATTTCTATGTGCTACATTTCACAAACCTTTTCATTGAAACTGTTATTCGAAAACAATTTCATAAATCCTTTTCAAAATAATTTGAAAATACTTATTATATTACCAAAACATAGAGAATTTTCTTTCTCAAAAACATATTTATGCACACACAAATTCATGAATAATTCCATTTTATTTATAAAACAATTTATTAAACCTGAGGATAAAATTTTCATCTCACATATGATAAAGACAGAACAACCTACCTAAAATCACGTGGCACATTCCTGTGATAAGATCCACCACCCTATAAGGAAATAAAATACAACTATAGAGGATCTAAAACTGAATCTCACATCATAGAATATATTCCATAAGATAATGGTTGTTAGTGAGAGAAGGTCACAACAATCCTCAAATAATAGACGCCTACCATAATAAAACCCACAAAGGACCATCTCATGGAATAATATACTGTAAATAATACTAAAGCATCAAAAAAATTCCACCACATGGTTGAAAAACCCAAAAAATAAAGCTCCACTACATTATTGTGACCAATGAAAATGACATGTAGAATGGATACTTATTAGTGAGAAGTGTCCCAACTACCGAGGAGATTAGTTGCTGAATTAAATGTTCTATAAGGAGAGGGGAAACCCAAAATTTAACCTATAATCAGCTTGGGTTTTGGGAAAGAACTTATGCATCTAATGAAAGAAACATCAAATGTTCTATGTGAATAAATTCTTCTGGGGTATAGGATTTCTAGCATAGATTCCGAGTTCATGGTATAAATATCCAATAACTAATATACACAAAAACACATCACTTTTAGTGAAAATTAACAAGATGGATGATTTTATAGAATAATTATGGGTCTTAAAACATAAAATAATATTATAGAGAAAAAGGAATTTTAGGGTTTACATGATTATTGATGTATAAATTCTTCTCACTATTTGTTCTCAGTGTCACATTTATTCCATAAGTATGTCTTACGACGTAAGATGTTCTTGCATACCATACTAGACATAGATTCTACAAAAACTCTAAAAAACACTATTATGATCTCCAAACATAAAAACACACTCATGAAAACATAAAAGAGAATATAATGAAATCCACGATGCTTAAAATGTCCTAACTATAGTACTTTTAATCCATAGGAAGTCTTCTATAAGAAAGGTGATATATAAATAGGTTATCCCACTTCCCCCTCTCCAAAGTTTTATGCATCCATGTCTTGTGAGGATTAAATTTATGATTCTAAAACACTAAGACCAAAGAAATAACATTCCCATGTAAGGAATTCACTTGAGATTCCATGATTTTCACTGGTTGCTCCATGAAGAAAATTCTGGGCTTTAACATGATCTCTTACCAACTCAGAACAGGAGAGAGACCAGGATGGTACCTCTTGATTTGAGATATATGGAATGCATCATGTATAATAACAACTAAGCTTTCTATGATAACCAATACATAACCTACCAAAAGTACTAAATAATATTTAAAGGTATATCATATCACATAGAAAATATTCCCTATTTCCCTAGAAGATGGTGGTCCAATCGAGGAGAGTCATTAAAGAAACCTCAGTCACCATTGGAAAACTCTAAATGACGATGATGATAATCCTCATAATATTTCTACTGACTCTACACTGTAAAAAGAAATTGATGTATATGATGAATCATTTTCAATGTCTCCTATATGATACTCAGTCCCACAAAATAGGCCTCACCGAACTCTTCCCATCAAAGAGGTGATATGCACATGTGACCAAATAAAGCATCAAAAGTAACCATTCTAATTTATAACTAATAACAATTGTTGAATTCAGTATTTTCCAACCCTAGATAAATCTCATGTGATTTATGACTATTCAGGATAGAAGAACATATTGTTTCTTAAATGAACTGAATATGTTTCTTTATATAACCCCCCCAATTTTTATAGAAATCTCTACTCAATTAGACATGGGTCCCTATATTCTCTTTTATAGTATTATAGAATTTAGAAGTAACCCTATAATTCATATTGACAATAATAATTGATGTAACCCTATGTAACTCCAAAATATTATATACATACGGCTTACCCAGATCATTAAAATTAGTTTTTTCATTAATGGGAATAAAATGGGAAAATTTCATTCACCAATTAACAACAACTAAGATATATTATTCCCTTATTTATGCTATGGTAATCAGAAAAACATTACACAAAAACTTCTTCCCATTTAAAATATTAAATTTAAAGAGGTTGAGAAAAAAATATAAGGTTTTATATTCATTTCCATTATCTTATAGGAGGTGTAATATCATGAAACATAATCTAAAATTACATGCTTCATACCCAATATCCAGAAACATAGCCTTATGTAATTATATATCTTCACAGTGCTTGGATAAATAACAAATTAATAAAAATGTTGGTAAAATATAATTTAACTCCCCAAGTATTATGGGATAGAAAAATTATCCCCATAGAGGATAATAACATCTTAATAGAGTGAAAAAATAAAAATATTCCCCCCTACAAAATAGTTTTTTTCCAAATTCCCCTAAATTCATCATTTTACTACTTACCAAGAATAATTGACTCACAGAGATATAATGATAGCTAAACACTATTTAGATCCATATATGAAACTTTATTCTAAGAATACAAGTTCGACTGGGTGATGAGTCCCATCAAGTTCATCTGTTCATTCAATTCCTTGATATCATGCAATGGAAAATTCCTTCGGATAGTTTTCGCAACTACATTCCCTTTCTTCAATTTGTAAGTAATGTCCAAATCCAATTTCAAAAGGTATTCCTAAAACATCTTAATTCTAAGGATCATGTAATTATGAGAAACAATATCAGTCATACTCCTAATTATATAAATTCCATTGATCCTCTCCCTAGAAAGATATTTGCATCAATGCATAAGCTTATGAATAACCACAAAAATCTCTAAATCATGAGTGGAATAATTATTTTCATGTGGATGAAGCTGATGAGGACCATAGGACACAATATGATAATCTTTTATAATCACATGACAAAAAATAGAACTATAAGATTAACGTTATACCACATACCCCTTATAAGGATCAGGTATGATGAAAATAAGTGACATTTCAAGAATTTGTTTCAACTGATCGAAAGAATTCTGAACCATTTAATCCCATATGAATTTTACCCCTTTCCTAGTAGGAGTAGTGAATAGAAATTTTATATTTATTAAGTCTTTGAAAAAGCACCATTATTATACATCAATAATGAGTATTCTTTGCATCTTAAATATATTCCAAGTATCTCCCACAACAAGGAAATTTTAACATTCCTTAGATCAAATAATAAAAAATATCAAAAATCAATTTCCCTATGAACATAAATTCATGGATACAGAAACCAAATTTTGAAATATTTATATAAAGTTTGTGATTTATTTTAATTAAAAATACATTATTTAAATGGTGCATGTTCTCATGCATAAAACCAAATTAAACCATAATATCATTTATGAACACTAATAGAAAAGTGTCGAGATACTGATAAAATATTTGATTCATCAACTCTATCAAAATATAGCAGATTTTATTAATAAAACCACTGTAACAAGATATTTATAATGGACATACCTGATCCTAAAATATTTCTTTGGATTACCATTCTCCCAATCTATGATCAAATGATAACTCGATAGATGATGGATTTTCAATAATGTCTTCCCCCTTTTTTGAATCTTATTGTTTCATTTTTATCAGAGTTTGAAAATATGTGTATGATATAGAAACTATCTATTATTATAAATTAAAATTACAACATTTTATGGAATACTTAATAAATGGCAAAAATATATGCCAAAATACCGGACTAGTTAAGTTAATTGGAAACAAAAAAACATTAATAGTAGTACAGATGGGATCAAAATTTAGGTAACATATGAAACAAAAACAATATAAAAGAGATACCATAAAATGTATATATAAATACCCATAAATTTAATGACAATAACTATATAATATTTTCCATGGGTAGTGCATACACCATACAAAGAAATGGGTGGTTAATAAAGTGAAAATCTTGTAGAGATAAAAGTGAGATGAGAAAACCCTTACCACATGTCTTCACTCTCTTTTTACTCATTAAAACCTCATATATATTAAATATAAGTTCATTATAATTACAAAAAAATAAAAATATTATTATATATAATACCATATGTGATTTTATTTTGACTTTATATACCCTATTTATTAACAATTACAAGTTTATGTTATGTTTCAGGTAATATCTACTTGGTTTTTCATATATGTTTTGAATTATTATTCATGATACTATTACAAATATCGTGATATAATTACATGAAAAATGTAAAAAATGATATAAATATCTTAAATATTTATTGTATATATATTTATAATAATCTAAAAAATTTATAAATTGAAATTGAAATACACCGATCATGGAGAAGGCAGGTCGTACATAAAAATTAACTTTGTGTTCATTTTATCATTGTTTTTACTAAAATATAGTAAATAAAGTATATTTATATATATAATATATTTTCATTAGTTTTTATAATTATATATATATCATTTATGTTTATTAAAAACTTTTTTAATGAATTCCATTTAATATGTTAACGAATCACATCACTTTGAGGAGGTGGTATTCCACAAGTCCACAAAAGAAGTTATCATATTTAGACAAAATAGAAAGAATGAAGGTATATTTTAAATAATTATAAAAGGATAATAAAAAATTAATAAATATCCTATAAATCTTATAGAAAATTATATCTATCATAATTCCCAACAAGTAGAGGTGATTAAGGAAAAACAAATCACATTGTTTCACGAGGCATTATTCTATGATACACACAAAAGAAAATTTTGTTACCCATTTGATGTAAGTGTGTATAGATATAGGTAAAACAATAAGAATAAAATCATATTAGTATATTTGGGATACTGAATTTATTATATAATAATGTAATAAGAGTAATATATGGGATGGATAATGAAAATCAAACTAAAGAGCTTGTGGAAAAAGGATACCTATTCTTTGGGTAACTCCTCTTGGTTTTCACAAAAGGGATTCTTGGTTGGATTTATTCCCAAAGTGAGGCTTATAGGATGAAGTGAGGTATATTTGGAGGATATTTTAGAATAATTTGGCTGGTATTAAGTTATTTAGAGGTGGCAATATATGGAGGTTGAGTTTCCTTTTTTTGTGGGGGAAGAGTGACATTCTTGTAAATATAATATGGGAAACAATATTGAGAGGTCTCCCTTACATCATGTGACTCTAATAATATTCCATTTCAAATATAAGAGGGTACATGGTCTAAATATTCGAATAAAATGGATATTTTAAAAGTTTATAGGTCATTTGATTTATAAGAATAAATTTTAACAATTAAGTGAACTCATTTTTTACTTTAATCACAATAATTAATTTTATTTTATTTTACAAATATTTTTTATCAAAAACTAATTCAAACCTAATAGAAAATAATAATTATTCTGATTATAATGATAGAATAAAAATTTAAAAATTCTAACATTATTAGTGGTATAAATTTATTTAATATTAATCCTACATAAAATTTTCTGTAGTAGGGGTTTTTAAGAGAAAATTATTAAAGGTTTGAAATGATTTTATATCCAATTTAAATGGGAAATTGGTTACAATGACCAAAATGACATTAATTTTTTTTAAAATTTTCTAATTATACTTTAAAACCAATTTAAAATATAATTTTTGAATATAAATAAATCACACAAAAAATAAGTATTAAATTGAAATTCAATATTTTTCATTATCCATATAATAATTGTTTCTTTTCAAAAAAGAACCCAAAGATTCACCATAGGAAAATTTATACAACATAAAATCAAAATTTAAGAATATTTTTTAATATTATATTTCAAAAAGTGTCTATTACTTGATTTATTATTGTTCATAGAAGATATAAAAATAAGTTCATTTGAGAAAATTTTATTTAAAAAAATTAGATGACTACAAAAAATATATTTTTTATTCTCAATATGTATTAATTATATTTTAACATTATATATAATAAAAAATTAGCTCTTAATATTCATATTACTATGTTTAATTGATACATTTTAACAATGTCATTTCAGTAATTGTAATAATAAAATATTTTTTCATGGAAACATAGTGTTAGGCGTAACACAAGCCATGTAAGTGTTGTATTTAATAAAAGATTATCATGGTTTATAGGATAAATAAATTTTAATATTTATAGTTTTTAATACATGAAACAAAATAATATTAATTTTTTGATAAAAGGTTCATAAAAACTCGGGGTGTTACATTATACCCCCAAAGTTAATCATTTTGATACAAAAAATCAGGATACTTCTACCTAATTATATCCTAAAGTTCCCCCATAGATTCCTATAAATGGTTATTTCATGGAAAAACATTGAATATGCGAGTGGTCATGTTTCAAATATCTTTCTATGTATGATCAAAATTTTTAACATGTTATTCCTTATAAGAATGATCATGCCTCAACAGTATAAACATTTAATTTAGTACATGTGAAGGTTGTGCTACCTCAGGAGAGATACATGGAACACTTAATGGACTTGAGATTGATTTAGAGTAAGTTCCAAAATATAGGATATGATCTCAATTGGATAAAGAATTTCAAAAGGACCAATATATCTAGGGATTAGTTTTCCCTTATTCATGAATATGATAACATTATTCTAGGGAGATATTTATTGAAACAACATCTCGAAAACATTAAATTATTTATAATGTTTCTAGTTATTAATATAAATTTTCAATCGACTATGAGATTCCTTGATATACTGCTGAATGGTTTTAATTTTTTTTTTTGCAATTTCTTTATCTATCTTGGGTCCCAATTGATTTATTTATCTAACATCATCCCACAAAATTGTATATCTATATTTCATCCATTATAGGGATTCATATATAAAGATATAAGTGATTTAGTGAATGCTATTATTGTATGAAAACTCAATTAGAGGAAGGTTTTGATCCCAACCATTTTTGAAATCCAATAAAAAAGATCTCAACATATCCTCTAGGGTTTGAATTATTCTTTCAGGCTGACCATCCTTTTGAGTATGATATGTAGTGATAAAACTCAATTTTTTATTAGGGGATTAATGATGAATTTGTATCGACATTCAGGTAAACCTCAGATCCTGATGAGATACAATGTAATGAGCTACTCTATGCCACATTACCACTTCCTTAATGTATAACCTAGAAATACTTTACATAGAGAAGTCATATATGATAGTAATGAAGTTTTTCTTACTTATTAAGTTTATTTAATACCACCGATTTATCACTAAACACATAGTTGTCTTGGGGAGTCCAATGAAAAAATCTATAGTGATGTTCTTCCATTTCCATTCTAGTAGGGGTAATGGATGCAAGATCACTTTAGGCATTTTTATTTCAACATTTACTTTCTTTCACACTAATAATAGATATATAAACTCTATGATACCCCTCTTCATGTTGTCCCCTCAGAAGTATTATTTTAAGTATCAATATATCATTAAATTTTTAAGATTAAAGGAGAATTAAGAAATATGAGATTCATCTAATAGATCCTTATTCAAATCCAATATATATAGAACACATACAAGATTCTTGAACCTTTCCATTATATCATATCATAAGTTATACTCTGGAAAACATTCATGTTCCTTTAGATCACTACATGTTCCTTTTCATCTATTTAATCATCACTTGGATGTAGGGTTGAATATTCAATTGAGAAAGATAAGATTTTATCCTTAATTGATGATTTCTATGTCCATGAATTAAAAATCCAGAAATATTGGATCCTTTTTATCCTCATCATAGATAATCAATCATTAAGCATTCGACCTAAAGCATTGACCACCTTGTTCGCTTTCCCAGGGACATAATGTATTGATAATTCAAAATCCATTATCAAAGCTAAAAATTATTTCTGAACATGTTCTAATAATTCTATGTGAATATATATTTCCTACTTTTATGATTGGTATATATATCAATATTTTCTACATAATGATAATGTAACCATATTGTTAATTCCATAATTTCCACTACAAACTCTAAATCACGAGTTCAGTAATTTCTATCTAGAATCATCAATATTCATGAGTCATAGTCTATAACCATGTTATTAAACATAAGAACACATACCAATCCCTTCTTTAATGCATCAAAATAGATTAAAAAAACTGATACACTAAAGGGTACTGTAATCACGTGTGCAATGACTATCCTTGTATTCAGTTCCTTGAACTTTTCCCCACATTCATAATTATCTAGGAACGTGAAACCCTTTTGAGTAAACTTGGTTAGTGGATTATATTTCCATGATAAATTCACCAAGAAATGTCTATAATATCTAGGTAAACCACAAAATCTATGGATCCAATTCCCTTTATTTATCTTAGGCTATCATTAAATACCCTTTTCAAAGAATGGATTAACTCTTATACACTCTATCAATATTATATGATCTATAAGTGAATATTTTTATAGCCAAATTCATAATTTTTATTTTTTCATAATGTTTATATTTCTATAGGGTATTTTTTAAAATTATTTAGTGGTCTTAATGATATTCATTTCTATTTGAGTAGATAAAAATATCATGTTTAATTACTAACTAATATTGATCAATGTAATCAAGAAAGGCTATATTCATCAAATTTATAAAGATCACTATTGAATTAGTATGACTAAAAGGAATCACTATATATTCATATTATCCATACCTTGTACAAAATTCCATCTTGGCTATATTATCATTATAGAGATCTATTTGATGATATCCCAAATGAACGTCAATTCATTGACAAGTATTGATCTCCATGATATTGATCAAGAATGTCATCAATATGGGGAATATGAAACTTGTTCTTGATCATGATATTATCTAACACTTGGTAATAAATAAATAGTAAAATTGATCGATATTTATTTTTTTACAAAAAGAAAATAATCATACCAATGTGACACAATTGTCATAATTAATCCCTTTACAATGTTTTATTGGAGTTTCTTCTTGGATTCCATAAACTCAATTGGGGAAATTCAATAGGGAGTCCTTGAAAATGGTGGGGATCCATGTATGAGTTATATTAATAACTCAATATCATGTTTTTGTGGAATAATAGGACAATCTTCCAAAAATACAACCACAAACTCCCAAACAATATGAATATCATCAATTTTAATATTCTCCTTAAACCTTTGAGATAAAAACACCTTTTGAATAGGAATTAATACCCATACATAAGTTTTAATATCCATTGGATGAACATACATATCGTCACATTGATAGATAATCATAGGATGATTTTAAAAATAAAACCTAACATTTCTTCCTAAAAAATTGATTTGGGATTTATGAATAGAAATCTAACCAGTGAAAAAGATGAAATCATATTCAACTAGAGAATGAATGAAAATATTTTTAGGAAGTGCATTCCTAAAAACATTAACTGAAGAGGACTCATATACTAGAGATGTAATCATCATACCATTAGGGTTTTTTATAGCTAATTGCACATCTAATAATTTTGGTGTAATCTTAATACCCTAATAAAACGATTCAGATATGATAGAGTGGTTAGATCCAAAATCATATAAGGCATTATCATTTCTATATTGGATGATAAGTGTATGTTTCACCACATAGCTATTATGACCATCATAATAAACATCAATTGCATCATATTTAACATTGTCCCATGGTTTTAAAGGTGGATGACATCTATCATCATCATTATCTTTTTTGTCTTGTCATTGGTTACCATAATACCCCCTCTCTTTAAATATGTATTACTGATGTGTGGGAGGATCATTCTGGTTAGTTTTTTCTCCATTAACAATGTAAGAAAAATTATTATCATCACATTAGTAATCAAATTCCCTAAGACCTTCCCATTCATGCATAAAACATTTATTAGACCCCTTAAGAAAACTTCTTTAAAGCTTCTTTCCTCACATATAGAATTAATGAAAGATCATCTTCTATTCTTTACCGCTTTTATATTTTCCTTTTAAATCCATCTTTTTTTCTTTTAAAAACAATGAAATTGATAAGTAAGTCTAACCTCTATTTAAAATTTCAAATAACAACACACAATCTCTTCAGATTTACTAATTTCACTTATGGACAATACCCTTATGAGGATTTTATTTAATACAATGGAGAACCTATTAGCTTTAATTTTAGGTTATATGATAAAAATATAATAATACATTGAAATATTTGTAAAATTATCATCATAGGTACCAACATATTAATTATCCCTTTTCTTAATCTAAAGGAACACTTTCCCAATATTTTTATGAATATTAAGAGGAAGTTACTTACTAAAAAATAAGTTCAGGAACTCAACCCAATCCATGGTTTCATTTAATTTTGCTTCCACCTTTTCATTATTAGATTCCACCACTTTCCTTATTCACCATATAATCAAAAAATTTATTAAATTTCATTCTCATGTTTCAAACACTAGAGAATGGGGAATAACTTTTTAGTGGTACCAATTCATTTTTTATAAAAAAGTAGATCAGAGGAACCTTTGAATGAAGGTTGACATTGCATCATAAAAAAATTATTCCCACCATTTCTAGTTTGGAAGCTCAAAGTGATTCATATCTGGATAAAGTTTGGTGAGCAAAGAAATGAGATTTTTAATTCTAGCTCTAATAGAATTCAAATGTTTTGGATAATATTTTTTGAATTTTATATTAAAGTTACTAGTAACATGGTTCTTTCAACTTCCAACCATTGACATAAAATGAAAAAGTACATTAATAAATAGTTATCATAATAAGTAACCACATTATCATGAAAAACCACTTATAGGATGTCTAAATAATGAAATCTCCTATAATATATGATAATTTATGATTATCCTATGTTATTCATGGCCAAATAGTATATAAATAATTCTTTATGGTTCAGGAAGAATTTTTGAATTACCATATCAAATCCACAAGGAATGTCAATCCAGGTATGCAACATGCCCAGTTGTGGTGCCCTAGTTTTATATAGTGTCTAGCTCAATATATTGTTCCTAGTGTTGTTAAAAAAATTTACATCTATTCCAGAGCCACATCTAATTGTTGTATCTATATGAGAATTTATTTTGTATAATCCACTAAATCTATACATTACAAATATTTCATTTTATTTTCCTATACTTTTTCTTATCCTTAGATGTCCCGAACCCGCCTGGTTCGACCCCAAACCGGGCACCCAAATCGGTCTGTGGCATGGACAAAATGGTGTTCCTGATTCCCACAGGCTGGAAACTAGTGACGGGAATCTTTAGAGTAGACAAGGGAATGATTTCTCCCAAAGATGAAAAATAAAACAACTATAAAAAGGAAAATGATATCCTAATAATCATTTATATAAAATTGAACTGAACATGACTTATACAATAAACTAAAAATACAACTGAACCAAACAACTCAACTAACCTAAATTGACAACCAACTACCTCAATGTGAAACCTCTTGTCACCCTCCAACAAAACAATCCGATGTCACTCAAGGTGATAAACCTCAAGTTGAAAGTTGCACAAGGGAAAAAATAGAAAATAATCATAGGCATGAGTATTAAAACACAGTAGTCTAATCTAATAATCTATTCTAAATACACATCCTTTAAAAAAAATAATTTCATGTTTGTGATACAATATATAAAAGTATTCCTTTATCAAAATTTTACATAAATACAAAGTACGAACCATTTGCCTTATTCATTTCCAAAACTAGATTCCTTTCACTAGTGTCTCATTAGAATTTTCAAGGAGAAGGTGATGCTTATATTTTTCAGATTTATACAAATAGGATAAAACACTTTATTTTGATAACCATTTTCATAAAATTTTTTAAAATTAGAACATCACATTCCAAGGAAAACGATAAACTTGAAGGTACAATAGTAATAACTTGATGAGGGCAATGTAAAAATATATAGAAGCATCATATTCATCACTAAAAGAAACTAAATTCTAATAGATATGGGTAAACCTAGGAAATCAAGAATAATCAAGAAGACACCAATACCTGAGACCTTATCCCCATGGACATGTCACACACGATGAAACCAAAACGCCCAATACACCCGACCATCCTTTCTTAGGCAGGCTGAGGGAAAATTCCATAGTAAAAAACCTAATATATCCATCTACTATGGGGAACGAGTTAGAACCATAACCTACCAGGGAAGTAATCATTCTTAAAAAATTCTCTCATTATGCCAAGTTACCATGTCTCAAGTATTTAATGTTGGTGATCCAACCGATTCCAGCCGAGTATCCAATACCAACATATACATATACATATATTTAAATATATACTCAAAATTATCTACAACATAACTCACCCCGAGTCTCCCCAAGTATTTTTCCATGACTTAAAATACATAGATCGCAAAGGGATCCAACTGAGAAACATGTATAAAGGAACCCATGGATTCATAAATAAGGATATCCCAACCATTCGATGTCAATAAGGCATAATAAACATCCAAAAAAAGTTTTTATAATAAACACTTTTCATCATTTTAACAAAGTGGCCAAATGGACCCTTAAAATATTCTCACAAAACTAACCTCTAACCAAAAAGCACCCAATATTTCCAAATTTGAATCAATAACACCATCAATATGTAATTTTTTTTATAAAACTCATTCAAATAACTTTCATCCAAATTTCAAACCAAAACCATTTTTTCTATGAATGTTCCAATCGGGCCATAATTCATCATCACACAACCAAACAATTTTCAAAATCTAACTATTGATTTCACATGACATCAAACCATTGAAAAATATTTCAAGAAACCCAAAATAATCATTTCAAATGATATATAATTATTAACATGTCCAAACCATTATTTACATACCACAAATTGCTCACAAAATCCAACCGGACATTTCATCAAACACATTGTCTTAAATGTTTAATAAGAAAATTATATTTATCACATACCATGGTATAAAACACCACTTTTCACACCAAACAATGAAAACAAGGATCATAAATCAATATTTATAAATAAAAATTGGTGATGAAAGCATGAAATGAATGAAAATTTAATTATAAAGGAAAGTGCAAAGGGAAACCTACCGCAAAACCATGGTGGAAATGAGACACACACCCAAAAACTTCCACCCTAGGTTCTGAAACCCTAGATCTAAAAAGACCAGCCCTAATAGAACAAAAACCCCATATAAAACTTGGGAAAAAAACCATGGGTCGTGCATGACCATGGTAGAAGAGAAAAATTTCAGAGCCAAGGATGTTTATTTAAAATAATGATGTTTGGTTTGTGTTTATTGTCAATCTACACATGGATGTCTAGGGAATTTGCAAGTCATGAGGTCATACAACTGAGGCTGAAATTAGTATTTATGATGGAATATTTTCCCTGTGTTTGCAATATTTATGGCCCTATAAAATTGAGAGTATTGAAATGGTGCATGGTGGAGGAGCACTGTATATAGTAAAGGCACACGATAGTGGACGTGTATGGTACATGGTGGAGGAGCGTGGTATGAAGTGGAGGAAACTGGAAAGGTATATAGAGAAGTGCGCAGATCTGAAAATAGTTCACATCAATGGTACACGGTGATGGAATTTGGTATGCATAATGCTGAAGGTTGAAATGAAAAATGATTCGCAGTGCGGGTATGTGGTGGAGGCATATAGTACGTGGAATGATTAAAGTAGGTGGGATTACAATGCTTTGAGAAACAGGAGCAGCACGCGGTGTATCATAACTGTACATAGATGGAGTGAAGACTGTCCCACACTGAAAATTTGGGTAAATCATATTATCAAAATATGTGGAGTTTCAAGACTATTTACGGAATAATAATACCCTTTGTTAAATGATGAGATTGGAGAAAAAAACTTTAGGAAGAAATATTTAGAAGTCTGAAATTTTTCATAAAGGATAAGGTGGTACGTGGAGGGACTCATCCATGTAAGAAAAATAGTCTGCGGAAGAGTGTGTGGTTTGCATAGGAAGCTCTCACAGTATACGGTGGAGAAAGGCAGTACGCGGAGCAAGATAGTACATAGAGATGTGGAGTAGTATACAGAGTAGGGTGGAATTCGGAGCATCGTAGTTCACATAGGAGCTAGATGGTATATAGATACGCTAGATGTTATATGAAAATAGATGTGGTATGCAGAAACAACTACAATACGCAGAATACTCATGGAATCATGAAAATTGGAAAAATTAGTTTGTGAAATTAATCTCCATAACATATCAGTGTATAGGATAAAAAATTACATCTATTCGTGATTATGGGAATTCAACAGAGTATCCATTTATAGTTTAGGATGTGTGAATTAATTCTAAACCATTGAATGAACCTTCAATTCAATAAACTGAGTGAAGACCACTCTAAGGTAGTGAGCCTAGGGGAGTAAAAAAATTTGAACCAGGGGACGCAGTGTTCTATCCCTGAAATCTTGTAAAGGCAGTGTGTTAGGCATAGATTGACTGTGCCAAACACTTAACCCATAAATTTTGAAGATTTGAGGTTTTCGGTATGGTTAACACACTATTGGAATATACCCCGTGGACGTGGCCCATAGCGGTGAACCAAGTACAATTTCTTTGCCTTTTTTTGCGTGAGATTGTTTTTATTTTCCACTTCCTTTGTAGACTTTTTTAATAGGTTCCTTCCAATGTGGGAATAAGATTTATCAGTTTAAAAGAAAAATTTGACACCCTGATTAACCCCTCCCCTCTCAGGGTGTTCTGGGGTCGTTCAAGTGATATCAGAGAGTAAAGGTTGCTGGTGTTGAATCCTTTTATCACAGAGAATCCAATTAATGTTAGAGGAGTTCCCCTCTTCAATGGAAGGAATTTTCAAATATGAAAAAACATGATGATATCTCATATAATATCTCTTGGAATAGAAGTCTTATTTTCTAATGCTTATGGAATACAAGTCACTGATCCTACATGATGTTTGATGATAGATACTGATATGAAATTTCTTGAGATGAGACAAAAGCACAAAATACTTTCACTACAACCCTTTATGTTCTGATTTATCTAAAGGTAATGAGCTAGAAATCTTCTAAGTCACTGTGGGATAAACTAAATAATATTTTTGAAGGTGATAGAAAAGTAAAGGATGTGATGCTCTAGGTTTTACATAATAGGTTTGATGATATGAAGATGCACCCTAATGAAAATGCGTATTCTTTCTTCAATCAAATTACAAAAGTTGTAGGACCAATTAGAGGACTTGGAGAAGTGATAAAATACATTGATATTATATAGAATATTTTGAGAATACTTCCTACCATTTATAATGAAAAGTTTTTATCTCCTGAAGAAAGGGATCCTTCCAAACTTTCTCTTGATAATACACTGAGCAGCCAAGTTTGCATATGAGATAAGACTCAACCCAAAAGATGCAATGACTCAGGTAAGCAAGGAAATCATATACAAAGCCATAGAGAAACTTATAATTTCATAAGATTTTAGTTATGATGATGATGAGGAAAAATAATATCTTTATCTTATTTCCAATTAACTCATATAGGGAACATATAAATTTGATAGAAAGCTACATGTGGCTTGTTTTCATTATGGAAGAGTTAGTCACACTACTTCTCGTTGCCTAATAAAGTTCGATGACAAATAAATTGAAGATGGATACATTCAAAATCATAATAAAATGTTCATTAAAAATAGGGACTTCAAATATGGAATTAAATTTCAATAAAATAGTTGTGTTTGTCAAGAAGAATATGATGACAATGAAAACTTTGAGGAAAAGGATGAAAAATTCAAATATGGGAACAATTCTCCATGATGGCTACCATTGGAAAGTCGGAACCATTGATAGATAAAGCTATAAGTAATTGGATGACTACTGATTTTATATCATAAGTTGAAACATAAGGATGATTTTATTAATCTTGATAATAAATGTATGAGATTAAATAAGGGGAAATAAATGGAGCATGAATCTTCTGAATATATTGATCTGATGGAAGCAGAAATTGATTGACTAGAAGAACTAGTGAAAGTTCAATCATCAATCCTTGAAAGAACTGACGATGTAATGGGACTAAAAAACATTATTGAAGAACAAGAAAGGTTAATTAATGACTTTACCTTTAGACTGTAGGAGATGTCAAAGAATATTGAGGGACTCGAAGAATATGTTATAACACTGAGACGTAAACTCAAAAGTGAATCAATTTCAAAAGAAGAAAAGAGAAAAATACAATTTGGGAGGTTATCAGATGACGAGATGCTAGAAAAAAAATGTGGTTCTGATGGAGTTGAAAATATTTTGAGTAATCAAAGACCCACATTCATGGGAAATAGTGGAATTGGTTGTGATTATGAAATGTCAAATGCTATAAATAATGTAAGCCAGAATAAAGGAAATATGGAAGTTGATCATGTGGAAAAGCCACCAGAAGTGCAGAAAATGAAACCCTTATATCAATGTAAATGAAGAAGTGAATATTATCCAAGAATTTATAGAAATGATAGGTAGTCAAAATATTTTCTTGAGGAATAAGGAATGAGGTGAAATAGAAGTGAGAAGACATTTCCTTTCATGAAGTGTCAGTTTTGTGGCCATCTAAACCATACCATATCATACTGCAAAGAGGAGAGGAGATATATAAATGGGTAAGAGTTAGGAGTTCAAAAAAGGGGAACATATTTATATCCTACTTGTTATAGATAAAATAATTTCTATGGATATTGTTTTCATTGTTCTAACTATGTTCATAAAGCTGTGTATTGCAGACAGAGGTATGACCAGATAAATTCTTTCAATGTTTAGAGATGAGTCAATACACATCAAACAGATAGTGTTTCTATTTCCGATAGGTTTTCTCCTTTGGAAGATGAATATGAATATAAAGAACCCTTTTATGAAAAATAGATAATTGAAAGGCCATCAACACAGTACACTCAATCCAATATCTCATGGAAAGAAAAGAGGAAAATTGATAAGTCCAATTTTGTAAAAGTAGCCATCAATGCTACAAAGAACAACAACACATGATTTCTTGATAATGGATGTTCATCCCACATGATGGGAAAAGAAGAACTATTAACGAATGTCAAAAAAATGTCAATTGAACAGTGAGGTTTGGTAATGATGCTTCATTTAAGATAAAAGGTAGTGGAAGTATTGAGATAGATAATAGAGAGTTGAAAAAAACTGAAGTCCTGTATGTGGACGTTCTGCATCACAATCTTCTTATTGTGAGTCAACTCTATGACTCATGTCTTATTGTGACATTCAATCAGAATGGTTATCCAATAAGGGTAAAGTATTTGAATTCTCTCATGAAATACTATAGAGAAAAAGGAATCTTATATCAAATTGATAGCAAAGAGAACATTTTATATCTAATAATTAGAGAGGAAAACAACATATGGCATTGGTGACTGGGGAACATCAATCAGAAAGACATGGAAAAGATATCGAAGCTGAAGATAGTCATGGATATCCTTAATTTAAAATGTGAATGGGAAAATAACTGTGATTCTTGTATTCGAGGGAAATTGGTCTTCAATTCCTACTGACCAAAGAAGAAAATAGCATCAAATCTCATTTACCCCATTCATATAGATGTGTGTGGCCCGATAAATGTTGCTGGAACACATGGATAGAGGTACTTTTTTTCTTTTTATAGATGATTACAGTAGAATGGAATGTATGATCTTTATATAAAGGAAGAGGAAAGTGATTGATTTCATGAAAACCTATCGATGAATCACCAAGAATGATACCAGCTGGAAGTTCAGTGTCCTATAGTCTGAAAATTGAGGGGAATACATGTCCATTGAATTTAAAAATTACCTAGAGAAGTATGAGATACAACATTAGGTGGAAGCTATAATAACTCCACAATAAAATGGAGTAGTGGAGCACATGAATAAACAAGTAAACAACATGGCTAGAACTATACTCATTGAGAGTCATATTTCTCGACACTACTAGAAAAATGAAGTACAAGCTGCAATGTATATTTAAAATGGAACAGGGATATATATGGATGAAAAAATACACCGTATGAATTGTGTCATGGAAGGAAGCCATCTTGGAAATATTTTTGTGTTTTCAGATGCATGTGTTTTATTTGAAACAAATAAGGAAATCAAGGTAAATATGGATACAATGCAGATGAAGGAATATTTCTTAGATAATCAATGAATATAAAAGCCTATAAGTGTTTCAATAAGTGCTTGGGAAGATTTTGGGAAATTAGCGGTGTAAAGATCATTTAAGGGGAAAACTTAAATGCTTCAAGGAATTCTTATGCTGACATGATATAAGATGAGGAAATATGTGAACATGGATCAAATGCTTATATAGAGGTAGTGGAAGGTGTTCAAAACTATCAGGAGTCACATTATGGTTTTGACTTTGAAGAAGAATCAGAAGAGGAAGTCATAACTGGAGAGAATTTGGAAGAGCCCCAAAGGAGAAATCAAAGAACATAGATTGTTCATTCCAACATTATCGGGGATCATAATGCACCAAAACAGAAAAGGAGAATAAAGAATAATTCACAATATTCATTTTTATCAGTTTTGGAACCAACTTCATTTGAATAGGCTGCAAAGGATGAGTAATGGGTGAAATTAATGGATGATGAGCTTAATAAAATTGAAAACAATCATACATGGGATCTTATTAAAAGACCCGGAGATCATAATGATATTTTTAAGAAGTGGATTTTCATGAACTAATTCGAAAAAAAAATGGAAATTTGATCAGAAATAAGGCATGGAAGGTCTATAATGGATACTCACAAATAGAGTGCATTGTGGTTGAGGAGAAAATTGCTTTTGTAGAATGACTGGAGTTAATCAGGCTATTTCATTCCATGAAAATATAAGATGGTAATAAAGTGTATCAAATTAATGTCAAGACATAACTATTAAAACGAGTATTAGAAGAAGAAGTCTATATTGAACAACCCATAGGGTTAATTCTTGACAATATTGAACTAAAGGTTTTCAAATTAAAGACAACTCTTTATGGCCTTAAACATGCACCATGAACGTGTTACTTTCACTTGGACTCTTATCTAAGAAAAATAGATATTAAAAGACGAGGAGTGGATCACAATCTTTATGTAAAGAAATATCAACATGATTAGTTCATGGTATTGGTATATGTGGATGATATTATTTTTGGTGTAAGTAGACATGGATTAGTGGAGGAATTTTCAAATCACCAGAAATCTGAATTTGAAATGTCCATGATTAGTGAACACATATACTTTTGGTATAGCATCCCATCTTTTTATAACATAAACTTTCATTACATTACACAAAACTGAAGATCTTTAAGGTTTAGTGTCTTGGAAACCAGGAACATAATACCTGAAAACAACATAAAACATTCTTCTTAAACACTAGAAAGGCTTCTCCTTAAGTTCATACTAGGTTCATTACTGCATCTCATAACCTGGGGACATACATCAAAAGAAAGGTTGAGCAGAAGGCCCGGTAAGGGAAACAAGAGAAACATTTTACATTTGAACTTGAGATACTTCAATAAGGTCATGAAAAGAACTTTAAGGAATGAGAAAGAAATCATGAGATACATCATAATAAAAATCTAATTTTTCATAACTTGAAGATGTGGCTACAACATTTAATATTGACAATCATTTCGTTTCACCAAGGTCCATCCCCAAGGTGTCATTAAAAATTACCAAGGTTATTCACCAAGGCATCAGTCTAAAAAGTCATCTCTAGAGATTAAGTCTTTACCCAATGCATTGGAGCGCTATCTGGGTGAACCCTTGACATGCCTTTATTATCATGTGAGCCACATATATCATAATCAATCATTTCATAAACAACCCATATAGCATAAAAGAAATGGGTTTCATTTCATAATCATAACATTTTAAAAACTGCTTTAATGACATGATCTTTATGTCACTTTAAACCAACGGAAAGGGAAAGCGGGTTTCATGTATGTAAATACCAGAATTTAAAATATAACACTTTGATATATATGTGAATACCACTTTATAAATAAGAGCTTTGTGTATTCACTTGATAACATAAAATAATTTTTAGATAAAGAAGGAGGCATTTTGAGACGAAACTATGCAGCATAACGTCTATGATACATGGTTTTAGAAAAAGTTGGAAATAGAGGGGACATGGGTCACCCCCTCAAAAATTATACATAAAAAAGTAGGGGAACAAAATATAAAGTATTTAAGAACATGATAATGAAATTTGAATTATATACCATTTGAAACGAAGAACTTGAAAGGAATACAAAAAATAAGATTTCTCTTATGAGAATTCGGTAGCCTAACCACGTCACTTAAAACTTCCAAAAATGGATTGAAGAGATAAAATAGGGTCTCTCATCATATGAACATAAATGATTAGTATGATAGATATATATATCATACCCCAACATAATAAAATGGATCTTGAAATACTTGGAATGAAAATAGATCTTGAAAATGAGAAGGGTGAAAGAACCCCTTAGAAATTCGACAGCCTAACGACGTCACTTAAACTTCAACAAAAATGAATTGATGAGATCAAATAGGGTCTCTCATCATATGAACATAAATGATCAGTATTATAGATTTACAGATCATACCCCAACATAGTAAAAAGTAACTTGAAAGACTTGACATGGAATTATAACTTTGAAAAGGGAGAAAGGTGAAAGGACCACTTAAAAATTCAGCAGCCTAATGACGCCACTTAAACTTCAAAATACTGAATTGAAGAGATCAAATGGGGTCTCTCATAATATGGTCATAAAAGATCAGTATGATAGATATATAGATCATACCCCAACATAAAACAAAGGAACTTGAAAGAATTGACATGAAAGTAGAACTTCAAAACGAGAAGGGGGAAGAACCACTTAAAAATTCGGCAGCCTAACAACACCACTTAAAACTTCAAAATACAGAATTGAAGAGATCAAATGGGATATCTCATAATATGATCATAAATGATTAGTATGATAAATTTATATATCATCCCCCAAAATAATAAAAAGGAACTTGAAATAATTTACATGAAAATAGATCTTGAAAAATGAGAAGGGAGAAAGAATCCATTACAAAAATTTCGGCAGCCTAACGGCGCCACTTAAAACTTAATAAAACGAAATAATGAGAGTAAGAGGGGATATATCATTATGTGAACATGAAAAGGGAAGTAAAAGGAGTATAAAAGAACACCCTTTAACATATGAACATGTAGCATAAAAGAAATTACATAAAAGAGATATCTTGAAATGAAAGAGAGAGATCAGATCCCTTACCTTAAAACGTAACTCTTAAAACTCAAAGGTTGGGATCTTGAGGGATTGGGGGCACCTTGTGAGGACTCCTTGGGAGGTAATGAGACCTGAAATTCATTGGGGGGAGAGTGGGGAGTGGAATGGATGAGAGGATGGCTTGGTATTTATAGGGAAAGTGAGGGGACAAGGCATTAATGGCCAAGGGACACCTCATTAGTGGTTTTGGCAAAACCATGGGCTTTCCCATGGTATTTTCCCATGGTATTGGACACTTGGGACACCTCATACCTTATATTACTATTAATAAGTCGACAATATTGATTACATACTTAATACATCATTTAATGATGTCATTAAACACCCGTAACTTAAAAACTGTATTTTCACTATTCATCGAAAAATTCAACTTTCTCAGAATAATACCAAAATTTCACCTTAACCAAATATCAATGCTCTGATTTCAAAAATGAACTCCATTTTATAAAAATAATTTTCTAAATATTTTTAATTTATTTTTTAAATAAATACACTATTCACCGAAAATTCATTTTTTTCAGAAAAAACCACAAAAATTACCATAACATAATATCAGTGCTCTGAGTTCAAAAATGAAATCCATTTTATAAAAATAATTTTTTAAATATTTTTAATTTAATTTTTAATTAAAAAAAACTATTCACTCGAAAAAACTAATACTTGAATAATAATTTATGAAATCGTTATTTAACCATTTTATTGAATCACATTACTTAATAAAGGTACCTAGATTATATTAATAATTTTTTTAAGTGAGATTACTAATCCATTTGGACACATTACTAATCCTAATCATAAAATCACTATTCATAATTCACTATTCATCAAAAATTAAGTTGATCTTATTAGACTCTAAATTTCGTAATGAGCATAATTGTAGAAGACCATTTTTTTAATGTCATTACACATTTTTAATTACTTAAGGTTTACATAAAAAATTTTAAAATATCCTTTTTCTAAAATTCATCAAAAATATGCATACTATATTTATCCGGTCATTTGAAAATTTGTAAACATCATCATAAGAAGAAATCCCAATTTTTATTCAAAACAAAGGATTACACAAGGCAGTTACGGTCTCCTTACATAACCCCTTATCACACCAGCATAGGACCTAAGTTTAAGGTGTGCTAAGGTGAGAGAATCTGAGGGAGGCTCGGCTAACATCGCATGAGAAGTAATTTCTAGAAGTTTGAACTTCTCGCAAAGGCGATTCCGTTCTAGCTTCACATGATGAAGTTCGGCTTGGGTTTGGTCTAGAGCAAAGCCCAGTGGTGCTACCTCCTTCCCAAGTTCTGTTATATGGGCTTCGATAGGTCCAAGACTACTGGGTGAGGCCATCGAATCTTCTTTCTATAATAATTAACAAAGATTACTTGTATTTAGAGGGAATAATCGAAACGTTTAGTTTCCAGGGGTCATGTTGACCAATGGTCATATAATATTCAAAACCCAATGGTCTCATTTTAATTATACTCATGTTATCAAATGAAATTTTTTTGTTGAGTATAAAAAACAAAATAAAATAACACATAAAATTAGGAAACAAGATTTATTCAAAATTTCAGGTCGTTACATTTAGGGCTACAGGTACTTTAGAAGAAGGATTACACTTTCATTTCTCAATAAATGTATGTAAGAGATCTACTGAATAAATTAAATATGCATGATTATAAACCAATGCCATCTCTGATTGCAGTTGGATCAATGCTCAGAAAGCATGAGGATGGTACTTATGTGGATCCCACCATGTATAGAAGAATCATTGAAAGCATACAATACTTGATAGTGACATGTCCAAATACTATGTTTGAAACTTCCCTTATGGCCCACTTTCAGAGTAATCCAAAGGAAGAACATAAGGCATCAGTTAAAAGAATCATGAGATATATTCAAGGAACTCATAACTATGGGATATACTTTTCTGTAGGAAGAGAGAGTGAACAATCATCATTTTTTGATGCTAACTAGGATGGAGATGTAGTGGACAGAAATTATACCAGTGGTAGAGCATTCTATATTGGGAATAAATGTGTGGGCTAGTTAAGAAAAAAATCAAAAAGTACTTTACTTAGTACTAATGAAGCCGAGTATATATATGCTACCAAGTCAAGCACTCAGTTTTTTTGGATGAAGCAACAACTGATTGACATCAGTGATAAGGTAAAACAACCAATGATGATTTACCGTGATAATAATAGTGAAATTGATATTTTGAAAAATCTTGTTCAGTATTCTCGTATGAAATATATTGATATGAGATATCACTTCATCAAGGAATGTTTTGAACAAGGCATGATCAAAATAGAACATATGGGAACTGATGAGCTAGTGGATGAAATTATGAAAAATCCACCATCAGCGGCTGTGTTTTTGAAACATTTTTTAAACCTCAGTATTCAACAAAATCCTTGTGAATAAGGAGGTTCTGAGATTCACCTCTCCCCTGTTGTTTTAATTATGAAAATCTGTTTATGGACGTGTTGCAGCATTATGGGGTAGACATGATCTTGGGGGAGTATGATCTGAGATTTATAATGTTAAAATACTAGTATTCAGGTTTATTTACAATGAGGGAGAATGGATAAATTCAAAGGAAAAGTGATCTAATGGAAAAGTTATCTGTTTTCCATTCGATATAGTAAAAATCCAGAACTACAACAATGAAGGTGGTGAAAAGAAAATAAAGAGAACTCAATTAATGTCCTCTCCATTTTTTTCAACAACAAGCACTTTTCACATAGATTAGAGTTATGGCTATATTGTTTATTGAATATTCAACTTTTTTTTCACAACTGGTGCAATAGTGAATTTATCTAGAGATTCCAATAAACCTAAAAAGGGATATTGTTAAAACAAAGGTCGTTTATTGATAACAATAGAGTTTGGTTTGAGTTTGTTGTCAATATGCACATGGATGAATAGGGTTTTTTCAAGGCATGAGGTCTTACGATTGAGGTTGAATGTAGTATTGAAGGTGGCATGGTATGTGGTGAAGGTGCACGGTACGTGGTAAAAGCGCATAGTATGCAGTGAAGGTGCATGATATGCGGTTGAGGTAGTGGGAATGGTGCATGGAGCGATGCGTGGAACTAAAAACAGTTCTTAGAAACAGTATGTGGTGAAGGAATTAGGTACATAGAATGATGATGGTTGAAACAAAAAATGGTTCGTAGCACCGGTACATAGTGTAGAAATGAAGTATACGTAATGATGAAGGTTGGTACAATTACTGTGGTTTGCGAAACAAGAGCGGTACATGGTGTAGGCTAACCGTACGCAGATAGAGTGATGATTGTCCAACATTGAAAATTTGGGTAAATCAGATTACCAAAATTTGCAGAGTCACGAGACTATTTAAAGATAAATTATACCCTTTGTTAAATGATGATATTGGAGATTAAAATTTCGAGAAGAAATCAAGAGAAGTAAGAAATGGTACATGGAGAAGAAGATGGTACGCGGAGAGACTCAACCACGTAAGGAAAATAGTCTATAGAAGGGTGAGTGGTTCACGTAAGAAGCACTCGTAGTATGTAGCATATAAAATAAGTATGCAGAGTAGGATGGTATACAGAGGTGTGGAGAAATATTCTGAGTAGGGTGGAACACGGAGTATCGCAGTTCACAGAGGAGTTGGATGGCACACAGAGGAGTTGGATAGTACACAAAAATAACTATAGTATGCAGAAACATTAGCTATATGCGGAACACCCAAGGAATCCTAAAAATTGGCCAAATCAGTCTTCAAAATTAATCTTCATAACATATAAGTGTACGAGATAATAAATTACATCTGTGCGTGATTATGAGACTTCAACAGAGCATCTATTTATAGTTGAGGATGCATGAATTAATGATAAATCATTGAAGAGGCCTTTAATTTAATATACTGAGTGTATACATCTCTAAGGCAGTGAGCCATGGGGAGTCAGTGGAAGTCATCTGAGGGACACAATATGCTATCCCTAAAATCTTGTAAATGTAGTGTGTTGGGAACCAAGTGTCTGTACTAAACACTTGTAACCCACAACTTGTTAAGAATAGTGGTTTTTGGTACAACCGACAGACTGTTGGCGTATGCACCTTGGATGTATCCCTTAGTTTGATCATGGCTTTTCCAAATAGTGCGACCTAACCATAATAAGTTGGAGATTCATTGCATTAGCCATCACACGGTTTGTGCACTGCTTGCTAAACTGTGCAGCAAAACCATACAGCCTCTTACAAGTTTAATAAGATTCACTCTAAAAATCTGATTTGGGCGATTTCACCTCCCATTTGAATCCCCACCTGTTGTCTATAGACTAGAGGAAGACTCCCCTTCGTTAAACCTCATTTAGGGCCACTTTTTGGCTTATTTCTATCCAAATATTAGTGGTTCGACCTAAAATCTTTCAATTTCCACATCTCCACACATCCCTCTTCCACATTCATTCAATTTGTTTTTGTTTTTTAAGGACCCTGGAACACCCCCAAGCACAAGGAAAACCCACCCAATTTATCTTGAATGATTTAAACCTAAAAAGGTGACACTATGGGTGTCCAAAACTCTCTAACAAGCCACTTTCTCCCAAAAAAAACTGAGGATGACCAATATTGAAATATAATACAGTGGAAAGAATTCGAATCTCAACCCACATTAAACAAAAGACCCAAGAAAAATACCAGGATTCCCAATGAACCAGATCATAAACAAAAATGTGAAAAACTGGGTGTGACATTAACCATTCAGTAAACAAATTTTACCTTAATCACATTAAATAATTTTAATTAATTTAATTAATAGTTTATGTAAAAAATAAGTTAAAATTATTTGTAATTATAAATTTTATTGATTAATAATATGGAATCCATTTTATCAAATTCTAATGATGTTAGTGGTAGAAATAATTTTATAATAAATATTGAAGACATGTCACGATAGTGGGTTTTCTAAAGTGAAAATTATTTAAAGTTTTAAATGTTTTTATATCCAATTTCAAAGTGAAATTTGTTCCAATGACCTAAATTTTATTAATTGATATTTCTTAGAAAAAATTATACATTCAAAAAAAATTAAAATATAATTTATTGGTATAAATAAATTAGATGAAAAAGCAGTTTTGAATTAAAATTCAGTATTTTTCTTTTTTTATCAAAAAATGATGTTTTTCAGAAAGGATTAAAAAAATAACCTTAATATAATTTTGAAATTAAGAATTAAAAAATTAATATTATTTCATAATATTCTATTTCTTAAGGTTCCTAAAATTTAATTTATTTTTTCTCACAAAAGGACATAAAAATCTATTCATTTGAGAAAGTAGTATTTTCAAATATATAAAGACATTAACAAAAAGTATATACTTTATTATCAATATTTTCTCTATGAAACAATTATAAATAATAAAAAATTAGTTATTACTACTCACTTTACTATATTTAATATAAATGATAAAACTATCTCATTTAAATAATTATAATAATAAAAATTTATTATGAAATTCCATGATTTATGCCATGATTTATTAATTTGATCAATGAATTACTGGATATATTTTTAAAAAATTATACTCTTTATCTCACACACTTATGCTCAAGTTATAACTAAATGATCATTTATATATATCTTTTTTCAACCCACAAATTAATTTATCATTCCCTTTTTTATGTTTCATTTTCCCCAAGATAAAAAGAAATGTATTAAGCATGATATGCCTGAAAAGGTTGAAATTTGTGAAAAACTATGGGGGTAATGATGTATAAATTTTCATTTCTAGTTTTCTATGTATGCTATTTTTTAAAAGATATTAATGATTAGAGTTATTTAATGGATCCTAATGTTATGTAATGATAATTTACCTAATAATATGTAATATTTATTTACAAATATTTTGACTTACTATAGTTGGTATGTGGGGGATGTTTAGTTATTTTTGGAAATTAAGATGCGATAAATATAGTGAGAAACATTAATATAAGAATAAGAATAAAAGAAAATATTATGTTATAAAAAATATTTGTGTGGATTTCATAGAAAATAAATCCATATAGGGATTATAGAATGTGTATTGGATAATTCACAGATGATCTTAGTGGTGAAATCTCTGAATGGTGTTGAGAGAATACTAACATGATCATCACAAGTACATGATATGAGGGTCTATTATAGGACCATTTTGTAAACACTCCTAGGGTATATTATTTGGTTAATTAACATTACATTATTTAAACATTATGATATATTTGAATTTATGATTAACATATAATACAAGGAAAAGCCTATGGTGTTATATATAAAAAAGAAGTTGTAATTATTTACACATAAGATTAATGATTTTCAGGATTATATGGTTAATCACATGGATTATTTTTTATCACACTATATGTTTTGGTTTTATTAAAATGATAGAACAAGGAGGAATAAATTTAACATTGGATTTGATGGATGATGCAAATATTGTCCATAAAAACAGAAGAAAAATTAAATTTTAGATTAAATGATAATTTTTTTGATTATGCTTGTCTAGATATCATGATATATGATTTAAAACATAAACATAGGGGAGTTTCCAAATAAACCAAATAAGATAAAAATGGTTTCTCATGATCACCATGTATGAAATAATATTCATCTTCTTATATATCATGAATATTAGATGAATCACCTAGAAAACTATCTCAAAAAGTACAGGAAGATGATTTTGGAGTTGAAAATGATATAGATTAGGTAATTTCTAAGGAAAAAATAATTTATTAATTTAGGGAAAAAGTAAATATTGAGGTTAAATTTATAGTTTAAAACATTGTGTGTTGAGAACTTGAGTGTTATCTAAGTCAATTCTATAGTCTATTAGTTAACTACTATTCCATGTAGGGGAATATGTTTTTCCAATGGTTGATGTGGAATGATTGAAGTGTTTTTGTATTGTTCTTTTAAAATTAAGTTGTAGAATTGTTTTATCAATGATTTTTTTCTTATAATAAAAATTAAACATACATGTATTGTTCTACATTTGGTTTTCATTAAGTATTTTGAAACATATGTTAAATGGTTCTGGTGTACAAGTAATGTTATTTAGTGGTAAGAGGATGTTTCTTTAAGACACATGAGTGAAGAAAAGTATAACCCTTAATATGTTGAAAATGTTGATATAATAAGTTTTTGTGGGGATAAAAAGATAATTTATATTTCTAATGTAAATTTTACAGTATTGATGAATATTTAATTTATAAGCGATTTGATGAAAACAAGTTTTTGTTAAATTTGTTGAAGTTTGTTTGAATTTTTGATTTATGGAATATATCCAATAATCACTAATTTTATTTAATGAACAATTAAAGAGGTAATTTGTTGTTGAAATTTTGTTTTCATTGAGATTTTGTAGCTATTCATGTCACTTTGGGAAAAGATTATCATGTTTTTAGAGAATACACGACCATATTATTCATATCATTTGTATGTAACTTTATTATATACTTTATGTTGTTTGGGGATTAAAGTTATGATTAAATTTTAAATTTAGTGACATTCTTCATAAATTTCTGGGGTTTGAATATGTTCAGAAATATTCATAAGGATAAATATTTATGGAATGGTTTATATTTATCATTGGTTATTACTGTCATGGTTTTACATAAAAATGTATTATTTCATCGTATGATGATTTATCCATATTGGATAACTTGTGTAATTTTTGTATTTTGGTAAATATATAAATACATAATGAATGACATATTATTCATTTATTTAACTTATTATCTATTAAAAGACAAAATTTTTTGCTTTAGTAATGAACAATTCATTATGAATATTCCTTTCATGGAGTTAGAGATTGTATTATAGTTAAATGGATAAAAGTATTAAAAAATATGAAATTGAATGAATGATGTTGAATAAAATCAAGAATTTATTTTATATAGTATTCTCTACATTGATGGTAAATGATTTTTTTAAATCATATAAGAGGAAGATAAATCTATTGACATTTGTATTGAATAAATTCCTCAATTATAGAAACATGTTATTATAAACAATTGCATCTTATAATGATTCATACATGGTCTTCAAAACACTTTTTTAGGAAATACAATGTTTCCAATTATATTCCTAGAAATTATTTATAATGATAAAATCTAAATATAATTTTATTAAAAATTCATGATATAACCATTTTAGTAAGTGATCATTAAAATTAGGCTGGATCCATTTATTTAAGGTGGGTATAATTTAACATCCTAATATTTTAGAATAAATTAATATTTAAATAAGTTATAAGTGTTTGATAGATTGGTTGGGATGAAACGATAAGATAAAAATGGATCATTATATATTTTTACCTTGTCCTAAAATTAGTGGAAATAAATAGGGGAAATAATTATCATAAATATGCCAAAAAGGATTTTAATAAATAAAATTTAATGATAGTTACAGAACAAATAAATACACAATTTTTAGTAGTCATTTTTCCCAAAAATTTGTTTTCATAAAAAATGGTTTTAGTATATTTTGTGCAAATAAATTATAATTAATTTATATTATTATAATAAATTTAATTTGAAAAAATTAATATAATATAATAAATTATTATATCAATATTAGGTTAAGGGGAACTATTTTCATTCTTCTAAAAAGTTTTATTTTTTCAATAAATAGAGAAAAATACAGATTTATGAAAAGCATTCATTTTTATTAAGTAGATTAAATTAAAAGATCCATTTTATTTTGATCTATTTTAATGTTATTGAATTTTTTTCTCTTTTTAATTTAAAATGAATATTTTATTATTTTTTGTAAATAAAAACACAATACACCAATCTATTTGATTTTGAAAAACAAATATTTTTTCGATTGTGATAAATAGAGGTTAGGGTCAGTTATTAAGTGTAATTTTGATTATTAATAAATTTTTTGTTATAGTAAGTAATTTTTAGTTTTTAATGATGTTATAAATATATAAAATGCGAAATCAATGCTGATGCAGTGCTGGTGAAATGATTAGAAATATTTAAATAAATTATTTTAAAAAGATTAAAATAAATATTTTTGGGATGAATTATATTCTGATAAAAATTTTAGAAGTATTTGTAATCTAAAAGTGATTTTTTAATGTTTCTGATTTGAAATACATATTTTTCATTCCATGTTTAATTCCATATTAAATGAATATTTAGAGAGATGATATTGAGGATATTTTATGTTATATAATATTTAATTAAATGATATAAATATGTTAAAAAATATCAAATTTGGAAAGTGAAGTGGGATATGATCAAAATTTTTATACATGGAACATTTATGAAATAAATGATATCTTATAAGTAATTTTTTTTCCCAGAATGATTGAAAAACGTGTTACCATGGTGATGGATAAAAAGTATTTATATGGGTTAAATTATAGATAAAAGGGATTAAATGACATAAAAACATTTATAAATTTAATTTTATGAATTTAATTTTATATTATATCATATTTAATCTTCAATTAAGACTTTTCAAAACAACTATTATATGAATATGACTTTATAACATTTTATCATTTTTGAAAATTAAATGAATTCCTCTCTATTTACTTATATATAGACATCTCCACTACTCTCTTATACAAACCTTCTAGACACACATAGATCAACCATACCAAAAATAATTTTATTAAAAAATATGTATAAATTTTATTGATGTTCTGGTTTTATTATTTGTTTATCCCTATAGTCCTTTAGAAGATATAAAATAGAGACATGAAATGAAAAAGTATATGTTATTACCAAACATTTTCACCTTAATTTCTACGTAAAAATTCTTGAAATGTATTATAAATATAATATAATGAATAAATTTTTATCCTTAAGATACTTATATATTTTCATGGTAATATTATATGCTTTTTATAAATCCTTCCCATTTGTTATAAAATGATAATGTCCATCATGCATGCATCTGGACTACTGCGTCCACGACATCATGTGTTTCATTTTTCAATTTATCATCACATGAATTGATATATAGAATTTTTAATGAATATATATTATATTTTTGATAAAATAATTATCATATAATGGCTAATTAATATCATCATTTCTTTAATTTTATCCATTAAAAATTGAAAGCATCATTCGTGTGTATGTATAGATTACAGTCTCCATAAAGTTATGTAATTTATTTTTTTCAACACATTTTAGAAACAGGTATAAAATTATATATAATTATTAAATATTATACTCATTAAATTATTAAAAATATTTATATCATGTTACAATGATCAATGTACATGGATTGGAACTCTAAAACTAAAAATTATATGTAAAATGAAATTGATAACTACCGTAAATGTTGATTTTAATAAATAATTATTAATAAATATATATTAAAATATTATAATAGTATCATTTAATAAATTTTAAGTTTCTTTATATATATAATAAATTTAAATTTATTATATATGAGATTAAATTGTTTAAAATGGAATTCATATTGGAATAAAGAGTTTCTCTTCTCAGTTTTATTCACTTGATACATATGTAATATTCACCACATGTTTCTTTCTTCTTGATTATATAATTTCTATTAATGAAATTTATTATGATTTTAACTTTGTATTTTTAGATTTCAAAAAAAACATTTTTATCTATGTCATGAAGTTTTTTAGAGATTACCAAATACACAATATCTCTTCATCTCAGTATTGATTCATTGATACATGCTTGATGTTATAAACCTATTTTTGTTTATCTGGAATATATAATGAACCTTTGACAATTTATATCATTAACATAATTATGTTAATGATATTTGATTTAATTCATTTTATGTTAGAATTTCCTCAAGCTTATGATAATATGGTTACTAGAGTGATATTATTTTTCAGGATTTATTTATTTATAAATTTTAAATAATAAAATAATTTTATCATTATCCAATAATTATTATGTATTTTTTATCCTATTTCTATTTATGATGATTAAATTTTTTTCTCACCATTCTCTTCTCTTCATGTACTTAATAGTCTGAAAATATGTTTTAATGAAAAACTGACATTGTTTTCCCATACAGGTTGACTATTTTTTCTTCAAAGTCCATATGTCCTTAAAAACGTTTTTAATAATTTTTTTAAACTTTATTGTTATTATTTTAGGTAAATTTTACATATATTTTTCCATATATATAAATGTCCAAATGGAATGTTCCTACATTTTTTAATGAGGTATATTTTATGTTTTTACCAAAAATATAAGAGAATTTTTTTAATATACATGGTATGAGTAAAAATTTTATTTTTTATGACTAAATAATTTTTTAAATATTCCATTATATATCTCCGTGGTACTTTTAAAATGAAATATTTTCCATAATATATTTGAAAATTATATATTTTTAAAAAGTTATTATAAAATGAATATTGTTTATTCTTCAAGAAATATTCATGTAATCATTTAAAAGAAATATTGAACAATGATAACATATGTTGAAATTACTAATGAATTTATAAGGATAATATCCAATTATGTAATCCTTATTAATTCAATATATGGTTTTTGATTATGATAATGAGATGATTTCGAAATTCTTTTATTTTCATAATGTTATGATTTGATGATAAGGTGACAGTTTTTTGATATTATGGCATACATATGAATGGATTTAGTATTATATGATGGATGGGAACAAAATATTATAGCCCTATAATGCATTGGATAATGATTAATGTTTTATAAGATGCAAGGGTATATAGGTGGTTATCCCAAGCTCAAAAATGGGTAGAGTGGGGGTTATCCCATGCCTGGAAGAGGGTACATGATATGTTTTCCCAAGGCTAAGAGTGGGTACACGAGATGTTATCCTATTTATGAAGAAGTTATATGTGAAGTTGTCCCAATCCAATCTTCTGATGAATTTATAGATTGTATCCTTGATATAAAAATTCAATGATTATGATTATACGACCCTTTATTCCATCCTTTTATTACGTGATCTTATTCCAATATTATGCTCTCATAGGTTATGTTCTTTGATTCCTTTATGATATATATCCCATGTAATTCCAAGATTTATTATGTGACTATTGATTTTGATCATTGAATTGATGAGTGTGGTTTTCCAAGGTTAAAATCATTTTATCATACCCTTATTCGCATGATATATTTAAATGATAATTTCCATCTCTATTCTTATAAAATCTAATCGTCTAAGATTAATTCTTTATGTTTCTGTATAAACAATATATTACGAAAGGTTTTATTTATTATATTTTAGAGAAGGGTTTTATTTATGACGATTTTTGTGGGAGATGATGTAGATCTTTTATGTACCAGTTATTTATGTATCGTAGTTTAAAAAGATACTAAACCAATATCATATAGGCATGGATTGTAATATAATGTATAAAATATTCCTATAATATTTGTTTAAGAATATTATGGTTTTCTATATTTGAAAATTAGTATTATTACATGGGTAATAATTTAAGGACATGGAATTTCACATGATTTGAAAAATACCATGGTGTATGAGTGAGAAATTATGAGATAATAAACACGATCCATGGAAGATAACATATGCATATGAAAGTGTTGTAAAATAATTATCATAAGATAACCTAACATAATAGAGTATAAAATACTAAATGTTTCTAATAAAATATTAGATAATGACTGAAGAAAATATTCCCACGAAATAATAAATCTTACATCAATATATTATTCCCATCAAATAATGAAGAATCCATCACAACATGTTCCCCCTATTATAGTGAAGTGAGCATTATAACATGATTCCCAAAACATAAAGAAACATGACGTACTACATTATTAACATAGAAAAGTGGAGAACGAATTGAAAAATAATACCTATAATATTGTGTAGAATCAATCACTAATTTATTTTAATAACATGGGGTAATAAATATCAATTTGTGACTCCCATAGTGGATTGAGAATCAATAAAGGATTCTCATTACAATCTCACGTGATATTGAACCATAACTAATATCTTGGAGGAATATATAGGATCACTCCTGTAACATATTTATAATAAACATTTATGTGAACTTAATAAAAGTAATCATATATCATAACATGAAAAACCCAAACAAATAAAATGGGTTTTATGACATTTAAAATGGTATCACAAAAAAAACATGAAAATTAAATCAATTGATAACAAAATTCAATCACTATGAATGGGTACTTCACCAAGGAAATTAGATTTTATTTCAAAAAACATAATTCCATTGTAGATTGATCATTATGTGATAAATATTAAAATACAATATATATTATATAAAATATATTTCATAAAACTATTTCAACATTATCAAGTGGAGGCTATGTTAGAGGTCACTTTCAATGTAATTTTTAAATTATTAACCTATAGACATTTAAAATATTATATAGATTCCAATAATTGAGCCATGATAAAAATAATTGTTATCTGAGAAACGTGGATTAGAATAAAAATCATATGGTAAAGAAAAAAATATATTTTTTAATAACATAAAATAAATTTATTGAATCCCCCATCGATGCAAGGAAAATAAAAAATAATTTAGAAACGTTGTAAAGGGAAATATGATAATAAAATGGGATCATAAATATATAATTTTTCCAAAATAAGAAGTAAATTTTTTTCGAAACGATAAAATATAATCATTGGGGGGAAACCATCTTTATTGTGGTTTAGGATTATTATTTACAACATTTTATTTTCCGGAAAAAATATGTTTGTCCATGAATAAGAATTTGTATAATAATCATGTAAAAATAGATCCTAACACACAAAATTAAATCCCTAGAAATAGGAGGTGATTTTTAATATAATTAAATAAAAATTGTATTAAAAAATTATAAGAATAATTTTCATTAAGAATGATTGTGGCTCAATGAACTAAAAATGAGTTAATAGAATCCGTTTAAAATTTTGTAACATTTTAATCAAAAACCACTAAATGGGAATTTAGAGATTCAAATTCATTCAATTTCATGGGATATATTATATAAATAAATAAAAAGGATCTATATATATATAAATAATAATAATTTTTGAATATCACATCTGTATAAATAATGAGAAATTATGATAATAAAACCCTTATCATCACAATAAACTTCCACAAAATAACTAAATCCACTTATTTAATACATAAATTAAATTTTATAAATTAGTTTAAATACTTATTAATATAAAATAAATATTATTATCTTGATTTATATTCATTATCATCAAATAAATTAACTCATAATAGTTTTTTAATCATCAGATGTTAATAATTTTCTTTGTTTCAAGTGAGTTTCATAACGATGATATCAGAACTCATTTTTTTGTAAAAAATTAACCTCTAACAGATTTTTTATGTCACATAAATAAAATTTCAACTATTATTATTAATGATTTAATATCATACTATTAGGGTTTATGTATCTACTCATTAAGATTAAATTGGTGATGAGATTTTTTTTTGGTTATTGATGAACAAAAGATTGTATCTTAATTTATTAATTAAAAAAATAATATCACTATTATGAAAATATATACATATAATTATCATATTATACAATAAATTACATTTCCATAACCATCCATTATAAATTTTTATATCATCATCCATGTTGGTGGATTAAACAAAATAATCATGATAATGTTACAATAAACTGATAAATGTGATTTCAAAGTGATTATAGTGTCATTATTAGTGTTATAATTAGATAATGAATATTTTATAAAAGAAAGAAATCCTAATTTTGATTTTTTAGGAATAATATACCATAAATATGTATTAGTGATAAAGATGAAATTGTTTTTCAACTTGATATTCTTTTTTTTATGTTTAAATATATAATTATGTTTTATTATTAATATTATTAAAAATATTCCAAATTAATGATTTAAAATTCATAATATTATAATAAAAATTACTTTTATTTATTTAATAAAATATTATATTACCCCATGTATGTCGGTGATGAAAAATGAAATACATTCAAAATAGAGGTGGTAGTCTGCACTTAACACGAGTAATGTTTTCATTTTCCAATGAATTAGAGGATGGTGGATAATGGTTATTCAATTCATAAATATATAAATATATTATTATAGGTAGAATATTTTTAGAGGAGATTGATAAATAATGTGAGGAAATTAAATGAAAATGAATGATTAAAAGTTTTTTACCCCACTCCACTTGAAATATCAATAATCCATCCTCGAATGTAATTTTGATTTTTAAAGAACCAATATAACATGAGACATAATATTAGAGAGTTATTTAAGTAGATATTTGTTTTGGTAAATGGATAATGGGGTGGGGAAAAGTGGATTGGAAAATATTTTTTTTAAATGAGTGAAATGGAAATTTTGTAAACATTCATAACATTATATTAATGACGTTCCAATTTCAAAGAAAGGTGGATCCAATAGTGTAAAAAAATTTATATGTGGTTTGTATACATTGATAAAACTCTCATCCAAAAAAATAAATTATATGTAATGATATATTGAATGTCCTTTCCTCTTAATTTATTTGTTTTACCAAAATTTACATTTACCATGGTCACTTTTTTAACCCTAGTAACTAATTTTTATATGAAAAAATAAAATTACTATATTAAATAATTTCTATATTTTAATTATGAATATGAAATAAATTTTATTATTAGAAATTTAAAAATGTAATAAAAAATTTATTTTATAATTATTAATGTACAACACAAAAAACTATATTTTTAAGTATAACATGCATTCATAGGTTTATAATTTAGATAGAAAATTTCAAAATATATAGTACTAATTATTCAATACATCATTGTTTTAGGAAAATTTTTTATAAATTTTTATGTAATTCATTTATCAATATTATTTTGGTAAATTTATTATATTTGAACAAAGTTATATTTTATAATAATAACATAAAAATAAATATTTATAAAAAATTTAAAAAATATCAACAGAAGGAAGAAATTTATAGATCAATATATAAATTAAGATATTTTTTATATTTTTAGTAGAATATTTTAAATTAACTTTTAGATGTAAATATAAAATAAACTAAAAAATATTTCTTATATAAAATTCACTATATCAAATATTATATTTTCTTTTTCTTTTTTTCATATGAATTTACGTTAAAAATTGTGTAAATATATTACTGATATTGACAATAATATTTATCATTATTTATTAAAAATTTATTTTTATAATGTTAAATATCTTTGAGTATAAAGAAAATTTTTGGTAAAACACATTTTTTCATAAAATGAATTTATTATTGTTAAATTCCATGTAATAATTATTAGATGAATTTTAACTTGTTTTATTCTAATATTTAGCATTATATTTCATTAAAACCTTCGTATTTTGATGAGTAATTAAAAAAATAAACAAGTCATCAAAAAAAATTATTTTAAATATTTTAATTTTTGATTGTATAATATTTATCGGATATCATTAAAATTAATAAATTAATTTTTATAAATTGGACAATAATATCCATTGACATTAAAACCATTCATTATATTTATCATATAATAATAATATATGATGAATAAATAATATATATATATATATATATATTACATAAAATATTAATTTAATATTATATTTTGATTCATTATTAATTTATCATGATGTTTTAATATTTGTCTTGTAATATTTTTCCAAAATAAAAAATTTCTTAGTTTTTTAGGGCGATAATATATTTTATACAAGAAACTAAATATTGTATTAATTCAAATGAATAATCTATAAGGCCCCAGCCTTAAACCTTAATCTTGAGTTATTACAAGATTACACATTGAGGATCTTTTCAGGTTTAGAGTTTTAGAGAATTAGATCATTAAACATGCATTATATTCCACATTTAAACAAAGTGGTTACATAAAAGATAGTATTCATTCTTCCATCAACGGAAACATATTTAGAATAAAACACGGATTCTTTCTTAACTCATCCTTGACACTATCATCACATCATGTACCTTTCCCTTGACCTGTGAAAAACATTTCAAAAACTTGGTATGAGCATAAAAAGCTCAGTAAGGGTTATAAAAATATGGAAAGGAAACATGAGTTCATATATACATAAGAATGAAATCATTCTTTACCCATAAAACATAAGTACTTTAACGTACCTCATCAAATCATGAATAAATCATAGAAATCATAAGACATAAAGGTAACTTAAGACATTCATAACATTCTTACGTAGAGAGTAACCCTCTTGGATACGTTTGGAATACCTATCAATGTATATTCCCTAAATCTCTTCAGAGAAACCTTAACGTTTCACTCCTTCGTGTTAGCCAATGCATTGGAGAGCTATATCGGGCTCACTCGCCCTTAGTTTATCACGAAACCACCTGTCTTCATAATAATTCCGAAGAACCTCAACATAATCGTATCACATAAAACATGCATAAAGGAAACATTACATTTCCACCTTTCAACACAAGATATCAATACAACACATTGATATAAAAACATTATGAAAACCATTTTCAATACCAAAATAAAAGAAAAGTAAAACATGGTATTTATTTTTCTTTTTTTTAAAAAGGTATGGCTTGTAGAGGAATCCGAAACTCAAATAATGGTCACGGTGGCGGAGAAGTCATTTTCACTGCATACATACGACAAAAACATTCCCTTTTGTCGTTTAGTAAAACTCTTCGTATAAAAAAGATTCCTTTTGGATAAACGTAAAAGTCAAAGGGGTTTATACACTGTATAAAAGAAGGTTGAGTATAAAACAAAATATGCCTCAATGAAAGGAGATTGAGACGAAGTCCCATACAGAGAGGGTATCCTTGGTTTAAGGATAATTCAATTACATAATTATGTGTGACAAAATAATACACCAAATATACGTGGATATTAAGTTTAAAATAATCAAAGGTCATTCACACATATTCAAAGGATGACATATTCAATAACTACATGTTGAACCCAAAGAAATCGAAATTGGGTTTAGAAGCTCCCTTAACAGCCTAATGGTGCCACATCAAAATGTGTTGATGAGAGATAAAAAGTGTATCTCATCACTTGGACATAAAATTTACATCAATAAGGATATATGAGAACATATCCCAACATAACAATATGTAAATTAAAATACACAACAAAATAAGTTTTTTAAAAAGAGGAAGGTGAAAGGTTCCCTTATCGACTTGGGTATCTTTCAAAACATACACCCCATGAAGGAAGGACAATACATCATTGATGTAAATACTCATAAACGAAAGTATATTACACAAATAGTAGAATAATGGGCAGTACATACACCACTCAAAGTAAATTGTGGCAAATGCAGCATAAATCTCACAGGAATAAAAGTGAGATGAAAAATCCCTTACGAAAACTCGACAGCCTAACGGTGGCACATAAAACTTACAAAAATGGATTGATGAGATCAAATAGGGTATCTCATCATATTAACATAAAGTTTATAGAAAGATTAATATAAAATAACATCCCCCAACATAACAAATAGTAGCTTAAAAGAAATGACATAAATGAGAGTACTTAAAAAGAAAGAGAGAGGTTAGATCTCTTACGAAAATTCGGCAGCCTAACGGCGCCACTCAAAACATCCAAAATGGATTGATGAGAGAGAATAGGGTCTCTCATCATATGAACATAAAAATTACCGTAAGATTAATATAAAAGAACATCCCAATCACAAGAAAGATGAGCTTAGAAGGAATGACATAAAAGAGTGTACTTAAAAAGAAAGAGAGGAGTAGGATCCCTTACCTCAGGTCCGACTTGACTCGATCATTCTTTAATCTCCTGAATAATAAACTTGAGTTAATTAATACTTGATTAAGAACCTTTTTCAAGCTTATTATTCCATTTATATAACTTATTTCCATGTTATAAACATTATGTAATCATTAAGTTAATAATGTTTGTTTTGTCGATATTTGGTTCTTAAGTCGAAAGTAAACTTCTTACAATTACATGTTGTTCGTGGGGTCAAAGGTTCTTTATATCTAGAATGAAATTCCTGATTTGGATATCATATATATCATATATATCCAGAATATACATGTATTTATAATATCACATAATCATTTATAGGAAAGAAATGAAATGCACCGTTCATGGAGACGGTAAGCCGTACGTACGCATGAACGCTACTTTAATTTCTATGTCATATTATTAGTATTAAAACTATATGAGAGGTATGTATATTTTAATTCCAGAATTATATTAATCATTTAGATGTAACATACATCATACATATACATTATATATATGTACTCATAATAATACATTACATTTGGGGATAAGAAATGAAATGCACCGTTCATGGAGATGGTAAGCTGTACGTACGCATGAACGCTACTTTCATTTCTATATCATACTTTAATGGAAAGAAAATAATAATTATATAAAGGTATATTATAATTCCAGTATAACATCATAAATAATAACTTTAAATCCATCCTTTATACTTCCCACATATGGCATTAACGAATCACATCACTTTGAGGGGGCGGTAGTCCGCACTTCCTTAAATGAAGATATCGCGTTTACCCATAATGGAAACCATAAATGTATGCCATAAATGAAAAATATAGAAGATTAAGTAAAACATAAACATATTATATATCATATATAAGTATAGTGTCATCTTAATGGCCACCTTTGAAGGTGTTAAAAGAATGTTGAACAATCGTCATTTCAGGAGGCAGAAATTCGCCATCCACAGAAACAGTATGTTATTTAACCATTAGATGTAGGTGTGTGTAAGTTTAGCGCTAATACTTCTTATAACAACATCCTAGTATATTTAATATACGTTAGTTGTTACAAAAGAAATGAATAAAAAGAGTTTAGGGGGTTGGATAAGCAAAATAAAACAAAAGGACTCAAGTGAAGACATTACCTTAAAATCGGGTAACTCTCTTCGATTTGAGCTCAAAGGCTTCCTTGGGAAGACTTCTGCCCAAAGTGAGGATTCAAGAAGTAAGAGAGGGATGTAGAGAGACAAAATGTGCAGGGGTTGGCTGAGCCAAAGGCTTATGAAGTGTGGGTAAGGAGGTAGAGGTGGGGGACTTTTATAAGAGGAGAGGAGGGGCACTCTTGGAAAGGTATAAAATGTAACTTTATTTGCAAATGAGTTTCGGATTTTAGTGGTCCCAAATTGATGTGTTTCAAGGATAAGGTGATAAGAGTTCTAAATCCACCCATAAAATAGGTTTTGGACATATTTAGGTATTAGATTTTACATTATCTTTCCATTTTAATTAAATCGTTAAATAATGAGGTCATCGCTGCATCATCATGATTTCATAAATAATTTAATTTATTTAATGTCTAAAAATTATATAAAAATACTATAATTTAATAAATCTTTTTAGCTTTCCAAAGAATATTTATATTCCAAAATATCATTTATTTAGACAAAATTAAAAATATTTTACTTAGGTGATACCTTCTTTGTTACATTTAACATTCTTTAAAAATAAAAAGATAAAAAGTCACTTCCTCACAAACGTGATTCCATGGGTCCCCCAAGTTTGGCACAAGGAATACCATGGTCGCCCATGAGACACGAAGTATCCTTAGGACACATTTTGTGGTCATTTTTCATTATTATGATATTATTTTATTATCTTTAACTACCTGATTACTCATTAATCAAGATAATTAAAGATAAATACCGTCCTTACTATTCATAATGTCCAAAAACAAAAGAGTCATAATTAAATAATTTGGAACTTATGATTCCAAATATTTAATCCATTTTACCAAATTCCAAACACATAAATTTCAATAATTAATTTAAAAAAACTTCCCGTTGTCAAAACAAATAGCGGGTTTTTTGGAAACAATATTAATGAAAAGTTTGGAACCTATTTATGCATAATTTCAAAGTAAAATTAATCCCAATGACCATAATTGAATTACATGGTAAAAATATATTCAAATTACACTTTAAAACAAATTAAAAAGATAATATAACCATATAATTAAATTATATGAAAAAGCAATTTTGATGTAAAATGCAGTATTTTTCACTATTCATTGAAAAATGAACATTTTCAGAAAAATACCAAAAATTAACCCAAGGTAAATTTCAATGTCCCAATCATAAATAATATATTTATTTTAAAAAATAGAGCTTAAAAAATTGTCAAAAGTTTTATTTAAAAAAAATGGTTTGCCATCAAAAGGTAGTAAAACAATCTTTTAAAAATACTAGTGTATTCAATGCTTAAGATGGGATTCATTTGTATTTTATGCCTCTAAAATTTATTGGATAAAAGTAAAATCATTTATCAAACATATATAATCATATTTTAGTTATTTCTATTCATTACTGACAATTCAACATCTATGTTTTAACTACCATTTAAAATAATATTACTTTATTATTAGAGTGCAACGTATGATTTCGAAGGACCTCGTTGTTGGGTATTGGGTAAACCATCAAGCATAGCGTTACCGTTAAATTAATATTGAAATTTTATTCACAAATAGGGATAAATATAAAAATTTCATATTCTTTATTTACCTGGGGTGTTACATCCTTCCCCCCTTTTGGGAATTGCGTCCTCACAATTTTAAAATTGAGCTTGGAAACATCCTTGAAAGAACCACATCAGAACAAGAGTCAGTAAAACAATCACTTTAAAATAAAGGAAGATAAGTACAGAGGTCACTCGAGTTAAGCCATACTAGGATTCCAAGTATGAAAATATGGACATGGAGGAAAAAACAAAGGGTCATGTTCCGATGGAGAGTGATAGAAAACATGTTTAGGAGAAAGTTAACCACAAGAAAATCACAAACTTGTGATGGGTTAAACGGTATTCAATTCCCCAGTAGGAAAAGTTAATAGACAAAATTTTTGTTTTAAGTTACTTTTTATTGAGGAATTTATTCCTAAGGAAACATAATGACTTATCATGTTGACTTTCAAATTTTATTAGATTCCTTAGACAAACTCATATTTTCTCCAAAAGACGAGTATTTAGGAAGACTTGTTCACATTAAGAGTACTATAATCAGTTTCTAGAGAATCACCTAATCCAGAATAGAGAACTATATACTTCCCATGTATTTAGACTCTCACCAAAACCAAAACCAAAAAGGATAGTACAAGATCAGATAATCCAGAAAAAGATAACCCTTTATAAAAAGAAAATCTATCCTTAATCTCCAAAATTTGTCCAACAAAACCCAAAGTTCAACGAGGTCCATTCGATAAAAATTTGTCCATAAAATTCTTCAAAGTAAAACAAACTAAGATTTAAACCCAAATATTTGAAGGATTTAGTCACATAGTCTTCCAAGTTAAATCGTAACATTTATCTCCAAACAACATCAGTTGCTCTTAATGTCTCGTATTGAAAAGTAATTTACCTAATCACATATCCTCAATGATAGGTTAATAAATTTCTATAGATAACCCAAAATAAAATTACTATTAATTCATGAAATCATCTAACTAAAATGAATCAGTCAAACTAACCAGGGACTTCATGTAGTCCAATGGTAGGTGATAAATACCAGTCACACTTTGGTGGTGGGTTCGATTCCTGCATCTTTGTCCGACACGACGGGTTGTCACATGGTCTACGTGTTGTCCTTTTTCCAGAACTATATAATTCTCAAATCATTCCCAAAAAGAGATAAAATCATAAAAAATAACCATAACATAATTTAACCAAAATTTAATCTCATGCCTTTCACTTCCATCATAACATATAGTAACCCATAATCACCTCAAAAGTAAGGATCATATAAACCCAAATGGTTCTTTATAACTATGTCTAGAAAAGAACAGAGAACTATTCCTTGAATAAAATTTTCATATATTAAACATCAGGGTTACACATACTATAAAAAGTCTTCTAATGTAACCCCATTATCAAAAGAGACTTAATACACTTAAGAATTTCACCATAACTCTTGAAGCCCTTATATGTTGACTTCTTACTCATTCAACATTCTTCATGATCCATTAACCAAACCTTTCCAACTTATTCTGAAATACTTCTTTCCTACAAAAAAAATCATGAATCATATCCTAAGATTCCAAAATAGGAAAACAATAGTTATGAAATAATCCATACCTTTGATTGGTCATTGTTAGTTTCTTCATCGTAAATCGGAATGGAATTAGGTATTGGTAAAAGAACATTTGTACGATCTTGGTGATCCCATTCACGAAACTTCTTCATAGGACATGTGTTTTCATAATGACCATGCACACCACATTTAAAACATTCAATTGATCCCTCAGAAAGAACTTCTTTCCCTTTCCTCGAGTTAACTGGATGCTTCCTTTTTCCATGGCAGGTTCTTGCTTTATGACCTTCATTTCCACATCTATAGCATATTTCTGTCCCTTTGAAACATTTTCCAATGTGTTTCTTTCCACATCTTTGACACATAGGTTTTGGAACACAATTACCTTTACGATTATTACCTATACTTTCGTAGGGATTTTTTTCTCGCATATATGATGCCTTAGAGAAATCACCAAGGTGTAGGTGGTCAATCATGACTCCGGATAGTTGGTTGAGGATAATCACAAGAGTTCTCATTGTAGCTCCCATATCATTCAGTTGCTTGCTCAAAAAACTGTCACAGTTTCCTTCATATCCACTCTTACTTTGGTGCCTGCTAGATCTACCCATTTACGAAAACCAAAAAGGTCAGTGTGAGTATATCAACAAAACCATCATTTACTAACGAGGAAGATAAACACTAAGATATACTTACTCATTCACTTTAACTAAAACTAGTACTCTTTCTGAATTACTAACCATTATGGTAATGTCACTTTTGCTTAAAGAATACCCTAACCTCTAAAGTTTTCTAAACCGACCTCTGATAACAACTATAAGGCCCCAGCCTTAAACCATACTTAATCTTGAGTTATTACAAGATTACACATTGATGATATCTTCATTTTTAGAGTTTTAGAGAATTAGATCATGAAACTTGCATTACATTCCACATTTAAACAAAGTGGTTACATAAAATACAGTATTCATTCTTCCCATCAACAGAAACATATTTAAAATAAAACACAGATTCATTCTTGACCCATCCTTGACACTATCATCACATCATGTACCTTTCCCTTGACCCCTGAAAAACATTTCAAAAACATGGGATGAGCATAAAAAGCTCAGTAAGGGTTATAAAAATATGGAAAGGAAACATGATTTAATATATACATAATAATTAAATCATACTTTACACATAAAACATAAGTACTTTAACGTACCTCATCAAATCATGAATAAATAATAGAAATCACAAGACATAAAGGTAACTTGAGGCATTCATATCATTCTTACGTAGGGAGTAACCCTCCTGGTTACGTTTGGAATACCCATCACAGTATATTCCCTAAATCTCTTCGTAGAAACCTTAACGTTTCACTCCTTCACGTTAACCAATGCATTGGAGAGATATATCGGGCTCACCCACCCTTAGTTTATCACGGAACCACCCGTCTTCATAATAATGCCCATGAACCTCAACATAATCGTATCACATAAAACATGCATAAAGGAAACATAACATTTCCACCTTTCAACACAAGATATCAATACATCACATTGATATAAAAACATTATGAAAACCATTTTCAATACTAAAATAAAAGAAAAGTAAAACATGGTATTTATTTTTCATTTAAAAAAAAGGTATGGCTTGTAGAGGAAGCTGAAACTCAAATAATGGTCACGACGGTGGAGAAGTCGTTGTCGCCGCATACGTACGACAAAAACATTCCCTTTTGGCATTTAGTAAAATGCTTCATATAAAAAATATTCCTTTTGGATAAACGTAAAAGTCAAAAGGGTTTATACATCGTATAAAATAAGGTTGATTATAAAACAAAATATGCCTCAATGAAAGGAGATTGAGACGAAGTCCCATACAAAGACCATATCCTTGGTTTAAGGATAAATAAATTACATAATTATGTGGGACAAACGAATACACCAAATATAAGTTGATATTAAGTGTAAAATAATCAAAGGTCATTCACACATATTCAAAGGATGACATATTCAATAACTTCATGTTGAACCCAAAGAAATCGAAATTGGGTTAAGAAGTTCCCTTGAAAGCCTAACGACGCCACATCAAAATGAGTTGATGAGAGATAAAAAGTGTATCTCATAACTTCGACATTAAATTTAAATCAATAAGGATATATGAGAACATATCCCAACATAAAAATATGTAAATTAAAATACCCAACAAAAGAAGTCTTTTAAAAAGGGGAAGGTGAAAGGTTCCCTTACCGACTTGGGTATCTTTCAAAACATACACCCCATGAAAGAAGGACAATACATCATTGATCTAAATACACATAAACGAAAGTATATTATAAAAAGAGTAGAATAATGGGAAGTACATACACCACTCAAATTAAATTGTGGCAAATGTATCATAAATCTCACGAGAATAAAAGTGAGATGAAAGATCCCTTACGAAAACTCGATAGCCTAACGACGCCACATAAAACTTAGAAGAATGGATTGATGAGATCAAATAGGGTATCTCATCATATTAAAATAAAGTTTATAGAAAGATGAATATAAAATAACATCCCCCAACATAACAAAGATGAGCTTAAAAGAAGTGACATAAATGAGAGTACTTAAATAGAAAGAGAGAGGTTTGATCTCTTATGAAAATTCGGCAGCCTAACAGCACCACTCAAAACTTCCAAAATGGATTGATGAGAGAGAATATGGTATCTCATCATATGAACATAAAAATTACCGTAATAGTAATATTAAAGAACATCCCAATCACAAGAAATATGATCTTAGAAGAAATGACATAAAAGAGTGTACTTAAAAAGAAAGAGAGGAGAAGGATCTCTTACCTCAGGTCCAACTTGACTCGATCATTCTTTAATCTCCTAAATAATAAACTTGAGTTAATTTATACTTGATTAAGAACCTTTTTAAAGCTTATTATTACTTTTATATATCTTATTTCCAGGTTATAAACATTATGTAATCATTAAGTTAATAATGTTTGTTTTGTTGATATTTGGTTCTTAAGTCGAAAGTGGACTTCTTACAATTACATGTTGTTCGTGGGGTCAAAGGTTCTTTATATCCAGAATGACATTCCTGATTTGGATATCATATATATCATATATATCCAGCATATACATTTATTTATAATATCACATATTCATTTAGAGGAATGAAATGAAATGCACCGTTCATGGAGACGGTAAGCCGTACGTACGCATGAACGCTACTTTAATTTCTATGTCATATTAATGGAATTGAAACTATATAAGAGGTATGTATATTTTAATTCTAGAATTATATTAATCATTTAGATGTAAAATACATCATATATATCCATTATATATATGTACTCATAATAATACATTACATTTGGGGATAAGAAATGAAATGCACTGTTAATGGAGACAATAAGCTGTACGTACGCATGAACGCTACTTTCATTTCTATATCATAATTTAATGGAAAGAAAATAATAATGATATAAAGGTATATTATAATTCCAGAATAAAATCATATATAATAACTTTAAATCCATACTTTATACGTCCCACATATGGCATTAACGAATCACATCACTTTGAGGGGGCCGTAGTCCGCACTTCCTTAAATGAAGATATCGCGTTTACCCATAATGGAAACCATAAAGGTATGCCATAAATGAAAAATACTGAAGCTTAAGTAAAACATAAACATATTATATATCATATATAAGTATAGTTTCATCTTAATGGACACATTTGAAGGTGTTAAAATAATGTTGAACAATCATCATTTCGGGAGGCAGAAATTCGCCATCCACGGAAATAGTATGTTCTTTAACCATTAGATGTAGGTGTGTGTAAGTGTAGCTCGAATCCTTCTTACAAAAACATCCTAGTATATTGAAGATACTGGATCTGTTACAAAATAAATGAATAAAAAGAGTTTAGGGGGTTGTAGAAGCAAAATAAAACAGAAGGACTCAAGTGAAGACATTACCATAAAATCGGGTAACTCTCTTAGATTTGAGCTCAAAGGATTCCTTGGAAAGACATCTGCCCAAAGTGAGGCTTCAAGGAGTAAGAGAGGGATGTGGAGAGACAAAATGGGCAGGGTTTGGCCGAACCAAAGGCTTATGAAGTGTGGGTAAGGAGGTAGAGGTGGGGGCCTTTTATAAGAGGAGAGGAGGGGTACTCTTGGAAAGGTATAAAATGTAACTTTATTTGAAAATGAGTTTCAGATTTTAGTGGTCCCACATTGATGTGTTTCAAGGATAAGGTGATAAGGGTTCTAAATTCACCCATACAATAGGTTTTGGACATGTGTAGGTATAAGGACCCAGCCTTAAACCTTACTTAATCTTGAGTTATTAAAAGATTACACATTGAGGATCTTTTCAGGTTTAGAGTTTTAGAGAATTAGATCATGAAACTTGCATTACTTTCCACATTTAAACAAATTGGTTACATAAAAGACAGTATTCGTTCTTTTCATCAACGAAAATATATTGAAAATAAAACATGGATTCTTTATTGACACATCCTTGACACTATCATCACATCATGTACCTTTCCCTTGACCTGTGAAAAACATTTCAAAAACTTGGAATGAGCATAAAAAGCTTAGTAAGGGTTATAAAAATATGGAAGGAAACATGAGTTCATATATACATAATAATGAAATCATACTTTACCCATAAAACATAGTCACTTTAACATACCTAATCAAACCATGAATAAATCATAGAAAATATATCACATAAAAGGTAACTTGAGGAATTCATAACATTCTTACGTAGGGAGTAACCCTCTTGGTTACGTTTGAAATACCCATCACAGTATATTCCCTAAATCTATTCGGATAAACCTTAATGTTTCACTCCTTCTCATTACCCAATGCATTGGAGAGCTATATCGGGCTCACCCGCCCTTAGTTTATCACGGAACCACCCGTCTTCATAATAATGCCCAAGAACCTCAACATAATTGTACCACATAAAACATGCATAAATGAAAGATAACATTTCCACCTTTCAATCATAAGATATCAATACAACACCTTGATATAAAAACATTATGAAAACCATTTTCAATACCAAAATAAAAGAAAAGTAAAACATGGTATTTATTTTTCTTTTAAAAAAAGGTATGGCTTGTAGAGGAAGCCGAAACTCAAATAATGGTCGCAGCGGTGGAGAAGTCGTTGTCGCCGCATACGTACGAAAAAACATTCCCTTTTGTCGTTTAGTAAAATGCTTTGTATAAAAAGATTCCTTTTGGATAAACTTAAAAGTCAAAGGGGTTTATACACCGTATAAAAGAAGGTTCTGTATAAAACAAAATATGCCCCAATGAATGGAGATTGAGACGAAGTCCCTTACAAAGACGGTATCCTTGGTTTAAGGATAAATCAATTACATAATTATGTGTGACAAACGAATACACCAAATATAAGTGGATATTAAGTGTAAAATAATCAAAGGTCATTCACACATACTCAAAGGATGACATATTCCATAACTACATGTTGAACCCAATGAAATCGAAATTGGGTTAAGAAGTTCCCTTGACAGCCAAACGACGTCACATCAAAATGAGTTGATGAGAGATAAAAAAAGGGAATCTCATCACTTGGAAATAAAATTTACATGAATAAGGATATATGAGAACATATCCCAACATAAAAATATGTAAATTAAAATACCCAACAAAAGAAGTCTTTTAAAAAGAGGAGGGTGAAAGGTTCCCTTACTGACATGGGTATCTTTCGAAACATACACCTCGTGAAAGAAGGACAATAAAACATTGATGTAAATAATCATAAAAGAAAGTATATTACACAATGAGTAAAATTATGGAAAGTACATACACCACTCAATGGAAATTGTGGCAAATGTAGCATAAATCTCACGGAAATGAAAGTGAGATGAAAAATCCCTTATGAAAACTCGGCAGCCTAACGGCGCCACTTAAAACTTCAAAAAATGGATTGATGAGATCAAATAGGGTCTCTCATCATATTAACATAAAGTTTACAGAAAGAGGAATATAAAAGAACATCCCCCAACATAACAAATAAGAGCTTAAAATAAGTGACATAAAAGAGAGTACTTAAAAAGAAAGATAGAGGTTAGATCTCTTACGAACATTCGGCAGCCTAACGGCGCCACTCAAAACATCCAAAATGGATTGATGAGAGAGAATAGGTTCTCCATTCACATGAACATAAAAATTACAGTAAGAGTAATATAAAATAATATCCCAATAACAAGAAAAATGAGCTTTAAAAGGAATGACATAAAAGAGTGTACTTAAAAAGAAAGAGTGGAGTAGGATCCCTTACCTCAAGTCCAACTTGTCTTGTTCGTTTCTTTATATTCATGAATAATAAACTTTTGTCAATTAATAATTTCCTAAGTACCTCCTTTAGAGATTATTATTCAGTTCATATCACATATTATAATGTTATAATAATTTTTTAATAATGTTAGTTCATATCAGACGTTTTTGCCGATGTTTGGTACATGAGTCAAAAATGAACTTGTTTGAAAAAATGATTGCCCATGTAGTTATAAGTAAATAATTTCTAGAATATTATTAATGATTAAAATATCATATATATCCAGTAAATATTCATTTAATACTATTCCATATCATTTGGAGATAAAAAACGAAAAGCACCGTTCATGGAGACGGTAGGCCGTACGTACGCATGAACGCTACTTTCATTTTTTTGTCATATTAATGCAATTAAAAAAATGAGAGAGATATATATATGTTATAATTACATAATTATATCCATAATTTTGATGTAATATATTACATATATATCCATTATATAATATTACATAACATTTTAAGATAAGAAATGAAATGTACCGTTCATGGAGACGGTAAGCCGTACGTACGCATGAACGCTACTTCCATTTCTATTTCTTATTTAATGGAATTAAAACATAATGATAAGTATTTTAATTCTAGTATTGTATCATATATAATATTATTAAATATATCCTTTATACTTACCACATATGGTATTAACGAATCAAATCACTTTGAGGGGGCGGTAGTCCGCACTTCCTTAAATGAAGATATCGCGTTTACCCATAATGGAAACCATAAAGGAATGCCCAAAATAAAAAATACAGAAGCTTAATGAAAACATAAACATATTATATATCACATATAAATATAGTGTCATCTTAATGGCCACCTTTTAAGGTGTTAGAAGAATGTTGAACAATCATCGTTTCGGGAGGCAGAAATTCGCCATCCACAGAAACTGTATGTTCTTTAACCATTAGATGTAGGTGTGTGTAAGTGTAGCTCGAATAATTCTTATAAAAACATCCTAGAATATTTAAGATACTGTATTTGTTACCAAAAAAATGAATAAAAAGAGTTTAGTGGGTTGGAGAAGCAAAATAAAACAAAAGGACCCAAGTGAAGACATTACCTTAAAATCGGGTAACTCCCTTTGGTTTGAGCTCAAAGGCTTCCTTGGGAAGACTTCTTCCCAAAGTTAGGCTTAAAGGACTAATAGAGGGAAGTGGAGAGACAAAATGGGCAGAGTTTGTCTGAGCCAAAGGCTTTGGGAGTGTGGGTAAGGAGGTAGAGGTGGGGGCCTTTTATAAGAGGAGAGGAGGGGCACTCTTGTAAAGTTACAAAATGTTACTTTATTTTCAAAAGAGATTCGGATTTTAAAGGTCCCACATTGATGTATTTCAAGAATAAGGTGATAAGGGGTCTAAATCCACTCATCCAATAGGTTTTGGACATGTGTAGTGCTTAGATATTACATTATCTTTCCATTTTATTTAAATCGTTAAATAATGAGGTCATCGCTGCATCATGATGATGTCATAAATAATTTAATTTATTTATTGTCTAAAAGTTATAAAAAAAATTATATGACGTAGGATATCTTTTTGTCTTTCCAATTAATATTTATAGTCAAAAATATTACTTGTATAACCCCATGTAAAAATTGTTTTAGTAAAACATCTCATGTTTGTGTCATTTTTACTTTAACATTAAATAAAAAGATATTTATGTCATTTTCCAACCAAAGTGGCTCCATGGGGTCCCAAAGTTGACCCATGGATTGTCTTGGTCGGCCATGACACATCAAATTAGGGTAGAACATGTGTATAGGTCATTTCAATTTATTAAAAGATTATTCTTACCGTAAACTACACTAATTACCTCTAATCGTGATTAAAAACATAATAAGTTACTATTCACCAAAAAATTATTTTTATCCCATTGAACCATATTTTACATCTTAATGACAACCATGTATGTCGGATTTTTGAATTCAAAACACAAAGATGGCAAAATTTCATTTAAACTGAAAAATAATTTTTTATAATTACCACTTAGTGGTTTCATTATTCATCAAAAATTAAAGTTTTTCAGAAAAATCCCAAAAATTCACCCTAAGCTATATTTGATATTCCGAATTCAAAAATGAAGTCTATTTTACAGAATTAAAAACATATAAGTCACATTAATTAATTTAATAATTAATTTCCGCTGTCAAAGCAAATAGCGTGTTTTTATGAAACAATAAGTATCAAAAGATTGACACTAGTTTAAGTCTGATTTCAAAGTGAAATTAATTCCAATGACCACTATTGGATTTAATGGTAAAAAAATATTCTAATTTCACTTTAAAACCAATTAAAAAGATAATCTAATAATATAAATAAATTAGATTAAAAAGAGGTTTTGAATTAAAATACAACATTTTACACTACTCATTAAAAAAATTGAACTTTATCAGAAAGATACCAAAAATTTACACAAAGTAAATTTTGATGTCCCAATTCATAAGAAGAGTTTTATTTGGTCCAATAGAATGTATAAGAGTGACCAAAACTATATTTAATGATGGTTCTCCTTCAAAAGGCGATAAGTGAACCTTTAGTGAAAACTAGGGCATATACGCCTAAAATTGAATTCATTCCGTATTTTAAGCCTTTATCTTCTATTGGATAAATGTAAAAACATTTAAAAACATATATAATCATATTTTAGTTATTTCTATCCATTCCCGCCAATAAAACGGTGACATGTTAACTACCATTAAAATAATATTATTTTATTATTAGAGTGCAACGTAAGATTCCCAAGAAACTCGTTGTTGCGTGTTGGGTACACCATCGAGCATAGCATCCCCTTTAAAGTAATATTAATATTTTATTCACAAATATGGATAAAAATGAAAATTTCATATTCTTTATTTACCTGGGGTGTTACATCCTTCCCCCCTTTTGGGAATTGCGTCCTCAAAATTTTTAATATTGAGTTTGGAAACATCCTTGAAAGTCCCACATCGGAACAAGAGTCGGTAAAACAATCACTTTAAAATAAAGAAATATAAGTACAAAGGTCACCCGAGTTAACCCATAATAGGATTCCGTGTAGGAAAACATGGACATGGAAGAAAAATCAAAGGGACATGTTGTTGAGGGAGTGTGATAGTAAACATTTCTAGGACAAAGTGAACCATAATAAAATCACAAACTTGTGATGGGTTAAACGGTATTCGATTCCCCAGTAGGAAAAGTTAATAGACAAAGTTTTTGTTTAAAGTTACCTTTTATTGAGGAATCTATTCATAAGGAAACATAATCACTTATCATGTCGACTTTCAACTTTTACTAGATTCCTTAATCAAACTCATATTTTTTTTCGAAAAGACGAGTATTTAGGGAGACTTGTTCGCATTAAGAGTACTATAATCAACGTCTAGAGAATCACCTAATCCACCAAAGAGAACTATATACATCCCATGTCTTTAGGCTTTAACCAAAACCAAAACTATAAAGGTTAGTACAAGGTCAGATGATCCAGAAAAGGATAACCCATTAAAAAGAAAATCTATGCTTAATCTCCAAAATTTGTCCAACAAAACCCAAAGTTCAACAAGGACCATCCGATAAACAATTTTTCCATAACATTATTCAAAGTAAACCAATCTAAGATTTAAACCTAGATATTTGAAGGATTTAGTCACATAGTCTTCCAAGTTAAATCGTAACATTTATCTCCAAACAACATCAGTTGCTCTTAAAGTCTTATATTGAAAAGTAATTAACCTAATCACATATCCTCCATGATAGGTTAATCATTTTCATAAATAACCCAAAATCAACTTACTCTTAATTCATAAAATCATATAACTAAAAATAATCCTTCAAACTAACCAGGGAATTCACGTAGTCCAGTGGTAGGTGATAAATTCCAGTCGCACTTTGGTTGTGTGTTCGATTCCCGCAGCTTTGTCCGACACGACGGGTTGTCACATGGTCTGCGTGTTGTCCTTTTTCCAAAACTATATAATTCTTAAATCATTCCACAAAAAGAGATAAAATCATCAAAAATGATCATAACATATTTTAACCTCAAGTTTATCTCATGCCTTTCACTTCCATCATAACATATAGTAACCCATAATTACCTCAAAAGTAAGGATCATAGAAACTCTAATGGTTACCTTTATAATTATTACCTGAACATACACATCGATTGGTCATCTCGTACATTATTAATTAAAGATCATACCAAGGTTCAAGTGGTTGATCATGACTCCTTGATAGTTGGTTTAGAATAACCACATGTTTCCTCATTGAATCCCCCATTTTATCTAGTATCTTAATCATAGAACCAACACAGTGTCCTTCAAACATGTTGCCTCTTTGGTGCCTGCTAGATCCATCCATTCACTAAAAACAAAAATTTCAGTGGGAGTATATCAACAAAACCATCATGTACTAATGAGGAAGGTAAACACTAAGATACACTTACTCATTCACTTTATCTAAAACTAGGACTCTTTCTGAAATCATAACAATTATGGTAATGCCACTTATGCTTAAAGAATACCCTAACCTCTAAAGTAATCTAAACTGACCTTTGATACCAACTATAAGGCCCCATCCTTAAACCTTACTTAATCTTGAGTTATTACAAGATTACACATTGAGGATCTTTTCAGGTTTAGAGTTTTAGATAATTAGATCATGAAACTTGCATTACATTCCACATTTAAACAAAGTGGTTACATAAAAGACAGTATTCATTCTACCCATCAACAGAAACATATTGAAAATAAAACATGGATTCTTTATTGACACATCCTTGACACTATCATCACATCATGTAACTTTACCTTGACCTGTGAAAAACATTTCAAAAAATTGGGATGAGCATAAAAAGCTCATTAAGGGTTATAAAAATATGGAAGGAAACATGAGTTCATATATACATAAGAATTAAATCATAATTTACCCATAAAACATAGGAACTTTAACATACCTCATCAAACCATGAATAAATCATATAAAACATAAGACATAAAAGGTAACTTGAGGCATTCATAACATTCTTACGTAGGGAGTAACCCTCTTGGTTACGTTTGGAATACCCATCACAGTATATTCCCTAAATCTCTTCGGAGAAACCTTAACATTTCACTACTTCGCGTTACCCAATGCATTGGAGAGCTATATCGGGCTCACCCGCCCTTAGTTTATCACGGAACCACCCGACGTCACAATAATGACCAAGAACCTCAACATAATCGTATCACATAAAACATGCATAAAGGAAACATAACATTTCCACCTTTCAATCACAAGATATCAATACAAAACCTTGGTATAAAAACATTATGAAAACCATTTTCAACACCAAAATAAAAAAAAGTAAAACATGGTATTTATTTTTCTTTTAAAAAGAATGTATGGCTTGTAGAGGAAGCCGAAACTCAAATAATGGTCACGGTGGTGGAGAAGTCGTTGTCGCCGCATACGTAGGACAAAACATTCCCTTTCTTCATGTAGTAAAACGCTTCGTATAAAAAGATTCCTTTTGGATAAACGTAAAAGTCAAAGGGGTTTATACACCGTATAAAAGAAGGTTGTGTATAAAACAAAACATGCCTCAATGAATGGAGATTGAGACGAAGTCCCTTACAAAGACGGTATCCTTGGTTTAAGGATAAATCAATTACATAATTATGTGTGAAAAACTAATACACAAAATATATGTGGATATTAAGTGTAAAATAATCAAAGGCCATTCACACATATTTAAATGATGACATATTCCATAACTACATGTTGAACCCAAAGAAATCGAAATTGGGTTAAGAAGTTCCCTTGACAGCCTAACGACGTCACATCAAAATGAGTTGATGAGAGATAAAAAAAGGGTATCTCATCACTTGGAAATAAAATTTACATGAATAAGGATATATGAGAACATATCCCAACAAAACAATATGTAAATTAAAAGACCCAACAAAAGAAGTCTTTTAAAAAGAGGAGGGTGAAAGGTTTCCTTACCGACATGGGTATCTTTCGAAACATACACCTCGTGAAAGAAGGACAATAAAACATTGATGTAAATACTCATAAAAGAAAGTATATTACACAATTAGTAAAATAATGGAAAGTACATACACCAATCAATGGAGATTGTGGAAAATGTAGCCTAAATCTCACGGAAATGAAAGTGAGATGAAAAATCCCTTATGAAAACTCGGCAGCCTAACGACGCCACATAAAACTTCCAAAAATGGATTGATGAGATCAAATAGGGTCTCTAATCATATTAAAATAAAGTTTACAGAAAGAGTAATATAAAATAACATCCCACAACATAACAAAGAAGATCTTAAAAGAAGTGACATAAAAGAGAGTACTTAAAAAGAAAGAGAGAGGTTAGATCTCTTACGAAAATTCGGCAGCCTAACGATGCCACTTAAAACTTCAAAAATGGATTGATGAGAGAGAATAGGTTCTCTCATAACATGGAAATAAAAATTACAGTAAGATTAATATAAAAGAATATTCCAATAACAAGAAAGATGAGCTTTAAAAGAAATGACATAAAAGAGTGTACTTAAAAAGAAAGAGTGGAGTAGGATCCCTTACCTCAAGTCCAACTTGTCTTGTTTGTTTATTTATATTCCTGAATAATAAACTTTGGTCAATTAATAATTTCCTAAGTACCTTCTTTAGAGATTATTATTCAGTTCATATCACATATTATAATGTTATAATAATTGTTTAATAATGTTAGTTCATATCAGACGTTTTTGTCGATGTTTGGTACATGAGTCAAAAATGAACTTGTTTGAAAAAAAGATTGCCCGTGTAGTTATAAGTAAATAATTTCCAGAATAGTATTAATGATTAAAATATCATATATATCCAGTAAATATTCATTTAATACTATTCCATATCATTTTGAGATAAAAAACAAAAAGCACCGTTCATGGAGACGGTAGGCCATACGTACGCATGAACGCTACTTTAATTTTTTTTTTCGTATTAATGGAATTAAAACAAAAAGAGAGAGATATATATATGTTATAATTCCATAATGATATCCAAAATTTTGATGTAATATATTACATATATATCCATTATATAATATTACATAACATTTTGAGATAAGAAATGAAATGTACCGTTCATGGAGACGGTAAGCTGTACGTACGCATGAACGCTACTTCCATTTCTATTTCATATTTAATGGAATTAAAACATAATGATACGTATTTTAATTCCAGTATGGTATCATATATAATATTATTAAATATATCCTTTATACGTACCACATATGGTATTAACGAATCAAATCACTTTGAGGGGGCAGTAGTCCGCACTTCCTTAAATGAAGATATCACGTTTACCCATAATGGAAACCATACAGGTATGCCCAAAAAGAAAAATACAGAAGTTTAAGGAAAACATAAACATATTATATGTCACATATAAATATAGTGTCATCTTAATGGCCACCTTTGAAGGTGTTAGAAGAATGTTGAACAATCATCGTTTTGGAAGGCAGAAATTCGCCATCCACAGAAACAGTATGTTCTTTAACCATTAGATGTAGGTGTGTGTATGTGTAGCTCTAATACTTCTTATAAAAACATCCTAATATATTTATGATACACTATTTGTTACAAAAAAATGAATAAAAAGAGTTTAGGGGGTTGGAGAAGCAAAATAAAACAAAAGGACACAAGTGAAGACATTAACTTAAAATCGGGTAACTCCCTTTGGTTTGAGCTCAAAAGCTTCCTTGGGAAGACTTCTGCCCAAAGTGAGGCTTCAAGGAGTAATAGAGGGAAGTGGAGAGACAAAATACGCAGAGGTTGGCCGAGCCAAAGGCTTTGGGAGTGTGGGTAATGCGGTATAGGTGGGGGCCTTTTATAAGAGGAGAGGAGGGGCACTCTTGTAATGTCACAAAATGTTACTTTATTTTCAAAAGAGTTTCAGATTTTAAAGGTTCCACATTGATGTATTTCAAGGATAAGTTGATAAGGGTTCAAAATCCACTCATCCAATAGGTTTTGGACATGTTTAGGTCTTAGATATTACATTATCTTTCCATTTTATTTGAATCATTAAATAATGAGGTCATCGCAGCCTCATCATGATGTCATAAATAATTTAATTTATTTATTGTATAAAAATTATAAAAAATACTATGATGTAGGAAATATTTTTAGATTTCCAATGAATATTTATAGTCAAAAATATGACTTGTATAACCCCATGAAAAAATTGTTTTAGTAAAACATCTCATGTTTGTGTCATTTTTACTTTAACATTAAATAAAAAGATGTTTATGTCATTTTCCAAAAAAAGTGGCTCCATGGGGTCCCCAAGTTGACCCATGGATTGTATTGGTCGGCCATGACACATCCAATGAGGTTAGGACATGTGTCTAGGTCATTTCATTTTATTAAAACAGTATTCTTACCATAAACTACACTAATTACCTCTAATCACGATTAAAAACTTAATAAGTTACTATTCACCAAAAAATTATTTTTATCCCACTGAACCAAATTTTACATCTTAATGAAAACCATGTATGTCGGATTTTTCAAATTCAAAACACAAAGATGGAAAATTTTCATTTAAACGGAAAAATCAGTTTTTATAAGTACCACTTAGTGGTTTCACTATTCATCAAAAATTGAAGTTTTTCAGAAAAATCCCAAAAATTCACCCTAAGATATATTTGATATTCTGAATTCAAAAATGAAGTCTATTTTAAAAAATTCAAAACATATAAGTCACATTAATTAATTTAATAATTAGTTCCCGCTGTTAAAGAAAATAGCGTGTTTTTATGAAACAATAAGTATCAAAAGATTGACACTAGTTTAAGTCTGATTTCAAAGTGAAATTAATTCCAACAACCACTATTGGATTTAATGGTAAAAATATAATCTAATATAACTTTAAAACCAATTCAAAAGATAATATAATCATATAAATAAATTAGATTAAAAAGAGGTTTGGAATTAAAATACAACATTTTACACTATTCATTAAAAAAATGAACTTTATCGGAAAGATACCAAAAATTTACACAAAGTAAATTTTGATGTCACGATTCTTAATAAGAGTTTTATTTGGTCCAATATAATGTATAAGAGTTAACAAAACTATATTTAATGACGGTTCACCATCAAAAGGCGATAAGTGAACCTTAAGTGAAAACTATGGCATATACGCCTAAAATTGAATTCTTTCCGTATTTTAAGCCTTTATCTTTTATTGGATAAATGTAAAAACATTTAAAAACATATATAATCATATTTTAGTGGTTTCTATCCATTCTTTCCAATACAACGGTGACATGTTAACTACCATTTAAAATAATATTATTTTATTATTAGAGTGCAACGTAAGATTCCCAAGAAACTCGTTATTGCGTGTTGGGTACGCCAACGAGCATAGCGTCCCCTTTAAAGTAATATTAATATTTTATTCAAAAATATGGATAAATATAAAAATTTCATATTCTTTATTTACCTGGGGTGTTACAGTAGGTCTTAGATTTTACATTATCTTTCCATTTTATTTAAATCGTTAAATAATGAGGTCATCGCTGCATCATAATGATGTCATAAATAATTTAATTTATTTAATGTCTAAAAATTATAAAAAAATACTATGATGTAGGAAATCTTTTTATCTTTCCAATTAATATTTATAGTCCAAAATATAATTTATGTAGACAAAATTAAAAATATTTTAGTTAGGTGATACCTTCTTTGTTACATTTAACATTCTTTAAAAATAAAAAGATAAAAAGTCACTTCCTCACAAAAGTGATTCCATGGGGCCCCCAAGTTTGGAACAAGGAATCCCATGGTCGGCCATGAGACAACCAGTATCCTTAGGACACATGTTGTGTTCATTTTTCTTTATTATGATATTATTTTATTATCTTTAACTACCTGATTACTCATTAATCAAGATAATTAATGATAATTACCTTCGTTACTATTCATAATGTCCAAAAAAAAAGAGTCTTAATTACTTAATTTGGACCTTATAACTCCAAATATGTAATCCATTTTACCAAATTCCAAACACATAAATTGCAATAATTAATTTAAAAAACATCCCGTTGTGAAAACAAATAGCGGGTTTTTTGGAAACAATATTTATGAAATGTTTGGCACTTGTTTATGCATAATTCCAAAGTGAAATTAATCCCAATGACCATCATTTAATTACATGGTAAAAATATATTCTAATTACACTTTAAAACAAATTAAAAAGATAATATAACCATATAATTAAATTATATGAAAAAGCAGTTTTGATTTAAAATACAGTATTTTTCACTATTCATTGAAAAATGAACATTGTCAGAAAAATACCAAAAATTACCCCAAGGTAAATTTCAATGTCCCAATAATAAATAATATATTTATTTTGAAAAATATATCTTATAAAATTGTCAAAAGTTTGATTTTAAAAAAATGTTTTGCCATCAAAATGTTGTAAAACAATCTTTTAAAAATACTAGTATATTCAATGCTTAATATGGGATTCATTTGTATTTTAAGCCTCTAGAATTTATTGGATAAAAGTAAAAACATTTACCAAACATATATAATGATATTTTAGTTATTTTTATTCATTACTGATAATACAACGACTATGTGTTAACTACCATTTAAAATAATATTACTTTATTATTAGAGTGCAACGTATGATTTCAAAGGAACTCATTGCTGGGTATTGGGTTAGACATCGAGCATAGCGTTCCCTTTAAATTAATATTGAAATTTTATTCACAAATAGGGATAAATATAAAAATGTCATATTCTTTATTTACCTGGGGTGTTACATAATCAACCTCAAATAATGGGGTGGTAAATGTGTGATATTGAAACCAAATAATATCCAAGATGATACTTTATAGAAGTAGTATGTATTCAAGAATAATGTGCAAATTGTTTCATTACCCATGATTAATGGTGCATCTCTTAGATGAAAAAACATATGGGATTTCATTAACAATCCACATTTGTTGTGTAATAAAATGGATTAATGTTTATTAATACATTTGTGTGTTAATGCCCTATATCTACTGTAGGATATCATTGAGGCAAAGGGATAAACATAGAGAAATAGGACCCAATATAAAAATCTATTTTTTTTGGAAAAATGGAACTTATTGATGGTGCACTAGTACCTAGTGCCAAAATTATATAATAATTGGGTTGTATATGTATGAAAATAGACACCCAGTGGCCATTAGTCAGGTACCAATTGAGGAACCATGTATGTGTTGAGGAGACTGAGTACCCATTTTATTTTTCTTAAATTTAATTTAAAAAAATTATCAAAATATATTTTTTATTTAATAGAAATTATAATCTCACCCATAATCCCATTTATTTAGATAATAATGAATAGACCACCCCCTCTTGAATTTAAATTCCTCTAACCATTAAATATGATATTATTGTTCTCCAATCAATTCAAAGTCTTACAGGGATATCATTACTACTAAGATTAATCATTCTTCTCCTTTTATTATTGATCATAGTCCCTAAATGTTTATTATTCATGTAAAATAATTATTTTTTAAAATAATTTTTATATTATATTTAAAAATAAATTTTTTGACATTCTCCAAAAAACTGATGAGTGATTTTCCACTACATCAAAGAATTTTTTTCTCTCTACATTCTCATTAATTTATTATTTTATTTGTATATTATGGGAATAGTTTATAGAGTAAGTGTGAAAATTCTGATTGGATATTAAAGTTGAATTTATCATTTATAAAGTGTTATATAAGAATTATTAGTTCTTTAACCTATCTTATGAGAGTTTTAAAACAATTCCATTGTCATAGACGGTCACTAGCATTATGTAAACTATGTAGAATCTGGAATGTGGAACATAATGATATGTTTTTCTTGATATATTATTAAATAATTTACCATTACATGTTACCATAAGTATTATTTATATTTATATATTTTTTTATGGGGTATAACATGGGATTAGCCTCAGATAGGATTGTTAATAAGAAATGGGGTTTTTAATAGAAAATAACTAAATTGTATAATTTGAGGGTGATTTTGATAGAATTTTAATCCATGAAATTAGTTTTATATTCAAATTATTAATATGAATTGTTTAAAATGTTTAGGTGTTATGGAAGGTGCTTCTGTAAAAAATGACTATTTATGAATGATTTGTTTTTTAAGGATGTTTTTTCTCAAGTGGGTTTGGTGTAATATCAACCATGGTTATTATAGTTATATTCTTTGTGTGTAATTCCATGATAAATTATCATTATTATATGGGTTAATTTTAATTTCAAACACGAATATTTTATATATAGGTTAGGTTTAATGCAAAAAAGAATCAATTTTTTAATGTGACATTTGCGTAATATTATAATGAACCAACCCTGAATACCCTCCCAAACTGGAACCCTAACCGATCTGTAACATACCCAATGGGAATTTTTGATCACCATGGGCTGGAAACTAGAACATGAGAATTATGAAAACATTCATATGAAATGATTTATCCCAATATAAATATATTAACATATAATATATATATATATATATATTAAATGAAATAATAGTGGATGAATTATAAAAAGATATATATTCCTTGACAAAAAAACAACATAAGTGATGGAACTCAAAAAGAAAGAATAACCCAGAGTAAAAGTATACTAGAAAACAAAAAACAAAATATAAATTTACTAATCAATGTGATAATGTGGGAAATTTCCCACCATCTCACCACCAGTTACCCATACAAATATGAAAAAAAACATAGTACCTCATTATGATGCCATGCATTTTCCTATATCAAAATACATATCTATGTCTACACACTACCAAAGTGGTGTGTAGGCTGTGAGATAAATAGACATAGTAGAATCAATCCAACATGTTATATATCATGTCTTTGTATAATAATATGAACATTATCAAAATTATAGAAAACAATGAATAATAATTAGTTAAATGGTTTTTATGTAGAAAATAATTATTAAACATTACCTTATCTATATAGTTGTAAAAACTCTTGTTAAAACAATTTTACTTCATATCACATATAGGTAGTTAGGTAATCATAGAAAAATATTACAATCCAATGAACATGAAAATCTATCTAAGGATCACTATATGACATGACAACTAGAAAACTCATATTCAAGCACATGAAATCACAAAAATCAATCACCTAGAAATATACATCAAATCATGGGAGAAAGTGAATAACCAAGTAAGTAAACCTCCAAACACTATCTAACAATTCCCTGTGACACTTTTTATAAGGAGTAGAGGAACATTCCTTGAATAAACCCCCTATTAATCACAACATAAAAGGGTTATTGTTATACCTTTTATCTAAGGACTCATGTATTTTAATGTTCTACCTTTCCAAAATAATTTCATTAAAAGTATTCATTGAAAACAATTTCATTAATCAATGTAAAATTTATTTTAAACCAACTTTTATTTAACCAAAACAAGGAGATATTGTTTCTTCTAAAAAAACTATTTCTTCACATAGATATTAAAAAACAATTCCATTTAATTAACAAAAAATTCAAAAAATAGACTATAAAATATTTATCTCAGATATGATATATATAGAATAACCCACCTCAACTCAGGCTATACATGCATGATATAGGATCCACTACACAAGAATGAAAGAAAATAAAACAATGGAGGCACACAAAAAAATTCTCAAATCATAGAATATATTCAATATGAAAAACATAAGGTAGTGAGAGAAAGTCACCTCAATCCCCAAAGAACACACACCTGCCACACTAAATCCCACAATAGGTCAATCCCTAAAAGAAAATTCTAAAAAATATCTTGAAAGGATCAAATAAAAATCCACCACATTACTGAAAAATCAGAAAATGAATCTCCTCTACATTACTCTGACCATAGAAAATAAAAAGGCAGAATGGCCACTTCCATGTGAGAAGTGATAGAACATAGAAAGAGATTAATTATAAAATGAAATGATATGTAAGGAGAGAAGACACCCATAATCACACCTGAAATCACCTTGGGTTTTAGGGATAAACCTATGTATATAATAAAAGAAAAATTAGATGTGATATGTATCTAAAATCTTATGGGGTGTAGGATTAGCCACATAGACCCCTAGTTTATGTCATAAATATCTCATAACACATATACACTAAAAACAAATCACTTTTAGTTAAATTTATCCTGATAGATGATTTTATGGCATAAAAATGTGTCTTAAAAATAATAGATATTTTTTTGGAGAAATGTTGTTTTAAGGATTAAAATATTGTTGTTCTATAAAGTATTTTCACTATGTGTTCCCATTGAAAAATTTATGCCATAAATGTGTCTTAGAAAATAATATGGTCTAGCATACAGTACCAAAACCAGATTCTCCATGAACTCTCAAAAACATTTTTAAGAACTCAAAACCTAAAATCATAGTCTTAAACACATGAACATCCCTACCATGAAATAAATGATTTTTAAAATGTCCTAACTATATTACCTTCCTTCTCTAGGAAGTCATATGGATGAATTGTGATCCATTAATAGGTGAGGCCACTCCTCTATTCACCAAAAATACAATTATCCAAGTCTTGTGAGAATTCAATGTATTATTCTATAATACTGTGATCAATTTAATTAAATTCACACACAATACATACACATGATAATCCAATATTTCAACTAGTTTCTCCACGAAAAAGTGTCTGGATTTATCTCTATATCTTAGAATCTCAATACATGAGATAAAACAGGATGGTACCTACTAATTTTAGATATGTAGAATACATCATGAATACACCCAAATAATTTATCCATGACAACCGATATATAACCTAGTCAAAGAACTCAGAAATATCAAAAGGTCCACTATATCTCAGATAAATGATTCCATGTTTCCCAAGATGATGATGACATAATGATGGATATACATTAAAAACCTTAGTAACCTATTGAAAACCCAAAAGGATGACGTCGATGATCTTCATAAGATTTATACTAATGCTACAATATAACTAGAAATTCATGTATATCATGAATCCTTTTTAATGTTTCTTAAATGATACTATGTCCCCCCAAAGAGGCCTCAAACACCCATTCCCATTAAAGAGGTGATTTTCACATGTTACCATACAAGTACATAATGGGAACAAGTCTAATTGATAACTGAAAAATATTTTTTTATTAAATAATATGTAGTCCCAAATGACTTCCCAATGATCTAACAAAATCTAGGTTGTAAGATCATATTGTTTCCTCAAAGACCTGAATAGCTTGCTTCAAATTAGTGTCCACCATTGGATGGAAAGATATACTGAATCATACATCATTCTTCATCTTCTCTTGAATACTCTTATGGAATCTAGAAGTAAACCTAAAATACCTATCTATTAAAATAAAAGAGGAAACCCTATGTAACTCCACAATAACCTATATTTACAACTTACCCAGATCATTAACATTTGTTGATTCCCTAATGGGAATAAAAAGGGAAGATTTCATCAACCAATTGACCAACTCCTAGATATATTCTTCTCTCATGGTTACTATGGTAATAAAAAAAACATAACATGGACTCATTGTCTCATTTCAAAGATTGAATTAGAAAATGATGGAAAAAATAGAAGGTTTAGGATTATTTTCCATTATCTTATAGGCAGCTTAATAGTAAGAAACATAATATAAAATTTTGGGCTTCATACCTGGACACCAAAAGCATAGGCTCATGTCATTATAAATCTCCATAGTACATAGATAAATAACCAATGAATAATTATTGTAGTTAAAAAGAATAAACACCCCAAGGATGATGGGATATAAAACTGATCCCTAAAAAGGATAATAACATATAAACGTAGAGGTAAACTCGAAATGGTCACCATAATAATATAGTATTTTTTAAATCCCCCTAAATTCATAATCCAGATTCCGACCTAGAAGAATGGACTCATAGAGAGACCATTATAACTAAAAATTGGCTCAAATCATATATAAACTTTACTCCTAAGAATCCAGGTGCCAATGGGTGAGGAATCCCATCATGTTTAACTATTCATTCAACAGAATGATATCTTGCGATGGGACATTCCTTCTTAGACATTTAACAACTGCCTTACGCATCCTCAAGGTTTAACCCATTTCCAAATCTACCATCAAAAGGTATTCCAATAACAGCTTACTTTTGAGGATCATGTCCTTATGGGAAAAAAATATAACTCAATCTCTTAAGGTTTAGAATATCCTTGATACTCCCACTAAAATGATATTTCCATCTACGCATAAGATCATAAATAACCATGGAAAGATCCAAATCATGAGTGGATTAATTATTTTCATGTGGATAAAGCGGACGAGGACCATACGACAAAACCTAATCATCTTATGTAATAAGACATCACAAACTAGAACTAGAAGTATCACATACCCCTTACAAAGATCTGCTAAGATAAAAACATATGTCTTTGTAAGAATTTGTTTCAACTAATTGAATGCGGTCTGTCAATTTCCATCCCATATGAATTTTACCCATTTCCTAGTAAGAGTATTCAAAGGTGATGCTTAATTTAAAATGTCCTTGAAAACCATTGATAGCATCCAGTAAAACTGAGGAAGATTAGTATCTAAAAAACATTCCTTGGCTCTTCACATGATAAGAAAACATTAAAATTCTATAGATCAACCACTAAACAAATATCAGAAATAAATTTCCCTATGAACATTAATTCTTCAATCCAGATTCCAAATTTCAAAATATTTCTATAAAGAAGTCAATTTCTCAAAATATCCACAACCTCATTTAAATAGTCTGTGTTATCACTGTTAAATATAAAATAAACCATACCATCATTTATTAAAACTAAAAAAGTTTCTAGATAATGATATAATGTATGATTTTTAAACTCTATAAAAATATTGTATAATTAGTTAATATAAAAAATATGTCATGATATTTATTATGGAAATAACAACTACTGAAGTCATTATTTATAATATCAAACTCCCAATCTCTGATCTAATGATGACCTGACAGGTGATGGAATTTAGAAAATGAATTTCCCCCTTTTTTGAAACTTATTATTGAATTTTTGTTACAATGTGTCAATATGTGTATGATATAGAAACAATCAATTTTAATACATTATTATTAAATTATTTTATAGAATACATAATAAATTACGAAAATAGATTCACAAATAAATTATTAGTTTAGTGCCTCTGAAAAAATGGAATCATTAACACTGGTGAATATGTGAGCTATATTCTGGTAACTCTGCAAACATAAACACTATGAAAGATATATCATCATATTTTTTCTAAATGTTTTTAAAAGTGTCTAAAATTATATGTATTATTTTTTATGGTAGGATATAAAAATAATTTCATTATAAAAAACATTATTTTCAAACATATAATGACTTTAATAAAAATATTTGTTCAGTTGTCAATATGTTGTAATTATATTATACCATTGTAATTAATAAAAAATAGTTAATTTTATTTATATTACTATGTTTTATGGATATGTTTTAACTATATCATTTTTTTAATTATAATAATATAATATCGTTTCATAAAAACTTAGTGTTGTGTGTAATGAAATCCATGACAATGTTACATATAATGAAAGATTATCATGGTGTAGAGTATAAAATAATGTTTGAATTATTTTATCATTTAATACCTGACATCAAATAAAATTAATTTATAGGTAAAAAATTCATAAAATGTCTTGGTGTTACATCCTACCCACCATTAAATGAATTTCACCCTCTAAATTTTCCATTCTGATATAATCAAATAGGGTTAATCTTACCATGTAATATACTCATGATCCCGCAAAAATTCCTTTGACTGGTTTTTTCTCGAAACAGTAATGAATATATGGGATTTCATATTTCAAAGATCATTCTATGTATGATCGAAAATTTCAACTAGTTTTTCCTTATAAGAAAGATTATACATCATTGATATGAACATTGAGTTCAATACATGTAAAGGTTCAAGTAATTTCTTCCTCAAGAGATATATATGGAACACATAATGGACATGAGAATGATTTTGGGGAAGTTACAAGAAATAGGATACCATTCCAATAAGATCAATAATTTCAATGGGACCAATATACCAAGGGATTAGTTTCCATTTATTCTTGAGTCTCATAACCTTCTTCTAAGGAGATATTTGTAGAAAACCCATCCTTATAACATCAAATTATATTTCATGATGATGGTAATCAGTATAAATTTTATATATACATTGATATTACTTGATATTTTATTCAATGGTTCTAACATTCTCATCAATTTCATCAGCTTTCTCAGGTCCCAATAGATTTATTTCTCAAACATCATCCAAAAAAATTAGATATCTATATTTCATCTAATAGATTGATTCATATAGAGCCATTTAAATGCTTTATTGAAAAATATTATTTCAAGAAAACACAAATATATAATGGTGTTTATCCCAACCACTTTTGAAATCCCATGAAAATGTTCTGAATGTATCCTCTAGGGTTTGAATTGTTCTTATATACTAACCATCCTTTTGAAGATGATAAGAAGTGATGAAACTCAATTTGGTATCAAGAGATTTTTATAGAATCTGTAATAAAATTAATGTAAACATTATATCCTAATAAGATATAATGCAATGATCTACTCAAGTAAAACATACGACTTATTTAATGTATATCCTAAAAAATATTATCTAGAGAGAAATCTAATAAGATAGTAATGAAGTTTTCTATAATAGTAAAAAAATACAATACAATAAATATATCATTAAACCCTTTAGATGTTTTTGGTAGTAAAATGATAAAATCCATAGTGGTGTTATCCAATTTCCATTTTTGTATGGGTAATGTGTGAAAAATCTCATAACACTTTTGTCTTTTATCTTTAACTTTCTGGCATACCAATAACCGATATTCAAACCTTATGATATCAGATCTAACAATCCTATATGTTTCATATTCAAATCGTTTTGTATGAATATATATTCCATAATTTTATTATCAATATATATATATATATATGTCACACTTTCTTTATTATGATAAAACTACCAAATCATTAATTCCAAAATTTACACTCCTAACTCTAAATCCTAAGTCGGGAAATTTTTTCTCATGATTCAAATTTTTTTTGAGGCATAATCTACAACAATGTTTTTCTATAAGAACACATCCCAATACATTCATTAATGTATCACTAAAGATTAAAAACATTATACATTACAACGTAATGTAAGAATAGATTCAATGACTAAACTTCTCTCCAGTTCCTTGAAATTTTCCCCACATTCATTAGTCCATAGAAACTTGGAACCATTATGGGTAAACATGGTCATAATATTAGATATTCATGATAAATCCTCCATGAAATGTTGATAACATTCTATTAAATCATGAAATATATTGTTCTCATTCACCATGGTCGATCTATCATATCATTAAATAACCTTAATTAATAATTGAACTACTATTATAGCCTTTCTAGATTTTATATTACCATAAAATGAATCTTATTGCAGCCAATATACAATAGTTGTAAATTTTTCATAAAGTTTCTATTTACATAGGGTTTTAAAAAAATTTATTAGGTGGCCTTCATGATTTCCTTTCTCTTTGAATAGATGCAGATATCTTGTATAATTACTAGCACAATTTGATTGAGGTAATCTAGAAGGTCTCTATTCATTAAATTGATGAATATAATAGGGGAATTAGTAAGACCAAAAGGCATCATTATATATTCATAGTGTCCATACCTTGTACAGAATTAAATCTTGGGTATATCCTCTTTCTTGAACTTCAGTTGATGATATATATAATGAAGATCAATACTAGAAAAGTATTGAAATCCAAGTTGTTGGTCAAGAAATTCATCAATACAGGGAATATGATACTTCTTCTTGATCATGATCATATTTAACTCTTGGTAATAAATATAGAGTCACATTAACCCATATATCCTTTTTTACAAATAGAATATATGAACTCAAATGTGTCATAGTTAACCAAATTAATCCCTTGTAATTTTTTTCAAGGAGTTTCTTCAGAAATTCTATCAAATCAATTGGGGAAATTATATTGGGAGTCATTGAAATTGTTTTCTATCCAAGAATGAGTTATATCAAGAACATAACATCATGTTCTGGTGTAAGGTTCAGCTACTCATCCAAAAATACAACCAAAAACTCCCAAACAATATGTATATCATCGATTTTAATATTCTTCCTTAACTACTGAGAGAAACATGCCTTCTAAATGGGGATTAATACACATACACAAGATTTAATATCTATAGTATTTTTATAAATATCATAACATTGATAGAAAATCATAGGTTGGTTTCAAATATAAAATTTTACATTCCTTCCTCGACAATTTATATGGGATTTATGAAGAGAAATATAATCTTTTCCCCAGATAACATCTTATTCAACCAGAGGGATAATGAAATGATTTTTAAGAAGTAAATTCCAAAAAAAATTCAAACATATAGAAATCATATATGAGAGATGATATTATCATACTTAAATTGATTTGTACTACTACTTCCACATCAAATAATTTTGGTGTAATCTTAACACCCTTATAAAATTATTTAGATTTGAAAGAATGGTTAAATACCTAATCAAATAAGACAATAGTAGTTCTAGATTGGATGGTATGTGTATCTTTCACCATTTCATTGTCTTGAACCTCATATTAAACTACAATCACATGATTTTTCCCCATGCCCCTTGGCTTAAGAGGTTGATGTCATCGATCATCATCAGTAACCCTTTGGTTTGGTAATTAGTTAGAATAATATCAATTCTCCCTACACTTGTATAACTAATGTGTGATAGGATCAATTTGGGAAGTTTTCTCTTCATTTGCATTGTTAGAAAATTATTCCTATCACATCAGTAATCAAATGCCTAATGAAATTCCCTTCAACACTCAAAAATTTTATTATACCCATTATGAAAATTTTCTCAAATATTTATTCCACACATATATCATAAAGTAATTATTTTCTTCTTCTCTTCATGGATTTTATATTTTACATTGAACTCCATCTTTATTTTTTTCAATACCATAATATTGATATATAATTATAAACTAAATTTCAACCTTGATATAAAATGACACAATATTTTCATATCTACAAAAGTCACTTATGACCAATGCCATTATGATACTTTAATTTATTTCAATTATTTCCCTACATACATTAATTTTGGGTTGGATGATAATACCCAAATATTACATCACATGTCTTGTAATATTAGTCTTGTCAGTACCAACATATTCATCATCCCTTTTCATTAACTTAATGAACTCTTTAAACATATTTGTATGGAGAATATAAGGAAGTTACATATAGAAAAATATGTTAAAGAACTCATCCCAATCCCTTGATTCATTTCATCTTTCCTTCTCATAGTATTGATTAGTGTCCACCACTGGTAATATTCACCTTTTAACTAATAAATGACCATAATGATCGTACCATGTTTTAAATACTGGAGAATGGAGAATATATTTTTAGTGGTTTTGGACTATTTTTTAGAAACAATTGGATCAAAATACCCACTAATTTAATGTTTTTTGTTTCCTCACAAAGGACTAAAAAACATTCTTCCCTCTATTTCTCATTTGGATGATCATCATGATTCATGTCTTGATAAATTTGGATGAGTATAACATTGAAATTTTTAACTCTAGCTCCAATAGAATTAAAATTAAATAGATAATAATTGTTTCATATTCTATTAAAATCACTATTAACCTGGTTCCTTCAAATTCCAACTATTTACTTAGACCAAAGAATAAGTTAATAAATAGTTAACATAGTTAGGAAATAAATAATCATGAAAAACCACTTATAGGATGTCTAAATTGTTACACCTTCCCTAATCTATGACCCCTTTTTCTATCCGAGGATATTCATATCCAACATATATTTAAATTATTCATGATATTTCATGAAGAGTATTTTTAATTTTCATATCATATCTTTTAAGTGTTGTAATCTAGGTGTGTAGCATGTGATACTGTTGTGCACTAGTTCCCAATATTTTCTAAAACAATTTGGTGTTCTTGGGGATGTATGCCCAATTTACATATATTTTAGAGGCACATCAACATGTAGTATCATTATGGGAATTTATTTCTATGAAACCACTCACTATATCCTTTACCCAAATTCTAGGACACTTTTCAAAACTTTTCCTTATCCTTAGACTTATCCTTAGACATGTACTTAGGATTATTATTATGGTATTATCATCCTCATTTCCAAAGGATAGATATTTATTTTCTCTAAAACCAAATTTATAGACCCTAAATTTTCATTCATTAATAATATATCATTTTTTTGGAAAACATAATTCATTAAAAAAATAGATACCCAATGATCATATTAGTTTAGTGGATTGGGAAACATGGAAAAAGAAAAACAAGTAAAAAATGGAGAAACATTATATCTAAATAGGTTCTTCATGAATTGAACCCTTCTTAGACACATTATAAATAATACATATCTCCATAACCTTGGTAAATGGAACATAAAATTGGGTGATCTCAAATGCTCGGTTAGGGTTAAAAAGGGATATATGTAAGAATAATCATTGCAATAAGGGCATGAGAATGTGATTATAACATTAGATTATCACACCCTATATATCAATGATCATAAAAATTAACCATAGAATAATGATTGGATGTTATTGTGAAATTAATCATAAGTGAATAAATAGCATAAGATATAAATGAATAACACATGATTAAGATATGAAGTTGAGGTAGGGACATAAGAATATAATATGATTTTCATATAAGAAAAAGAATCATTTTTAATTCCATATTAGTATTATGGTTTCACTCCTCATACTATCTTGGTAGTAATGGTTCACTCTCATTTTTATATTATTAGTCAAGTTTCACTTCTATGGTCATCTTAGCGGACAATGTTATTTACTTAACCAAGTTAACTCACTATTTCAATCATGTATATCCCATAAGATATATATCTCAACCCATTTCATTATAGGGAGATAAAGGTACAACCGATGTCATAATTAAATCATACATACATGTTCCACAAGATCATAAACAATCATATCATAACCCATGAAATGAAATGGTTATCATAGAAATGAAATCATATCATAACCTGTGAAAAATAGAAAATATTCATAATCAATTCATTGAATAATAACCCCTGAAATACTGTGGTTTTCATAAGAATATATCCCATGAATGGGAAACGAGTTTCATAAATATATAACCCGTGAAAGAGAAACATATTTCATGAACATCATTCTATCAAAACATAAACCATTTAGTGAAATAATATGAATGAAAAAATGGGATCATTTTTCAAAAAGGAATGATTAACACCAAAGGATGTAATATTACATGGACAATAATTTGGAAAGATCCATTAAAAATATTTACTGTTGAAAATATCTTTTCTTCACTAATTTTTTTAAATTATAAAACATTTTTGAAAACCTTTTTATTTAAAAATATATTTAAATACTTATAAATGATGATTGAAAAACCAGAAAATATTTTAAAATATTTTTTCCATGAATAAAATATAAATAGATATTTTTTAATAAATTTTGAAAATCATTTTTGAAAAAATTATTTTTTGAATGAAACATATTTCTGTTGGAAGAAAGAAATGAGGTCCAAATTTCATTAAAAATATTTCATTAATATTAATTACTACCAAATTGTGGAAAATTGATTACAATACATGATGGTATCCTGAAAACACATTGGATAATAAAATTTATTAATTTTCTTGATATTTGGATTATAGTATTTTATTAATGAAATCATAATAAAAAATAATTTCGATAAAGAATGAGATTGTGGCAATAAACTCTTAACACATGGTAACATTGAATAATACTTCCAATTTAAGAAAATGAAATTAAATGAAGTTTAAAATTCCATTAAAATAATTAGATTGATGAAATAACATGTCAATGTATTTTTTATACACCTCGTAGAAGAATATGGGTGTATAATATCACATGTGTCTCAAAGAAGGAAAACTAAGACAAAACTACATTACCAATTTGGTAAATTTATAAAAATAATACTCATGAAATTGAGTTGATAAAAAGATATGTAAATAAACCTAAATTTAAGGATAATAATAATATAATATATTTATGGTAATTATATACACCACACAAATGAAATGTTTGGTAAATAAGGATTAAATCTCAAAAAAATGTGTGATGAGAAAACCCTTTCATTATGACTTGACATTCATAGTACTCATTTAAAAATCATATATAATAAATGTAAGATTGTTATAAATATACCATACAACCAAATTATTATATACAATACCATATAATATTTTATTACATCTTTATGTTACCTGTTTATTAACAATTCCATCTTAATGTTTTGTTTTGAGTAATATATGTTTTTTTATATGTCGTGCATTTTTATTCTTGATCATATTACATAGATCATGATATTTTTTTTTCATAATGTAAAAAATAATACAAATATCATAAAATTTAAGAATATAAATATTAATAGAAATATATAAAAGTTATAAATAGAAAATTAAGTACATCGTTCATGGAAATGGTAAGCCTTACATAAGGATGAATGATGATTCCATTTTATTATCATTTTTAAAAAATAAAGTAATGAAATATATATATATATACTATAATTCCACTATTTTTATAATTTCATATATATATATATATATCATATTATTTTACTAAACCCATCCTAAATAAATTCCTTGTATTTTGTGAACGAATCACATCTCTTTGAGGATGTTTTCGTCCACACGTCAACAAATGAAGTTACCATATTTACACAAAATGAAATGCATTAAAGTATTTATTTTATGAAAATTATAGAAGCATAAATACAGAATAAATATCATATATATCATATGAAATATAATATCTATCATATTTTTCAAACATGATTGCTGTTAAAATAAAAAAAATATATCATTTGATGAAAGGGTGTGAATGTGTAGGTTGATCACCTTTAATGAAAACAAATCAATTTATTTATGATATATATTTTATAATATAATATTGTCATAAGAATAATTTAGGGTGTTTATAGTGAAAATAAAACAAAAGGACATGTGTAAGGAGGTTACCCCTTCATTGGGTAACTTCTCTTGGTCTGCATAAAAGGGATTATTGGATGGATTTATGGAAAAAGGTATGGATATAGGATGAATTTATTGATGTTTTTAGTATATTCTGGAAGTTTTTTGGTGATCCAAATGGATTTATAGGTGTTATGATGTTTGTGTGGGGGGTGTATGACTGCCATTTTATAGTGGAAATGGGGTGGCATTCTGGTAAATATAAAAAGGTAAACAATATTGAACGATATACCTTAAAAAATGTGCCTCCAATAGTTTTAGATTTTTGAGACATGATTTTACTTGTTCAAAATAAGTCCAGAAAATGTATTTTTGACCATAATGTAGGTTATTTGGACCATTATGATTAAAGTTTAACAATTAAGTAAACCCATTTTTACCTTAGTCATTGTAATTAATTTTAATTACTTTAATTACTATTTTGAACCAAAAAATAGTTAAACTTATTATAAATTATAATTTTTTTGATTAAAAATATTTAATCCTTGTTACCAAATTACAATGATGGAACTGGTTTAAATTAATTTTAAATAATCATACAGACATATCATGGGAGTTGGTTTTTATGTTAAAATAATCAAAATTTATAATTGTTATTATATCTCATTCAAATTTGAAATTGGTTACGGTGACTTAAATTTGATTAAATAATATTTTAATGATCTAATTATATGTTCAAACCAAATTAAAATTTAATTTTTCCATATAAATAAATTAGAAAAACAATAATATTTGAATTAAAATTCTATATTTTTCACTCTTTATCCAAAAAATGAGGGATTTAAGAAAAAATAAAAAATATCACTGTAAGAGAATTTTTAAATTTTGAATACATAAATGAATTTTATTTAATAAAACATAATTTTTTAAATTTCTTAAAATTAAATCAATTTTTTTCATAAAATTACATAAAAATCTATTCATTTAAGAAAATTTATTTTCAATCATATGAATACATTACCATGAAGTATATGTTTTATTATCAAATTTGTAATATATATAAATATTATAAATAAAAAAATGTAGTTATTACTATTTATATTACTATATTTAATGGATATTTTATAACTATCTCATTTAAATAATTATAATTATGAAATTTTATCTCATATAAACTCATTATTGCATGTAACACAAGGTAAGTTAGAGTTATTTGGATCACATGCTTATAATTGTGTATAGGATAATGAATGTTTGAATTAATATATTATTTAAGAGAAGACATCAAATAAAATTAATTTATAAAAAAATGTTTATTAAAACATGGTGTGTTTTATATGATGTGATGATTCATAGAGTATTTCAAGGTATACCATGGTGATGACTAGAGAATTATTATGGATTGTTATAAAGGAATTTTGATTTCATAGATGTTCAATTCTTCTTTATATGGAATTGGATGTCAAACAAGGATATTTTTTCTTTGAAGTTTTATTATTATTATTTTGTGACGATCTTCAATGCCAATGACATGAGTAACGATGGACACATTGTTTTTCACAAGTGAAAAAGATGGGAAGAACATTGAATTTTTTAATTGAGTATTGAAGATAGTAACACTGCATTTGATTATGAGTTCATATGGGTTTGGGGAAAATTTAATTTCTAATTTTTATTTACAATATTTATTTTTATATAATCATAATATTAATAAATAAGGTTTAGAGCACAAGTGTCCTAGTCTAGCCACAACCAAGGAATTAGGGGGACCCTAAGGTTAACCATGCCCATTGGAGGCCAACATGATCCAAAATTTAGGATTTTGTGCCATGTGTAAGCCCCATGTAAGAAGTCCCACGTATAGATCCCGTAGAGCATGGGTCTACAGGCATGGTTGTGATGGGTCATGTAACCCATTAATGAGTGTGGGAGACACCACCGTGTGGGGAGGCACAGAGGTACGAGATTGGGGAATTATGGACACAACTGGTGGCCATTGATTGATAAAAATATAGTCCCTTAGCATATCCATTTCAATATGGGATGAAATCATGTGGGTACAATTCAATTGTTTCATAAAAAATCAAATAGAATGTAAGTCACCTGATTTTATGTCCATGTTCCAATGTGAGCTATCTAATCCCCCTAGGGATCTCATCTTCTTTCTTTCAATTATTCCTTCACTCATGAATCCCTAATGAACAAGGGGTCCATTCCAGCTTAAAAAGATCTATTGACTACCATGTAAAAGCTTTAATGACACTTAGGGTGGTCTCAAAATCAACAAATGTAAATTTCTACAATGTAATGATATTATTTGTGATAAAGATTTATTATTTCAGAACTACATATGGATATTTTAGTTTATAGTTGAAGATTGTTGGTGACGAAAAACAATATGATAAACGAACCTAAGTGACATGGTTTTAAAGTTTCATAGTATTTACTCGTGAATTATCATTGTAGATAGTAACTCAGGGTGATGCTCCTTTAGGTAAAATGGTTTGTGATGAAATACATTCTTGGTTATCATGTTTCTCACAGTGATGTCCCTGTGTAGAAAACAATATGGATGAGATATTGGTTCAGGGTGAATAAAATTGTATATATCTTTACTATAAATTATTTTTGGATGAAAAATACTTTTATGGAGATGAGTATTTTCATGACTTCAAAGGTTTCATGCAATGAAGAATTATGGATGGGGATTAATACATGCAATATGATGTGTTTTTAAATGATTTTTTTGAAGATAGTGGTTCATGGATGAAGTGATTTGAAGATGAGGTGTATCCAAGAATCTTCTAAATATCTAATGAACCACTTAAAATGGAAGGACATGTTCATAGTGTTGTCGTTTGATAACTGAAAAAAAATAATTTTTGAATGTTTTTCTATAAATATCATATTGATTATAAGATGAATGGGTATTGTACATATGTGATAGATGTTTTCAGAATTAAAGTGATGTTTCCAATGGAATGTAAGCTCAATGTAGAGAAGTTTATTATAAAACTATTTTCCCTCATAGTGTTGAGATATTTCACAGGAAGTAAAAAAAATTTATTTGTAGACAGTATGTGATAGTAGATCTGAATATAGATATCAGTTAGCAAAGTAGTGAATTTTTGTGGAGTATGTTTTCCAAAAGAAATATAATTTATGCCTAAATTATATTATGAACATAATTATAATTTTGAAAACTAAATAAGAATAATATAATTGATAAATCAAAGGAAAAATATTTTAGGAAGACCCTATTTATTGTAATTATTCATTTTGTGGGACCGTAATATTTTATTTATCATCAAGGATCAAAAGAAAATATTTCAATTAGTTATTGTACAAATACATAAAATTTAAATTTTTTATTTCTTATGTTGTTGTGTTACCATTTTTGTATCCAAGAAGTTTACAACTGTTATTCTAGTGGTACTCTTTTCTTGTGAATAAATGTATATTGTAACATCCAATGAGTAGAGTGGATAATATATTATTAGGGATTCTAATCAATCACTACAAGGATTATGATCATTTTAAATTTGATAAATGTAAGAATATTGAATTCTTATGCCATTATATTTTATTACATTTAACAGTGGTAGATTTTTCTTAAGATTGGATTAGCTTATAACATGTCAACAAATATTAAATCCAAAATAATAGAAATTTATCAAAATCACCATAGATTCACCCCACCCCATCTCAAAAGTGAAACTCCTCATGGGTACCTTAATTGGTATAAGAGGACCTGAATCACTATATCAGGATCCTATTAGTATTTGAGATGGATAATCTTAAATATTTTAATAGGGGTGTTCTTACATATAATGGTAAGAACTTTCAAATTTGGATGAATAAGATGTTGACCTATTTATATCTACTTCCCTTGAAGTTAATTTTGATGTTAATTTGGGCTAACTACATAGACAAAGAAAATAATTATGAATGTTTATAAAAAACTTCAAAATTCTATTTTGATAACTATATCTGAAAATGTTAAAAGAAATATTATGGGACTCAAAAGATCCAATGAATTATTTTATAAATTAGAAAGATGTTATGAAAGAAATGTGAAAATCAATGAGGCCAAATTTAATTTTTGGAGATGAAAATTTTAAGATATCAATATGGGTGAAGAATAAAATATTTATGAATATTTAACAAGAGTCAAGGTGATTATAAATAATATTTTGGGTTTTGATGAAAAGTTTATATATTCAATGATTTTCAAAAAATTAATGATAAATTTTCAAAAAAATATTGATCCAAAAGTATCATCTCTAGAAGGGAATGATGATCTCCCTCTTTATGAATTAAATAAAATACTAATTTTTTGTGATTTGTTAAAGATAAAAATATTCAAGAATAAGATCAAAGATTATATTTATTATGAATACATGAGAAATCTCAAAATTAAGGATGAAAAGTGTCAGAATTAAGTGAATATGATAATGAAAATGATGAAAATGATTTTAAGATAATCATTGCTCTTTTATCGAAGATATTCAGGAGGGGAATGTTTAGGGGTAAAAGTAAATTACCATTAATTTACTGTAACTCAAATGGCATGGGGAATTTTTCCATAAATTTCCCTAAAACGAAGTATGTGGAACCTAGGAAAGATGATGAAAAACTAGATAAAAAAATTAGGGAATCAGATAAAAATTAACAACCTGATGTTAGGGAATAAATAAAAAAATTAAAAGAATAAGTTTAAGCTGGAAGGAAGATGATGCTAGCTTCACTTCAATAAGCCAATCACACATCGAAACTAACATTATAGCTCATGTTTAGAAGGGGTTTGACACATCATAATGTAAATATGATGAAAGTTAATTGAAAAATCTATAGCATATATTGGAAAATTAATTTGAAGGTTTACATGAGAAAAATAAAAAACTCAAGAAAGAAAAATTGTTTTTATTGAAATAAAAAAAACTTAAATGAGGAAAATGAATACTGTTAAATGAAATAGATTCTTAAAATTGATTAAATGAAAAGATATACACAAAAATGTTGATGAAATAGAAAATATCATAAAGGAACATGATGAAAAACAATTTCTCAAATAATAAATACATTAAAAAAATCAGCTTAAATTTCTTAAATCATAGAATAGATTGAAAAAGATCACATAATATTTTAGCAAGGCTATTGAGTTGAAAGAAAAATCATCCCAAATTTTTGAAAATGGGTTGAAATAAGTACATTAATTCAACACTCAATTAATCTCAAAAAAAATATTTCATATCTAACAATAAAATTTTAGAAATAAATTATGTAAAAGTATGGAACATTAGGACAAGTGATAATTTTTATTCTAATTATCCTTGAAAAGTTTTACCTCCTAAACAAATAAAATCTAATTTTATTTAAAGGAAATAACATGAATCTCCCACAAAGGTCTATTGTTAATTTTGAATATCAAGATTCATAAGACAGTATTGGTGTTATAGAGATTTTTGGCAAAAATATTATTTATGATGGCATAACATGTCCCTAACATAGATTACACATTATCCTATGGGAGCTATTATATGAACATGAGAGAAAAATTATGAAGTAGGAAGCAGTTTTTAGGAATTCATCCAATCATCTAACTCAAAAAAAATATGACTGTTTAAATGAGTTATCTGGATGATGCTATCAACATGGTCATATATCTAAAAAAATTTATGAGTATTCCCTCTAAATAAAAATCTCATATAATTAATGGAAAAAGAGTTTAGAAAATTAATGATGAAAAATCAGGTTTTGGTGTGGTTAATTTAAAATTTAGTAGAAAAACAATGTCTTTGATTCTTAATAGTTTATTTTTATCACAGATGACTGGTGATACAAAACTTCTAAGAAACATTGAGAATCATGAATTAGGAGTAGTGAACTTTGGAAAATATTGTTCACTTAAAATAATGTGATTTGGAAATGGAAATATTAAAATCCAAAATATGAATCCCAATAATGTGTTACATATTTAAGGGGTAAAGCACATTTTTCTCAGTGTGACCAAACTTTATGATGAAGTACATGAGGTATTATTCAAAATATATTAATGTATCGAAAAAAATAGACAGAAGAATCATCACTAAAAGAAAAATAACCACTAATAATCTATTTCAAATTGGTTATTCTATCAATTCTTGTTATTTGAGTTCAATAATGAAAACAACATATAACATATAAGCCATGGACATCTTGGTCAAAGGATAATATGTAAAATCATAAATCATGATATTGTGAGATATTTTCCTTGGATGAATACATAAATGAATGAAATATATGAAACCATCCAAAAAGGGATATGAGCACCAATTTCATACATAGGGGCAGAAATTTTTTCATCTTGACCCCAGGAACATATTCATACCATCTTATATGACCCAATGAAAAATAATTATTCAAAATATTATTTTTACATCATTACATGTATTGAAGTTTTTACTCGAATATCTAATGTATGGTTTATAAAGAACAAGTCATAGGTACATAAAATGATTAAAACAATTAGTAGGAAATCCAAGAAAGGGATGGGTCTCCATATCAAGAAATGATATTAGATTTTGGAAAGGAGTTTAATTTTGATTCTACAAAATGTGATCTTTTTTAACGTGGAATCAAATATTGTAAGATCACACCAAATATTATATAAAAAAATTTTGAAGATGAAAGAAGGAAAATATACATATTTTAGATGGGGGAGGATAATGATAGCCAAACCTAATAAATTGATGTACTTTGGAGAGAATTTTTATGTACTTTAAGAAACATAAATAACATATGTCAACTGAGAAAAAAACTACAAAATAATGTATATGAATTATGGTACATAAAAAATACAACATAAAAATACTTTAGAGTTTTCAAAATCCCATTAATTATTTTGATCAAGAAAAAATGTTTCTGAAAAATTGAGGAAAAACAAAATGAAGTAATTATCATGGGATCTGTATCAAACTATAAAGGTTAAATGTGTTGGACTAGATACGTGAACATGCTAGTTAAATGAAGTTATATCAAAATTATAGAAAACTAGATCAAATCAGATATTATAGTTGATAAAGATATAAAATATTTCATTTAAAATGGTATGAATATGTAATAAAATAATGATGAAGCTACTGAGATAGAACCAAATTTTTTTGATACTGATTCTGAACATACTAGTGGTGAAGAAGAGGTTAATGAAAATAAGAGAATAAAGTACCACAAATAAAAGAAACATGTTCAGAATTAAAATATCCTTAGAGAACATCAATATCCATTTCGAATAAGATTAATACATAAAATTTGTAATCAAACATCACTTATTTCATAATTTGAACCTCACACAATGGAAGAATATTTTGATCATTAGAAATAGATAAAATCTATGCTTGAGTATTTTTATCAGATTGAGAATAACTTCACTTGGGATCTTGTTCCAAGACCTAAAAATAAATTTGTTATTAGTAAAAAGTGGGGTTTTATAAATAAGTTAAATGAGAAAGGGGATGTATTAAGAAACCATGATAGGATAGTTGGAAAAGGATGTTCTAAAATGGGAGGAATTGACTTTGAATAAACTTTTCCACTAGTAGAAACACTGAAAACCACTACAATGTTCTTTTTTGTAGATGCACAAAAAATTATAATGTCTATCAAATAGATGTGAAATCTACCTTTCTGAAATGGGTTCTTTAAGAAGATGTATATATTGAATAGCCTGATGCTTTTTATTAGGCATTTATGGAAGAAAATTGTACAGGTTTTGAAAAGATTTGTTTTATTTGTGAAGGCCCATAGAGCCTAGTATTCCAAATTGCATGGTTGTCCAAGAGATACGATGGTTGTAAAAGGAAAATTTTATAGTACCTTTTTTGTGAGAGTTATATATTAACAAACTCTCAAAGTCATTGTATATAGAGGGCATAATATTTTCTAGTGGAAATAATGGTTTTTGTGATGAATTTTTCGATAAAATTAAATGGAATTAAGAGATGCACATGCTTGGTAAGATGAAAATTTTTCAGGTATTTGAGGTAGATAGAGAACTACATTACATATTACTATCATAGGAAAATAATGTCAGAAAGTTGGTGAAAATATTGGAAATTATAAAAAAAATAATTAACATCCATTTATGTTGGAACCAAATTATGAAATGTTAAAGTTGTGAACAATGATAATCATAAATAATTCATAAAATTATTAAAAATTAAACATTATCTAATTATATATAGGATATATATAACATATGAAATAACAATATGTAACATATTTTAGATTTATCCAAAAAGTGTCTAACTTGTTATAGGCTAATATAATTATGATATATTTGAAATAAACTCTAAACTATGTGTTTTTATGTAGACAAAGTGTAGATTTTAAGTTTCTAAAGAATGAATTTGTTGATTGAAAAGGTGACTATACTAAAATGACATAAACATTAAGTAGATCATCATTATTGAGATATTGTTATGTTAATTGGTATAGACATAAAGTAAATTAAATAACATATATTGAGACTAAGGCATAATATGTTATAGCTATACCTGTATGTACAAAAATGATTTTTATGAAAGTACAGTTATCAGAATTGAAATTTGAGACTATCATACCACTAAAAATTTCATGTGGTAATTATTGTTCTATGGGATTACCTAAAAATGAATTACAACATCCATGATCTAAAAATTTTGACATCAGGTATCATTTTATAAAAAACAAAATTTGATGGTGGAGATATCAAGATTGAATAAAATTATACTAATGATTGAGTTGTAGGTATTCTAATTAAGGAAATTCGAAAACATAGGTTTGTTGAGTTGAGGGTGAAACATCATGTTACTCCTCCTCATATCTAAAAACAATATAGTGATACCTTTTTATTACCTACTTATGTTTTTGAACTGTGATAACAAAGAAAATAATTGAAGGAGGAGTTTTGTTCATCAAGGATTTCAATATAATTGAAAGATGATGAATGTGGATTAATCACTTGAGGGGGAGAATTTATGAGGTATGGGTAAGAAAAGAACTCAAATTTATAATTATAAATAGTATTTGTCTAAATGTAGTACATGATTTATGAAATTTTTGAGAAAATAGTGAATTCTTATTGTGAACATTAACTTTCTAATGTGTTTGAAAATTGTGCATAGAATCTTATATTTCCTATGATAATTTTTGAGATAAATTCTACATGCATGAATATTTGAAATATATATAAGATAATATTGGTTATCTATCTCTTATTTTCAAAATTGGTTTAGCCTATACAAACATATAGGTGATTAAATAAATTCTCTTTTCCAAATATCATGTTATGTCATCATTTTAAGATAATGAGGGAATAGGTTTTTAAGAAAACATGTTAGTAAAGAAGACCCCAATAACCCTTTTTATTTTATTTTATTTTATTGGGGAGTAATGAAACAACAATACTGAATTTCTTCATGATATGTGCCTATATATAAGTGAAGGGATACTGAAAAAAATAGAAAGGGTAGATTATTGGGACATAGTGTTAATATGTTTATGAGGTTTTGGTTTATGTAGAATTATTATGGACAAAGTGGTGATGCCTAGGGAATTTTATGGATTCATATAATGTAATTAGATGTCAATCTTGGAAAATTATTCTTTATATGGTATTGGGTGTCACATTTGGACATTTCTTGTTTGTATTTTGGTTGGGACTTTTTTGTGCTGATATTCAATGTCAAATACATGTGTCACCGAGAACATATTATTTTCAAAAAGTGTGGAATATGGGAAGAAGTTAGAAATTTGTATTTAATTTTTTGACATAGTATCTTGGGAGTTGATGATGATTACATATGGATTTGAATGGAATTCAAATTTTACTTAGAATTTACTATCTTATATTTTATAGAATATTCATATTAAAAATTTGTGTTCATCCCAAAAGCAACCCAAGATAGTCTCATCCAAGGAAATATTGGTACATGAGATCAATTATGCCCATGGGGGTCAGTTCAATCCAACATGTAGGCATATGGGGCCATGTATAGGCCTCAAGGGAGAAAGATCGTGTATAGGGCCTATGGAGCATCCACCCATAGGAACATATGGGTTGGGCCTAGTAGTCCATGGAAGAGGGGAGAGAGGACCACCATATTGGGTTACATGAATTGAGTTCATTAATTATTTGTAGAAACTATTGGAGAACCATGATTGATAAAAGGTGATGACTTCACTTAGCAGTATCGATGTGGGAAAAAAGTATGAATATTTTATTCAACCGTCACAAAAAAAATAAGATAGAACATTAGGTTTCTGAGATTATCTCCTTATTATAATGTGAGTTGTGTGATACTTTAAGAGATATCTTTTCCCTTCCTTAAAATATTACATAATAGATAAATCCCTTATAAACAATGGTTCTAGGCTAGAATACAAAAATCTCATGACTACTATATGGGAGCTTCATAGACACTTTGAGATCTTGAAAAATTGACAATAGACAATTTCCAAAAATCAATGAAATGCTCTGGGATGATGAGTAATTCATTAATAACATTATAAATATATTGTTCTGTAGGTTTGAATATTATAATGACCGAGTGTTAACATACATAGACATTACATAACTTTTGTGAAATACTTAAAATAATACACAAACAGTTTCTAAAAGACTCTACTATTCTATTTCCCTCTGAAACATATAATCATAAAAATTGGTGAATATGTGTGCTACATTATCTCTTATTAGGTTCTTCTTGACTAAAATCCATCTTAGAAACATAAAAAATATTACATATCTTAATAACCTAGGGAAAATTAAACATAAAAAGGGGTTTGATTGGAGTATCAGTAATGATAAACAAGGATGGAATATAATCATAAACATGATCATAGGGGTAGGAGAAAATATTAATTATAATAGAAGATCATACCCTTCATATTGAAGATCATAAATATGAATCATTTAATAAAGATATACAGCTCACGAAACATGGATCATAATGAAATTAAAAACAAAATCCATGAAAGAATAACATTGGATTAAAACTTGGAATTATGTATAATATATATAAAAAATAATATTATTTATATATTATTCAAGACACTGATTCCAAGGCCATCTTAGTAGCCTAGGTTCAATTCCCATAAAATCTTGGTTACCATGGTTCACTCCCATGGTAATCATAGTAGCATGAGTTCACTCCCTCTACCATCTCGGTAGTTATGGGTCACACCCATGATGATATTAGTTGTCAAGGATCACTCCCAATACCATCATATTCTATCTCATGAGATATAAATTTTTACCCAATGCATTAGAGGGAGATATAGGTTCTACCGATAGCATATTGAAATTGTACATAAATGTTCCACAAGATCATTAAAAATTATATCCTACCCCGTGAAATAAAATTGGTATCATAAAAATGTAATAATATTATAAAATGTGAAAAAAGATACCGGTTCCATAATAATTTTTTCAAAACTATAACACATGAAAAGAAGAGAGTTTAAAAATCATATAACCTATGAAAGAGAAGAGGGCTTCATAAAAATCATGCAATTAAAATATAAAACCTTCATAGATAGAATATGGATGGAAACATTGAACTGTTTCCCTAGAAAGGCATGAGAAACACCAATGGATGTCATTTTAGATGGGAAATAATGTTGAAAAACAATATTATTGAGGAAAATATCATTTATTATTTTGAAAATGTTCTTTAACATAAATATTTTAAAAACTATTTTCATGGAAATAAACATGAAAACTTATAAAGGAATCTATGATTTTTTTTGAAAACCTTTCCCTTTGAAAACATCATGAAAACTTATAATGACATCTTGAAATCATTTTTAATACCATTTCTATGAAAAAACATTTAAAACATATAAATAAATCTTGAAAATATTTATAAAATAATTTATTTAAAAATACTTCGAAATATAATAATGAAATCTTGAAATTGTTTTGAAACCCCTTCTTTTAAACACATTGAAAACTTATAAAAAATTATTGAAAATATTTTAAAAACCAATTCTTTGAAAATAATTCAGAAACATGTAATATTTAAAACTTATACATACCCCTTTTTAAAAATACATTTAAAACTTATAACGAAAAAATGAAAACTTTTAGAAAACCATTTTCTATTGAAACTTATTAAATAAGCTTGAAAACATTTTGAAAACCATTTTGGTGAAAACTAATTTAAAATAATTCCAAAATATTAGAAAATTATTTTAATAAAAAAAATTACTTCTTATTCTTGTCAAGGACTCTTCAATGGAATTACGTTCATGACGACCCATAAATCAACAATTATCAAACATTCCTTTTGCAGCGTAAAGAGTTTAGAAAAGTTCCTCAACTAGGAAACAAAAAAGAAGATTCCTTATTAAAAATACTTTTATTTTATAAAATTAATACATGTTTACAATCTCATATTAATATCCTGGGATAATTGTAGAATATTTTTGAATCCTTTTATAATATATGGTTTGGAAGGAACACTAATTTTGAACAAAGAGAGAGGTAAATTCAAACATTCATAAAAAAATTTATTGATCATTTAAAGTACCAAAAAGTGGAAAAATAGAACCATTTCATGGATATAACATGAATAAAAAGAGGGTAAGAAATTTTTTGAGAGTTATTAAGTGATGGTTCAGAATATTTAGTCAATGAAAGAATAATTATATGCCATCTTGATAAATGATGACAGTTTTTGAAATAACTCTTAACACTTGTTGACATTGAATCATACACCCCATTTAAAAAAATGAAATAAAATAAAGTATTAAAAATGATGAAAATATGTATAACAACCCAAAATTTTATCTGACCTATTTTAATAAAATAATTTAGAATAAACTAAGACCGCTCACTGAGACATCATGAGATTCTAAGGCCATGTGTACCCAGAATAAATTTATAAATTAACATACGTTTTTAAATTAAAACACTCAGAGGATAAATTTAAATTTTTATAACTCCTAAACAGGTACCCATATTGAAAATACAAGGGAACTGTTTCATCTAGAATAAAATATTTACCTAGGTAGGGCCTAACATGATTCAGCATAGGCCAGATGAAAAAGGAAGATTTTGGACATAACTGTCATTAAAAATATATAAATGAAAATATTTTTTGGCACACAAAAGATTATATTTCACTTTTTATCAAACCCAGAGGCATGGGTGCATGGTTAAAATTCAAAACCATTATATTTTTTCATGAAATATCTTGTGAGAGGGAACCATTGAAGGAGGCATTGGAAAGTGACAAAAATAAAAGCAAGGATCATGATCGCTAGTGGACGGATAAAACGATAGGTTGATGAACAAAAAACATGAAAATTTTTCATCGACTGGTCCAATTTTCTAGGTAGGGGTTGTTATTTAACATCCATCCTTTTCCCATCTTTGTATTCCTTTAATGAACATAAATCGATCGACGAACCGATCGATTCAAGGATAGTGCATATTGTTTTTGGATGGGTTTCACCTTGTAGGGTTTATTTGGGATTGATGATCATCTGATTGATTTATGGTTTGTTATTTATTTTCATGATCCTTCTAATGGATCAGATTAAGGGTGGAATGAACAAATGGATATGGTTCGATCCTTAGATTGACTATTTCCCTTTTCTACCCCACATTCTTCACGTTTTTTGTAGGTTGATTAATGATCATTGATTGTGCAACCGTTTCTTAGTGGAACAATCCAAAATTGTGGTTTTGGAATGAACATGACATGATATAGGTGTAACGACAATTATGGGAAGGTTCAAGGTGTTTCAGGAGATATTTTACTTTAAACAACATAGCACAATGGTGGATGACAACAAGGATTCAAACCCCAAGCATTAGAAAACATGGCCCGGGGATCCCTGGACAACTTCTAGATTGATGAATAGATTACTGGAGCAAGTATGGTGGCCCTCGGAAGGTCCCACCGCTGTGCTTCCGCTAGCGATGACTCTGTGCCAATGTGGCGGTGATAGCTGCCCTGTCAGGGAAGCCATGACAGGAGGAGCTGGGCCCACTGCACAAGATGCAGTGAGGTTTGGTAGATACGGCTAGAGGTCACGGTCTAGATGCAGTTTGGTGGTGACCCAAATCAATAGTTTCAGGTGGTACATAGATCCCCCTGCGTCCTGGGTGGGGAAGACTGTCCCTTTTGAGTGGGACGAGTTGGTTATGCGGGTTGTGCCCAACACCTTGGGCCAGGCTGCCGCAACGGGTCTGGCTACCGTGGTGGGATGGGTTAACCCGGTGGGTCATGTTAGGTCAGCCTAGAAGTGGACCCCACTAGCCCCTTTTTACCAAAAGGGATATAAATTTCAAACGATAAGTCCAATTGATGAGTCTTTTACAGAATTGAGACCCTTGCAATGAAGTAGACCTTGTGAGACATCTTTTTGTATTATTATCATAGACCCGTATAGGTGCGGAGTTCCCCTTTAGTTCTTCTATCATGGGTGCCGTACAAAATTACATAGAAATACACTCATGTGATGAGTCTTAGATAGAGTTATAAATCATTCTTAAGATGTGATTGATACTCTATCACCCCAGGAGGGCTTCATTTGGGTTTTACGTGTCCTTATAACACATTACATTAATCCTCCATCTAGTTATTTATATCTTATGGGTTGCAGTATTATTTGGAATCCACTATGTTACGAGCCCCACGATAGGGTTCATGGTATTATCTAAGATTCCTTTATGGTGTGGGGTAACATAGATCAAGATCGAGGTATTCTTCATAATTCCCTATCTTTATATCAAGAACTCGGACCAATGTTTCCTCATTGCACTGGGCCCAGGTTAGTGGAGTCTTATGACTGATTTTTGGATGTGAATTACCCTGTCTTTTTTATGGATGCTTATTAGTATATATGAATATCACCAATATATATATATGGAAATATACCAATTTATATATGTCTGTTCATTCTTTTCTGGTTTTTCATTTGTGGTTTCGGGGTGTCCTATTTAGTATTTTTTTACTCACTTCTTCATGGGGTTTTCCTGCACGTGTCATGTCTCGTGAAGATGAACACTGCTTTGATGGAGTAATAGATGAAGAAAGACCAGTTCCAGGACCCGATGGTGCCTTGTGATATCTAATAGGCTAAGGAATTCTAAAAATTATTCTACTACAGCTTTAATACTCTCAATATCAGTACATTATTTGTATATGTCTTCCTTTTTGAGCTTGTATTCTTACCCCAGTTTGCAGCACTACAATTTACATTCTAGTTTCACTCTAGTAGTATTACTTTTATTTTTAGTGGTTTGAAAGCATGATGGTTGGGTTTTTCCCATTTATTTTATCTTTTTGGGCTTGTAGATGCATGTGTGTTTAAATGTATATAGGCTAAGGCCTCCCATTTGTGAGATATGTCTATTCAACACTAGTCTCCAGCCCCTTGCCTATATGAGGCGGGCTAGGGGTGGTCACAACACAAGACACACTAGGAAATGATATGAAAATAATGATATTTGTGATAGAATATTTTGAATATAATTTTATTTACCTTGAAAAATAATGTTGGCGTATAACAAAATATGTTTCCCAAAGATGGAAAATTTAGACAAAACTGTCTTTATGATTTGGTTACTTTTGAATCATTAACCCCATGAAATAAAGATCATAGAGTGGATATATGAATAACTATATATTTAAGAATAATTTTCATATACAACATTCATGGGATGAATACAATCCAGAGAAATATAATGAGTAGTGAATAAGGCAGGAATCTCATGAAAAAATGAGAAGAAATTCCCTTACCTTATGTCTTGACACTCTTCATACTAAAAAAATATTACTATATAATAAATGTAAGTTTACTTGAAATTTTTTTAGAAGACTATTATTTTACCTAATATCATATATGGTTTTGTTGTTACATTATATTACCTTCTTTTTAACACATTAATTTTAAGGATTCACTTCGGTTAATATCCACTTTGTTCTTCACATGTGTCTTAATTTGTTATATATTTTTTACTTATTCATGTATTCTCATTTACAGAATGTAAAACATGATATAAATATAAAAAATATTAATTATATATGTATTATAATTATCCATTTAATATACAATTATAAAATGGAATACACCATTCAAAGAGATGGTTGGTTGTACGTATTCATGACCCTTGTTTCCATTTTATTGTTGTATTTAAATAAATAAAGTTAATGAAATATATGTATATACAAATATTTATTCTATTATAATTATTATATGATATATAGCATATAGGTTCGATAAAACATCTTTAATATATTCTATGTAGTGTGTGAATGATTCATATCGCGTTGAGAGGGAGGTCGTCCACACTTCCTCGAACGAAATTATCGTATTTACAAAAAATGGAAAGTATAATGATTTTGGTGGTAATTGAATTAAATAATATTAAATAATTTATAAATATCACACACACACACACACACACACACACACACATATATATATATATGTGTGTGTGTGTATTAATATCATATATTAATATATTTTCCATCATAATGACCACCATGAGAGTTGGTAAAAGAAGAATGAACAATCATTATTCCTTTAGGCGGTAGTTCACTGTACACGTAAACAAAATTTTCATTACCCATTAAGAGAAATTTTATTTAAGTGTATAATGAAACTATATCATAAATAACATCATAAAATATTTAAGATACTGGGTTTTAATATAATTATGGATTAATAGGTGTTAATGTGGTGGAGAATTAGAATAAAATAAAATAACATGATGAAGAATTCTACCTCTCATTCAGTAAACTTCTTCTAGTTTCCACCAAAGGGATTACATGGGTTTTTTTGAGAAATATCGGGATTATATGTTGAGGGGAAGGATTTTTAGAATCTATTATGGAATATATTATTTCATCCAATGTTACTTGATAGGTGTGAGGAAGTGGGAGGCGATTATGCCTTTTTTATAGTGGTGGAGGAGGGGTACTCCTGTAAATTTTGGTAAAGGGAATTATTCCCAAGTTTTTATCTTGTAATATTGATCCAATAATGTAAAATGGTATATCCTTGTGATTTTGTGGTGAAATAGTTCCATTAAATGTATTTTGGACAAGTTTTATTTGGAAATTTAGTGATTTATGTTTAAGGATTAGTCCTTAATTAACCATAATTTTAATTTAATCGATGTAATTAATTTTATTTACTTCCACTAATATTCTTTTTCTAAACTATGTTCACATTATTAGACATTATATTTTTTTATAAAAAATCCTTAATTCATTTTTCCAAATAAAAACAACATAAGATGAATAAATTAATATAAATGTAATCCTATAGTCAGGTCGATAATGAGAGTTTTTAAAGAAAAAAATTTCAAATGTTTGCTAGGTTTTTATATTCAATTTCAAAGTGAAATTAATTAGAATGACCTAAATTGTGTTTAGTGATAAAAATATTATATAATTTACCTTTCAAACCAATTTTAAATATATGCTATCCTTAAAAATTAATTACATGAAAAAGTAGTTTTGAACTAAAATCTAGTATTTTTCAATATTTATTAATAAATGAAACTTGACAAAAAAATACCAAAAATTTACACTGGCCAATTTTTATGTGTCAATTTCAAAGATGAAGTTTACCTTAACACGTTATAATTATAAAAGTTTAAAAATATAAGTTCAAAATTTGTTTTACATTAAAATGTGGTAAAAGTTCATTATAGAAATATATTACTTTTTGTGTAATATTTATTGTGTTCCCATATTATGCATATAAAATCAATTTGATGAATATAAAAAATATTTTTTAAGACATAGAACATAAAACTTTAATTAAAATAATTCACTAGTAGTAATTAATTTAACTTAATATGATAAATAATCTTTTTAACTTGAAAATAGTCTTTTATAAAATCATCTGTTTTTATTCGTTTGGTTTTTTCAATATTATTTTCTAATTATTAGGTAACCAATTAATTCAACCATAAGTTAATTAATACTGTAATAGTAAATTTAATTTCAATGTTATATATTATTAAATAACAATATTTTTATAATGAATTATTGTCTACTAACACTAGTTCTTTCATGTTATGTAAGTCATCATGGAAAGTCATTCCTGCATGCAAAACAAGCTATCCTTGAAGTTCCATATTGATAAAGATAAAATTTATGTTGTAGGAAGTGCACGATTAACTTGAAATTTCCTAAAACTAAATCCATATGTAGTGTTTTAATATAAAATGAATTATTTTTAGTCATGTGTTAAATAAAAAATATCAAAAAGATTAAATTAATTCAAAAAAAATTATTTCCCAAAATATCAGGGGGTTAAATTCTACCACCCTAAAATGAATTTCTCCCGCAAAATTCATTTGGTACATCAAATGTTTAATACTTGAATGTTACTTTCATTCAAACCCACTTCATAATGATTAACACTAAAACATCCATTAAAAAAAGAAAGTTGGACAAATAAAGTTAACCCAAAGTAGTAGATAACTAGGTTTCCACATAGGAGAACATTGGTGGAAAGTGAACGCATGAACTTGGATGAAAATCTTAAATATTCATAGGGAGTGATTGATTTCATCAATAATAATCAAGTGAATGATCAATAAAAAATTTATGGCTTCAATTTCATAAATATATGATGATTTAAATGTCCATCGGTTCAGAAAATTAAGGTCTTAAGATTTTTTTTAGTTCTATATAATTTTCCTAATACTAATGAATTTTCATGAAAAAAATATACTTTCTTGATTTCTGGACAATATCAACCTTTGTTGTTACTTGATTGTCACAACCAATCCCCCGGGTCTTGTTCGATGCGTACCCCTAGCCCACCATGCATATGCCAGGTGCTGGTGACTAAGTGATGAGTAGGTATATCCAAAATATAAGGGATCCATTTGCATAAGTACATGTACACACACACAAAACTCCAAGCCACGTATACTGGAAGGTGAATATGATATGTAAACAAACACAGAGTATGACAGTAGAGAACTAAAGGTAAACAAGGACACAATACAGGACTGAATGAATAAAGAATGTAAAAGTACAAGTATCTAGAACTCCTCTATAGAATACCCTATCTGAAGGGTGGGTACAAAAACAGTTGTATGAGCCGCAGAAGCACATCTCGTTTTTTGGTCCACTCTAAGCCCGACCTAGCCCCGATCCACCAAATACTCCATCAAAGCATCGATCATCTGAACAATACATGACACGTTCACATTATTTCCATGTAGAGGTGAGTAAAACAATAATTAATAGGCACCCCTAACCCCAAAGGTAAACCACAAAGCAATACAGATAGAAGACTACCAAAGAGGTACACGAAGTGTAGCCTCTAAGAAGTATAGTCAAGAGAGTCACTAGAGTCAGTTGACATAGTTATACACTAAAGTATGAAAAGAAATATCATTATTTGTAAACAATGGATATCTTGTAATGTTGAGGAATGCATCTCTGGTGAGTCACATAGGCCAACTAGGGAACCTAGACCTATTTGCCACTTTGTCCTTTTGAGCACCTAGACTCGCTCGTCAGTTAGGCCTGATGGGGAACATAGAACCGCTCGTCACTGTAACATGTTGGGGAACCTATGCCTGGTTCTCACATGGGACTACTGGGACACATATACCCACCACCACTTCAGCCTACTGGGCCACCTAGACCTACTCGTCACAGTTCTCTCCAAATATCCTGTCGTAGGATTCTCATTCGTAGCACATTTGATTTTGGGAGAATCTAATCATAAGGAAATAATTATTATCTCAAAATTAAATAAAACCCACATATAGTGTATCAAAAGGATTTACAGGTCTCAAGGGTCCAACCGCCACAAACGACTCGTCAATCAGATGTGCGGTTTGGAAGTTATGATCTTTTTTGCAAAAAGAGGCATGTAGGGTCTGAGCTTGGTCTGACCCGGTTAGAACATCCAAAGGCAACACTGTTCAGTTAACCCAACCCAACCCATTATGTTTTGGGAAAACCTGACCGGACCTAGTCGGTTTCGGTTCGACCCGACCTGGTTGGTTTTTGGTCAACCTGACCCAACCCGATCGGTTTTCGGCCAAACCAACCCAACCAAGTCATGTTTTGGATAACCCAATACTACCTGGTCCACATGCTAGGACCATTGGACTTGTGGGGCCTGACCCATTGGTTCATGGGTCCATCCCGCTGGTTCGCCCAGTGGCCTAGACTTCATCCAACACAATGTGTTGGAGGGTCGGTTTTTGCCAGGCCACTCAGTAGCCCAGTCCTACCCTCCGGCCCGACCCATACTGGTGGGTCAGTTCTGTCTAGTTGGGATGCAGTGATTGATGTGTTCATCTGATCCAACGATTCACCTCATAGCTTCCCATCATGTTTTCCGCGGGGTCCTCATGCGGTCGACCTGTACTGCATTTCTTCACCACAAGATGCATATGAATTCCACATCCACCCACATTGTTGTTGGTCGTATTCCGGCGCCCTTTGATCACTGCACATAGTGGATGCCACAGGCCGCCTTGGCCACTACAACACACAACCGACATGTGATTTTTCAGTCCAGTAGAACTACTCTAGTGGTGTATTTTCAGATCTATAAGTCGAACTACAATCCTCAGGTTTCCACCTCCACTACCATGTGTTCCAAGCCATCTTTCTATTATTCTAAGGGTCTGATGACATTAGGAATATCCCACTAAGAATATGATGTGACCATGGGTATCCGTCGACAAAGAATGGAAGAGGTTATTGTAGATCACAAAGAAAAACCAAGACAATGAACATTAGTCTTATTTTTTGGCCTTTGTTCATTGTGTTAGTAAAATGGGAAGAACTTCAAACAATCACTATATTATAATCTTGTTTATTCAATCCCCACAATAGAGTTCCCAAACCCAGAAGAACGATTGACCAGCACATAATATTGTTAAGGAGCTGATATGTATTTATCATTTATTAGGGGATAAAGGGTAAATGTAGTTACAAAGAAATAAATCCTTACCTAGGTTTGGATCGATCTTGGATGAAGGACGGACCATTCATTCATCATCCGTCAATCGGTCAACATCTGATCCAAATATATTTGTTGATCCATCATTGTTTGTCATTTGTAACCCCTAATTATTCGGTAAATAATTTCCTCCATGTAATCAGAGAAAACTTTAGGATCCTCCCCTAATTCAATATCTCTTTTAATCAAATTAATGGAGGAAACATGTTTCAACATTTCTATTTCACTGAGTCACCGCATTGTTACGACGTTTCATTTATAAAATGAAATAGAATTTCTTGTTCACATGAGTTTTAACATCATTTAGATATTTCATTTATGAAATAAAATAGCTGTATCAATGTTTCATAGAATATTTTTTTGAATAAAATGATTTTTCTGAATTTTATTTTAGTTTTTCCTTAAAATGCCCAAAAATTAGCTTTTACCCTCAACCCACACTAGTCATGGTTTGACCCTACGTAAGGAAAGAACTCCCTCACAAGCTCAATTGTACTCTTGGATTTACAATCCAAGTTAATGTTTATGAGTTATAGTAATTGAAAAATAAAATAAAATAAAATAATTATTTTATTTACGAGTGCGTCCCAAAAACTACATTTTATAGTTGGCCCGTACCAACAAATGTTAGGTTCCGCCTAAGGAAAGAATGCCCTCATGATCTAAATGGTGGTCTCATATTCTAAATCCGAGTCACCATTCAGGAGTAATAAATATAAGTAAATTAAAATAATTTTATTCAATTATTTTATTTACGGTTATTCCATTTTTGAGTTTTCTCACCGGAGGCCTGTGCTGACTAAAGTTAAATTACACCAAGGGTAAACCCACCATCTTTAATGAAACTATTCCCTACTATTTATTATCCAAGAACCCATTTATGAGTAATTACACTTCTATAGGAAAATCAATCATGACCTCCATTCAAATACTTAACATTTTTCAACGGGCCATTCTGTGCACAACATGCCTCAAAATTGCATGTCGTCTCATTTCCTGGTCTTGGAATTTTCCAAAAACATTTGTAAAAATAAAACATAGAAAATTTGAGTCATTAAATTCTATCAACCTTAAGGATTTGCATCCAAAAATGCCAAACCAAGAGACTCCCAAGTAGATGAGGGTACAAACATGAATTTGAACCTCCAACTCCCACGTGCTCTCCTTGAGATTCCTATTCTACCACTGAATTTTCATTAGAATATTTGATCACCCACAGAGGTTACTCTACTATTGATCCTCGATCTCCAGTAAAAAATCTATAAAAGTCACCCTATCATCAATGTCCAACCCAGCCCTGTCAATTACATGTGATGGTCGATTACGTATCTCCTCAGATGGGATACAAGGAAGACGTCTTTCACCTTCTCTAACTATGGAGGTAGATCCAAGTGGTATGCCACCTCAACCACTCTATGTACTATCAGAAAAGTTCTGATGAACCTCAGAGATAATTTGTCTCCCCAGCCAAATATTTGTATCCCTCATTGAGGAGAGACCCAAAGGAACACATTGTATCCCTACGCAAATTCCAAGGGTCTCTATCGCATATCAGCTTAGGACTTCTGTCAGGTTTTTGAAGTCTTCATCTGCTTCTGGGTGACCGGAATCTTATCTATAGTAGTGTAAAAAATCTCTATGCCCATGATCACTAAATATCTAGGGTTATTCCAACAAACTGGCGACATTCAAGGTTACCCATGAAAGGTCATGAATAGTGCTATACTGATGGTGGAGTGGTAGTAGTTGTTTTATAAAAACTCCACCAGAGGTAAGTAATCCTACCTACTTCTGAAAAAATAAATGATGCAAGAACGTATCATGCCCTCTAGGAAATGAATGATCTGCTCTATCTGGACATCTGTATGCAGGTGGAAATATGTGATCAAGCATATTTGAGTAAAAAATGCTTCTTTCAATCCCTTCTAAAATCAGGATGTCAAGCATGCATCTTGATCTAAGACTATAATCGATGAGACTCCATGGATTCAAACAATCTCCAGCATGTAGAGGCCTCCCAAGCTCTCTATGGGACTCTGTGACTGAAAATATAAGAAGTGATCAACATGGTGAGTTGGTTAAAGATCACCCGGATGGTACTGTGTCCCCTGAACGTACACGATAAAGCCATCACGATGTCCATTGATATCCTTTATCACTCCCTTCTTAGCACCCCAAGGAAGAAAAGAGAAACCCCCTTCCAAGAAATGGGGATCTACACAGTGTGTTTAAGAACCATGAAACCAATTAAATAAGTGCTCGAATTTTATTTCAATTGGTAATCATAGCTTCAACCTATTCCATCATCTTCATTGTCTGCCTCAACACCCACATGCATATCCTGGTGCATCTCATCACTATAGGAATCCACTACAAGTAATGTATATCCTCTAAAAGAAACAACATGCTCCCCACCTTTCAAGTACCCATTAGGGGTATTCCTTATAGACAACTGAGAACTTAAAGAATCACAGTCAGTATCATTGAGTTGTGCCTCCCTAACTCACATTAAGAGTGTAGGGGTAACAACCACTAATTGGAGGTAATCTAGATCATCTCTATCCATGAAGGATAAATGTAATGAGTAAAACTCCTCTGTTTCCATGATTAGAAACTATGAACATGATCTCCTTCTAAGATTATATGCTACCATGTGTCCCTTACAAAGAGTATAGACTATTTTGAATTCATAGTTGTAGAGGAACTACAACCATCATCTCTATCTCAAGTTAAAATCCTTCTATGAAAAGATATACTCGATTCTATTGTGGTAAGAGTAGACAATAAATTGTTTTCCCATATGGAAGTTTATCCACATATTCAATCTAAAGACTACCACTACCAACTCATGTTCATGTGTCACATATTTCTTCTAATGTGGTCTTTGTTGAAATTTGGTGCCCTAGACCCAACTTTTTTTGTACTTTCATTGCCACTGCATGTATTTTGTTTGTTTTAATACATGTTATTATCTTTCCATAATACTGCAGATACTTCTGCATCCACTTTGTTTATGGAAATTTCCTTAGATTACCTGTTGCATCAAAGGGTTATAGTAGATCCCGGACTATAATGAGAACCCTGAGATTCCATGACAGTAATCTTAATGTAACGTCCTATGTCCCATTTACATCATATTGGAAGGACATAGATGATGTGTGAACATCAGGTGCCAGGGGCCCATGAGAATTGAGACTTCTTCTTATGAAGTTCGTACTTGATGATCTCTAGAAGTTGAGATCATGTGGACAGACCCACATAATAGGAAGACCACGTGTTTTAGGTGTCATTGGTCGTTCCTATCTAGGGAAATGAGTAATGGTCTTTTTAAATGAGATCATTGTCAATGGATTTCATTTAATTATGTACATTTTATGCAAGGAAAAAACCATGGAAACTAAGTCATGGCGAGGTAGTTTGTATTTGGTACAACATTAATCGCATGACATTGATTGAATGATCGATAAAGTATTTTTCGCTTCAGAGTTCCGGAAGATATATCTTGGTCCTGGTTGATTAGAATGGTTTCACCATCATTAAATCCATGGACATGGTAATGTAAGGTAAGACCGTCTAGACAAATCAACAAACAAAATAAAGCAAATTAAAAATGATGAAACTAGTATGCATTCTTCTATATTGAGATATCGATGATGAATATATTTATAAGGCCCCAGCCTTAAACCTTACTTAATCTTGAGTTATTACAAGATTACACATTGAGGATATTTTCGGGTTTAGAGTTTTAGAGAATTAGATCATAAAACTTGCATTACATTCCACATATAAACAAAGTGGTTACATAAAGATAGTATTCTTCATTCCCATCAATGGAAGCACATTCAAAATAGAACATGGATTGTTTCTTGACACATCCTTGACTCTATCATCTTATCATGTACCTTTCCCTTGACCTGGGAAAAACATTTCAAAAACTTGGGATGAGCATAAAAACTCAGTATGGGTTATAAAAAAAACATGGAAAGGAAACATGAGTTCATATATACATAAGATTGAAATCATACTTTACCCATTAAACATTGTTACTTTAACATACCTCATAAAATCATGAATAAATCATAGAAATCATAAGACATAAGGGTAACTTGAGGCATTCATAACATTCTTACATAGGGAGTAACCCTCTTGGTTACGTTTGGAATACCCATCACAGTATATTCCCTAAAATCTCTTCGGAGAAACCTCAACGTTTCACTCCTTCGTGTTACCCAATGCATTGGAGAGCTATAACTGGCTCACCCGCCCTTAGTTTATCACGGAACCACCCGTCTTCATAATAATGCCCAAGAACCATAACATAATCGTATCACATAAAACATGCATAAAGGAAACATAAAATTTCCACATTTCAATCACAATATATCAATACAACACAAAAAACATTGTGAAAACCATTTTGAATACAAAAATAAAAGAAAAGTAAAACATGGTAATTATTTTTCTTTTAAAAAGAAGGTATGGCTTGTAGAGGAAGCCGAAACTCAAATAACGGTCACGACGGCGGAGAAGTCGTTGTCGCCGTATACGTACGACAAAAACATTCCCTTTTGTCATTTAGTAAATGCTTCGTATAAAAAAGATTCCTTTTGAATAAATGTAAAAGTCAAAGGGGTTTATACACCGTATAAAAAAAGTTGTGTATAAAATAAAATATGCCTCAATGAAAAGAGATTGAGACGAAGTCCCATACCTCGTATCCGACTTGACCCGACCGTTCTTTAATCTCCTGAATAATAAACTTGAGTTAGTCTCTACTTGCTTAAGAATATTTTTTATGTTCATTATTCCTTTTATACCATGTTATGAACATCATTTAATCAGTTAAGTTAATAATGTTCATTTTGTCGGTATTTGGTTCTTAAGTCAAAAATAGACTTCTTACACTTACATGTTGTTAATTTGGTCAAAGGTTCATTATATCCAGAATTATATTAATGATTTGGATAACATATATATCATATATATTCATCATATACATGTATTTATAATATTACATCACATTTAGAGGTAAGAAATGAAATGCACCGTTCATGGAGACGGTAAGCCGTACGTATGCATGAACGTTACTTCCATTTCTTTTTCATATTTCTGGAATGGAATCATAATTATATAAGAGTATATTGTAATTCCAGTATAATAACACATATAATATCATAGTTCCATCCTTTATATGTCCCACATATGGTATTTAACGAATCAAATGACTTTCAGGGGGCGGTAGTCCACACTTCCTAAAATGAAGATATCGTGTTTACCCATAATGGAAACCATAAAGGTATGCCCAAAATGAAAAAAAAACAGAAGCTTAAGGAAAACTTAAACATATTATATATCATATATAAAAATAGTGACATCATAATGGCCACCTTTGAAGGTGTTAAATGAGTATTGAACAATCATCATTTCAGGAGGCAGAATTTCTCCATCCACGGAAACCGTATGTTCTTTAACCATTTGATGTAGTTGTGTGAGTGTGTAGCTCAAATATATATTATAACAACATCCTAGTATATTGAAGATACTGGTGTTGTTACAAATGAAGTAAATAAAAAGAGTTTAGGGGGTTGGAGAAGCAAAATAAAACAAATGAACATGAGAGAATGAATTACCTTAAAAAGTGTAACTCCTTTTGATTTGAGCCTAAAGGCTTCCTTTGAAAGGATTCTGCCCAAAGGGAATCCTCTAGGATGAGGAGAGGGATGTGGAGAGAGTAAATGGGTGGGGGTTATCCGAGCCAAAGGCTTGAGAAGTGTGTGAAATGAGGTAGAGGTGGGGGCCTTTTATAAGAGGAGAGGAGGGGCACTTTTGGAAAGTAAAGAAATATTACTTTATTTGAAAATGTGTTTCGGTTTCAAAAGGTCCCACATTGATATAATTCGTTGATAAGGTGATAATGCTTCGCAATCCACTCATCCAATTGGTTTTGGCCATGTTTGGCTCATAGATTTTACATTGTCTTTCCATTTTATTTAAACCGTTAAATAATGAGGTCATCACTGCATCATCATGATGTCATAAATAATTTAATTTATTTAAAGTCTAAAAATTATTAAAAAAATACTATGATGTAGGAAATATTATTATCTTTCCAATTACTATTTATAATCAAAAATCTGATCTTTATAACCCCATGTAAAAATTTTGTTTCTTAAAACATATTATGTTTGTGTCATTTTTACTTTTACATTAAATAAAAAGTTATTTATGTTATTTCCCAACCAAAATGTCTCCATGGGGTCCCGAAGTTGACCCATGGCTTGTCTTGGTCGGCCATGACACAACCAATAAGGTTGGGACATGTGTCTAGGTCATTTCATATTATTAAAGCATTATTTATACCATAAACTACACTAATTACTACTAATCGCGATTAAAAACTTAATAAGTTACTATTCACCGAAAAATTATTTTAATCTCATTGAACCACATTTTACTTCTTAATGACAACCATGTATGTAACTGAAAAATCAGTTTGCTTGATTACCACTTAGTGGTTTCACTATTCATCAAAAATTGAAGTTTTTCAGAAAATTACCAAAAATTCACCCTAAGCTATATTTGATATTCCAAATTCAAAAATGAAGTCTATTTTACAAAATTAAAATCATATAAGTCACATTAATTAATTTAATAATTAATTCCCGCTGCCAGAGCAAATACCGTGTTTTTACAAAACAATAAGTATCAAAAGATTGACACCAGTTTAAGTCTAATTTCAAAGTGAAATTGATTCCAATGACCACCATTGGATAAAATGGTAAAAATATATTCTAATTTCACTTCAAAACCAATTCAAAACATAATCTAATCATATAAATAAATTAGATTAAAAAGCAGTTTTGATGTAAAATGCAGTATTTTTCACTATTCATTAAAAAAATGAACATTGTCAGAAAAATACCAAAAAATCACACAAGGTAAATTTTGATGTCCCAATCATAAAGAATAAGTTTATTTTGACAAACATAGTTTATGAAATTGTCATAATATAGATTCAAAAATGGTTTGCCATCAAAAGGCAGTAAAACAATCTTTTAAGAATATTAGTGTATTCCATGCATAAGATTGTATTTATTTTCATTTTAAGCCTCTATAACACTATCTTAATCATTAAAAGACATAGATAAAAATATCTATTATTCATTACTTACTTGGGATGTTACATCCTTCCCCCCTTTAGAAAATTGCGTCCCCGCAATTTATTTACTTATCGAATAAATGGGGGTACTTATCCCTCATTTCATTTTCAGATTCCCATGTTGCCTCTTCAATCATGTGGTTTTTCCACAAAACCTTTACCTGCTTAATCAACTTATTCCATAACACTTGCTCCCTGTGGTCAAGAATCTGGACCAGTTGTTCCTCATAAGATAGGTTCTCTTCCAGCTGAACTACCTCTGGACTCAAAACATGAGATGGATCTGGCATATACTTTCTCAACATCGAAATGTGAAAAACATTGTGTACCTGAGATAAACTCGGAGGTAAAGCCACTCGGTATGCAACTGATCCAACTCTTTCCAGAATTTCGTATGGTCCAGTAAACCTTGGACTCAGCTTTCCTTTCTTAACAAATATCATCACACTTTTCCAAGTAGAAACCTTGAGAAAAACATGATCACCTACCTCGAAAGATAGATCCTTCCTCCAGTTATCCGCATAACTCTTCTGCCTGCTCTGAGCTGTTCTCATGTGTTTCTGAATCAGCTGAACTTTTTCTGCCATCTCTTCTTCCAATTCTGGTCCCATCAACTTCCTTTCACCCACTTCATCCCAGAAAGCTGTAGTTCGACACCGCTTCCCATATAATGCCTGAAATGGTGCCATCTGTATACTGGAATGAAAACTGTTATTATATGAAAACTCAACCAAAGAAAGATGTTGGTCCCAACTTCCCTGATAATCCATAGAACAAGCTCGTAGCATATCCCCCAATGTCTGAATTGTTCGTTCTGACTACCCATCTGATTGAGGATGAAAAGCTGTACTAAAATTTAATTCAGTACCCAACGACTTCTGAAGGCCTTTCCAAAAGTTAGAAGTAAACCTGGGATCACGATCCGATACAATGGAGAGTGGAACTCCATGTAACCTGACTATCACTTTAAGATACAAACGGGAAAGTTGATCAAGAGAGAAATTATCTCGTATAGCAAGGAAATGAGCAGATTTGGTCAAGCGATCAACAATAACCCAGATTGCATTATTACCTCGAGATGTCTTCGGTAATCCAACAACAAAGTCCATGGATATATTCCCCCATTTCCACTCTGGCACTGGTAAAGGCTGAAGCATCCCTTTCGGTAACTGCCGCTCTGCTTTAACCTGCTGACAAGTCAAACACTTCACAGTAAAATCAGCAATATCTCTTTTCATTCCATCCACCAGTAATACTCCCGCAGATCTCTACACATCTTAGTACTGCCCGGATGAACTGAAAACGGAGAACTATAAGCTTCACATAACAACTCTCTCTTCAACTGTGAATCACAAGGCACACACAATCTCTTCCCAAATCTCAAAACACAATCATTATCATTGTTGAATTCAGGAAACTTACCTTTCTGAACCAGCTCTACCTTTTTCTACAACTCACTATCTTGCTTCCGTGCTTGCTTGATTCTATCTGATAGAGATGATCTCACTGATACCTGAAACAAAACAGAAGGACTTCCTGCACCAACAACTTCTATGCAAAAGTTCATCAAATCCTTAACCAAAGGATCACGTTCCAAACGCAACATTGTTAATGAAGCATTACTTTTTCGACTCAAAGCATCAGCCACATTATTTGCTTTTCCTGGATGGTAATGAATTGTACAATCATAATCCTTGATTAATTCCAGCCATCTCCTTTGTCTCATGTTTAACTCTTTCTGAGTGAATATATACTTTAAACTTTTGTGATCGGTATATATTTCACACTTTACTCCATACAAATGATGCCTCCCAATTTTTAAAGCAAAAACAACAACAACTAATTCAAATCATGCGTAGGGTAATTTACCTCATGAGTTTTCAACTGTCGTGAAGCATAAGCAATTACCTGATCATTCTGCATTAGGACGCAACCAATTCCTTTCAATGAAGCATCACTGTATATAACAAACTCACCATTCCTGGAAGGTAGTGCCAAAACTAGAGCATTCACTAATCTTCTTTTTAATTCCTGAAAACAATCATCACATTCTTTTGTCCAGATAAACTTAACACCCTTCCGAGTTAGCTTAGTCATTGGACTAGATAACTGTGAAAAATTTCTAACAAACCTTCGGTAATAGCCCGCCAAACCAAGGAAGCTACAAATCTCGGTTACAGTTGTGGGTCTTGGCCATTCTTCCACAACTTTTGTTTTTGCAGGATCAACAGTTATTCCATCTTTAGAAACAATGTGACCAAGGAAAGAAATTTGTTGCAACCAAAACTCACACTTGCTGAATTTCCCATACAGTTTCTTTTCTTTTAAGGTTTGCAAGATAACCCTTAAATGTTTTTCATGATCCTATTTACTTTTAGAAAACATCAAAATATCATCAATGAAAACCACCACAAACTTATCCAAGAACTCATGGAAAATTCTATTCATTAAGTCCATGAATACAGTAGGTGCATTGGTTAGCCCAAAAGGCATTACTACAAATTCATAATGGCCATATCTCATACGGAACGCGGTCTTCAGAATATCTGCCTCCTTTACCTTCAGCTGATGGTACCCCGATCTCAGGTCAATCTTTGAAAAAAACTGAGCTCCTTAGACCTGATCAAACAAATCATCGATATGAGGCAAAGGATATTTGTTCTTAACAGTGATGTTATTCAAGGCTCTATAATCAATGCAAAGTCTCATAGAACCATCTTTTTTTTTAACAAATAAAACAGGAGCACCCCATGGTGATGTGCTAGATCAAATGAAAGCTTTCTCTAATAAATCTTGCAATTGCTCCTTCAACTCTAAAAGTTCAATTTGTGCCATTCGATAAGGGGGTTTTGAAATTGGCTTAGCATCAGGAACTAAGTCAACAGTAAAATCAACTTCCCGATCTGGTATTATTCCAGGAAACTCATCAGGAAAAACATCAGGATACTCATTTACCACTGTCATGTCATTAATCTGAACAGTTCTTTATTTTCAACGACGTGTGCAAGGTAACATTCATTTCCATCTTTTACAAGATTCTCGGCCTCTTGATATGTTATCAAAAGTAAGGGTTCATTCTTGTAAACAAACTGAAAGTCTTTCTGAAAAGAAACTTCTTTAGCTCTACAGTCAATCTTAGCATGGTAGATAGAGAGACAATCCATACCCAGGATAACATCAAACTCTACTAGAGGTAGAACAATAAGGTTTGCAAGTAGGTTCTTTCCACAGATAAGGATAGGAAGATTCTTATAAATTCTTTTTGCCTCAAAATTTCCCCCAGGTGTTTTTACCAAAAGTTCAGGAGTCATTTCTTGAGATGGTATTCCCATTTTACTAGAAAAGGTTTCAGAGATGAAAGAATGTGTAGACCCCGAATCAAACAACACACTGGCATAATCTGAAAAAACAAACAAAGTACATGATACCACTTCATTTGATGGCCCGACATCTGCTGAAGTAGTTGCAAAGGATTTCACCACCCCTTTCTGCTTGTAGTCTAACTGCTTCCCATCACTCAAGCTCTTTGTCAGACACTCGTTTGCATAGTGACCCATCTCATTGCACTTATAACATTTCACTAACTGTAAATCAAATTTGTTCTTACCTTCACCTTGATCCTTTTCAGTGCAATCACGAGCCTTATGTCCCATCTTACCACATCGGTAGAACTTTTCAGAATTCAGAAGACATTCCCCAGCATGCCTTTTGCCACATCCATCACAAACTGGAAACTTAGTTCTCTTACCATCAGACTTTTTTGAAGAATTCATACCTTTCTCCTACCACCTCGGTCTCTTCTTCTGCTGGTTGTTATAGAAAACTTTGTCATCGGCAAACTCCATTTCCACCTTCTCAGCACATCGAACAAGCTTTTCATAACTTTTAAACTCACGAGAAGCTAATGCCCTTCAATAATTTGGCTTTAATCCTGAGTAAAAACGATTGATTTTACTATCAAGGTCCCGGATAAAATTTGGAGCATACCTTGCCAATCGAGTGAACCTTTCTTCATAGGCAGCCACTAAGTCTTCCTCTTGCCTCAATTCCAAGAATTTCTTTTCCATCCTAAGTCGAACAGCCTTAGGAAAATACTTCTCAAGAAACATACCTTTGAATTCATCCCAGTCAAGAGCATCAATCTCATCGGCGTCCCTGATATTTTTAACCATAGACCACCACTGATCTGCTTCACCCTCCAAACGGTAAATAGAAAGACTAACATTTTGATTGTATGAACACCCCATGACATCAAAAATCTTCTCCAGTGCTTTAATCCACCCTTCAGCTAGCACAGGGTCAGATGATCCTCTGAATGATGGTGAATGTTGCCTCATGAAATGTTCCACCACTGACATGTTCCTCTGCGGTTGATCTGGCTGATCTTGTGCATGGATACCACCACCATTTATCGCTTGAGTCAACTGCACCATTACTGCAACAAACTGTTCTATTCCAATTCCGACCATCTCAGGATGCTGATTCGGAAGGTTATTTCCTTCTGTATGCCTTCCTAGCACTGCTTCCCTGTTTCCTCTACGGAAAACCATTCTGAACAAACATGTCTTAGATGAAGCAACATGGTAATCTTTAAATGCTATATCATTTCAAAAAAAAATATTTTTGGATAATCATTTAATATAATTCTAACTCCTAAAGTTATCTAAACCGACCTTTGATACCAACTATAAGGCCCCAGCCTTAAACCTTACTTAATCTTGAGTTATTACAAGATTACACATTGAGGATCTTTTCGGGTTTAGAGTTTTAGAGAATTAGATCATAAAACTTGCATTACATTCCACATATAAACAAAGTGGTTACATAAAGATAGTATTCTTCATTCCCATCAATGGAAGCACATTTAAAATAAAACATGGATTGTTTCTTGACACATCCTTGACTCTATCATCTTATCATGTACCTTTCCCTTGACCTGTGAAAAACATTTCAAAAACTTGGGATGAGCATAAAAACTCAGTATGGGTTATAAAAAAACAACGAAAGGAAACATGAGTTCATATATACATAAGAATGAAATCATACTTTACCCATAAAACATTGTTACTTTAACATACCTCATAAAATCATGAATAAATCATAGAAATCATAAGACATAAAGGTAACTTGAGGCATTCATAACATTCTTACATAGGGAGTAACCCTCTTGGTTACGTTTGGAATACCCATCACAGTATATTCCCTAAAATCTCTTCGGAGAAACCTCAACGTTTCACTCCTTCGTGTTACCCAATGCATTGGAGAGCTATAACGGGCTCACCTTCCCTTATTTTATCACGGAACCACCCGTCTTCATAATAATGCCCAAGAACCATAACATAATCGTATCACATAAAACATGCATAAAGGAAACATAAAATTTCCACATTTAAATCACAATATATCAATACAACACAGAAAACATTGTGAAAACCATTTTGAATACAAAAATAAAACAAAAGTAAAACATGGTATTTATTTTTCTTTTAAAAAGAAGGTATGGCTTGTAGAGGAAGCCGAAACTCAAATAACGGTCACGACGGCGGAGAAGTCGTTGTCGCCGCATACGTACGACAAAAACATTCCCTTTTTTCGTTTAGTAAATGCTTCGTATAAAAAAGATTCCTTTTGAATAAATGTAAAAGTCAAAGGGGTTTATACACCGTATAAAAGAAAGTTGTGTATAAAATAAAATATGCCTCAATGAAAAGAGATTGAGACGAAGTCCCATACCTCGTATCCGACTTGACCCGACCGTTCTTTAATCTCCTGAATAATAAACTTGAGTTAATCTCTACATGCTTAAGAATATTTTTTAAGTTCATTATTCCTTTTATACCATGTTATGAACATCATGTAATCAGTTAAGTTAATAATGTTCATTTTGTCGGTATTTGGTTCTTAAGTCAAAAATAGACTTCTTACACTTACATGTTGTTAATTTGGTCAAAGGTTCATTATATCCAGAATGATATTAATGATTTGGATAACATATATATCATATATATTCATCATATACATGTATTTATAATATTACATCACATTTAGAGGTAAAAAATGAAATGCACCGTTCATGGAGATGGTAAGCCGTACGTACGCATGAACGCTACTTCCATTTCTATTTCGTATTTCTGGAATGGAATCATAATGATATAAGAGTATATTGTAATTCCAGTATAATAACATATATAATATCATAGTTCCATCCTTTATATGTCCCACATATGTTATTTAACGAATCAAATCACTTTCAGGGGGCGGTAGTCCGCACTTCCTAAAATGAAGATATCGTGTTCACCCATAATGGAAACCATAAAGGTATGCCCAAAATGAAAAAAAACAGAAGCTTAAGGAAAACATAAACATATTATATATCATATATAAAAATGGTGACATCATAATGGCCACCTTTGAAGGTGTTAAATGAGTATTGAACAATCATCGTTTCGGGAGGCAGAATTTCTCCATCCACGGAAACCGTATGTTCTTTAACCATTTGATGTAGTTGTGTGAGTGTGTAGCTCAAATATATCTTATAACAACATCCTAGTATATTGAATATACTGGTGTTGTTACAAAAGAAGTAAATAAAAAGAGTTTAGGGGGTTGGAGAAGCAAAATAAAACAAATGAACATGAGAGAATGAATTACCTTAAAAAGTGTAACTCCTTTTGATTTGAGCCTAAAGGCTTCCTTTGAAAGGATTATGCCCAATGGGAATCCTCTAGGATGAGGAGAGGGATTTGGAGAGAGTAAATGGGCAGGGGTTGGCCGAGCCAAAGGCTTGAGAAGTGTGTGAAATGAGGTAGAGGTGGGGGCCTTTTATAAGAGGAGAGGAGGGGCACTTTTGGAAAGTAAAGAAATATTACTTTATTTGAAAATGTGTTTCGGTTTCAAAAGGTCCCACATTGATATAATTCGTGGATAAAGTGATAAGGCTTCGAAATCCACTCATCCAATTGTTTTTGGCCATGTGTAGTTCATAGATTTTACATTGTCATTCCATTTTATTTAAACCGTTAAATAATGAGGTCATCACTGCATCATCATGATGTCATAAATAATTTAATTTATTTAAAGTATAAAAATTATAAAACAAATACTATGATGTAGGAAATCTTTTTATCTTTCCAAGTACTATTTATAATCAAAAATCGGATCTTTATAACCCCATGTAAAAATTGTTTTCGTAAAACATATTATGTTTGTGTCATTTTTACTTTTACATTAAATAAAAAGTTATTTATGTCATTTACCAACCAAAATGTCTCCATGGGGTCCCCAAGTTGACCCATGGCTTGTCTTGGTCGGCCATGACACAACCAATAAGGTTGAGACATGTGTCTAGGTCATTTCATATTATTAAAGCATTATTTATACCTTAAACTACACTAATTACCACTAATCGCGATTAAAAACTTAATAAGTTACTATTCACCAAAAAATTATTTTAATCTCATTGAACCACATTTTACTTCTTAATGACAACCATGTATGTCGGATTTTCAAAATTCAATACACATTAGTGGTAAACTGTCATTTAACTGAAAAATCAGTTTGCTTGATTACCGCTTAGTGGTTTCACTATTCATCAAAAATTGAAGTTTTTCAGAAAATTACCAAAAATTCACCCTAAGATATATTTGATATTCAGAATTCAAAAATGAAGTCTATTTTACAAAATTCAAATCATATAAGTCACATTAATTAATTTAATAATTAATTCCCGCTGCCAGAGCAAATAGCGTGTTTTTACACAACAATAAGTATCAAAAGATTGACACCAGTTTAGGTCTAATTTCAAAGTGAAATTGATTCCAATGACCACCATTGGATAAAATGGTAAAAATATATTCTAATTTCACTTCAAAACCAATTCAAAACATAATCTAATCATATAAATAAATTAGATTAAAAAGCAGTTTTGATGTAAAATGCAGTATTTTTCACTATTCATTAAAAAAATGAACATTGTCAGAAAAATACCAAAAAATCACACAAGGTAAATTTTGATGTCCCAATCATAAAGAATAAGTTTATTTTGACAAACATAGTTTATAAAATTGTCAAAATATAGATTCAAAAATGGTTTTCCATCAAAAGGCAGTAAAACAATCTTTTAAGAATATTAGTGTATTCCATGCATAAGATTGTATTTATTTTCATTTTAAGCCTCTATAACACTGTCCTAATCATTAAAAGACATAGATAAAAATATCTATTATTCATTACTTACTTGGGATGTTACAATATTATATTACACAGACCATGTTTGTAGCAAGGTAGTCATTGCTTTGACCTTTCCATATCTCTATAGGGGCCTCGATGGGTTGCTAGACCCTACTATTGGTCAGTGGTATTATTCACTGCTATTGAGGTAAGGGGCTAATGGGTCACACACAATAGCGCCCAGAGAATCTGCCCTATTCTAGGAATCAGAATTTAGAACATGGTTGGCCCCACCAAAGAGTAAGAGCACAATCTATGTTCTATGGATCACCAAAGAAAAAATAAATTCATTAATTATTCAAGTTTAGACTAATTTGTCGAATTTATTTATAACACGTATTTAGAAGTTATATAGTAAATACAAGTATTGATATTATTCTAATAGATTTTAATATCCTAGGTTTGTTTAATATTAGTAGGAGGAATGAGTCGAGTTAAAGACTCAAATTTATCATGTAATATAATTATATATTACAATTAAGTGATAAATTATAAATATTATTTATGGAATAATTTTATTTGTCGTAAATACTTATTTATATCACATATATAGTGGACATCTATTACATGGGGGCTGGGAATCCATACTGCATTCTTTAAACACTCCCTATATAAGTGAGAGAGAGGCTCTCCCAGGTATACTATTCATGTGTCAATATTGAGAGCTTCTCTCTCCTCATGGAATCTAGAGAGAGAGTCTCTGAAGCGAAGGAAGATCATTAAGTTAATCCTTCTCGAATTGAAGCTTCTTCCTTTGCGGTGATCATCACTGTGCTGAAGTGATCGTCAAAGATCAGTGCTAGCACCCGGATCCTGATGAACGGTGTGTGAGCAGATTCATAAGGCATGTTTGTATGATCTAGAGGGCTTCGACGTCCGAGTCTTCATGCAACGATCACTGGCGTCCTGCGGCGGACTTGCACACGCTAATTATGAATAAGGTACATGTTCAGTTAAATTTTTGCGCTCTGTTTAAACCTTGAGAGATCCTTGGACCAATCCAGGACAAGATCACCAAAGTTGATAGGGTTATGTCACTCTGGTGAATCAGAAAATTTTAAATTCCAGGCCCGTCGGCTTCTGTTGCGCCGTTCCGATACCAAATAGTGGTATTAGCGAGATCACAAGGTTTTTCTATGTCAACATAATTATGATGCATTAAATTTAATTGTGGGGTTTCAAAATGGTTCTTTCAGAACTGACCGTGCGTTGTTTTATTTTCAAATGATCAAGTTACGATGCTTTGTAATTTTTAATCGGATCAATATCGTGTTTTTCATTCATTTAATGTTTATCCAAAATTGAGAATTAACATAATTTTTTTTATTATAAATCATAATAAAATATTTTATTATATAATTTTTTATTATAATATAATTTTCCACCAAGATCTGTGGAAAATATTTTTGATTATAAAAAAAGGTAAAGGGGAGGGAGACCAATACCAAGACCCCAATTTGAAGTCTTCTTACTTTAAAAAAGGGATGAAAAAGACCTAAAAATGGGGTCTTCTTCCCTTTAATTAAAAAAACAAAAGGGGAGTGGTGGATTTTTGTCGAAAGACAAAATAAGAAAATAGTGGGAGACCCCAAAGGGGTCTCCTCCTTCACGTGGTGCACAAGGGGCTGTGACACCCCCTTGGGAAACCCTAGATACTAGAATCCCTCCCCACGCCGGGCTAGCCTCCTACCGGACCACCTCCCAGTCCCATTCGCGTCGCCCCGAGCTCCACCGAGATGCCTCCTCACTACACTCGGAGCTGCTCCGGACTACTGTACTGCTCCAGAACCCCGGTCACCCCGAGCTTGTCAGACCACCTCCTACCGGACCTCCTGCCGCGCGCTGCGCTCCCTCAGACCACCGCCCCTACTGGAGCTGGACCACCTGGTCGCGCCTTCCCTAAACCCTGGTTGCGCCTCTCTTGAACCCCAGCTGGACAGAGCCTGCCGGTCCCCTTCCCGCCTGCCCGTGCTGCCCCAGGCTACATCGGACCAAACCGGTTTGGCCACCACCGGTCCGAGCCACTCTAGTCCAGGCCGTTCCGGATCGGGCTTCCATCTTGCCGGCTCGCCGGAGTAGCGGGCTTCCAGCCATGCGGATGGTCGGTTTTCTTCCCAGCTACCTCCCACTCCCTTTGGACCTCATCGGAAGTTGTTGCAGCCGTAGGAGTTGCTGGACCGAGCGGTCACATCATGGTCACGCTGCGGTCAAGCCACGGTCACGCCGCGGTCATGCCATGGTCACACCACAATCACGCCGCGGTCACGCCGCAGTCACGCCACAGTCATGCCGCGGTCAGGCTATAGTCACACCACAGCCAAGATGCGACCACACCGTAATTGACTCTGCTCCAGGACGACACCCCACAGCGGTTCTTAGTCCTTCATGACTCCCGGGCTAGAGGTAACCCCGTTTTAAATTAATTATAATTAATTTATTTTTTAAATTAAATTAATTAGAGTAAATTTGGGCTTTAAATTATTTTAATCCTAAAAATTAATTAAATATAATTTCATAATTAAATTAATGGTTTAATTTAATTTTCTGAATTAAAATTAAATTAAACAAATGGAACCAATAAAATAAATTATTTGAATTAAATAAAATTCATTTAATTTATTATAAAACCCTCACATTATTTAAATTTATTTCAATTTAATTTTCTTGCGCATATTTTACCCCGACTGGTCTTGAGAAAGTGACCGAACTGTGTATGTCTGGTATTTATTTATTTATTTAATTGTTTATTCAATGCGTATGATGATTGTAATAATTAATTTGATAAATGACGGTCTGAAAATAAACTTTTTAATTCAAATACGTATAAGGTCCTGCATGTCCATTGCACAAGATGCAATTTGTTCCCCTTGACCCCCTTTCCTGTGTGCAAGTACATTTAGAATTAAATGATGATTCGACATGAAGACCCCTCCAAGACAAGGCGGTAAACCAGACAGGAGCCAAGTGCTTTGCACTGGGAAAGTTGTGATGTGAGTCAATTCAAGACTCAGGTATGGATGCCCCTAGGTCACGATTGATCCGTTATGGATCGATCTTTAGAGAATGCTCAAGACTAGTCAGATTGCATGATTTACATTATGCATACTTTATTATTTTATGTGTCTGCATGATTATTACGTGATAACATTGAATATTAAAGAATACAAAAATGCATAAAGATGTGGAGAATTATATTCTATTGCTTGTTCAGTTGTGAGGGCGACAACCTAGATTGAAAATAATAAAAAGAAGAGGATTATATTCATTAATTAATATAAAAAAATCCCTCAAATATATATTAATTCTAAAAGTCTTCCATTTCTCACATCTAAACAAAACCATCTATTTGGGTGATCGTCAGCCTTAGTTGAGAGTTCCTCTTACTACCAGGGCGTTTTCATGAGAGAAATGGGTCAACTTAACTTTAGTGAGTAGTCTAGGATTATCCTTAGCGAACTTTCTATCTCTTTAGAAGAAATATGTTGAGGGAATCAAGTTAGGATTCTAAAAGCTAGGACTTTACTCAACAACACAAGGAACCACAAGAACAACTGGTTGTCCAGTCTAGTGCCTACCTTGAAACCCTCAAAGTAGTGGCATAGCCCTATCTTGTAGACTATGAGGGAGGTTTCCAGGATCTCTTAAACTAGAATGGTCAAGAGATAGAGTATTCTGAATCTAATAGTGAGGGATATTAAGGTTCGCTAAAATAGTGATAGACATTAAAATTATATAATAAAAATTTATTAATCATAAATGTCAAAAGTTAATCATGAAAAAGTACTAACTGCTAAATGTTTATCTGATGTAGATTCAAAATTGAAATCACTAACACCAATAGTACTTTATCACTGTGATTCATCTTGGATATAGAAAATATCCTGACTGGAAATAACTTCCAGGAGTGGTAGACGAGCTTGCGCATAGTATTATGCCAATCAATGAAGTTATATGTGCTGGAATCCCCAATTCCTGCTGAGCGTCCTCATAGAGAAGGAAAGGTGGAAAAAGATAAATGGATAAAGCATGTAGACGATACACATGATGTGCAATGCATCATGTTGTCATCCATGTCCATCCAATTGAAAAAAATGTATGAGGATGAGGATGCCTTCAAGATGATTTCACATTTCCTAGAACATTATGAGGAGAGGGCCAGGAAAGAAAGTTATGATATATCATGTTTCCTTTATAAGTGAATGCTAGCAGAAGGACATCAAGCTAGTCCTCACATACTTAATTTGTTTGGGTATATTGAGATGCTTGAATCCCCTAGGTTCAAATTGAACCATGAACTAGTAGTGGATCTCATTCTTTCCTCTTTACCATCATGCTTCTCGACTTTTATTGTCAATTATAATATAAATGATATGAAAAAGTTGCTCCCGGACCTTTTGGATTTAGTTCGCCAAGCTGAGAAGGATATAAAAAATACCAATTCATCTGTCCTTATGGTGAACAAGAAAAACAATGTCAAGGAAAAGGGGTATAAGGCCAAGTCAAGGCCAAAGACACCAATGCATCATTCTACAAATAAGACAAAGATTCAAAGGAAAAGTAATGAGTAGGAAGATGTCTACTTTGAATGTGGTATGAAATGCAACTAGAAGAAGAATTGCAAAGCGGGGAAGAAGTAGAAAGTTGATGTTTTACATTAGGTATTTTTGTCATTGAATGAAATATATATTTATCTTCAAGTTGGGTATTGGATACGGCATGTGGAACACACATTTGTATTCATATACAAGAACCAATTAGGTTCAAGAATATTGCAAAAGGTCAAGTGGATCTCTGAGATACAAATGGTGTAATTCTGTCAGCCTTGGCAGTGGGAGACTATCAATTGACCTTGAAAACTTGTTTGGTTCTAGTTTTAAACAATTGCAATTATGTACCTTCTGTTACCAAAAACATTATCTCTGTATCGAGTCTAGACACTATGGGTTTTTATTTCATGTGTGGAAATAAAATTCGTCTCTTTTATAGGGATAACATATGTTATGGTATTGCACATCTTAATAATGGTTTATATGTAACGTTCCGGTTCCGGAAGCCAGCTAGAGGCGCCCCATACCCGGTTGGTCACATGACCTCAAGCGCATTTCCCCAAATGCAAGAGGCTACTGACTAGTAGCAAGGGCCTTGGGTGTGATAGTGGGGGAACTATGCCCTCATTGACAGAGTACACATCGGAGGAAAAATAAACATGCAATAGCGGAAGTAGTAATCACCAACAATATAACAGCAGAAGACTAAATCAAAAACTGGAGCACATATGTATGTATGAATTTATGGATGATACATAACTAGGAAAGCAGCCAAACAAGTCACAATGCTAGAAAACACTACAGTACACAAAAAATTAGAAAAGAAAAGTAAACAGCTCCTCAGCATTGCAAGACAAAGCTTGGTCCCATGCTCTCCTGCTCCAAGCAATCAAGTTCTAGAAGTTGAAGGGTGCTTCCCCTTGTCTATACCTGCAGCAACATAGTCTCCTTAGGCACAAAAGCATGGCCCAAATAGTTCATGAGATAAAATACCAATAGGCATTCACCCGAAGATCTCTTCCTAGTAGTCAGTGAGTATATGGAAGACAAAAGTACAATAAGCCACAAACAACAACAACAACAAGAAGTAGGCAGTAAACAGTAAGCAGTAAAATAGGATGATACATAGCAGCAATCATTCCACAAAATATCAATAGTAGTGAAACAAATAAATAAGAAGCTAGAAACCATCTGGGATGTACTCGAAACCATCCCCTCTGGTCCTATCCAAGAATTACCACAACCCTCTAGGTAGTGCACTCAGCCAAACCCCTCTGGCTTGGTCATACGAATTTACGAGACTCTCTGGGGATGCTCACTCGGACAATTCCCCTTATAGTCTAGGGTAGTCAGGGAATCTCTTGAGGAAGATCACATGGTCTAACCCTCTTAGCACCAAGGTCTAGAGACTCTCTGAGGAAGTTATCTCGGTCAATTCATCCTATAGCCTCAGGTATACCACAGACTCTCTAAGGAATCTCACTCAGTCAATTCCTCTTCTAGCCTGGGAAGGTTCTTAAAGAGATACAAACAAGGTAAGACTCTCTGAGGAAGCTCACTCAGTCTACCCTCCTGTAGTATATAAAATCCAAGACACTCTGGGAGCTCACGCGGTCCATCCCTTTTGTAGTATGTAATATCAAAGACTCTCTGGGAAGCTCACTCGGTCTATCCCTCATATTCTATAGCTCTAGGTTCTCTCAGCCCTGTGCGAGTTAGTGCATAATAATGCTATAAGGCCAAAGTACACCTATAGAGCTACTTGGCTAACAAAAGTAAACCTATAGAGATACTTAGCTAAACAGTCTACAAGGCAACAAGCATGTCATGTGTTTCACTTCAACCTATAACCGCGAGGCATGAAAACAGGTGTAGTAGCCAAAGGCAAACGAGACCCAAAGGACGTAAACATAACAAAGCAAGGGAAAAAACATCCATGCACAACAAATTATCCTCTAACATGGTAAAATTACCTCTACACAAGCATACAAGAAAGGAAGGAAAACAACTAAGGCAAAAAGGGGTAACACGCAATACCCCGTTCACGGGTATCAGTGGAAATTCACACATAAACTTAGAGACTTTAAATGGTAAGGCACAAACCACCTACCTCGATCCTAAGAGATCGATATACTTGAACCACGATTGATGATTCTCCCCAAAATGTCATAGACCTGAGAAAATGCAAAAAAAACATTCAACCTTAGATAACTTGAGAAGGAGGAATAATTGAAAAACAAGGCTCAAGAAGAAGGAAGAACTCACCGTTGGGATTCCAATGCAATCGACAGAGCTCGAATCGGAGAACGGATGGATGCTCGGGAATCCAGAGAAGTTTCACAACTGTACGATGTCCCTCGGTCGAACCAGACCTAGAAGAAGAAGATTCAGACGATGAGGTGCGTCCCCTGTCCGTTTAGTAAAAAAAGTACACGGTGTGTATTTTTAAAGTACACAGCGTGTAGTGGGTTTTTCCGTACTCCACCAAAATCAGCCTCCATGTCACCCCAACACACCATGTGTGTGGTCTGGACATGGCCAACACATGGTTTTGAGCATGAAAAGAGTACATGGCGTGTACTCAGAAAGTACACGGTGTGTACTCAAAAAGTACACGGCGTGTACTTCAAAAATTTCTAGAAACTCCAAAAATTCTCAAAAACTCTAAAAAACGAAAGAAATACCTGAAACCAAGATTCGGGTTCTTACTTACTTTCCCCATTAAATAAATTCATCCCTGAATTTCCCTAGATGGGCCTAGAAGAAGAAACCTCGAACAGCTCTAGCCACTGCGATCGAATCTCGGCCTCCCTCTCCCAAGTCTGATCTTGTACTTGCCCATGCTGTGATAGCACTCGTACTAGAGGAATATACTGACCTCGAAGAACCTTTGTACAGAGATCAATAATCCAGATATTATGCTCTTCAAATGAAGCATTCGCTTCGAGCTCAACCTCCTCAGGATGAAAGACATGAGACGGGTCTGAAAAGTAACGTCGGAGTTGAGAGACGTGGAAGACATCGTGCATAGCCCAGTACCTTTGAGGTCGTTGCAACCAATAGGCAACCAGCCCAAATCTCTCTAATACCTCAAACGGTCCGACATACCACAGTGAAAGCATACCCTATCTCTGAATCCTCTTGTGTCCCAACCTCAGTGAGACACGCAGAAAAAACTGATCTCTGACCTCGAACTCCGGAGGTCATCTCCACTGATCAACATAAGACTTCTATCGAGACTGTGCTGTAGCCATCCTCTTCCAAATCAACTCTATCTACTCTGAGGTCTCATGAACAAGACCGGGTCCTAGAAAAGCTGCCTCTCCTGCCTCTAGCCAGCATAAGGGTGATCGACATGGCCTACCGTACAGAGCCACATATGGTGCCATCTGAATGGTCGCCTAAAAACTGTTTTTGTAGGTGAACTCCACAAGAGGTATATCCTTCTCCCAAGAACTTCCGAAGTCTAGAATGAATGCTCGGAGCCTATCCTCAAGCACCTGGATTGTGCAATCAGACTGACCATCAGTCTGGGGATGGTATGTAGTACTCAAAAGTACCTCTGTACCCATGGCCTTCTAAAGTCCCTGCTAGAACCGAGAGGTAAAGCGCGCATCCCTGTATGAAACAATAGAGTGTGGAACTCCATGTAGATGTAGAATATCTCAGATATACAGTCGTCCCAGATCATCAACACGAAAGGTTTCCTTGATCACCAAGAAGTTTGTTACCTTCGTAAGCCTATCGAAGATGACCCAAACAACATCACTTTCCTGAGGTGACCTCGGTAACACTGTCACAAAGTCCATCACGACATCATTCCACTTCCACTCCGGAATGGGTAACTTCTGTAAAAGCCCTCTTAGTTGCTGATGCTCTGCTTTCACCTGATAACAAGTAGAACATTTCACGACAAAACCAGCAACATCTCTCTTCATACCTGGCCACCAATACTGGAGATGAAGATCGAGATACATATTGGTGACGCCAGGATGAACTTCCCAAACTAATCCCCCATCAGCTCCTCGGGTATATCTGCTGGCACCCATACACATCCCTGGAAATGCAATATCTCATCCTCTCCCACTATCCATCCAGGAAGAGGGTCCCCTCCTGACACACTCTCCTGCATGGCTAAGGCCTCCGAATCTGATAGCTGCCTCATTCGTACCTGATCATGAAGTGTAGAGGTAACAACCATAGATGAAAGAAAGGTCTGTCCCTGCCTATCTTGCACCTCCAGATGCATCTCAAAGAATAGATCCATATGCTACCACTCATTACTGGCCTATTGAACTCCTTGAATCTGAGTTCTCCTTCTCAAAGCATCAGCCACGGTGTTGCCCTTTCCCGGCATATAGGCGAGCTTGAAGTCAATGGACTGAAGATACTCGACCCACCTATGTTGTCTCAGATTCAGATCACACTGAGTGAATATATACTTGAGACTATTGTGGTTGGTAAAAACCACAAAGTGATCTCCCAGAAGATAGTGTCTCCAACAACGTAAGGCATGAACAACTACTGCCAACTACAGATCGTGCGTTGAGTAGTTTTTCTTGTGTGGCCTCAACTGCCTAGACCAATAAGAAACGACCCCATCTCCCTGTATAAGCACATCTCCTAGCCCGATACCTGAAGAATCAAAGTAAATAGTATCGTCCTTGCCTGACTCCAGGAAGACTAGTATCAGTGCTGACGTCAACCACCCTTTCAGCTCCTGAAAGGATGAATCACAAGAATCTGACGATAAAAACAAATCCCCCTTCTTGGTCAGACCTGTCAACGGTGCTACTGGGCACGAGAAGTCTTGAATGAAGTGTCTGTAGTACCCAGCCTGCCCTAGAAAACTCTGCACCTCAAAAATGTTCTTTGGCTTCTCCTAGGAAACTACAACTCTCACGTTCTCTGGGTCCACAGATACACCAGCCTCTGAGATGGCGTGACCCAAGAAGTGAATCTTATCCATCCAAAAGTGGCCCTTCGAGAGTTTAGCATACAGCCGATGCTCTCTCAGTGTACTCAGAACGATCTCAAGATGTGTGGCATGGTCGTGTCGAGTGTGAGAGTACCCTAAGATATCATCCACGAAGACCACAATAAAAGAGTCCAAGTACGGATGGAACACTTGGTTCATCATTGCCATGAAAACTACAGGCGTGTTCGTGAGACCGAATGACATGACTGTATACTCGAAAAGACCATACCTTCTCCTGAAAGCTGTCAGAGGTATATCAGGTGATCTAACGCGAAACTGATGATAACCGGACCTCAAATCGATCTTCGAGAACACCTGGGCTCCTCAAAGCTGATCAAAGAGGGAATCGATCCCCAGAAATTGATATCGGTTCTTTTCTGTCAACTAGTTCAAAATCCGATAATCCACACAAAGCCGATGAGTACCATATGCCTTCTACACAAACAGGACAGGCGAACCCCAAGGAGAGGTACTAGGTTGGATGAAACCCTTTGCCTGCAACTCCTCCAACTGCTTCTTGAGTTCTTGAAACTCAGGTGTAGCAATCCTATAAAGAGGAATGGACACTGGTGACACTCTTAGCACGAGATTAATAAAGAAGTCTACCTTATGCTTTGGAGGTAAAACTGAAAAATCTTCTAGAAAGACATCCCTGAAATGATCCACCACTAGAGGAAAGTCTAACTGTGATTTCCCTGGTCATCCAGATAAAGACTACCAATATGGGTTGTAACTTTACCTATCCCATGATGCTCTGGTCCAGCTCCCCCCACCTGGACATCACACTCACCTCTATGAAGTATAGATCCACCCTCTGGTGATATGAAACTCACCCTACAGCGATAACAATCGATGATTTCCTAGAAAGGAACTATCTAGTCCATCCTGAGAATTACGTCATAGCCCGTAATCTCTAGGACATACAGGTCCCATAAGAAATGACACCCTGAAACCTTTCGAGGGCACTCTATGCACTGACATAAGCTAGATTTTCTCATTCCTAAAGCTGTGTCAAGAGTCAACAAGTCAGCAAATGAAAAGATACAGAGCTCAATGCTCTCCACAACAACAACAGAGATAAATCTATGGGAAGCACCAGTATTGAAAAGGTCTGAAGATAAAACTGAGGCTACTAAGATCATACCTCGAACTGTAGAAGGACTGGGATCCTGCTCCTGATAGGTCTGCTCCACGGCAAAAGACTGGCCTGCACCGCGGCCCAACACCCCTGGCTGACCGCTCTGGCTGATCCACTATATTGTCGTTGATGACCTGGTGACTGACCACCACGACCGCGACCTACACCTCGGGCTGAACGGTTGGAAGAAATCCAGTTCCCTGACTGGTGGGAAACTAGGGAAGCATCTCCAGAATGCAGGGTCATAGAGGAACCCCTACCACCAGCTGAAGGTGAGAGGATGTGACGGAAATGCGGAAGATGGCCTATCTTTCCGCAAGACCGACACTCCATCAGATCTCTCTGGCACTGAGGCCTAGTATGTCTACTCCTACCGCACTGGTAGCACACAAATTGGCTTCCATAAGGAACATCCCGAAAACCTCAATCTCCTCTAAAAGGCTCTCTGAAACTCTTCCTACCATCTCTAGGAGGAACACCAGCTCTGGATGACAAACCACCCTAAATCACTGCTCCAGAATCCCTCAGATTGCGCTCAGTGATTAGCGCCTGGTTGACGATGGAGGATATAGAAGTCAACATGAAGATATTCACCTGATAATGGATCTCCTCTCTGAGATCGTCCTCAAACATCCTAGCATGAAACAACTCATCACCTGCTGGGATCAGTGTGAAACACTACAACTCAGTAAAATGAGATGAGTACTCCATAACAGAAAGAGTGCCCTAATGCAGACTAATAAACTCATGGGCTCGATCAGCCCTCAGGGTCTTCGGATAGAAGTAGTCATAGAAGGTGAGTCGAAACTCATCCCAAGACATATCCTTCCGATGCCATGACCGTGAGATCACCTCCCACCACCTCTTGGTGGTGTCCCAGATCATATAAGTAGCCAACTTTACCCTTTTCTACAGAGGGATCTCTAGGTGCTCAAAAAAGGTTAGTGTGGCCTCTATCCACAACTCTACAGCCTGTGGTCCTCCATCACCTAAAAAAGTAGGAGGATGCTTCTTGCTGGAAAACCCACGTCAACTCAGCCATCGATGGGGCAGGAGGCGGCACTCCCTGGAAGGTCTGCATCATCCTCAGGAATTCCTCCCTGAACTGCGCCTCTGCGCCTTTTATGGGTATAACTACTAGTGACAAGGATTCCACAACAGGAGGATCTGCAGGAGGTCACTGGTCGACCATATCCAGTGTCGGGTCACCGTCTTGCAACTGATGCATGACTGAAGGACGTCTCGGAGGAATAGCTCGGAAGGAACAAAAGCACACCTTAGATCAGGATTAACAAATATTGAAAACACAGGAGTACAAAACGGGAAAAGGGGAATAAACTATCAAGTTTTAAAAAACACAACTACATGGCCTGTATAAAAACTACAAGGTGTGCCTACTTAAGCCATTAACATGGGCGTGTACTCCTTCCCGACAGGTCGTGTAACACCGTAAACTACACGGCGTGTTTTTCCCACACAGGGCGTGTACTTGAACTATAAACCCCTGCCCGAGTATCCTTACATGGATAACCCACACAGTTTAAACTAACCCCAGACTACACGGCGTGTTTCCTAGGGACACGGTGTGTACTAGACACTACCTCGGCCTCCCGTTTTGTTAGTTACACGGCCGTCTACAAAGATAGAACTTACAAGGTGTGTTCCGAACAAACACGGCGTGTATATGAGAAGGTGACACCATCCCATGTGGTTCTTAACACGGCCGGGTACCTAGGAAAGACTACACGACATGTTCCAAAAGTAACACAACATGTCTTAGAGAAGGTCACGCTAACCCGTGTTGTTCTTGAAACAGTCTGATACTTGTACAGAACTCCACGGCATGTTCCTTTACAACACGACGTGTTCTAATCGTGCTTCCTCGACCCGTGTTGTTAGTGACATGACTGGGTACAAGGCTCTACACTACACATCGTGTAAATACTGTACATGGAGTGTTCCTGAAGTTATTTTCACAACACCGTGTTCCTAAACACATAGTCATAAACATGACCTAAAAACTACACGGCGTGTAACCAGAAAGTACACGCTGTGTATTCTGGGTTTTTCTGGGCAATAGCTCAGAAACTGCACAAAAGCCCAGAAACACGAAAAAAAACCAAAGAGGTGCCAAATTCCGATCTGTGAGGGACCATACACCTCGCAAATCAAAGCTTGGCATTCCCTACACTCATGTACAATAGAAAACAGGATCATGATCCACCAATTCCCGATTCAAGAGGGCCCATAACACCTCAATAATAAAAACTTGGCATTCATTTAAACAAAGAACAATACAACAATCTACTAAAAAGGAAACAGAGATTCTATCAAGCATATATTACAATAGCATGCATAATCTACACAAAGTCTATCACAACATCATGCAATCGCTAACTCACCCTAAATGGCATGGATGGAATGCATGGCATGAGATTTATACATGTTCCTATATAATGCATGAGGTGTCATACCCTCATCTCATCGGGTTAAAACAAAAATAGAACCGTAATATCAAAAAAATAACAGCACAAAGCATGAAAATCACTTTAGGTGAAATCGTATCAACCGTAACATCTCAAGACCAGAAAACTGCAATAAACGAGGTAGTATGGCTTTTCCATGTACACTAGTTAGCTACTCCCGAGCATGGCTTATTACCAAGTACCGAATCCATCCTATACCTGGCTAAGTTTCCAAACAGTAATGCAAGAGAAAAGAATTCCTCTGATACCACTTTTTAACGTCTTGGTTCCGGAAGCCACACAGAGGCACCCCGTGCCCGATTGGTCACATTTCCTCAAGCGCATTTCCACAAAGGTCAGAGGCTACCTACTAGTAGTGAGGGCCTTGGGTGTGATAGTAGGGATATTATTCCCTCATTGGAAAAGTACATAGTGGAAGAAAAATAAACATGCAATAGCAGAAGTATTAATAACCAACAATATAACACCGAAAGACTAAATCAACAACTGGAGAACATATGTATATATGGATTGATGCATGATAGATAACTAGGAAACAGCCAAACAAGTCACAATACTGGAAAACACTACAATACCAAACAAATTACAAAATAAAAGTAAACATATCCTTAGCATCACAAGCCAAAGATTGGTCCCATGCTCTCATTCTCAAAGCAATCATGCTCTAGAAGTTGAAGGGTGCTTTCCCTTGTTTATACCTACAACAACATAGTCTGATTGGGCCAAAAAGCATGGACCAAATAGGGTGAGAGATAAAATTCCAATAGGTATTCACCCGAAGATCTGTGCCTAGCAGTCAATGATTATATGGAAAAAAGTACAATAAGCAATAAATAGAAACAACAAGCATTAGGCAGTAAACAGTATGCAATAAAACATGATGATGCATACCAGCAATCAATCCACAACAAATCAGCAGTAGTGAAAAAATATCTAAGAAGCCGGAAACCCACTGGGAAGTACTTGCATCTATCCCCTCTGGTCCTATCCAAGAACTACCACAACCCTCTAGGCAGTGCATTCAGCCTAACCCCTCTAGGTTGGTCATACGAATTTATGAGACTCTCTGAGGAAGATCACTTGGTCAATTCCATTTATAATCTAGGATATTTAGGGACTCTCTTGAGGAAAATCACATGGTCTAACCCTATTAGCCCCAAGTTCTAGAGACTCTATGAGGAAGTTATCTCGGTCAATTCCTCTTATAGCATCAGGTATACCATAGACTCTCTGAGGAAGCTCACTCGGTCAATTCCTCCCCTAGCCTGGAAAGGTTCTTAAAGAGAATCAAACAAGGTAAGACTCTCTGAAGATGCTCACTCAGTCTACCCTCCTGTAGTCTATCAAATCCAAGACACTTTGGGAGTTCACTCGGTCCATCCCCTATGTATTCTATAATATCTAAAACTCTCTAAGAAGCTCACTCAGTCTATCCCTCATAGTCTATAGCTCTAGGTTCCCTCAGCCCCATGCCAGTCAATGTATAATAATGCTATAAAGCCAAAGTACACCTATAGAGAAACTTGGCTAACTAAAATACACTTATATAGCTACTTAGCTAAACAGTCTACAAGGCAACAAGCATGTCATGAGTTTTAATTCAACCTATAACCACGAGGCATGAAAATAGGTGTAGCAGCCAAAGGCAAACGAGACCCAAAGGTTGTAAACAGAACAAAGTAAGGGAAAAAACATCCAAGCATAATAAATTATCCTCTATCATGGTAAAATTACCTCTATTCAAGCATACAAGCATGGTTGGAAAACAATGAAGGCAAAAAGGGTAACACGCGATACCCCGTTCACGGGTATTGGTGGAAATTTTCACATCAACTCAGAGATAATGAATGGTAAGGCACAAACCACCTACATCGATCCGAGGAGATCAATATACTTGAACCACGATGGCTGATTATCCCCATAAAGTAGTAGATCTGAGAAAATGCACAAAAATGTTCAACCTTAGATAACTTGAGAATGATGAAGAATTGAAAAAACAAGGCTCAAGTAGAAGGAAGAACTCGCCGTTGCGCTTCCAACGCAATCGACAGAGCTCGAATCGAAGAATGGATAGAGGCTCTGGAATCTGGAGAAGTTTCGCAGCTATACGGCGTATCTCAATCGAACCAGACCTAGAAGAAGACGATTATGACAATGAGGCACGACCCCAGTCTGTTTAGTAAAAAAAGTACATGGCGTGTAGTGGGTTCTTCCGTACTCTGTCAAAATCGGCCTCCACATCACCCCTACACATCGTGTGTGTGGTCCAGACACGACCATCACACGGTTTCGAGCGGGAAAAGAGTACACGACGTGAACTTCAAAATTTTTTAGAAACATCAAAAATTCTCAAAAACTCCAAAAAAGGAAAGACATACCTGAAACGAAGATCCGGGTTCTTTACATTATATATGTTGGAACTAGAAAACTCAGTAATGGAAATTAATGGCAAAAACAACCAACATGACTCAAATAACACCCACCTATGGAACTTCAGGATTTTTCATGTAAACGAGAAGCAATTACAAAAATTGCATCAAGTGGGGTATCTAGACTTGGCACAGTTAGAACCCTTAGATGTATGTCAAGCTTGATTACAAGAAAAGATGACCAAATCACCTTTCTCAGGAAAGGGAGAAAAGCCAATGCAGTGCTGGAATTAATACACACTGACGTATGTGGTCCATTTCCAATAGTGGAAATGGGTGGTTTTCCATATTTCATTAAATTTACCGATGAATATAGTAGGTATGGATATATCTATTTAATGCGGTATAGGTCCGATTCCTTTTAGATATTTAAGGAATACCAAACTGATTTTGAAAACCAACTTGGTAAGAAGATAAAAGCACTTCACTCAGACCGAGGTATAGAATATATTAACCAAGAAATCATTGATCACTTGAAAGAGTGTGGGATGTTATCCCAACTCACTCCTCATTATAAAAAAAATGGAATGGTGTTAGTGAAATGAGGAATAAGACCTTGCTAGACATGGTAAGATCAATGATGAGTCATGCAACCCTTCCATTATCCTTTTGGGGATACACCTTTTAGACGGCATCATACACCCTTAACCGAGTACCAACTAAAGTTATAGATGGGATTCCATATTAGTTATGGTATGGAAAGAAACCCAACCTAACACAAATGCGTGTATGGGGGTGCGAGGAAATTTTATAGACTTTACCATGTGACAAATTAGCATCCAGAAGCACTAAGTGCATCTTTATAGGTAATCCTATGGAAACTAGAGGATATTACCTATATAAAACCTTTAATAGAAAAGTCATTGTGGAAAGATACACCACATTTCTAGATAGGGAACACATTTCAATTCTAAATAGTGAGAGAATAATTTCCTTCGATGAAGTTAATGATCCAGATTCACAAGAGTTGGTAGAGGTACCATCTCTACAAGAGAAAGTGAAATAAGAAGTTGTTCTTGAGACTTAGATACTGCATAGGTCAACACAAGAGGTTAGAGAACCAGAGCGTTTTAGTTTTCTTGTCATCGAGTCATGTGACACATTATTTCTTCAAAATGATGAACATATAACCTACAAGGATGAAGTAGAAGGAAAATAATCTACTAAATGGAAAGAAGCCATGAATTTTGAGATGGAGTCCATGTACTAAAATCAAGTGTATATTGGGGTAGACCCTCCAGATGATGTAAATCCCATTGGCTACAAATGGTTATTCAAGAAGAAGATGGACATGGATGATGAGGTTAATAACTTTAAAGAAAGACTGGTTGCAAAAGGTTTTGGAAACATTAAGGCATTGAATATGATGGAACCTTCTCACTAGTAGCAATGCTTAAATCCATCAGAATATTTCTTTCAATAGCAGCCTTTCATGATTATGAAATTTGGAAAATGGATGTCAAAACTACTTTTCTAAATGGGAAGTTGGTTGAAGAAGTATGTGACTCAACCTGAAGGGTTTGTCAAGTAAAGAATGCCAATAAAGTATGCAAGCTGTAGAGATACATTTATGGATTGAAGTAGGCATCAAGATCAGGGAATGTTAATTTTGATGAGGATATAAGTGATTTTTGATTTATCAAAAGAAAAAGCATTCCTTGTGTCTATAAAAAGGTTGATGGGAATCCCATCGCTTTCCTAGAATGATATGTAGATGACATATTAATTATGGGAAATAATGTGTAAGTCTTACAGTCAGTTACGACTTAGTTAAATGAATGCTTATCTATGAAAGACTTAGGTGAAGTAGCCTACATTCATCAAATGAAGATCTATTGAGATTGATCTCGAAGGCTTCTTGGGCTAAGTCAAAGTACATATATTGACAAGGTACTCAAAAGGTATAGTATGGAACAATCCAAGAGAGGATTGTTACCGATGTCACATGGTGTAAATCTCTCCAGGAAAATGTGTCCACAATCACAGGAGGAGATTGAAAGAATGGGTAGAGTCCCTTATGCATCGGTTGTTGGTTTTATCATGTATATGATGCTATGTACTAGGTTTGATATCACCTTTTCTTTAATCATGGTGGGTATATATCAAGCCAATCCAGGAGAGATGCATTGGACATCTGTTTAAACTATCCTAAAGTACTTGAGGTGTACTTTGAATATATTCCTCGTATATGAAGGAGATGAAGAACTAGTTGTGAGGGGATATACTAATACTAGTTTCTAGAAAAATCATGATGATATGAAATTGAAATCAGGCTGCATCATTTTCCTGAATGGTGGTGTAGTGAGCTGGAGAAGATTGAATAAAGTTGGGGTTATTTATTCTACAACAGAGTCCAAATATATTGCAGCTTCAGATGCATGAAATGAAATTGTCTGGATACGTAGCTTCTAAGACATTGTTGTTGTACCTAGTAGTGTAGACCCTGTATCAGTATATTATGATAATACTGTTGTAGTGGTGCTTACCAAGGAGCCCCTGTTTCACTAAAGAACAAATAATATTCTTTGGATGTTTCATCTCTTGAGGGATTTCACTCAAAGAGGGGAAGTAATAGTTAGTAGAGTAGCCATAGAGGACAACGTGGCAGACCCCCTGACTGAAGCCATTTATCAGTAGAAGAATGATTCACATGTGAGAGATAGAGGATTAAAACCTATTAGCAGTTGGCTCCAGTGTAATTGGGAGTGTTGAATGTGGGTTCCCTAGACCCAAATTGTTTTGAACATTGATTTCTGCTACTTGTATTCTGTTTGTTTTAATACATGTGTTTATCTTTCCATAATAGTATAGATACTTTTTCATCCAATTTTTTTATGGAAATGTCCTTAGATTACCTGTTTTATCAAATAGTTATAGTAGATCCCAGACTATAATGATAACCCTGAGATTCCATTACAGTAATATTAATGTAACGTCATATGGTCCATTTAAATCATATTGAAATGACACAGATGATGTGTGACCATCAGGTGCTGGGGGCTCATCAGTATTAGGACATCCTCCCATGTTGTTCTCACTTGATGATATCTAGTAGTTGGGATCATGATGATCGACCTGCATAATAGGAACACCGCATGTTTTAGGTGTTATTGGTTGTTCCTATCTACGAACATGTGTAATGGTCTTTTGACTTGAGATCATTGACAATGGATGTCATTTAATTACATACATTTTATGCAAGAATAAAACCATTGTGACCAAGTCATGGAAAGTTAGTTTTTATTGGGTATGTCATTAATGGAATGACATTGATTGAATGATAAAGAAATGATTTATCACTTCAGAGTTCAGGAAGATATATCTCAGGCATGGTTGATTAGGATGGTTGCACCTTCCTTAAATCCATGGCCTTGGAAGTGGAAGGTAAGACCGTCCGAACAAATAAAGAAATAAAATAAATCAAATAAAGAATGATGAAACTACTATGAATTCTTCTTTATTGAGATACTGATGAAAAAGATATTATATTACATGGACTGTGTTCGTAGGAAGGCTGTCGATTCATTGACATTGCCTTATCTTTATAGGGGGCTCGATATGATTCTAGACCCCACTCTAGGTCGGTGGTATTATTCACTACTATTGAGGTTAGGGCCTAGAGGGTCACACACAATAGCCCCTTGAGAATCTTCCCTATTATGGGAATAGGAATTTATAACATGGTGGGCCCTGGAAAAGGGTCTGAGCAGTATTCAAGTTATATGGATCACCAAGTAATAAAAAAATTCATTAATTATTCAGGTTTAGAATATTTTTTTGAATTTATTTATAACATGTATTTACATGTTTTATAATAAATACAAGTATTAATATTATTCGAATGGATTTTAATATCCTAGGTTCGTTTAATATTAGCAAGAGGAATGATTCAAGTGAAAGACTCAAATTTATCACGTCATATATTTATATAATATAATAAAGTGATAAATTATAAATATTATTTATGGAATAATTTTATTGGTAGTAAATAATTATTTATATCACTTATATAGAGGAAGCCTATTACACGGCGGTCAGGAATCCATACAGCATGTTTTGAACACTCCCTATATAATTGAGAGAGAGGCACTCCCATGTATACTATTCATGAGTCAAGATTGAAAGCTTCTCTCTCCTCCTGGAATCTAGAGAGAGAGTCTCTCAAGCGAAGGAAGATCTTCAAGATCATCTTTCTTGGATTAAAGATTCTTCCTTTGTGGTGATCGTCTCTATGCTGAAGTGATCATCGATGTTCCTCTCTATCACCCAGACCTTGATGAATGGCATGCGAGTAGACTCATAAGGCATGTTTGGATGATCTAGAGGGCTTCGACGTCGAATTATTTGAGCAAAAATCACTAGAATCCTGTGGCGGACTCGCACATGATAATTCAGAATAAGGTACATGTTTAGTATAATTTTTGTGCTCTGTTTAAACCTTACGAGATACTTGGACCAAAACCGAGAAAGATAACCGAAGTTGAAAGGGTTATGTCACACTGGTGAAGGAGAAAATTTTAAATTCCCGGCCCACCGGCTTCCACTGCGTCGTCCCGGTACCCAAAAGTCTCAACTGCCAAGAACCATCTCCTTCCATAGGTATCTCCATATGTAGTAGCCATGTTAGTGGTTTCACCAGAAATTCTAGGTCTTTAATAATATTCATGACAAAGAAGAATGATTATCACATGTGTCTATGAATAAAGTAGCTAATAATAGACATATATCATACCATTAATCATTCCTAGAGCCCTTGTGTCATATTCCTTGACCGCATGCAGCTAACCCTTCCCATTTCCTTTATCTCCCTGAGTATGGTGTGGACCATATGGGGGTGGTGGTGGTAACATGTCAAAATGTAAAGCACCTCCTACTTCTCTCCCAGCTCCTCGGCCATTTCATCCAGCTTGCATAATTATCTTTTCCTATCATTGTCTCAACCTCGGTTTCCCATAAAATATTTCAGTATCAGCATGATAGTTTACAAAAGCTCTAGAAAAATGTCCTCATCCATCATTTGAAAAGAATTACCACTTTATAGGATGAATGGACTCACCATATGAGCCCTGAGATGTAGATCCCCTATGTTGGGACCTCTTCTTGTAATGTCTCATAGGTTCATGTCTCTAAGACTGATGACGACATCTTTCTTTCCCACTACTGACATCCACTGGATGTATTTAATAATTAAAATTAATTTCAAACAGAAATATTATCTCTAGCACTCCATAATAACTATGAATGTTGAGTGGAATAGTGTTGGATAAGATATCCCTAAACACACCTAACTCAGAGGAACAATCCTTGATGCACTGGTCGTATCATATTAAACGAGTACCTGGAAAGGTTAGTATGCCTCGATGAATACTCAGCTACCGACATGTTATCCTATCGAAGCTGTAGAAACAATTAGGCACACGTAGCCCTTATACTTCATGGTGAGAGCCCCTAAAATGAGAACGGTTCTCAAACTCTATCCACAAAAGATTAACCTCATCTAAAGATCAGGTAATCTATACCCCACAAAATCACCCTATTGAGCCACTAAGAATGATCACCTCTAGGACTGACATATGATATAATGATGTCCTGGCCAAATGGGAAACCCAGTCACAACCTTAAGCCAGTCCTTAACCGCCTATGAGTCTGGCTCGTCTCAGATCGTGAGGGGTCTCTTTCCTTGAAAATCATGAAGTTCCCTCAACCCACACATCTCATCCACTAGTATTATAAGTACCATGTGATTCTCCACATGAGTTGTTATAGATGATACAACACCTGAAGGTGATGTCTCTTGTATGAACCCCTATATCCATATTGTCACTCCTCAGATCATCCTCATGATCACACAGTGTAATCCTAGATGGCTATCTATTTGGAAGCATATTGAATTAAAATATGATTTCCCACGATTAATAGAATATACCTCATGAGATGACTCAATAAGGACATGGAAAAATCAACCCATTCCAATGTGAATCATGTAATATTTTTTTACCTACAATTAGTGGATTCATGTACTAATTCAAAAAGAAGAATCTAGGGTCCTCATGTATGGATATGTCGTTCGCCACACCAACACTAGATTCCCTGACCTAAAATCCAAACTAAAAACACTTAACACTATTTCCCAAAATGAAACTCATAGACTCTATTTTATTAAGGTAGAAACGACCGACATTGATAGAACTCTTTCAAGACCCGTCCCCCAGGGCCCATACCATGACTACCCCAAGCCCACCTCCCATAGAACAGAGGAAGAAAACTAGAATTGAGTGGGATTATCCAAAATAAAAGGGAGCAATTTTCCTATTTACCTGTACACATGCACACAACTCCAAGCTGCAGATGTTGGAAGGTGAATACACTAAGTAAACATACACTATGTATAACAATAGATAACAGAAGGCAAACGTGGACAGAATAGAAGCCCAACTAAGTAGAAATGTAAAATTACATGTCATTGGAACTCCTCCACAAGAAAACCCTACCATAAGGGTGGGTATAGAAACAACTATTTGTTTCTATAGAAGAAAATATCGTCTGTCAGGTCAGTCTAAGCACCACCTATCCTTGGTCCCCCAAGCACTCTGTTAAAGCATCAATCATCTGCATAAGACAAAACACGTTTAGGTGAAACCCGTGCTGGGGTGAGTAAAACAACACTCAATAGGGACCCCAAACCACAAAGGTATACCACAATGCAATATACAATGCAGATTAACAAATGGGTACAAGAAGTGTATCCTTTAAAAAGTATAGTCCAAAGAGTCACTAGAGTCAGTTCACATAGGTATAGACTAAAGATTTAAAAATATGAATACCAATTATAAGCACTGAAGACCTTGTGTTGTTGAGTCAATCATCCCCGATGATTCACTTAGGCCTATTGGGGCACCTTGACCCACTCGTCACTTAGGCCTACTGGGGCACCTATACACGCTCATCACTTTGACCTTCTTGGGTACCTAGACCCACTCATCACTTTTTCATGATACAACACCTTGACCCTCTAATAACTTCGGCCAACTAGGGCACCTAGAACCTCTCTTCACAGTATTCTCATCATTAATATCAATAAGATTCCTTCCCGTAGCACACTTGATTCTTGGAGAATCTTCTCCTCATAACATCATTCATATCTCAAAGACTTTGAAAACCCACTTATAGAATATCAGAAGGATACCCTCTTTACAAGGGACCCAACACCATTAATGGTTCATCAATTAGACATGAAAATTGGATGTTATGGACCTTTTCATAAAAAGGGGAAGGTTGGTTCTGAGACCCCTCTGACCCTACACGACCAATTAGACCCCGTTCGGTCAACCTGACCTGAGCTGGTCGAGTCTGTGCAGTCTTGGTCTGGCCTACTGGACCTAGCCCGTTGGGTCATGGGTCCAGCCAACTGAGTCGCCCAACGACCTTGAATTTATATGTCCTAGGCTGTGCTAGTGTGGCTGTTTTTTCATAACATGGCTGCTAAGTGGCCCGATCCTCCCCTTCAGTCTGGAACACATTGGCAGGCTGATTCTATCATGCCGAGACGTGGCGATTTCCCCATCCATCCGAGCCTAAGGGCTTCCATATATTACATAGTGGTTCACCATGGGGTCCTGTCATGGTCCATCTGGACCACTGTTCTTCACTGTGGAATGCATCTTGATGCCGCCTCTAACAAGAACACTGTCGGCCACCTACTGGTGGCCTATTATCATTGCTTGTAGTGGATATCGTGGGCCACATTCACCCCCATGTCACGCTAGAAGGTGCATCTGTAGGCCACCAAACCCGCTCTGGTGGTCCATTTTCTAATATGAAAGTCCTACTACGATCCTTAGGTTTCCACCTCCAATCTCGTGTGCTCCATGTCATCATTCCATAATTATAAGGGTCCGACCAGCTACAAAATCCCCAAGAAATAATCCGATGTGACCACGAGGATCCGTCAGTGAAGAACAAAAGAGGTGGGGGGAGATCACAATGAACACCCAAGGTCATGAATGTGGAACTTGTTCATTGGACTTCTTTAATTGAATTGTAAAATGGGAATAATTTAGAACTATAATCCCCTTTCTTTAATACCCATAATAGATTTCCCAATCCTGCAAGAATTATTGACCCACAGATCAACTTGTTAGTGAGTCAATCCACATTCTTCGTTTATTGGGGAATAACTGGGAAACACAATCACTTAAAAATAAACCACTACTTGTGTTTCGATGAATCACTAGTGAAGAGTGAATCCAGTGATTGTTGTTATTCAGTTTGACAGTGTTGGATCCGATTCTATTCATTAATCTGTCATCATTCTTCATTCATCAACACTCGTCATTCACCAAATAATTTCTTCCATGGATTTAGATCAAACTCCACGATCCTACCCAAATCCCATATCTCTATTAATCAACTTAATAGAGGAAACATATTTTACCATTTCTATTATGCTGAGTCACTGATCATTACACTATTTCATTTATGAAATAAAACAATGCTTCTTTTATTCTTGATTTGCAACGTTATTTCCCTGTTTCATTTACGAAATGAATTAGTTGGCTCGATGTTGTGTAGCAACAAAATATTTTTGAATAAAATTAATTTTCTTAATCCTTTTCTTCTTCTTTAAAATGCCCAAAAATTAACTTTTACCCGTGACCCACACTAGTCTATGTTTGGTCTCTCCTAAGGAAATCACACCCTCATGAGCTCAATGATACCTTATGATTTCCAAATAGAGTTTCCATTTATGAGTTATAAGATTTTGAAAATAAAATAGTTTTATCTAGTTATGTTATTTACTATTATTTCCCAAAAACAAATTTCCACAATTTTCCCATGATGACCAATTTTAGGCTCCCCCTAAAGAATGAATACCCTCATGAGCTCAAAATTTGTCTTAGATTTTCAATATGAATTACTTTTCATGAATAATAATGATTTGAAAAATAAAATAACATTATTTTATTATTTTATTTATGAATATGTTATTTTTGAGCTTTCTTCCTGGAGGCCTGTACCAACTAATGTTAATTATTGTCTAGGGTAAACCCGCCATCTTGAACGCAACTCTTCCCTTGGATTTCTGATCTGGGTACTCATTTAAGAGTTATTCCACTTCTTTAGGAAAACTTCTCATACATGCTATTTAAAAACATAACATATTTTGATAGTCCATTCTAGGCACACCATGAATCCAAATCACATGTCGTCATAGTACTTGGTCTTGGAATTTTCCCAAAAAAATTCTAAAAATAAAACCTAGAAAATCCAAGTCCTTACATTGAACCACATCACATATTTATCCAAAAAAGAAGGTGAATGTTTCATTAATGGATTACTAACAAATAAAAAGATCCATGATATGCTATCCCACATACCATTAGTTATCATCGATACAATGTTTCTAAATCTAATTATCTAATATGCATAAATCCTAATGTGGTGAGATAACACTTTAACATTGCTGTCTTCATCTAATGATTAACTTAAAAAGTCTATAAATAGTTAACCTTATAACCCTTCTAAAACCTAAAAATCCAAATCTTTAGAAAGATCTAAATGAATTCCTATTAACACTAATCCCCCAAATATCACAAATCTTCTATTTTTTCCACATTCCAATCATGTGTACCTTCCCCGTATATTCCATTGAAGTATGGTAATAACCTGAATTACTATAAATGATTTTGGTAAACTTTCTTGATTACTTATTTTAATGATTATCAAAAACATTATTTAAATCCAAAAAGTTATAAAATTTATCCTTGATGACATATTTAACTTTTTCAATAATCAATTCTAGGGTAATCTGTATCATTAAATTTACTTATTCGTATGCATCATATATTTATTCAAATATCATTATATCAATGTTAAGAATTAATTAATGGTTACCTTCCCTTAAAATAATATCACCCTTACTTTAAATCAGCATTAATAATATCATTTTCATTCATTAATGAAAATATATCATGAATATATTTATATATTTCATGATTCATATATCACAATATTTAAATTACAAAACATAAATACTTCATTCACCAAATATTATTCTTAAACAATTAATTTAACTTCATAAAATTATTCCTCAATACCGCTTTCTTAGAATATGAAATAAGAATCATGTTTTAAGGTTCCTAAACATAAATATAATAATGAATCATATGTTTAATGTAAAAAATAGTGGATGAACATCACATACCTTTCACTGGTTGTTTGTGGTCTCTTTATCTTTAGAAGTCAAACCAGTACTCATACCAACTTCATGATTATCCTTATGATATTTCCACTTGGTAAATCAATTTTCATAATGCCCGTGATTTCTAAATTTGAAACATTCAATGTTGAACATGTTCCTCCAAATTTTATCTTTTGAATAAAACCATAAATCATATTGTGAGAAACACATATCATCGAACAAAAAATCATAGTTAGAAAAATATACATATAAGATGTCTAAATCATGACTCATAATTTTTAACAGACAAAACTATAGACTTATACAAGGTTATTCATAATCATATTAAATTTACATCAGTCATGATGTTTTGTGAAGGGTTTATGAATTTCCAAATCATATTATCATGGAGTGTCAAACTAGGTGTGTAGTAAGGCCAGTTATCGTTTACCAGATGTTCTCAAGTCTATCCTGGAAAATCTAGTTAGATTTGTTACATATAGTTAAATCTGTGCCAGAGCCAGATCATCATGTAGTATCCATATATTTATGTAATTCTAAGAAACTGCATACTATATCCTTTTCAAAAAATTCCAGGACATTTTCTTAAATGTTAACACAACCTAATACTTTTCATTAGAGACATTTTGAGTCATATCCTTAGAAATATACCTTTAGATCTCACTAAATATTTCTCATATTGGTATCCAAATGATAACTAAACATTCACTCTAATACCAACTATAAATACGATGTCTTAATATATATAGAAACTACAAAAAATTTAAAAAATACACAAAACAATATATAAATAGTCTCCCAAATACCATACTAGTCTAGTGGCTTTGGAAACATAGAAACATAAACACTGATATATATGTGAACTACAATATCCACCACTAGGTTCTTCATGACAAGAACAAATGAAGCATAATACATATCTTCATAACATGGGGGAAGGAAAAATAAAATAGGGATATCTCATATGATCATAAATCTTAAAAAGGATATATTTAAGAATAAATATGATCATAAGGGTATGAGAACATGATCATGAAAATAAAAAATCATATCCTGCTTATCAAACAACATAAATAGGAATCACGACATAAATATTGTCCATTAATGAGACATGAATCATAAGGAAATAAAAAACATAATTCATGAACAAATAACACAAGAATAAAATAAGGTACTGTGGAGAAAACATAGAAATATAAATGATTTCATAGTAGTCAAGGTATTGCTTCCAGGTCCAACTCTGTATAATGGGTTCACTCATCATACCATCTTGGTTGTCATGGTTCACTTCCATGGTTATCTTAGTTCCATGACATTACTATTAATACCATTATGGTAGTCATGGTTTACTCCCTTGAATATCATAGTATTAAAGTTTCACTCCAAATACTGTTTTATTCTATCTCATGACATATAAATCATTATCATATTCTTGGGATGTAGACATAAGTTCCACCCAAATAATTGTGAAATAATACATACATGTTCCAAAAGACTTTTAAAGATATATAATAACCCAAAAAATGAAATGGGTATCAAATACATGTAATCATATCAGAACATGTGGAAAAAAACACCAATTCTATAATAATTTCATCAAAAACATAACTTGTTAAAAATAACTGGTTTCAAAAGAATACATACCGTGAATGAAAAAATGGTTTTATAAACATAATTACAAAAAATCACAAATCATGAAATGAAATAATATGGATAGAAAAATTTAATCCTTTCCTCCAAAATTCATGACTAACACCAACAGATGTCATCTTAGAGACGAAATAACTTTTTTTTAAAACATTTCTCAAGGTAGATATCCATTCTTTTTTGGAAAATATTTTTTACCCACAAGACCATTTGAAAACAGTTTTCATGAAATTATACATGAAAATGTATAAAAGATTATTTGAAAATATTTTGATAAAATTTTCCTTCGATTTTTTTTTCAAAAATTATAATTCAATCACGAAATCATTTTGAAAAAAATTTCAAATGAAAACACTTTCAAAACTTGTGAATAAATATTCAAAATGTTTTAAAACCATTTCTTTTAAAATCATTTCAAACCATATAAAGGAGTATTTAATATATTTTGAAAATATTTCATTAAAAATATATTCAAATCTTATATAGAACATTGGAAAACATTTTGATTACATTTTTTTAAATACATTTAAAACTTATAATGAAATCATTAAAAAAAATTAAAAACCATTTCATTGGAAATACATCAAAATATTATTAAAAATGCTGGAAAATGTTTTGAAAACATGTTTTTAAATACTCTAAAAACATATAAATAAATCTTGAATGTATTTTCAAAAACATTTCTTTTAAAATACCTGGAAAATGTACCATGAAATCTTGAAAATGTTTTAAAACCCCTTTTCGCTTGAAAAATATAAAATTAGACTGAAAACATTGCGAAAACCATTTTAATGAAAAATATTTTAAAATAACGAGTTTCTAGAAAATTAGTAAGAAACATTATTTTAAAAATTAATATTTTAATCAGGTAAATGAAGCATACATGGAATAAGGGTGATGGTGGTGGGTATATCCATACGTGCTAAAGACTCTTTTTTTATTCATTACACGTGTCTTTATTTTTTATATCCTAGGTACTTATAATTATATCATGAATTTCAGAATGGATACCACTACATAAATATAAATTTATATTACGTATATTTTTATTTTTATATTCTGTTTAATATAGATGTATAAAATGGAATACACCATTCATGTAGCTGGTAGGTCGTATGTACGCATGGATGTTGTTTCCGTTTTATTATTGTATTGCAAAAAATAGAGTAAATTACTTATATATATTTATATGTATATATATATAATTATTAAATTATTATTATTATATAATATATATCATATAATTTCACTAAACCCATCCATAATACATTCCATGTAGTGTGTGAATGAATCACAACACTTTGAGGGCGAGGGAGTCCACACTTCAGAAAAACAAATTATCATATTCACAAAAAATGGATGTATAAATATATGTGTCTTAATGTAATTACAGAAGATTAAATACGTTTTATATATCATAAATATTATATATATATATATCTATCTAGTTTTGGAAATAAATAACACCATGATAGGTGGTAAATGAATAAAAAACAACCATCATTTCATGAGGTGGTAGTTTGATCTACATGTAAACAATTTGTTCATTAACCATTAGATGAAAGTGCATGTAATTTTAACTAGAACCAATAGCATCAAAAAATAATAGTTTATTAAGTATAATTTTTTTTAAAATAAATTAATAAGATTAGTTTATGGGTGGATAATTGAAATAAATAAATAAACTTGAGAAATAATGTTACCTCTTATTCAGGTAACTTATTTTGGTATGCACCAAAGGGAATCCTTGGAATAATTTATCTTAATGGTGATGATTATAGTTTGAGAGGGGAGGTATTAGGATATATTTTTTAAGATATTGGTTTATCCAATGTGTCTTGAGTTGTGTGAGGAAGTAAGAGTATATGGGGCCTTTTTTAGTTGAGGAAGATGGGAATTGTAGTAAATTTTGGCAAATGGAATTCCAACAATGTTTTTTCAATAGAAATTGGATCAAATAATGATGTAATGTCTATAAAATGTTTTATAAGGGAAAAATATGTCCATAAATTGGATTTTGAAGATGTTTCTAGGTTATTTAGTCCCTAATGTTTAAGCATTAGTTGTTAGTGAAGATAAATTATATCTTAATCAATGTTATTAATATTAATTACTCTTACTAACATTTTTTGTCAAAACTATGTTGAATTAATTATAAATTATAAAATATCATGATCCCAAATATGGATTAAATTTTTCCATATTCCAATCATATAATTGGGAGAATTTAATTTAAATTTAATTTCATAGTCAGGTTGAAAATGTTGGGATTTAATGAATAAAACAGTCTAAAGTTTTATATATTTTTATTCAATTTCAATGTTAAATTGATTCAAATAATCTAAATTTTTTTATTTATTAACATATGATCTAATTAAACTTTTAAACCAATTAAATATGTAATTTATCATTATAAATAAATTAGATGAAAAATATTTATTGAATTAATATTTAATATTTTTTGATATTCATTAAAAAATGAATCTGCACAGAAAATACCAAAAATGTAACATAATTTTTTTTCTCTTTCAAATATTAATTTTATTTTGACATATTAGATTTATAAAATTTATGTAACACACCGACCCCACTAGGCTGGAGCCAGTGTATTACTCGTGATATTGGCATGGTTGAATGGAATAAAAATCCCGAAAGAATGATCAGTTTAGTAGTCTTGAAGAAACTAGATACATTGATGTAAGAAAAATTACATTGGAAAAGGTTAAAAAATATAATACATAACAAAAAAATCAAAACTGCATCCACAGGAACTCAAAAGAAGACCTCATCTTTATCACCTGTCGAAGGTAGACAGTGAAAGCGGTGAGATCAAATGCTTAGTAAGGGTTAAAAAATAGATGAAACATGAGTACAATAATAAGTGAATCGCAATCAATCTGACATAATCAATATGGTATAGTGAATAAATGAACAACAAAGGCCATTAATAAACTGAGAATGAAACTGAATCCATAGATTTTATCATAGTGAAAACCTCATGGATAAAAATAATAACTGACAATGAATAAAGATAATGAATATTAATTGGATGTCATGTATCTGGAACATGAAACCCTAATACAGTTAATACAGTTTAGTTCTGTGGGTAGAAACATGTCTGATTTGTTTGAAACAAACTCGAAGGGTCTTTCGCCAAGCTATTTTGTCTCATGAGACCTACCGACGCATCGAGGGGCTATAGCGGGCTCCAACCTCCACTACATGTTCAAATAATTCTGTATATATTTATTAAATACAAGAGAAATATTCCCTTTCAATATATCTATAGAGTAGAGTATACAGATTCATTAATATTTCCATAATTAAAATAACTTTCCAAATAAACACCGTATGTAAAATGGTATACGGTTTAGACAAAAAACATATCCATGAAATGAGATTATGGATATTTAGTATAAATATAATTTCAAATGAAAAGTGATTTCAAATGGGAATTAGGTACACCACAAAAGAATTATTAGGCGCACAATACAAAGATAGTCACAACAAAAATGACAGCATAGACAATGTCCCTTACCACAATGTAATCGGTCGAACCGTACGACCAGAACTTAATAACCATCAACTAAATCATTGAATAACTTAAATATAAATAGAATAATGTTATTATATATCAAATTGAATTACACATATTCCAAATATAAGGAATAATTGGTGAACAATGGAAATCTCACACAAATGAAAGTGAGATGAGAAACCCCTAACCTTATGCTTGAAGGTGATCTTGATTTCTTATTAAAGACCTGAATAAAAAAATTGGGATTTTTAATTCACATATACCGAACCTAATTTATATTTAATTAATATGGTATAACCTTATTAAGTTCATTAATGGACTCTTTGATGGGTTTAAGAGATTGAATCTTATTGTTTTGGAAGCATTTTCTTACTTGGTTTCATGATTTGTTTACTTGTATTCATGAATGGAAGTTGGTTTGAAATATTGTTAAACATCCATAATTGTTAGAATAAATTATTAGTGACATTATAAATATATAAATTATCTTATAATGATTCTGGTTATATTCTATTAGGGTGACTCATTCGATGAGTTAAAAATAAACGGTTGAATTTGGCTCGGTAGTTTTGTGCTCAATAAACTTTTTTTATATTATTATTCCATATTATGAATGTATAAAGATTCCAGAATGTTAATAAAGATAAATAACATATATTATGACCTGGTTCCACCATATATTTGGTTTCATGATCAGACATGAAATAATGAATGGAGACTGAAATTACATCGTCCACGATGTCGGTAATTCGACACATCACGGACAATGGTTTTATTCCTTAAATAAGTGGGAGAGGAGAAGAATAATGATGAATAATTTTTTATAAACATTAGAAAATACAAAAAATACAATATTATAGATCATAAATGCCTCTTGTTTAATATGAGGTGAATAAATAAGAAGAAAACAAAGGAATCTTAAAATGAATGATAACTTGATAACTTTCTCACGAAAATTCGATAGCCTAACTACATCTCTTAAAATTTCATAAAATAGTTTGATGAGGGGAATGGAATATGTCATCATTTATAAATAATATGGAAATTATGGGGGAATATTTAATGAAATAACCCAACACAAGCCAAATAGAAAGGAAGAGAATAACATAAATTGAACGAAAAGAATGAAAATAAAAGAGGTTGTTTACCTCTTGATCTCGTATTCTCGAGATCCTTCTTAATGGATTTGGTTTTGGTCTTTTGGTGAGACCAATATCTCAAGGACATGGGGAAATGGCTTGGGAGGATTATTGGGCAGAATGTTTAGGAGCTTCAAGGCTTAGCAGAGTGAGGAGAATTGGTGGTGGGGGGTTTTTATAGTGGAGGAGAAGAGTAAATTTTGAATATTTAATTTTATTATTTTATTATTTCCATCAAGACAACCAATAGTATTGTTTCATGTGACCCCTAATAGTAATAATGGCATGTGAGTTCTAACCAAGTGGCCTTGAATCACATATGATGTCATCAATAGTGTATTTTACTGATTAATTGAATATACGATATTTTACCGTATTTCACTATTCATCAAAAATTCAAGAATTTCAGAAAAATACCAAAAATTCACCCCTACCATTTTTCGACATGTAGAATTCAAAAGTGAAATTGATTTTTCAAAAATAATTTTCTAAATATTATAAATTTAATTTTTAAATAAAGACATAGTTAATTCGAAAAAAAGAAATCTTGAAGTGTAGTTAGTTTTATGTGACATTGAAAAATTAATTAAGATCCCATTATCATATTGCCTTAAGAAAATAAAATAATATTATTATTTACTATTCATAAGGGTCATATTACTATTCATAAGGGTATGTTACTATTCACAAAAATCATGTTTGTTCTATCAGACTCCAAATGACTTACTGATAACAACTCCAGATTACCATTTTTCAAAATTCAAAACATAGATGTGGAAAATTTATATCTAATGGCTAGGTTTTGACTATCTCTTAAATAACCTAGTGTTGTTTCAAAGGAACACAGTGATGAATAGAATGTATTTAAGAGAAAAATACCATAAAATGTTTGAGGTTATATATTATTTCCTCCTTCGAAAATTTTGTCCTCAAAATTTTATGAATACAACCCACTAAAAAGATGTGGGTGGTTCTTCTTCATGAAATACTCTAGTTGCCATGTTGCTTACTTTATATTCTGAGTTATCCAAAGAACCTTTACTAGACTAGTTGTTCGATTTCTCAATACCTGATCCCTTGTGTCAAGAATCCTGATAGGCTTCTCAAAGTATGATAAATCTGGTTCCGGTTCTATTTATTCATATTTGAGTACATGCGTTGGGTCTGGCACGTACTTCTTTAACAACAATACGTGGAACACATCATGAACTATGGAGAGATTTGACAGCATCACTAAACAGTAAGCTACAGCTCTGATTCTTCCCAAAATTTCTAATAGTCCTATATACATGGGGCTTAGTTTCCCTTTCTAACTGAACCTTAAGATGCCCTTCAATGGAGATACATTCCGAAATACATTATCTCCCACTTGAAATTCCAAGTCCTTTATCAGGTTGTCAGCATAACTCTTCGGACTCCTTTGGGATGCTTTAATATGGGCTTTTATTTTATTCACTTTTGTCGTGGTCTCTTCAATAATTTATGGGCTTATAAGTTACCTCTCACCAACTTTATCCCATCAAGTTGGAGTTTGAAATCTCTTTCAATATAATACTTCATATGGAGGCATTTGAATACTAGAATGGAAACTACTATTGTATGAAAATTCCACCAAAGCCAAGTAATGATCCCATATACCTTAAAACCCAATAGAACATGACCTCAGAATATATTCTAGAGTTTGAATAGTCCTTTTAGATTGTCTATCAGTTTGGGGGTGATATGCGTTACTCATATGAAGCTCAATATTCAAAGCCTTCTAGATAATGTTCAAGAATTTTTACTTAAACCAGGGATCTCGATCAGAGACAATCGATATAGGTTCACCATGAAGTCTCAAAAATTTATTAATATAAATTATTTCCAGGCACTCAAGTGGTAAATCCTCTCTTATTGGATGGAAATGTGCTATTTTAGTGAGACAATGAACAATTACCCATATTGCATCATTCCTTCTAGGTGTTCTCAGTAGTCCGGTGAGAAAATTAATCATAATGTTATCCCACTTCCACATAAAAATAGGTAGAGGTTTCATCACTCCTTTGGGATTTTGTCTCCCCACCTTCACTTATTGACAAACTAGACACCTAGACACATAGTTAGGAATTTCTCGATTTATATTATCCTACCAAAATTATTCCTTCAGATCTCTATACATCATGGTGCTACATGGCTGTATAGAGAAATTTGAGCTATGAGCATCATCAAATAGTTCCCTTTTTTTCTCAGGTACTGATGGAACACATAACCTACTCCCAAACTTCTGAACTTTTTATTCATATACGAAGTCAGCCAGTCATCCATCCTTAACTGCATTAATTTTCTTTTACAGATTCTCATCATCAGATTGAGAAATTTTTATCTTTTCTAGTAAAGATGTTTTAGCAATCATTTGAAAGAGGAGTGATGTTTTCCCTTCCTTAACAATTCCCATATCCATATTCATATAGGAATTCCCTCAATCTCCCATCCTTCATAGCTTTAATATTCTTTTGAAACTCCTCATCATCAGCTTGAGAACTTTTTATCCTTTCTAGTAAAGATATTTTGGAAACCATTTTAAAAATCATTGATGTTTCATCTTCCATGTATATTCCCAAATCCATCCTTACTAGATCCATGAAATTAGGATCCCTTTAAATTCACATCTTATTAAAAACTCCATGATCCTTTCTTATCAAAGAATCTTCCACGTTATTTTCCTTTCCTGGGTGGTATTATATCATGCAATCATAATCCTTGAGTAGTTCAAGCCATCTCTTTTTTCTTTTGTTGAGTTATTTCTATGAGAAAATATACTTCAAACTCTTTTGGTTAGTATAAATCTCACATTTTCACCATAGAGATAATGTATTCATATCTTCAAAGCAAAGATTACAATAGCTAACTCAAGATCATGAGTAGGATAGTTTTTCTCATGATTTTTTAGCTGTCGTGATGCATAAGCAATAACCCTATCATTTTGCATAATGACACAACCAAGTACTTTAATTGAAGCGTCACTATAAATAACAAACCCATCATTCCCCGATGGTAGAGTCTATATAGAATAATTGACTAATATTCTCTTCAGTTCTTTGAAAAATTCTTCACAATATTTTGTCCAAACAAATTTAACCCATTCTCGTGTGAGCTTCGTTAGCGGGTCAGTGAGTCAGCAAAAATTCTGCACGAAATGCTGATAATAACCGGCTAATCCAACAAAACTGTGTACCCCAGTTATGTTTGTTGGCATGGGCCAATCATGGATTGCCTTTTTCTTCAAAGGATCAACTAGGATTCCATCCTTCAAGACAATATGGCCAAGAAAAGAAAATGACTGAATCCAGAATTTTCACTTGCTAAAATTCCCATATAATTGATTCCTTCTAATAGTTCCCAGAATAACATGCAAGTGACTCTCATGGTCTTCATACCTTTTGGAGTATTCGAGGATATCATCAATGAATATCACAATGAATTTATCAAGATATTCCTTGAAAACTCTATTCATTAAATCCATGAAAACAGATGGTGCATTCGTCAGTCCAAAAGGCATCATTGTAAACTTGTAATGCCCATACCTGGTTCGAAATGCTCTCTTTGGAATATCTTCTTTCCTCACACTCAGTTGATGATATCCGAATTGAAGTTCAATCATTTAAAAGTATTGAGCTCCATGAATTTGGTAAAATAAATCATGAATCCGAGGTAGTGGATACTTATTCTTTATTGTAATAGAATTGATTTATCTTTAATCAATGCATAGCCTCATGGATCAACCTTTCTTCTATACAAACAAGACCGGGGCTCCCCATGGAGAAACACTAGGTCAAATAAATCCTTTTTCACTCAACTCTTCTAGTTGTTTCTTTATATCTACTAGTTCTACAATGGCCATTCTATGTGGGGTCTTTGATATAGGTATTGCACCAGGAATTAAGTCAATGAAAAACTCAACTTCCCGCTATGGAGGATGTCCAGGTAAATCCTCTGCATGTACATCAATATACTCTTTCACTATGTGCACATCTTGAATTTGAAAATTTCTTTCCTCTCCCATAGATAATTTTTTGTCTTCCTCTCCATGTATTTCATTCAATAGTGCTACTGGGGTAGGTTCTAGATAAGAATCTGGTGGCGATGATTCTACCCTAAAGAAAAGAAATTCTATACCATTTTCAAAAATTGTAACTTTCTTTTTCCTACAATAAATCCTCACACCATAATTTGATAGCCAATACATACCGATAATTATATCAAATTCAATCATGGGTATGATGAAAATTCTAGAATCTAAAGCATGTTTTTATGCTTTGAGGGGGACTAGTCGACATTCCTTTGTTTCAATGATACATCCCATGGGAGTTATGACTGAAAACTCATTTCTTAAATCAAATTGGAAATATCTAATTTTATTGGAAAACTGAGAGGATATAAATGAAGGTGATGATCTAGAATCAAATAAAGTGTTGGTTATGTTTGAGGAAACAATTAAAGTACTTGCCACCACGTCACTAGGAACTTCAACCTCCACGGTTGTAATCGCATAGGCTCTCCCTTTCCCTCTTGGATTTTTTTAAGGAATGTATCCTTAGCGCTTAGTACACTCATTTGCATAGTGTCCCGTCTCTCTGAAGTTGTAGCATTGAACATCATTGAATTATTTCTTCCCCTTACTTTCATCAGATCGATGAACCTTTTCTCCACAGTTATAGCAGACTCCCTTTCCTTTCAAGCATTTCCTGGGATGATTCTTTCTGTAGTCATCGCATAATGGGAAACTATTCATTACCTTGGTATTCTTTGGTGCTTCTCCTTTTCCTTTGTTATCAGAATGCCGCTTTTTATCTTGTTTTCCTTTGAAAAAAATTAGATCTAGCAAATTTTGACTCTATTTTGATGTAACTTGATACAATTTAATCATCGAATGAAAATGATTGTGAAGCCAATGCACTTAAAATACTTGGCTTAAGACCTTCAATGAAACGATCAATCTAGTCTGCCGAGTCATGTACATAATCCATAGCATACCTGGCTAGCCTTGTGAAAGTAGCCTCCTACTCCGGAACACTGTCTTCTTCCCCTTGTTTCAAGCCAATTAATTTCCTCTTCATTTCAGTTCATTACTCTTGAGGGAAATATTTTTCATAAAATAATTCCTTAAAATTAATCCATTCCATATCCTCTATGTCTTCTTCCTCAGTGGTATTTTAAATCAAGGACCACCATTGATCAGTGTCTCCCTTGAGACAATATACTGCCAGTATGACCTTTTCATTTTCATTGCATCATTACACCATGAATATCTTTTCAAGGGACTTGATCCATTGCTCAGCAAACACTGGATTAGTAGTCCCACTGAATGATGGGGGCTTCTGCTGTATGAAACGATCCAACATAGGTGTTGAATGGTTATTCGTTACAAGTTGAGTAAGTTGTCCCAATATGGTCATTATCTGATATGCTCCAATGTTGACTGTGTTGACTTGCTCAGTAGGGATATCCCTACCATTCTCACGAGTATAGATTCCCATTCTTCCATTAGATACCATTTCTAAATAATGGGATACACTAGATTAGTTTATTAATTTCAAATAGAAAAGCAATCAACATAGATTGAAATTCTATGTATAGCTAATATTATAAACATGGTTCCTCTAAAGAAAATTTTACATTAACACCTTCATAATGGATTTTAAATAAAACAAAAATTATCCTAAGCATATCCCCAGGGATTATCATAACCAAGAGTACAGCAAGGCCCTTTGTCATGCACCAGTTCTCATTCGAGTCTTTGTCAAAGCGGAGTTTTTGGGTTTTACCCCTAGATACATTTGTGCCAGAGATGCCTCTAACTGCTCGTATCCAGACAGGGACGTATTTCTTAAAATATCCACATAATCTAGTCCTTAACAAAATACCAGTACGTTCTTGTATGTTAATCCTCAGATACTAACTTAGGGCTTTGTTCCCTACTATGCATTTCCTACTCTAGTTTCCATGTTTTCTACTAAACTTCCTCTGATAGCAACTGTAACACCCTGACCCCACTAGGCTGGACCCCGTGCATTATTTTTGATATTCGAAAGGTTGGAAGGAATGAAAATCCCAAAGGAAAAATCAGTTTAGTAGTCTTGAAGAAAATAGATACAAAGATGTAAGTCAAATTACACCGGAAAAGGTTACAAAATACAATACATAACAAAAAACTCAAAACTGCATCCACAAGAACTCAAAAGAAGACCTTCTCTTCATCAACTATTGAAGGTAGACAATGAATGGGGTGAGCTAAAATGCTCATTAAAGGTTAAAAAATATCAAAATCATGCATACAATAATAATTCTATAACAATCAATCTTACATAATCAATATGGCATAGTGAATAAATGAACAACTAATGCCATTAATAAACTGAGAATGAAACTGCATCCATAGATTTTTTCATAGTGAAAACCTCATGGATAATAATAATAACTGGTAATGAATAAAGAGAATTATTATTAATTGGACATCATATACCTGGCACAAAAAACCATAATACCGTTAAAATGGTTTAGTTTTGTGGGTAGAAACTCGTCTGATTTTTGGAAACAAACTCGAAGGGTCTCTCGCCAAACTGTTTTGTCTCATGAGACCTATAGATGCATAGAGGGGCTATAGAGGTCCCCACCCACCACTGCATGTCCAAAGCACTCTTTATAAATTTATTCAATAAAAGAGAAATATTCCATTTCAATATCCGTATAGAGTAGAGTATACGGATTCATCAATATTTCCATAATTAAAATAACTTTCCAAATAAACACCGTATGTAAAATGGTATATGGTTTAGACAATAAACATATCCATGACATGAGATTATGGATATTTAATATAAATATAATTTAAAATGAAAAATTATCTCAAATGGGTAGTAGGTACACCACATAAAGATTATTTGGTGCACAATACAAAGATAGTCACAACAAAAATGACAGCTGAGACAAAGTCCCTTAACACACTGTAATCGGTCAAACCGTTTGACCAGAACTTAATAACCATCAAGTGAACCATTGATTAAAATGAATATAAATAGAACCATGTTATTATATATCAATGTTTAGTACACATATAAAAAATATAAGGAATAATTGGCGAACAATGGAAATCTCACACAAATGAAAGTGAGATGAGAAACCCCTTACTATATGCTTGAAGGTGTTCTTGACTTGTTATTAAAGACATGAAAAAAAAAATTTGGATAATTAATTCATAAATACAGAACCTATTATATATGTAATTGATATGTTATAACATTATTATGTTCATTAATGGCTTCTTTGATGGGTTTAAGATATTAAATCTTATTGTTTTGGAAGCATTTTCTTACTTGGTTTCAGGATTTGTTTACTTGAATTCTTGAATGGAAGTTGGTTTGAAATATGGTTAAAAATCCAGAATTGTTAATATACATTATTAATGACATTAAAGATATATAAATTATCTTTTAATGATTATGATTATATACCATGAGGGTGACTCGATCGACGTGTTAAAAATAAACGCTTGAATTTGGCTTGGCGGTTTTGTGCTCAATAAACTTATTTTGTATTATTATTCCATATTTTGAACGTATAAAGATTACGGAATGTTAATCAAGATAAAACACATATATTATGACCAGGTTCAAACATATATTTTGTTTAATGACCAGACTTTAAAAAATTAATAGAAATTGAAATTACATCATCCACGATGTCGGTAATTCGACACATCAAGGACAATGTTTTTAATCCTTAAATAAGTGGGAGGGGAGAAAAATAATGATGAAGAATTTTTCATAAACAATAGAACATACAAAAAATAAAATATTCTTGGGCATACATGCCTCTTTGTTAATATTAGGTGTGGAAAGTAGAAGAAAAGAAATGAATCTTAATATGAATCAAAACTTGTTAAATTTCTCCCAAAAATTCGGTAGCCTGACGGCGTCTCTTAAAATTTCATAAAAATATTTTGATGAGAGGAATGGAATATCTCATCATTCATACATAATATGGACAGTAAGGGGTAATATTTAATGAAATATCCCAACACAAGCCAAATAGAAAGAAATAGAATAACATAAAATGAATGAAAAGAATGAAAATAAAAGAGGTTGTTTACCTCTTGATCTCTTCTCCTTGAGATCCTTCTTAAGGGCTTTGGTTTTGGTTTTTTGGTGAGACCAGAAGATCTAGGACGTGGGGAAGATACTTGGGAGGATTATTGGGGAGAACTTTTAGGATCATCAATGCTTAGAGGAGTGAAGAAAATTGGTGGTGGTGGGGGGTTTTTATAGTGGAGGAGAGGGGTAAATTTTGAATATTTAATTTCATTATTTTATTGTTTCCATCAAGACAACCAATAGTATTGTTTCAATTGTCCTCCAAAAGTAATAATAGAATGTGAGTTCAAACTAAGTGGAATTTCGTCACTTATCATGTCATAAATAGTATATTTCACTGATTAATTGAATATACTGTATTTTACCATATTTCACTATTCATGAAAAATTCAAGAATTTTAGAAAAATCCCAAAAATTCACCCCTACCATTTTTCAACATGTAGAATTCAAAAGTGAAATCCATTTTTCAAAAATAATTTTCTAAATATTATTAATTTAATTTTTCAATAACATCATAGTTAATTCTAAAAATAACAATCTTGAAGTGCAGTTAGTTTTATGTGATATTGAAAAATTAATTAAGATCCCATTATCATATTGCCTTAAGAAAATAAAATAATATTATTATTTACTATTCATAAGGGTCATTTAACTATTCATATTACTATTAATAAAGGTATGTTACTATTCACAAAAAATAAAGTTTGTTCTATCAGACTCCAAATGACTTACTGATCATATCACTAGATGACCATTTTTTGAAATTAAAAAGATAAGAGTGGAAAATTTATATCTAATGGATAGGTTTTGAATATCTTCTAAATAATCTAGTGTTGTTTCAAAGGAACATAGTGATGAATAGAATGTATTTAATAGAAAAATATCATAAAATGTTTGGGGTGATACAATTTACAAAATCAATATTAAAAATATTTTCACCATTAAAAGGAGGAAAAACTAATTTTATGAAAATATAGGTTTTTATGTTTAATATTGGGTATGTTCTCATACTATGCATAAAATATTAATTGGATGAATAAAAAAAATAAGTCTATAAATATATAATATATAAATTTAATTAATATCATTAAATATTAGTACTTAAGTTAACTTATTAATATAAATCATCTTTTTCACATGAAAATTGTATTTTATATAATCGTATTTAATATTAATTTGGATCCTATATTCATTTATAATTAATAGGTAACCAATGAATTTAAATATAAGTCAGTTGATCCTATAATATTATATTTAACATCTATATTATATATTATTAAATACTAATATTTTAATATTGATTTATTGTTCAGTAACACTCGGTCTTGCGTGCTGTATAATCCATTAAAGAAAGTCAGTATTGTATGTAACATAAGATAAACTCGGTGTTCTATATAGAGCCGAAATATTTAAATTTCTTGTAATAAATAAATAACATGGTGTTTTATAGAACTCAAGACATACATAGTTCCTTAATATAAAAAAACATTTTTTATTGTTTCATGATATGAAATACATCACAAAGATTAAATTAATTCAAAATAAATAATTCACAAAATATCTGGGTGTTACAAGGATGGTTTGTGGATGAAAAAAAATCCTATGAATGATAAAAAATGACATGGTTTTTGTGTTCCCAGTAGTTTCCAAAGATGTTCCTTCATGAATAGTTGTTTGTGGTTAACAAACATTGCGTTCAGTGGTTGATGATGAAATCACTTGTCAGATTCCATGCAACTCGCAGTGATGTCCCTATCAGGATAACCATGTGGATGAGATAGTGGTTCACAGTGAAGGCCTTTACAGACACTCATATTGGATATAGTTTTTAGATAATGAATCACTATATGGATATGATTATTTGAGGATTATAAAAGGATTCATGTAATAAAAAATTTTGTTTGAAGAATAAAACATGAAATATGTAGTGACTATAAATAATGTTCTTTATGGGATGTGGTTCTTAGATGATGTTATTTGTGGATGAGGTGTATCTTGGAATCTTTGTAGACTATGAAAAATAACTTCAAACTACTACACATGTTCAGAGTGCTATCATGCATTAACTTCAAAAAATAACAAGTGATCAGTTCCTTATAATTATCATTTTTGTTCTATGATGATTGGTTGGTGCATAGAAATGCGAAATATTTTGAGAAACACATAATATTGTGGATAGAAACTAAATTTAAATTAATAGTATTAAATGAAAAAATTATTTTTACCTCACAATGTTTAGAAATTTCTCATGAAGAAATAAAATTTATTTGTAAAAGGTATCCAGTAGTATATCTTAATTTAAACATCAGTTAGTAAAGTAGGTATTTTATGTGTAGTTAGTTATCCAAAAGAAATATATTATATTCCAGAATTATTTTATGCACATATTGATTACTTTACATACTAAATGAGAATCATATAACTGGGAAATATAATGTTATAATATTTTAGGGAAAATCTATATTGTGGATTTTTTTTGTTCTTTACCCTATAATATTTTATTTATCAAGTTGGTTCGAAAAAAATTATCTCCATCAATTGTTTTAGTAAAAGAAAAAAAATAAGAAGTGGTCATTCTTATATTATTGTGTGACCATTTTTTAATAAAGTAGTGTGAAATTTTCATTCTAGTAGGACTAGGGTAAACATAGTGGGACACTATTCTATTGATGAAATGTATATTTTACCCGCATGGGATTGTAGTGTAGAATCTGTGATTTGGTATTATAAACAATCACAGTAATGAGTATTCTCATTTTAAGGACAATATTTGAAAACATATTCTATTCCTGTGGCATTAATTTTCTATTCTTTTGGGAGAGGATGGGTATCATAATAAGGGATCAGATCCGAATAGGTCAGCATAGGTTAAATTCAAAAGGAATATAAATTCTAAAAATCACAACATATAACCCCCACCATATCATTGGTGTAACTCCTTTTAGGCAGGTCACCTATAATTGAACAAATAAATCACCCATGTTTGAAAAATGGTAATTATTATTTAGACTAACCTAGTTCAATAGTCAATATTATATACATATTTTATTTAAATAATATTCTTTCTTAGAAAATATCCTAGTTGATGCCCATAGTGAAACACAAGGGTGAACAAAATCTTTCTCCATCAGTTTTTCCAACAGAGTCATCCACTCTTCCATCTCCACTGGATCCATGTGATTGGAGTGTATTGAAATAATCTTCTACCCAACTAAATTTCAATTGTAAACTCATAATCCATCTATAGAGGAATATCAGAGATATATATTGGGAATATATTAGTGAAATCCATAAGAACCAATGGAATATCACCAATAGAGGAAATTTCATCAGGCATAACTGCAAAAAAAAAGAAAAAAACACCATATATATAGGTGGGATTATCCTACACATCCATAACTCAAATACCACTATCCTTGAAACACCGGAGATCTCCCATCAATATTAATTAATGATACACATTGATGTAAAAAAATAAACCTTACCATGTTGAGATACATTCCAATCAATCCAAATGATGAAGCTGAATATATCTAGATTCAAAAAATATAAATATGGGACTAAATATATGTCATATATCAATAAAAAAGAAGATTGATAATGAAACCACTTATTTTTACTCTTCACTAGAGGATTCTAAAACTCCATGAAAATAAAAATAATCTTTATTGATTGTTTTAAACAACAACATAATGATTATATATAAATAAGTAGGAGAAACATGTGTAAAATAAACCAGTCCCCATAGCAGATTCAACGAAGATAGTACTTATCACTGTTATTGGACCCACCTCAACCTCTTCTAGAACTCATCAACATAATGTAGGTGATTCACACCTGAATCATGTACCCAATTATCTATAATCTTTTAATAATCTTACTACATTGTAGTATAGTTTGGATCTAATAATCCCTAATATTAATGAGGAATATACATATGTAGACATAATTTTTTACGGTGGATTTAGTGTCCAGAAGAACTTTATAACTTCACAAGAACAAATATAGAATTTTGGTTCTTCCAAACCATCTAAAATTGATATAATGTTTGGGGAACACTAACTGTTTTAACATATGAATTGGTGTCCTGCTACTGAGAACCACCACCACCACTCTTTCGATGGTCATACCACTTCTAATTCTCTCTTTTCATGCCACAAAAGCCTCCAGTTGGTGGAAATAAGGAAAAATAATTAAAAAACATTTATATCATGTCCAATTATTCAATAATATCCATATATACAATCTATGAATATGTAGGAGGATTCATTATAAACAAATAATATTTTTTATACATTCACAACCCCTGAAGGTACTTTCGATCATCTATCTATTCATTATTCACTAAAAATGAAGAAAAACAAACCATCAATGCATTTTAATTGATGTACACCAACACAAAAAATATTATTCTCTATAATTAGAGGAACTCTAGATAATTCTCCATCATCATAGACTCTAGAAAAACAACTTGAATAAGTGGTCCTTGGAACCCTTCTAGTCCAATCCCACAAGTTTATCTTTGTATACCATGGAAACTAGTTATCACTTACGAGGACCCTCATGTCTGAATGTTTCACACATCACCATGATTTATATAGGTTTATCTAAGAATTTTAAGATCTGGTCAATATTTTTATCCTAGTCCTCCACCTCATAAATATCATTCATACACTTAATGGATAGGATATTCTTGCATAAGAACTATTTAACTTGATCCATTTTCCACCAAATCATGGTTGTAACCTAAAAACTACGTATTCGGAATATTATCCATTATATTCAACGACAAAAATTGCTCGTATGATAGACCCTATAATATTCTAATACAAAGGTGGATTAGCATAGGGTTAATCTATATCACCATCCAATGTAACTTATGGAATATGTATTGGAGGCATATTATATAAAATCATCAATATAATAATTATTTTTAAAAAAACAAGGTTTAGTTAAATATATAGAAATAAATAAACAACATATAAAATAGAAAACCAAAAAATTATGGATTAATGAAATGATAAATCCCAAGGGAATATCTTATCACATGGTTCACTCATTCAAATTGTAGTGAGCTAATGTTTGGAAATAAAATAATATTTCTCCCTTGAACTTCTATGGAGGCAATAAGTGTGTGACTTATTTCCCCAATCACCAAGTGTATAAGAGACTCATTTTGTTTTTTATAAGTCCCATACACTATATAATGATATAGGATATTGACCAAGGTGTGTTACCTAATACATGAATCGAATTATGTTGATTTATAGACAATGTCCCAACCACCTCTCGGTTGATATTATTTTGACATAATAAGTGAATCCATTTTACCATCACCTTTTATTAATCTTGAAGGGAATCCCCATTTTGAAAATATATAGTAAAAATGAAAACAACATAGCCCTAAGAATCATGAACCAAACCACCTCCCCTAATAGCAACCATACTCCCCAAACCATATTTACTAACTTTTAGACTAGAAAAGTGTCGATCCCATCAAATATAAAAACCCTAATTAGATCTTGGGATAGAAGGGTTGGATGTTTTTCCTACAAGGTGTCATCTATGGGTAGGTTTGTATTCCTATTTTTTTGAAATATTTGGATCATTTAAATCAATATATTCCTAGTTATGAAAACAAGATCTATCCTGGTTCATGTAATTACATCAATTTGGGTTGTGTTCCTTGGCTTGAATATTAAATAACTATCAACTAAAAGAACCATTGATATATCCTTTTTATTAGGCCCCATTGTACAAAATACCTAAAACTAGTGTTAATGAAATGAGAGTCCCCCAAAACTCAGGGGATAAAATTATTGTAATTTTACAGAAATAGCTCCACAAAATATGTTTCGAATCTCCTTCGAAGAACAGATGAACCGAGCTTTCCTCCTGATACTCACTCTAGCTTGAGAACTACGGGAAAATATTAATCCATGTTCATTTTATTTTATACCCAATAGATAATTATCATTTCTCAATCCAATATATGTGGAATTTTTATTCCATATGTATCTCTTCACATAATAGAAAATCTACCGAGTTATCAATATGGTTGGGGGCTTTCATCTGCCATCAAAATTCTCTCACTGAGTAGTCACCCGATGAGGATCCAGTGAAGAAACACTCATCCAGGTTAGTATTTATTCCAATGAGTTTGGAGATATCATTTGGTTTATTATCCAAAATATCATTGATGAAATTATGGTTCATTCTTTCATACCAGATGGTTATATCCTATAAAAGGGAAACTAGGAAAACTAATCTTGGAGCTGACCCAGTTGTGATTCTAGAATGAGATATCACCAATACACATAATATGTTGAGTATAGTATTTCTGTGTATGTATATGAGGTTAGATGATTGGACATAAATAATTGGATATACCTCATTTCATGCCCATGTCCCCTTTATACTGATCCCCCAGACAATTAAAAACACTAAAAATAGAACAAATTGTTATAAAATAGAATAATATCATCTCAAACTAGAAAAAAATAAGTAGAGAAAAATAATTAGATTAGAGAAAAAATGAGATAGTCTTATCCAAACAACCCATACTAAATTGTGCCTCTTCAAGATAAGATATGATAACGACTCATCAAAACCGACCTCTCATACTTTGACAATCATATATCCAATCAACCAAATACCCAAGACAAAGAATAAAAAATATATAATTCCATTTTTAATGAAACAGCCTGAGATACAATTCCAAAATTGTAACTGATGTAACACCCCAAGATTCCATGGTACGATTCTCTTTGAATAATATAGTAGCATGTGTTGTACGCAACTTCGAGATTCTAACGCACTACGACCAATCAAAGTAGCCATTATTAATAGTAATACCCACTTTTTGAAATATTATAAATTTTATCTCTCAAAATGGACTTCATTTTTGGATTTGGAATATTGAAATTATCCTAGGGTAGAATTTTTGAACTTTTCAGATAACATTTATATTTTGATGAATAGTGAAAATTACTAAATTTTAATTAAAAACAACTTTTTTAATCAAAATAATTAATAGTGATAAATTATTAATTTGAGTGGTTTTAAAGTGAAATTAGAATATATTTTTACCATTTAATACAATTTTGGTCATTTGACATAATTTCACATTGAAACTAAACATAAACAACTGTCAATCTTTTCATAGTTATTATCTCTTAAAAACACGCTTTTTGTTTTAACTACGAGAAATTTAATTTAAATTAATTTCTGCCTCTTCTTTGTTTTGAATTTAGAAATATGGATTCCATATTTGGAATCAAGAGGTCCAAATTGTGTAAATAGGTAACTTTTATTTTTAGAATTTTTTAATAATTACGTTGGTAAATATTTTATTTACCATGGTTAATGGGTAAATCTAGTAAATAACGGTAAAAATAATATTATAATAATATTAATTTACCCTAAAACATGTCCTAAACCTATTTGTTGATACATTTCCAACCATGGGCATCTTTGGGTCGATTTTGGGTCCCCATGGATCCACTTGTAAGTGATAATGACACTTTATATTAATTAAGTTAAAGTAAATACAAAAATGACATAATCATATATCTTTTAGAAAAACAATTTTTACATAGGTTTATATATATTATATTTTAGAATATAAATATTAATTATAAAGATAAAAAGATTACCTAAGTAATGGAATTTTATAATAATTTTTATACATTTAATAATTAAATTTATTTATGACACAATAATAATGCATTATTTTCCTTATTAATGAAAGAATCAAATAATTGGTATTATAAATATTAAAATAAATATAATTTTAAAGTTTTGATGCCATAAACGAATATTATTGATTAATATGACATGTTAGTATTTATTAAATGATTTTTTATAATTAATAATGTTTTTAAGACTTTAACAAAAATCAATTATTAAATAGTGTCAAAATTGACATAAAAGAGTTTTTAAAACAAATATTATATTATTAATTGATATTATATTTCTAAAAATAAAAGGTTCAGACAAAGGTATTATATCATGATAGGTGTATTATTAATGGACCACTTGGGGGTCACATGGATTTATATAGTATGTTTATTAACTATATAATATAAAAATACAAAGTGACATGGTTAATAACAATCTAATTAACTAAGAGTTAAAAATAGAAGATAAGGTTAATATAATGACCCCAACTAGGCTAAAATCTATTTTCTGAAATGATTTAGACCCATACCCACCTTATACTTTTAATAATACACTTTGGAGCCATTTATGAATATTAATTTACTATAAATTAATACTTAAAGTTTTTCCTAAAGAGCCCCTCATCCCCCTTATAAAAGGACACCACTTCTAACCAATTATTCACACCTTCAAATCCTTTTGGATCAACCAAACCCTGACGAAATATTCTCTCAACTTTTATAACTTTGACCTAGAGGCCTTCCTTTAGTCATAAATCTAACCTATGGAGCCCTTTTGATCAAATCAAAAGGAAGAACCCGAAGAAGAGGTAATGTTTTTCACCATCCACTTTCAAGTTCCTTTCTTCTTCAACTTCTTATTTCTTTGTTATTACCCTTATTAAATAATAACACTAGTATATTCTATATACTGTGATGTTATTATAAATATGATACAACCATATTCAGTATTCTTTCAACCCTTTGAATGACATGTCACCATACGTGCGTACGTACGCCATACCGTCTCCACGTCGTGGTGTAATTGTTATTCAAAACATTATTATTTGTATGGGTATAATAATGATGTGTAATTTAGGTAAATAATAAATATAACATTATAATGTTCTTGTATATATGATATAACATCCAATTATATATTATTGTAATATCAAAATAATGATATTGTCGCTTGTGCGTACGTACGGACTACCGTCTCCACGAACGCGATGAGATTCATTCCCCATCGTATCCATTCAAGTGTAATTATAATTTTATTATTAAAAATAATGTTTTTGGACTTGATATCATTATGGATATGAATAAGATAAAACCTATCCATAACAAACATGGCTTATGTAACAAAACATATAAAAGAAAATGAGTAAGTTAACACCTAAAACGACAATAATACTAAGATTTTATTAACAAAGCAATGTTAAAAAATCATATATGATATCATATTAAAGTATATGATTCTTGTATAATTTAGTAACAATTATTTCACCATTATATAGGAGGTTAAACTACCATCAACCAAGGAAAATTACAAGGTAAGGGTTTATTTCACAATCTCTTCATTATCCGAGGTTGTTTATACATAATTATCTACTGGGACCTCTTTATCATCCACATCCATGTTTCTTAAAAATGTATTACAAATCATTATTAATATTTTAAAGACTATGGGATAAAGTCATTTATACCCTTGTTGAATTTTTATAAGTTTTTTATAAAGGAATCTTTCCGTCGTTTTCCAAACAAGGACCTTTTTAACCTTTTCAACAAAATTAAGGTAAGAATGTCATTTTTAACATATATGGCAGGTGCAGCTATTTTCTATCATTATAAACTTGTCGAAGCTTCCCTTACAATATTATAATAATATTTTCAATGTAAATGTTTTATTTTACAATTATGTTACTCTTAAATTATTTTCAAAATATAAAGAGATATTTCTCTAAAAAGGGTTCTGATTTCATCTATGTCAACATCCTTTGTTGGATTTTAAGATTATTTGAGGTTGATTTATTATGATACAAAACTTCCATATTGTATTGAAGGTTTTTTGATATGTTTGACTGTGGATGTACTATTTTTATACCATTCCTGATTATGGTTAAAGTATTAACATTTGAATGCTAGTTTTAATATCAATGTTTATGATATGATTAAACCTTTTCATATGAGGAATGTATTGGACTTAGTATATGATGGGTGGAGCCCGCTATAGCTCCTTGATGCATCGGTAGGTCTCATGAGACCAATAGATGTGGAATTGGCTAAGGACCTCTCCCAATTTGATTTATGGTTTTGTCCAAGGCCTTAATCTTTTTTAGATGTCTTGGATGAGGGCTTGACAAAATGTTTCAGAATGTCCGGCATTATACATTCTCTCATTATGGAAATAATATTGATGGTTTATATGGTCATTAGACTAGTAGAATACCCATGATTATGTTTTCTTATGGAATTATTTACTCAGATCATATTCTTTCCATACAAGTTTTCATGTTTATTATTGGTAAAGGAATGTGGTTTCAATTATTTACCATGGTTAATATTAATGTCATTTTCTGCTATATTACTTACCCTTACTAAGCGTTTGAGCTCACCACTTTCTTATGTTTCATTTTCCAAAGATACAAAGAAGTTAGTTTTGAATGACTAGCAGGCATAATCTAGGAGGATTGGATGTTTCTAATGAAATATATTTGTGTTGTATTTCTTTTCAAGTTGTAAAGTTCAACTTATGTATGAATCTTGTTTCCAATAATAGTAAATGATCTGTCTGTAAAGACATGATTTCCTTATGATCATTCCAATGTTATGTAATAATGCACCAACTCTAGGTAACTGGGGTCGGGGCGTTACAGTTGGTATCAGAGTAAGTTTAGTTCAAACCATGGAAACAAGATTTAGATAAACTCTGATTAGAGCACATAGACCTAAGATGGACATTAAGAATTATTATAGAAGAACTTCCACGAATTTTTGTATTGTAGAGATTTTGTGAGTTTTCCGAGAAATACATCCCTGTCTAGATACGAGCAGGTAGATGCGACTCTGGCAAAGCTGTACCTAGGGGTAAAACCCGAAAAAACTGCATTGAGCTAGACTCGAATAGGAACTGGTGCACAAAAACATGACTTTCTTCACTCTTGGTTATGACACTCCTGGGGGATATGCTTAGGATAATTCTAATTTTCTTTACAAACCATTATCAAGGGATTATGAGTATATACTTCCTCAAAGAAAACATATTTTTGATTATAGATTATAACCATAAATAGGTGAATTTATGATAAGTGTTTTATAAGTATGGAATTATGTATTTTGATTCATAAACTGATCTAGTTTATGCCATTGTTTAGAAATGGAGCCTATTGGAAGAAATGGAAACTGTATCAATGCACACACTCTATGTAGAGATTTCCCGCTTGACCAAGATAATTATAGTGTAGCTGGTGATTCAACTGGCGCATATCAGCTTATCACCATACTGGGACAACTCACACAGTTTATGAATAATAAACTTCCCCATATGAAGAACCCTAATCCACAACATGTAGGATCAATGTTAGATCGATTCATGAGGAAAAAAACACCAAAATTAAATTGTAGTACAAATCCATTAGTGGCTGAGCAATGGATAAAGTCCTTAGAGAAAATAATCCAAGCGTTGGGGAGTAGTGAAAGGGAAAAAGTTTTCATGGAAGTTTACCACCTCAATGGAGATGCTGATCATTGGTGGTCATTGATTCAAAACATGAAGGAAGATGATGAATTATCAAATATGGAATGGAGGGAGTTCAAAGATATGTTTTTATAGAAATACTTTCCTCGTGACCATCGAGCAGATATGGAAAAAGAAATTTCTATGTCTGAGATGAAAGGGCGATGAGAATGTCTCAAAGTATGAGGCTAACCATAGAAGGTTAGCAAGGTATCATGCAAATTATATATGTAACTCAAGAAGTAAGATTGATCATTTCTTTGATGGGTTAAAACCGTTTCTCCATCGAGCATTGGTATCACAATCCTTCTCATCGTACAAAGATATTGTCTCGTGTACTATCAATATAGAAAAATAATTCTATATGTCTTATGACTTTAAATCAAAGAAAGAGAAGAAGAGATCTGTTGAACACTCTGGGAAAGGAAATAAAGAAAAAATGAATAAGGGAAGAATTTAATTTCTACCTTGTGATAATTGCAGAAGGAAGCACCCTGGTCCCCGTCTAAAAGGAAAAGAAGTATTCTACAAGTGTGGACAGAAAGGCCATCTAGCTGGTGATTGTAAAGGAACGAAAGATGATACCAATGTTCAATGATATAATTGCAGGGAGATGGGACATTATTCAAATGAATGTCCTAAGCGTCAGGGGAACTTACCTCAGAAAAGACCAAGGGATCAAGGCCAAGATAATGCTATTACTACTGCTGAGGTAAAAGCACCGAAAGACATTGTGGCAGGTAATTTAATGGTTTCCTCAAGTTTAGAAAATGCATTATTTGATTCTGGATCATCGCATTGTTTTATATCATCATAGTTTGCTAATAAGATTAGATATTTCCAATTTGATTTAACAAGGGAGTTTTCAATTAAAACTCCTAAGGGAAGTATCATTGAAACAATGTTTTGTGAATCAGTCCGCATTAGGGCACATAAATGTTCTTTATCTGTGGATCTCATCATCATACCTACGATGGAATTTGATATAATCATCGGTATGAATTGGATTTAGGACCATGACGAAAAAATTTATTATAAGAAGAAAAAGGTTACTATTTTTGATGATGATGATAAGGAACACCTTATCTTTAGAGCAGAATTGTCACCCCCTAATTCTTACCTAGATCTACCCCTAGTAGCTCAACTAAAATCAATTATCAGGGAGGAAGAGAATGAAATAATTGTGGGTGAGGAAAGGAATGTTTAAATTGAGGATGGACCTATTGTGAGAGAATATGTTGATGTGTTTCCATAAGATTTACCTGGACATCCTCCAGAATGAGAAATTGAGTTTTCCATTGATTTAATTCCTGGTTCAATGCCTATATCGAAGACCCCTTATAGAATGGCCATTGTGGAATTAGTTGAACTAAAGAAACAAATAGAGGAGTTGAGTAATAAGGGATTTATTCTCCCTAGTGTTTATCCATGGGGAGCCCCTGTCCTTTTTGTTAAGAAAAAAGATGGATATATGAGGTTATGTATCGACTACAGGGAGACCAATGCTATAACAATAAAGTACAAGTATCCCCTACCTCACATTGATGATTTATTTGACCAACTACATGGAGCTCAATAATTTTCAAGGATTGAACTTTGATCTGGATATCATCAGTTGTGTGTGGAGAAGGAAGACATTCTGAATACTGAATTTTGAACAAGGTACGGGCATTATGAGTTTACTGTAATGCCTTTTGGATTTACTAATCCACCCTCTGCATTCAGAGATCTAATGAATAGAGTTTTCATGGAATATCTCGATGAATTTGTGGTTGTTTTTATTGATGATATCTTGGTATACTCTAAAATCTATGAGGATCATGAAAATCACTTGCAAATTATCCTGAAGACTCTGAGAAGACATGAATTATGTGGGATGTTTAGCAAGTGTGAATTCTGGCTTCAAGAGATTTCATTTCTTGGCCATATTGTCTCTAAATATAGAATCTCTGTTGATCCTTCTAAGACCAAGGCAATCCAAGAATGGCCTACACCGACGAGTATAACTAAGGTACATAGTTTTATTGGTTTAGTAGGTTATTATCGATGTTTCGTCCAGAATTTTGACCTGTTGGCTAACCCATTAACAAAGCTCTCACGTAAAGGGGTTAAATTTTTTTGGACAAAAGAGTGTAAAGAATGTTTCAAAGAACTGAAGAGAAGATTAGTCAATGCTCCTACATTGACTCTACCATTAGGGAATTATGGGTTCATTATTTATATTGATGAATCAAAGAAAGGACGTGGTTGTGTCCTTGTGAAGAATGATAGGGTTATTGCCTATGCATCACGAAAGTTGAAAATTCATGAGCAAAACTATCCTACTCATGATCTCGAGTTAGGAGCTGTGATCTTTGCTTTGAAGATATGGAGATACTACCTCTATGGTGAAAATGTGAGATTTATACTGATCACAAGAGTTTTAATTATATTTTCTCACAAAAATAACTCAACATGAGGCAAAAGAGATGGCTTGAATTACTCAAGGATTATGATTTCATGATACACTACCACCCTGGGAAGGCAAATAAGGTGGAAGATGCTTTTGAGCAGAAAATATCATGGAGTTTTGAACAATATGAGAATTAAAAGGGATCCAATTTTCATGGATCTAGTGAAGATGGACATGGGAATAACCATGGAAGGTGAAACATCAATAGTTTTTCAAATGGATTCTAACCATATTTACTAGAAAGGATAAAGAGTTTTCATACTGGTGATGAAGAGTTTCAAAAGAAAATTAAAGCTGTGAATGATGGGAGAGTGAGTGACTTTTTGTTTGAAGATGGAATTTTAAAATTTGGGAAGAGACTTTGTGTTCTCGATATACCTGATCTGAAAAGGGAATTGTAAGATGATGCTCATAGATCAAATTTCTCTATACACCCTAGGATCACCAAAATGTATAGATATTTGAAGGAACACTTTTTGTGGGACAACATGTAGAGGGAGATTTCTGATTTTGTGTCAATATGTATGGTTTTTCAACAAGTGAAAGCTGGAAGCCAACATCCTGGAGGAGTCATGCAACCTCTTCCCATACCTGAGTGGAAAGGGGGTAATATCACGATGGACTTTGTCATGGGACTACCAAAGACTCCTAGAAGGAACAATACAATATGGGTTATTGTTAGTTGTATTACCAAGTCAGCATATTTTCTTGCTATAAGAGAATATCAACCACTGGAACGTAAAGCAAGACTACATATTAATAAAGTTGTGAGACTTCATGGAGTACACAAATCGATCGTTTCTAATCGTGATCCTCGTTTTACTTAAAGATTCTAGAAGAGTCTTTAGAAGGACATGGATACTGAACTTCATTTGATCACTTCCTACCACCCTCAAATAGATGGACAATCAGAAAAGACTATTCAAACCTTAGAAGACATGCTAAGATCATGCTCACTAGACTTTTAGGGTATGTGGGATCAATATTGACCTCTGGTAGAATTTTCCTATAACAATAGCTTCCATTCGAGTATTCAGATGGCACCATATGAAGCATTATACAGAAAGATATGCCGCACACCAACCTGTTGGGATGACGTTGGTGAAAGAAAACTTGTAGGCCCATAACTGGTGGAGGAAACAATAGAAAAGGTAAAGGTAATCCAAAAAACACATCAAAGTTACTCAAAGTAGGTAGAAGAACTATGCTGATAACCAAAGGAAGGATTTGGAATTTCAGGTAGGAAATCATTTTTTCTTGAAGGTATCTCCTTGGAAGGGAGTTATACGTTTTGTTAAGAAGGGTAAATTGAGTCCCATTTACATTGGAACTTTTGAAATTCTTGAACGAATTGGGGCTGTATCATACTGTTTGGCAATACCGCCAAGTCTCTCCAAAGTTCACGATGTGTTCCACGTATCACTATTGAAGAAATACATGCATGAACCAATGCATGTACTCACCTACGAGGAATTAGAACTAGAACCCAATTAGTCTAATTGTGAAGAGCCCATCAGGATTCTTGATTCAAGGGAATAAGTGCCGAGAAACCAGATGACTCATCTGGTAAAAGTTCTATGGAGAAACCATATGATTGAAGAGGCAACGTGGGAACCCGAGGAACTTATGATGAAGAACCACCAGAGTCAATTCATACGATAGTATTCTAGAAATTTCGAGGATGAAATTATATGAAGGATGGGAGAATAAAATACCCCAAGTTTCCACGGTATGATTCTCTTTGAATAACACAGTAGCGTGGGTTGTACGCAACATCGAGATTCTGACACGCAGCGACCAATCAAAGTAGCCATTATGAATAGTAATACCCACTTTTTGAAATATTAAAAATTTGATCTCTCAAAATGGACTTCATTTTTGGATTCGGAATATCAAAATTAGCATAGGGTAAAATGTTGGTACTTTTTGGATAACATTTATATTTTGATGAATAGTGAAAATTATTATATTTTAATTAAAAACAACTTTTTTATTCAAATTAATTAATAGTGATAAATTATGAATTTGAGTAGTTTTAAATTATATTTAAAAAATATTTTTACCATTAAATAAAAATTTTGGTCATTGGACATAATTTCACATTTAAACCGGACATAAACAACTGTTAATCTTTTGATAGTTATTATCTCTTAAAAACACGCTTTTTGTTTTAACAACGAGAATTAATTTTAAATTAATTTCTGGCACTTATGTGTTTTGAATTTAGAAATATAGATTCCATATTTGGAATCATGAGGTCCAAATTGTGTAAATAGGTAACTTTTATTTTTAGACTTTTTGAATAATTACTTGGGTAAATATTTTATTTACCATGGTTAAAAGGTAAATCCGATAAATAAGGGTAAAAAATAATATTATAATAAAATTAATTTACCTTAAAACATGTCTTAACCCTATTGGTTGATACATGTCAGACCATGGGAATCTTTGGGTCGATTTTGGGACCCCATGGATTCACTTGTAAGTGATAATGACACTTTATATTAATTAAGTTAAAGTAAATACAAAAATGACATAATCATAGATCTTTTAGAAAAACAATATTTATATAAGGTTATATATATTATATTTTAGACTATAAATATTAATTAGAAATATAAAAAGATTTTCTAAATAATGGTATTTTATTTATAATTTTTAGACATTTAATAATTAAATTTATTTATGACACAATAATGATGCAGTATTTTCTTTATTAATGAATGAATAAAATAATTAGTATTATAAATATTAAAATAAATATAATTTTAAAGTTTTGATGACATAAACGAATTTTATTGATTCATATGACATGTTAGGATTTCTAAAATGATTTTGTTTGTAATTAAGAATGTTTTTATGACTTCAACAAAAATAAATTATTAAATAGTGTCAAAATTCACATAAAAGAGTTTTTAAAAGAAATATTATATTATTAATTAATATTATATTTCTAAAAATATAAGGTTAAACCAAAGAACTTATATAATGATATATGTATCATTAATGTACCACTTGGGGGTCTCATGGATGTATATAGTATGTTTATTAACTGTATAATACAAAAATACAAAGTGACATGATTAATATCAATCTAATTAACTAAGAGTTAAAACTAAAAGATAAGGTTAATATAATGAACCAAACCTATCTAAAATATATTGTATGAAAGTATTTAGACCCATAACCACCATAGACTTTTAATAATAAACTATAGTTCCATTAGAAACCAAATATGAATTTCTTATAAATTAATACTTTAAGTTTTTCCTAAAGAGCCCCTCCTCCCCCTTATAAAAGGACACCACTTCTAACCAATACTTCACACCTTCAAAGCCTTTTGGTTCTTCCAATCCCTGACTAAATATTCTCTCAACTTCCCTAAATTCTACCTAGAGGCATTACTTTAGTCGGAAATCCAACCTAAGGAGCCCTTTTGATCAAATCAAAAGGAAGAACCCGAAGAAGAGGTAATGTTTTTCACCACCCTCTTTCAAGTTCCTTTCTTCTTCAACTTATTATTTCTTTGTTGTTACACTTATAAAATAATAACTCCAGTATACTATATATACTGTGATGTTATTATAAATACGGTACAACCATATTCAATATTCTATCCATATTTTGAATGACATGTCACCATACGTGCGTACGTACGGCTTACCGTCTCTACGTCTTGGTGTAATTGTTATTCAAAACATTATTATTTGGATGGGTATAATAATTATGTGTAATTTATGTAAATAATAAATATTACATGATAATTATTCTGTATATATGATATAAAATCCAATTATATATTATTTTAATATCAAAATAATGATATTGTTGCTCCTGTGTACGTACGTACTACCATATCCACGAACGTGATGAGATTCATTCCCCATCGTATCCATTCAAGTATAATTATCATTTTATGATTAAAAATAATATTTTAGAACTTGATATCATTATGTATATGAATAATATACAACCTATCCATAAAAAAAATGTCTTATGTAACAAAAAATATAAAAGAAAACGGGTATATTAACACCCAAAATGACAATAATACTAAGATATTATTAACAAAGCAATGTTAAAAGATCATATATGATATCATATTAATGTATATGATTCTTGAATAATTTAGTAACAATTATTTTACCTTTATACTGGAGGTTAACCTACCATAAACCAAGGAAAAGTACAAGGTAATGGTTTATTTTACAATCTCTTCATTATCCAAGGTTGTTTATACGCAATTATCTACTGTGACCTCTTTATAATCCACATCCATGTTTCTTAAAAATGTATTTCAAATAATTATTAATATTTTAAAGGGTATGGGATAAAGTCATTTATACCCTTTTTTAATTTTTATAAGATTTTTATAAATGAATCTTTCCATCATTTTCTAAGCAAGGTCCTTTTTATCCTTTTCTACAAAATTAAGTTAATAATGTATTTTTAACTTATACGGCGGGTGCGGCTATTTTCTACCATTATAAACTCATCGAAGATTCCCTTAAAAGATTATAAGAACATTTTCAAAGTAAATGTTTTATTTTATAATTATGTTACACTTAAATTATTTTCAAAATAGAAAGAGATATTTCCCTAAAAAGGGTTTTGATTTCATCTATGTCAACATCCTTTGATGGATTTTAAGTTTATTTGAGGTTGATTTATTATGATAAAAAACTTCCATATTGTATTGAATGTTTTTTGATATATTTTACTGTGGATGTGCTATTTTTATACCATTCATGATTATGGTTAAAGTATTCACATTTCGTATGCTAGTTTTAATACGAATGTTTATGATATGTTTAAACCTTTTCATATGAGGAATTTATTGGACTTAGTAAGTGACGGGTGGATCCCGCTGTAGCTTCTCGATGCATCGTTAGGTCTCATGAGACAACTAGAAGTGGAATTGACTGAGGCCCTTTCCCAATTTGATTTATGGTTTTCACCGAGGCCTTAATCATTTTTAGACGTCTTGGCCAAGGCCTTGACAAAATGTTTCAGAATGTCCGGCATTATACATTCTATCATTATGGAAATAATATTGATTGTTCATGTGGTCATTCAACTAGAGGAATACCCATGATAATGTTTTATTATGGCATTATTTACACTTCTCATATTCTTTCCATACAAGTATTCATGTTTATTATTGGTCAAGGCATGTGGTTTCAATTATTTACCATGCTTAATATTTATGTCATTTTCTGATGTATTACATACCCTTACTGAGCATTTGAGCTCACCCCTTTTTTATGTTTCATTCTCCCAGGATATGAAAAAGTTAGTTATGAGTGACCAGCAAGCATAATCAAGGAGTCTTGGATATTTCTAATGAAATATATTTGTGTTGTATTTCTTTTTAAGTGGTAAAGTTAAACTTATGTATGAATCCTGTTTCCAATAATACTAAATTGATCAGTCTTTCAAGACATGATTTCCTTATGATCATGCAAATGTTATTTAATAAAGTACCGACTCTAGGCAACTGGGGTCAGGGTATTACAACTGAACTGATCTGAAACATACCTAATGGGTGTTCCAGATCAATAAGGTCTAGAAATTGGCACCCAGACATAAAAAAATGGGAATGACTATTTCCAACATTAAGAAGACTACATGGAATAAAAATATTTAGTAGAATGGAACATGAAAATAATAATCCTAAAAAAATATTTCAGGACTGAAATAAAAAAAATTCATATAACTCACATTTTCATAATAACCAAAAGTGTATGTCAAATATAAATGTACAACTAAAATTGAAAATTAATACTAAATGGGATAATTTGTAAAACGCCACACCATCTCATCACCATATAACTATAGCCAGATGAAGGAAACCTTATCACCTAACTGTGGATCTTTACATTTTCCTACATCAAATGACATAACTTGGTCTACACACAGTAAAAGGGATACATAAGGTGTGAGCTAAATTGGCTTAGTTGGATCCCACAAAAGTGTTTCAAATCAAGAAACATTATAACTATCCGATGTTCATTAAATTTAAATAAATAAGGCATGATAATTAGTTAATTATTTATATCAAAAGGAATGTCAAACATATCCCTTTTTATAATGTTGTAAAAAATTGAGGTAAATCAGTTTAAAAGAATATATCATATAATAAGGTGGTTCATAAAATATAAATAATATAATAAAAATAAAATGAATAACATGTCAAGGATCACTAAAGGTCATGTTAGTTAGGACACTCAGACCAAAAAAATACATCCACACACACAAGACCCTGGATATATGGTTTGAATCTATGGAGCAGATAAACACACAAGAAATTGATCATCTAAATTGTTTCTAATAATTTTCTTGGCCACTTGAACTATGGATAAGAGGAAAAACTCATGAATTAACATAACAAAAATAACAATGGACAAGGCCTATTGTTAAATTTTTTACCTAAATCAACATTGATTCTAGTGGGATACATTTACAAAATCATTTTATCATACCCATTTCTTAAATCCATTTCACAATGCCTCTAAAATATATTTTATTTTTTAAAAAATTTGGAAACCCACCATTTTAGAAATTCCATTTACATATAGAATCCAATAAATCATGCCAATTTGTCTATAAAATAATTTAAAAAACCATAGAATTAAATGTTCATCAAACATAGACTATAGAAAAAGACACCAAGCTCATTTTTAGTTTTATATGCCCAAAAACTGATCCAACCCATTAAATGGAATCAAATGTAAACTACAAATTCCCTTAAAATGATTCTCACATTTTAGAATACATTTTATAAAAAAACTGACTGTAGAGAGGTATTATTGAAATAAACCTCTGTGAACAAGCACATTCCATAATGTAACCCATAAAAGACCATCCCCTAAAAAATGATCGCACAATGGATCTAGAATGGATCAAACAAAATGTCACCACAATATGGATTAATCTTGAAACATAGTGATATTGTGCTATCATGGACAATGGAAATTAAGTGTCAGAAATGATACATACATGGGAGAAGTGAACTATCCACCATAATATCAATATCAAAACTAAATGATCCATAAGGGGAAAATATATGTGGAATCACATCTGGAATCTCTTAGGGTTTGAGGGAGGAAACTTCACATTGAATGAATGGAACATTAGACATGCATCATTAAAATACCCTAATGGGGCACAAGATTCATTACTTAGACACTCAGCTTACTGCCTAAATTTCTAATAACTCATATACACTGAAACAATATCACCTTAATTTAAATTAATCCCAATAGACAATATTAACATGAAATAGTGGTTTTAAAATCATAAATTGAAATTTTGTTTTAATAATGGGTTTTATGGGTTTATAGATTCTCTTTAAATAATTTTTTTATGTTTTTTTTTCAATTCAAAATTAATGGTTTTATATATGTATTACTGTGTATAGTGGTCCTATAGGAAGTACTAGACTTAGGTTCTATAGAAACTCCAAAATATATCTCTATTGTCCTCTAAAATCAAAATCACACTTTTATAAACGTAAAATATAATACTAGAAAATAATTGATGTTACATATACTAACCATGATTATTATCATGAGGTGATGTTCGAATAAAGGAAACATTGATTATTACTATCATATTGGTTTTTTGTAATTTAAAAAGTTATTACTGTTATTATGAATAATGAGTGTAATACCAACTATAATTAGAAAGGAATATGTGCTAATATTTTTATAAGGTATGAATATTGGTGTACATCAAACTAAATGAGTATTTTTATATTAGTTGGGTATAATTCAACCAATGATTTTTTTGTCCATTAAGGTTTTTATAATTACAGTAATTTTTTATTAAATAATTATGTTTGGAAAAATTTCAACCCAAATATTATTGTTATGTGGGTTTGTATATTTCCAAACCTTATCTTTTTTTATTGTATGTTTAATATATTGTGAACTATTCTTTTTGATCTAATTGATGTTTTATTATATCCATATGATTTAATGATTATTTTATATAATTTTATGATATTTTTATACTCAACACATAAATTTACTAATATTTTATTCGTTAATCATTGTTGTATGGTTTAAAATCCAAGGTTGCAATGAGTTTCAATTATTGATGTTATCATTACATTTTCACTACATAAATATAGTTATATTTTTTATATTTGTCTTAGGAGACCATTTATGGTTGCCTGTTGTGCTTTAATCAGGCCATTGGTCTGAAATTTGGGGCACAAAACCAATTATCATCTATGATGAAATTATGGGAATGTGATCTATTGTGAAATAGTGAGTAGGATGGATGAATATGGTTTGACATGGGATCATGTAGGAACTATATAAGTTTTATCTTCATCTATTTTATTTTCTTCATTATAAACTATATTATCAATGACCATCCTTTGGGAAGATCCAGTATTACCTCAATAGTTGTATGACATTACATTTGGATTATTTTTTATAATAAAATATTATATTGGTATGTGGTTCAATTTTAGTTGTAAATTGAATATTACGTTATTCATTTATGACTAATGATTTTTATTGATTTTCCTCTTATTTATCATTATCCGAGTCAGAGTGTATAGTCTCAAAAAATTACCCAAAGACTATCTTTTTTGGTCACCAACCTCTAGAATATGTGAAGCATTCATTTGTTCTTGTGTATAACTCATCTTAGTTAACATTCTAGTAAAATGGTTCAGAGATATTATTAAAATTAGTATAAGAAACTCATTATATCTATTGGTAATTGATTCTATAAGATCTATGTACATTTTTGGTAGTATGAGTAATTGAATTTTATAAATATACAACTTTTTCCCAGATCAATGAATAATACCATGAAATTATACTTCTATTATACTGTATATTGATAGAATATTACGATAATGGTACTTCACAATCATTCCACAATATGATTGTTAGAAAAACAATTGAAAATAATTTTAATATATAATCCATTGTTGGATTCTAGTAAAAGTGATCATGTTGTAGTTAACACTGTATACATTGCTAAAAATGTGCTATAATAAATAAAGGAAGATATATCTGACAAAATTTATTATTTTCTTAATAGATATAATAGTGTTTCAAATGTTACCATGTTGGATCTAGTACATATGGTATTGTTATGTGTATTTATTAACTAGATCAAAATCAATCTCATATTTTATGTTTATGAATATAATATATATATATAATTTATACATATTATAAGTGTAATAAAACATATTCAGGTATTATATACGGTTATTCCCTTATATATAATATCATTTAATAATATTATATGATTTTACTCTAATGATATGAAAATATTGATACTATGATCATAATCTAAAACCAATATGTTATAGTCAAGATACAATAATATGATAAAAAAATTATTATGAATGACTATCAGGTGTGGACGGATCATAATCATCGAGAGTTATCCTCAAAAGTTCTCACTAAGATATCTCATGTATAGAAGATCATGTGGAAAAACCCTCTAATATGATGACCACATTTATTAGGTAAAAGGGATATAGCTATCAATGAGCATGTTTATTGGCCTATTGACATGAGACCTTTTTTTATGTATTTCATTGGTCAAATAATTTGTTTCGTTATGAAAACAATAATTATTAATGTCTGTGGATCAATATCTTATGTTAGGTGCATCACTAGTTACATTGATTTAATAATCATGATAAGATTCCTTACTTATACCTAGAGAAATATGATATCCATTTCTCTTAAAATTGAATGGTAGTTCCCTAAATAAGTATTTGGACATTATACATGATTTTAATACAATTTAATAATATAAAATAGAGATACATAAATCACTAAAGAAAGGTGGAACAAACTAATACTCTCAGATTATGATATATATGGATACAATGAAATATTATTACATATTACGGGAATGTAAGAGGTTTTCTTTTTGAGGATCCCAAGACATTAATTCCCAATTCTATTACTCAAAACACATTTTTTTAACACTAGATTTTATAAAAAGTATGATGAACAAAAATAAACATATATGCATTTATATCCTATCATTTTCATAACATTAAAATTAAATCTCATAATAAACAAAAAATTCAAAAAATAGAATGTTTTGTGTCTATATGAACTAGATATAAAATAAACTATTTTAACGGCACTTGTGAATGTTTCACTATAATCAATCCTCACTATATACCATTCTAGACTTATTTCCTAATCTACTCATCTTCTTTACTCGGATAATGGAAACATAAGAAATTTTCTTTATTGAACTCTTAGTAATGGAAAAAAAATAAATGTGACATCAGGGGTTATATCAGAAGAATATTTAGAAAACATGATAATGGAAGTAATATATTATTTAAGAAAAACATGGTACATAAAGTGTAGTTGATAATTCATGATAGTTGTAATTGTAATTTCAAATGTACAAACACGTAACATGACATTAGAGTGTCATATGAGCAGGGAAACATGAAATAATGGAATTATGTCATATTTTTACTAAATAATAAATATTTATAAACAGTATAAAGCATGACAACATAAGAATAAGTCAAGGATCATTGTCATGAAAACAAAACATAGTTTGTTAGGCTTATATCTTATAAACCATATGGTATCTAATTTGGTGAAAAAAATTTCCATTTCCTTTTAGGGATAAATAATTTTGGTCAGAAGTATCACATAATGAAAATAATACATATGTTTTCCACAAGATTTCAATCATCACATCATACAATTCCATTGAAATTAAATGTTTTTCATATCTTTTTCAAATGATATCTATTAAGTATTCATTAATAACTTCCTTGATAACCCAAACATGATAACCTATTGAAATTTAACTTGTATCAAATGATATTAGGACCCCACCAAAGTAAAGTTTAATTAATAATTATGATTATATATAGTATATTTTCATTAAATAGATAAAAGGTATATGTTTAAGTCAATAATTTCACCATTCAATCGATGTATGGTTATCTCAGTAAACACCCATTAATAAAAAAATAAACCATTGGGAATTCATAGAGGAATTTAACTATAATACAAATCATGTCTATTAATAGTGGAAGATTAGGTTTGAAAAAATTTGTGATATATCATTTATCTTATTGAGAGATAGATATAATTGAAATCCTGAAACCTATTTTTATTGAATTAATTTCATAACATCATTTTCAAAAAGATTATTCTTCCAATAATTTTTTAAAATAATTTTTTTAAAAATGAAAAAAAGTATTATCAAAATATTATAATAAATAAATTAAAATAATATGACCTTAAAATAACAAATAATTCAAAAAATATGAAGTATAACAGAAAAATATAATCGTAAAAGAAAATAACTTTTTTATTTTTAAAGTAAATTTGTTTCGACCTATATATTTTAAAAGGATAATAATATATTTTTATAAATATGGTTCAGATTATAATGAGAATTGCATGAGATAAAACATTTTTGGTTTCCAAATAAGAATATGAAAACATTAGATGAAAGGGATGATAAGAACATGGGGTAGAAGTTTCCCTTAGAATGGATGGGTATTTATGCAAACAATATCAATTCTTTTAGGAAGAAAAAAAAATGAAGAATTTTTTAAATAAAGTAATTTATATAATGTAAAAAATTCAATTTACCATGTAGAACATATAAATGTGAGAAATTATTATCTTTGAAATTAATAATTAATAATTATTTCTTAAGACCCATGTTGAATTAAAATATAGTCAAAAAACCAATTATTTATTTATTATTTTTAAAATTGAAAACATATTATGGTTTACCATGATATTAATTTTAATGTATCATAGATTTAAATTAAATTAGGATAAAAAATCATTCAACATCAATATTTTCATCAATAAAGAAAATTATTAGTGAATAAAAATGACATTTCAATTAAGCAATTTTTTATTAGAAAACCCTTATGAAGATCATAATTCATGGAAGTTGGTAGTAATTGTAAATGGGTATACATGATTAAAATCTATTTACGTTTAATATTAAGAGGAAATTAAAAATAATAAAATTATAGGGTAAAACATTCTCAAAATATAAGAAAACAATTCAATAAAATCAGTCCTAACTCCATGAACTAATTTTTTTAAAAAAACATTACTTTTAAACTCATTTTACTAATGGTTATATAACCTCCAATTTAACAATAATAACATAATAAATTATTTCATTACATTAATCATAACTTTTAACTATTTTGAAATTACTTTATAGTCATTTTTACAAAAAATATTAGTTAGTAATATTATACATTCACTACCAGATGTTATTATATTCAACTCTCTATTATGTACATGTTTCATAATGGTGGTGGTGGTTATTATTAATAGATTTAATGTTCATAATTTTTATATGATTATAGTTACAACATTATATTATTATCATTTTCTATAATTTCCTAAATTTATTTTATATGTATTTGGGTATTGATTTAGAATAGTGATGTTGGTGAGGGGTTTGTTTAGGTAATTTATAAAAACAATTATTTACAATAATAACATGTTAAATATTAATGTATCATTTCTCGAAACATAACCAAAACATTATTTTATCATTGTTGAATAATTACACTAATAGAGAATATTCCATATTAATATATGATAAAATTTTATAGCATTGTCTATAAAGGTTTTTAAAATGATCGAAACCAAAACACATTACAATCTATGGGATTTTTAATGAAATTGATTATTTTGGACGAATTTCATAATTATTGTATTATTTATATGTTTTATGGTTTTAAATAATTTTTGAATATGTTTTTATAATAAAATGAATACAGTATGAAAAAATAGGACACTTTAGTGTAGGCAGTAGTCTGTATGTATGCTCGGGCGATAAGTTAATTTATATAAAATAGGGGAAAATAGTTTAATGTTTATAATTTAAAACTATTAATATTATTATAAATATCACATTGAAAAATTAAATAACCCATTTTTAAATAGTCATTCAAGTAGGCTACAAAATAAATAACCTGACATTCATGGGTGAGGTAGTCCAAATGTAAAAATTATATTGTTTTCATTTATATAAAAAATATTGAAATGTGGATTATTAGTATTACCTCATCATTAAAACATTTAGTATAAAAACTATATTTATTTCATTGTATATGTACTCATGTTGATATATTTGGTTTTCCATTGTAAAAATACTTGTAAATGTATGATATTTGGTTTTTTTATGGATTAACAGGCTACAAAAATTTATATTGAGATATATGCGAATTACCCATGGAATGTTTTCATGAGAATTTTTTTGGTGGCCTTTAAGGGGTTTTTATGTCCAATTTTATTTGTTGAGGGAGTGTAATATTTTTAATTTTATCCTCTTAATATAAAAGGAATAATGTTTCACCTAGAAATTGGAATCCAGTCTAGGTAATAATGGAGAAGACAAACAATGTATTCTATGAACACCTAAAACACTAATTTGAAATAATATATTTAACAAAATCATCTCTTTTATATGTGAATAATATCTTTTACATTAATTTACATAAATAATGGTAATTCATTTTAATCAACAATAATTAGTTTTTATTTCTAAAACTAAAATGAAAATTATTACCTAATTTGAAATTTATAATATCATGTATTCAAAAATTCTTATCAAAATATATTTCTATGAGTGAGAAAAATATAATCTAATATTTCCTAATTAATTTGTAAAACCCAATTTTTAGATGGTGTGTTTTAATGGATATTTTTTTAATAAAATTATGATTTATAGTGATTTCATGACCTAATTTTTGTATTCAATAAATAATCTTTTTACCTATTACAAATAAATCCAAATTAGAAATATACCTTTTGAATTGATAATTAAAATAAAAATATGGAAAATGGTTTTTTGTTAGATTAAAAGATTGAAAAAGTTTAAAAATTTAAGACCTATATTTTCAAAATATAATATATTATTTCTAAATGAATATGGTTATCCCAGAAAAACATTAATTATTTTGAATAATTTTTTAAAAATCTTCTATTCCATTCTTATATAATGATAATGTCAAAACTTTTATGGTGTTAATAAAGAATGTGTTTTAACTATTTTCCTAAAAATTGTTTTTTCTTAAAAATACTAATAAATTATACATAGATAATATATTTCCAAAAAATAACTCAATTTGGTAAATTTTGTAATGTGATAAATGTAATTTTTAATAAAAACAGAAAACTATAATTAAAATAGTTTTCAATGGAAAATACAATTTTATAATTATTTTGTTATTCTTATTATTATTTCACATAAAATAAAAATTATATATGTGTTAATATATTATCAATATCAATAATATATATAATATATTTAAATTTTATAAAACTAATATCAATATATTCCTATTTTAAAAAAATTATATTTTTAGCATAAATTAGACTTATTTGTTATTTAGTTACATTAATTGAGTTATATCAATGCATTAATATTAATGTTTTACTTGTTTTATTTATATATTCATTTCACAATGTAATTGCCTACATGTTTACAGTACATGTTATAAATATGTATTTGATGAGTAATTTTAAATAAATACTATGTTTTATAGTGTGTACCCCACACAACACGATGGTTAAATTATATATGACATTATAGGGAAATATTAGTATTTAAATGTTACTATTCACACCTAGACATTTGATTGGAAGCTATGAATAATTTGTTTTTGAAATATATATATATATATATATATATATATATCCATATTGAATATGTATTTAATAATTATTATGAATAAAGTACACAAATTTAAAAGTAGTTTTTTTTATTTAATAGTAACAGATCAAATTTTTATTATTATTTTATTTTTATGAATAATAATGTTCTCTAATGAATATTTATTTTGATAAAATATTTTGGTATTGAATTTAAAAAAATTTATAATAATTCAAACATTTTCTTATCATGTAGTTATAAGTGAAGATAAACCTATTTGAATGTAAAATAATTATTTTTTAAAAAATTTTGTTTATATTCACAATGTATTTTTTTCTTAGTTAAATAAATAAATAAATAATAATTAATTATTTTAATGAAATTTTTATATCATGTAGATAATAAAATGTATTATTATTAATATAATTAGGGTTAATTGGAATGAAATGGGAATTAAATAATATTATGTATAAAATTATATTTGTTCGATAATTGGTTTTTAATAATTTTGTGTGTGGATATTAGTATTACTTATTTCCACATATTAGATATGAATATTGTAAAATGTATTAACTATTTTTTATTCATGATAATTAATATTTCCTAATAATTTTAACATAATAATTTTTTATAATAAATGAAAACCATAATAAAATACTAACACCTTGATGAAGGGAATAAATAGTTAAACAGTAATAAGATTATGTGATAATGCCCTCAAATCTACTAAAAACATTCCTTAATATCAATGGATTTTTTATTTCATCCATAATTATCATAACATATAATTCATTTAATTTTCTTAACTTTATTAGGATAATGAATATCATACTATTTTATGTCATGAATAATTACAAAACATCACTCTCTTTGTTTTAATGTCTCTAATATACTCCCATAAGAGTGAAAAGAAGTTATAAATAGTTATTATTTTTTAATAGAATAACAATAAAAAAATTTATTATACTATTTTTCTTATTTTTTAATGGTATTATTACCTATAATACTTACGTATCGCTCATGAAGCACCTTTGAATGTATATGAAAAATAAAAAATATTCATAGAATATTAAAAGTGAATCCTGTGGAAAATATAATGTCTTCCATGATTTTAAGGGATCTTGATTAATGGTTTTTTTGTTTTATATATTACAATTTGAAATCCATGGTAATATATATGTTTTTAAAAATTTAAATATATAAATAACCCCATATATGACTTAAATATTCCTAATGTAAAAAATTATTAATTTACTTTTTAAAATATTTCTTAAAGATATTTTTTAATGTGAATGGGAAATGGTAAATAATATATAAAATTTTCCACTTATGTACAACTTTCCATTTCAAAATGCAATTTTTTACCCACTATACTATGTATTTCGTAACCACACTTATAAAATAGTTAAAGAGAGGGTTAAACATATAAATAATTTTGAAAATGACACTTAAACATGTCTAAATATTATTTTACGGTTCTATTCTGTCCATATCAACCTTATATTCTATTATATGGACTTGTTATGTAATTTTAATAGAGTTTGGAACATATAACATAAATATACTTCATGAATTTTGAATATTGTCACCCACCACACATATAATAGAGAAACTCCTCTATTCTCTTATTCAAAATATATATAGCCTCTTATTTTGAAAAAAAATATAATAAATATAATAAGATTCACTATTTACATTCTATAGGTTTGTGGATTTTTAAAATAAAAATCCAATGGTAAAGAATAAGATATAAAAAGTAGCATTCTGAGAGAAATTTTTTTTATCTTTAATAAAATATTTTATGATTACTTATTATTCCAACTCGTTCAAATATTATTGAAAATATTAATTGAGTTATTTTCGTAATGAAATTTAATTATGTTAATTTTATAACCATTATTTATTTATCATCCATTCCAATGGAAAAGAAAAACAGTATTGTGCATACGTATGGATTTCTATCTCCAGGATCGATTTTAGATAATTTTCATCAATCCCTCTCATGGACGGTAAAATAGATTGATTTAATTATTATACATCATTTTTTAAAAATTATTATGATTATTTAAATATAAAATATTATATACCTTATTGCACCCCAATCTTTTTAAAGATAATAATGTCAGTTGTGTGTATGGATAGACTGGAAAGTACACAAATGATGTGAATTTTTTTCCTATTATACATTTTGAGATTATATTAAGTGTATATTTAATGCATTTATATTATATATATATATATATTAAATTGCTATTATTTTTGAAATATTATTTACTATTTATATTTCATTCATTTTATCAATCAAAATGTGAAAACATCACTCATGCATACGTACAAAATATCATCTCTATAATATGACATAAATCATTTCTCATCACCACAATATATGAATGTATATAAAAGTGTATATGATGGTAAAATGTGATAATGATAAAATTATTAATATTATTGAGATGATTCATCCATGAAAATTGTTTATGGACCAGAACTGTCGAACTGAAGAATGTGTGCAAAACGTAATATTGAGAACCCATAATGATGATTTTACATAGGAATTATTAATAATAGAGTAATTTGAAATTATAAGTGAATTATATTTGGTAATAAAAGTATTAGTACGGTTATATTATATATTTATTATAAATATATATTTATTAAATATGATGGTTTTAATGAATTCATATAAATATAGTACTTGAGGTAAGGGTTTCTCATCTCACAGTTATGTTTGTTATACATATTCCATATTCATCACTTGTTTCTTTGTGGTGTATACACTTTAAATGACTATAATTTATGGTTATTTTAATTAATTTTAATGTGGAATCATATATCTATCTAATATCCCCTATTGTTTTAATATTTTTATCCAGAGAACCTAAATTTTCAAGGGTTATTCCTCTCAATGTTATTTCGTTATGACATACTTCATGTTATAAACTTATTTTTGATTATATAGTTCGTTTACTAAATTATATTTATTTTATCATAAATATAATTATATTAATGGAATTTAATGTTTTATAATATTTTATTTATTTAAATGGGTATATGATTAAAATTTTATTGAAGCGGAAAGGGTTTCTGTTGAAGTCTCATTTATTTTTTCGATATTTTATTCTAATTTAAATTGAGAGAAATTAAATTTTATAAAAACTTTAAAACCCATATATTTTCTTCTCAATTGATAATATATAATATTTTCATGTTTTTATTCCACTATTCTATCTTTGGTACTTGAAATGATCAATAAATTATTTTTATAAAAATCAGGTATTATTTTCCCCTTAAACAGTTAAGTGTTTATTTAATGTATATGTTCTTTTAAATATTTTATCCTAAAAAAATTAAATGATCCGATGATATTTAATGTAATTTTTTTCCAAATTTTAATTTATTTTTAAATATTGAAGATATAATTGGGAATTTTTGTGAACATTAAATTTATTAACTTTACTAATCTATGACTGCTATTTTCTTTGACGACCCATTATTAATATTTCATTTTTATTTTCGCAGAAAATAAAGTTTCAAATAATTTAGAAATATTCATTTTTTAATTAACTAAAAAATGACATATTTCTTTTTTTATATAAATTTACAAATTCTATTATAAAAGAAAATTTTCATCTATGTCAAAATCCCTTAAGGAAAGTTATGTTTCGCTAGAGATATGATCTTAATATACTATATATGTTGTTACATCAGATTTATTATGATGAAGATGTTTTAAGTAATATTCTATTAAACATGTTACATTCCCATTTTTTAATTATGTTATTATGAAATATTTATGATTTCATTTTTTCAAATGGGTTAGTCATTCTTTTAGGAGAATAACAATTATTTCTAAGAGTTTTAAAATCAAATTCATGATCTATCTACATTATTCATATAATAGTTTTCAGACATTCTTAATGATGATGAGGGAGAAGGATATGGATCATGATGATGAGTGGGCATAATATAGCCCCTGAATAACGGTGACCTAGATATATCACTCCAATTAATCAAAAAATGTGATGTAGTTAGCTATATGGAAGTTAGTCATAAGAGATATTTTTTTCTAAATATTAGTAACTCTTAAGAGATGATTGATTTAATTAAATGGAAGTTCATCCTTAAGTAATAATGAAATTTCCTATTTTTTAGATTCTATGAGGAATGTATGATGTTCCAGTATACCAAAACAGGTTTCCTATTCATTTTTAATGGTTATTTTAAAAAAGCATATTTCACATGTTTCAAGAATATTGACTACTATGACTCTTGATTATATTAAATATTTATGCTATGAATATGATTTAATGATCTATATTTTTATGGGTATTACTTATATTATTATACATTCATGATAATTTAATTTTTTTCATACCCATATTCTTATATTATGCTTACACATGATCATCGATTGTTATCTCATATGTCTACCCATACTGAGAATTTGAGAAAAAGAATTTCTTATTTTTCCATTTACCATGGTCGTAAAAATTTATATTTTATTAGTTATCTTTATAAGTAATTCAATTTTTTTAAAAAAATTGGGAGATATTGAATTCATATCATTGAATAATTATAGTTCCTTCTCACAATTAGTAAATTCTTAGACATGAGAGAAAGTGACATGGAAGGAGGGTTAGAAATAAATAAAGTAGAATTCCTAATAGAGTATTTGGGTGACCTAGTGTCCCCTAGTAAACACTATATTCCTCATTTTGATATGGAAATAGATAAAATCATGGGGATATTTTGTAATTGGTAGAACATGATCCTATCTTTTGGATGGCGTATTACCCTTGCCACCAGTCTTCTTTCATCTATACCAATGCATGTCTTATCTGCCCTAAAAGGACATAAAAAGTGATCCATAACATAGAGAGAATGATGGTTTCCTTATTATGGGATATAATAATGGATGGGAAACACAAATGGGCATTATGTAAGGGATTTGAAAGGACCCATTGAGAGGGTAGAATTAACATCAAACGTGTAACAGGTACTTTGAGGAGGCTTCATGCTAGATTATAATGGGAAGTAGTATTGAGGAAATAATTATGGGAAAACACGTGAATCTCAAATATCGTAATGAAATAACAGTGAGAAAAAAATATCACCCATTCAATAAATGATTCAACCTTACTCACTCTCTAAAAAACATTATGCTCATTGGATTTTTTGTAAGGGGGATATAATGGAATGGAAGATGAACTGGGTAGGGACAATAAACAGTTTTCTATGATATTCCACTCCAAAAATAACTTTTTTAGAGTCTAGAGAACACCACATCTTCATTCAGGCTACACTTTATGAGTCCTAGCAAATTTTTTTTGATAATATATTTTTAAACACAAATCTGAAAAAATGTGTCTTCTGGGGTTCCAATTCAGGTGTATTATCATGTAGATATTTTATCAAAAATCTAGTGGATATGAACAAACAAAATTCTTGGGGGAGAAAATGTGGAGTAAAGAGATCCCCACAAAATTTATTTATTTGGCATGGAGAGTCAAGAATAAGGCATAGTCAAGAGAGGATAAAATATAGAGAATAAGAGTAATCTTGGCCCCCATGTGTCATAGATATCGATATCTGAATATTGAATCAAATAGGAACTTATTTTTGGAAATAAATTGGAATTTGGTGGTGTGGCATGATTTCAGGTCTTTCATAGGGTGGACTAGACATGGGGCATCATTTGAAGTCTTCTTCGAGTGGTAGTTTAATGGTGCCAGAAATCTAGGTTTGGAAAGGAAGGATAGAAACATAATTTATGTTGTATGTTTTTGGAGTTTTTGGCCTTCAAGTAATGATGTGTGACATAAGATATAAAGCACAACCAGTACATTTATTATTTTTTAAACCAATAAACTTATACAAGACCTCGAATGGATCGGTTTAGACAGGGAGGATGCAACCTCTCTTAGACCTGGCGTCAGCTTCCTCCACCAAATTCAAAATCATCTAGGTTAAATGGTTGTAGATTTAGTGTCAACCCCCGCATCAGGGGATCAATTTAATGATTAACATAATCTTTCTAATGGGCATTATGAAAGGCAAGAGGGGGTGGGGTGTATCACGGACAAGTTGGGATCGATTGTTATGGAATTATATTTTTTTTACTTCGGAGGAGGGGATTCTCTTCATGGTGAATATCATGCTACACTCAAGGGACTATGAATATGTTATTAGAGGAATATTATTAATTTTTAGTTTAGGCAGACTCACTGAGAATCTTTAACACACTTCTATGAGAAGGAACCATCCTTTGGTATACAGAGTACTCAATTAAAAGATGCAAGGGGTATGCGACTAATAACATAGAATTATCCCCAGTGGAATGAAGGTAATGTAGTTGGTGGATTCTTTGAATATAAGTTAACTAAAAATAATATGATATCATATTTCACTAACCCCGAGTCTTCCCCCATGATGGGGAAATTGTTTTTAGAAAAATGTATATTGAGCATCACTATTACAGACCTCAGTGATGTCATATCTCTTTTTAGTTTCTCTATATCATTATATTGATAAAAAAAGAAATTTTTTTTGTAGAAAGAAAATATACCTAAATGGTATTGAGTATATATGGGAATCAATATTGGATTTTTTATTTTGATTGTGGATAGTTACAATTGAGTCTAATTTATTGGTATCAATCCTTGAATTCTAAAGAGTATGTTTTTATCTCTAGATCATGGTGTATGAGTCCTAAGTTGTCTCAATTTTTATCAGATAATGGTTTAGATTACATTATAGGATAAGAAGTTATCATATGAGGATAATTTAATAGTCATGGATACTATTATGGATTTTTAATTTTAATTATGATCTCATGTTTTAGTGCATAAATGAAATTTTTAGGTTTTAATTTATGTTTTTTATGTGATCGATGACGTTTTGGGAAATTTTTATTTTATTAAAATATATCATTGATGAAAATATAGCCTAATGGTTTGAATTGTGATGTATTTTGATGTTATTTTAGGAGAATGTTAATAGTGACATAATTTGAATGAAACGGGTAACCTTTATGGTTAGTACAATCATTAATGGTACAATCATTAATGATGAGGTAATTATGGTTAATTTGAATAAAAGGAATATCTTATTATGGGAATATATGATAGTAAAAGTTTTTTTGGGGACTAATTAGTTAATTTTTTAGGAGGTTCTATATATTCGGAGAATTATGTGTTAGAGGTAAACTGAATATTAATTTCATGGATTAGATTTTATTTGATTAATAGTGACTAAGTCAACTTGTTGAATAAAATATGTTCATTTGATATTTTTGTGGAGATTCAAGTTAATTTTGTATAAGATTAGAATATTTTGATGAATATATTATTAGGAAAAAAATCAATTTTTTATTTGAATTTATGAGTATTTAATTTTATTGAAGTATAAATGTTATGTAGATATTGAAATTATATGTGATCAAAACATTTTGATTTTGTTTTTTGAATTCAGTAAAGAATATTTTTTCAGATTTTTTATAGTAATTATGTATTTAAAGGATTCTATAAAAATTAAGTTGTTATTGTTGTTTTATTTTATATTGATTTAAAATGTTTTATGCATATTTGATATTATATTATCATGTTATAACCATTTGTTTTTAGATACTAGTTAGGAATTGGTTGAATAAAATTTTATCTTTTCCTAGATCATGTTATCTACTAAATGATAATATTCATTCTTTAAGCATGGAAAAAATCATAAGGGTTATTTAACATATGATATGAAATAGCGGTGGAAAACTTCACAAAAACATATAAAGGATAAAATTGTGGGAAAAATTCATGTACGAATACACTCTCACATTCTTTATATCGTTGGTAAAATAATTCTATAATCTCAATCATGATGAAAATAAATATATCAAGTATTATGTGAGAAATATTTCACATAAAGGAGGGTATTATTTTTAAAACACATTAACAGGTTTGAGTTTTACTGTTTCAAATTAATAGTTTAAAAAATATTTTGAAAATGATAAGTTACCAAGTATTAACATATAAATTAAATACATTTATTAAATGAAAATTTAATTAATGTAGATTAAAATTTACTTCTTACAAGTAACAATAATGTTTCCCCTTAGAATTGATTTTGAAAATGTTTTAAACTATTTCTTTTGGACATTATATAAAATTATGAAGACATAATTTCTTTATAGGGTTAAAATGTAACACCCCAATATTTTAAAATGTATTTTTTTTTAAAATAAATTTTTTGATAGACTGTATCCTACACAACACAATGATTAAATAGACCATGATATACTTTAGAGATATAAATATATAAATTTTACAGTTATCAAGTTTATACTAGATTGGTATGTATGAATAAGAATAAACAAATTATGAAAAATTTGTTTAAATGGTTTCATTTATCAAAACATATTGATAAATTCATTTTAATTACATTATTAATTTTAAAATTTAAATATAATATTAATTAAAGATTGTAGGTATGTTTTTATAAGTATTATATATTTTAAAATTAAATTTTTCACTAATGAACTAGTATTTTAATGAAATATATTTTAATTTAATTAAAATAAATCAATAATCATTCATACATTAATTATGAATTGGTTAGATGTGATGCAAACAACATTTGATGTTAAAAAGAGTTAGTTTTTAGACAACTATTTTTTGTGAACTATGTATTTTTTTCTGAGTTAATGAAATTAATTATTATTGATGAATGCTTCAAATGAAATTTTTAGTTTATTAATTATAAAAAAATATATTTACATTAATCTAATTGCTATTCATGTGAATGAAATTAAAAAAACATCTTTATGATTAAAAATATATTTATTGTGAAATGTTTTTTACTTATTGTGTGTGCGAATATTAATCTCAATATGAACAAATTATTGAATTGAATATTTTGAAATGGATGAAGTTTTTTTAAATCAGTGTATATAATTTTACTTCAATTGGTCATGTAATTTTTTTTTCATTATCAATAATCACCATGGTTAAATTTTAACATAGTGATAAAGGGTAAAATGAGGTCAAAAAGGATAATATTAGGGGTTATGGTTTAAAAAAACCTAAAACACATTCCTCAAACTCATTGAAAGTTTTAATTTAATCCATCATTGTGATAAATTCAAATATATTGATATTTTATTCCGTTATCTTGTGATTATTACTTTTATAAAATCATATATAATGAATAATTACATAATGTCAATCTCATTATATTAATATATCAAAAATATTTTAGTTAGAATAAAAATATTTTATGAATCCTTATAAGTTGTTATTTTAAATATGAGTACATTTTATTACGTTACTAATTTATTTATTTTTATTTTTGCACATGGTTTTATAGCTAAAAAATATTATCTATCAACGATGCAATTCTTTAATATACAGGTTAAATATTCATAATTTTTTTTCAAATAATATAAGTGATTTATATTTCATATATTAATGCTTTGAATAATTTGTTTGCATAATAATGGAGTTTATATAATTTTTTAATATTAAAACATGAAATAAATTGTAATATTGATGTTTTTAGTGCCAAATTATGTTAATAGTTAGGAAAATGAATTTACAGATATTTTATACAAAATAATATTTATTAATTGTATTAATGATAATAAATTATTATCTTTTATCATCTGAATGATAAATAGTCTAGAATATCAACTATTTTCTACATATAATCAACATTTTATTTTAAAATGACCATTTTGACCTATAAAATGTATGGGACTTATAACCATTGTTATGGTAAAATGGTTAATAACGGAGTTAAAAATAGATATACGGTTTAAAATGAAATTGAAATTTGACATCATAAATATTTAAAACATAATTACTTCATAAATAAATGTGTGTTATATTATATTATATTTGATTTATACACTTATAAAACATATAGAAACTAATTATACCATAATTCATTTATAAATATTATTACATTAGTCAACTATAAAACCAATGAAAATACTAAACATTATAGTTGTAAAAACAATATATATTATAAATACTTAAATAAGAATATATTGATTTACCCAATCAACTAGAATCATTTTCCCAATGGAAAATAATATTAATATGGAAAAATATTAGTAAACCAATCACCATCTTATAAAATAAAAATATATAACCCTTGGAATAATTTCTGTGAATATTAAGAGATATAATGATGTTTTTATATCAATTAATGTGCCCATTGGAATAATAATGCGACTATTGGAACAATAGCTTGATTATTAAGAATAGTAACATGTCCACTAGTAATAATAACATAACTGTTGGAATAGTAATTTAACATCAAAAAATTAAGACGTGACATAAATAATTTTTTAAAGGGGTAATATAAGTAAATATAAATACTATAATTTAAGAAATATATATCATGATTAAATAACTAAGTGAAAATATTGGCACATTTCCAATAGAATGTATTTTAAAATATTTCATATAAATAATTACATTTATAGTAAAAACTAAAATTATTTAAGAACGAAATTTATTTTGTTAAAATGAATTTATTTTTTTAAATCATCACATAACCAATTTCAGGGGGGTTTTTTTAGTAATTTTATGAAATAAATCAATTTTCTAGTGAGTAGTAAGAAATAATGTTTTCAATTAACTTGAATTTCTTAATTTACATCATTATTAATGTAGTAATGACCTAATAATTTTTGGAACACGACTTTTCAAAATAATCTATTTAATTTCATAAATTTATCATTAAAATACAATAAACACTTTTCTAAATAAAAAACTAAATTTCCAAATCCTAAATTCAAAATTTATCGCTTAAAATAAGAATTTTTCTTTTTCTTTATACATTAATTTTTAATAGATTAATTGAATTATAATTAAAATGGGTGTAATGTCCAAAAATAATTCAATTATGTTTCTATATGATTTATATTATAAATAATCCACTATTACATGTTTTACATTTGATATAATATTTTATTCAATATTTTATTCTAAAACATCCCAATCCTCATGTATAAATAACCCATCTTCATCCCCTTAAGAAACCACTCCTCTAACCCTTTACAAAAACAATTTTATTCTCAAATATTCCCTCTAAATCCAATTATAATACCTAGGGATGATCATTACTAAGTAATCTACAAACATAAATGGATTTTTATTGTTATACAAGAGAAGATACAATGAAGAAATAGTATGTTTATATAAACCATTATCTCAATCTTGGAAATATTTTTTTTTTTCAATTTCAATAGCCTGTTTCTGGGATCCGGTACCCCAAACTGGTTTACGGGAAACTGGAAACCATAATACAGAAATAAGAAAAATTCAAAATTCAAAATCGGATCCAACCACGATCCACCGTACACCCAGCGCAGCACCTCGATCTGCGAGCCCATCATCACACATTACCATCTTTGTAGGACATCACCATCCATACAGGTCGCTGGAGAGATCGTCGGGTATAGTTGCTGGAACACCCACAGTAGACCGAACCCCCCTCCGTCAGCACCGCTAGTTCATTGAATGGATGGAAAACACAAAAACAAATGACTTCAACCTTTCTAGAAACACCAAATCCAACAGGAACAAGAACCAAGCAGCATCTCCTTTCATAACCTCCATTGATGTTTCCGGAGAACACCAATGACCAACATGACAAAGAATCCAAACCCATAACAATTTAAAATAACATGGTTATAAACTAGCCACATTCACGACACATAAAATCCATTCCTTTCCATCTGTAAAATCAATAAAAATCTCTCATAGATGATTGTGAGAGGAAGAACATCACTAGATTCCCAGAAATCACCCAAAAGAGAAAGCATAAAACGAACAAAGAGCAAAGAACAACACCATATTTCAAGAAAAATCCAACCTCAAACACAAACAACATATCGCCGCTGCCTTTCAGAAAACCCCCAAAACAACTCTCAACCACCAAATGCCCAGATCTGTGCATGAGATGACGTTCTTGAACCACCGAAGCAAAACATCAAGCACTGAATCAATACCATGCCACCTTGAAGAGACAGATAACAGTATGCGCAAGGTGAGCCGAAACGAAGCCTCTCAAGCCAAGAAACCGACGCCTAGAGCCACCAAGCAAGGGGAGCGCAGATCCGATCGGGGATGTTGAATGAGACACAAGAATTTCAAAATTCATTTTCCCTCTTTTTCAACAGTGTCCTTTCAATAGTCTGTTAATTTCCCATAATTACATATCTAATAATTTTATTATTATAAAAACAATATATGAATAAAAAATATTTTTGATATATTAATGTTTAAATATATTTATTTTTTTCTCATGTTAATTTTCCTAGTACAGAAATGACCTCGAACAAAAAATCATGACATAAAAAAATGGGAAAATATAAAGAAAACCAGATATCAGAAAATTTATGTTTAAAAATGTATATTGAAAAATATAATAAAAAAATAAGAAAAAATAGTTGAACAAACAAACATAATTAACTTCTAGAAATATTCTTTTATACTATCATGTAAATTATTTAGGAGATAGAAAAGAGATTAAATAATTAAAAATTTTATGTAAGGGGATTCTCAAACACAATTCCCATTATTTAATTTAACCCTATTTTTTAAAAAATCATCGAGATGGATATTATATTATGTTCCTTAAAAATAATTTCATTATTATTAAATATTATTCCAAGTATATACATACTTTCACATTTATTTCTATTTAAATTCAATTATTTTAAAAAATAATACATCATTCCAAAAAAATTCTTTGACCTCTAATGTTTTTATTCTTATATAAATAAAATGATATTTTATTATAAATTATGATATATCATTTTAATTTTGGAACTAGACATTTATTCGAGAATTTATTGTTTATAAAATCCTTATGAAATTCATTCCCTTATATTGGTTATTGCAGGACTATGATTATAATATGTTCTTGGTTAATTCCATGATAATATTAATTTTATGATGTGGTGGGTGGGCCACAAATTATGTATCCCTCCGATGCATTGTGAAATGTGGTGTATCTCATGAGATAATTTATTTTTTGTCTGAACATCATGATTTTAAAAATATTAATGTCATTATTTATGTGCATATGTTATGGGTGAACATGATACTATCGTTTTTCAATAATATGTGTTATATTTGAACACTAATAAATGATATTTAATTATTATATATCACCATATTCCATGCCTTTATAAAATGTTTTCCCCCTAATTTTGATGTTGAAGCTATGTTTATGATATGATGATTATTATTATTACCATTGATATATCAATTTAGGTCTCTCATTTAACATCTTATTGAGCTTTTAGATCACCCATTTCATTGTTGTATATCCTTATAAGATTATATGCTATAAAAATACTGTGATATTTTGTAAGATACTAGAAGAAATGTTTTTATAATTTTTTATTATTTTGTTATGTATATGTGATGTATGATCCTAATTTTAAAATGATAACAATCCATTAAATCCATTAATGTTGATTATTTTAATATTTATCTTTTAAATGATATAATACAATTGTAATAAAAAATAATTACAATAAGGTTTGTTTAAGAGGTATGTTTTATTTAATTTTAGAAATCGAATTAGAAAAAATTAGTGAAAACCCTTAGGATAAGACTATGTCTATGTAAATATCCATGAATATTTTTTTAGAAAATTCTAGGTATCGGTATCTCATTAGATATACCTTTATAGTTAATTTTTAAAAGGAATAAATTATTTATTGTTTCTTTATTTACATATTTTTTTTGTTCCAATATTATATATTTTAGAAAATGATGGAGTCTAAGTGATACTAGCCATTTACCCATGTGATGGAAAATAAAACTGTTGTCCAAATGACATACCCAATGCTCTGAGAGGTGGAGTTCAAACCATTACGACACTTCCTACCTAGTGGTATCTACCTGTGAATAATAACATAAACCACATGGATTGTCCTCCTTCATCCAATAAAGAACAAGTGTCTATTGAGCTCTCTATATTGAATCAACCACTAGAATTTAGTTTAACTTCTTATACTCTTCTCACCATGTAGTGGTTTACTCAATGGAGAAGAACTTTTCTAGGGTCTATTTTTTGGGAAGGATAACATGACTCTGACCATATTTCATTTGGATGTAGAGGTTGATCAGTGGTGAGAGTTAATTAAGAACACCAAGATGATGGTTGAAATATTATAGATGGATTGGGAATACATGTATAAAATATTTATTCACAAGTATATCACTTAAACTCTTTGAATAAATATTGAGACATAATTCATAATGTTTAATAAATGGTATAATGAATATTTCATGACATATGATAAAAACATAACTATGATTTTAAGATATTCCTCTTGTTTTTTATCTACATTGATAAAAAAATATAAATTATTTAGTGTATTAAAACCATAACTTCATAATGTTTTAGATATCCAAGACATTGGTAGATATGATAAAGTGGTTCAATGTCCTATCAATGAAGGTATGGATTTTGGAGAATGGTGGACTTGTTTTAGAGAGTAAAAGATAATAATAGTATTCCAATCTAGTGGGTCAAATGAAAAATGAGAAAAGTGGTCCCAACCACCCAAATGTCAAAATTACGTGAAGAAACGTCATTGGGATTTCTTTAATGTGGTGTAGAAATTGTTCATGTATGGGACAGAAGTCCGTCAAGATCCTGAATTTTGAGGAGACATGAAGAAGCTGACCAACATGATGGAGGAAAAGAAGGCACCTTCTAATTCACCACCTATGGTTCAATGCTTAAAATATAGTACTAATGCTTACAATGTAGTTTATTGATGTAAAACATTTTTCTTTGAGTGTAATCAGTGTAAAAAAACACAAAATTCATAGGAATAAGGAAAAGCTTATTCCATCAATACTATACAAGTGAATAACGAAAATAATTTGATACAAGGTTTAATATATATCCGATCAATAATGGAAAATATTTTATTTTATTTTAGTTCAACATATTTCTTTTATATCTTTCATTTTTTTCTATAACTATTTCACCAAATCCTTGATACTATGATGTATATATATCTATAAAAACACCTAGTAGTGAGATAATTGAATCCCGAGTGTTAGACTCTTAAACCTTTTCATATATGGTAATATTCTTCCGCTAAATATTTTAATCCTTACCTTGGCGGAATTTGATTATATTATGGTAATTGATTGGCTCTCTTTATTTAGAGAACACATTAACTATTGTGAAAAGTAAATCTATCTTTATATTTTGAAAAATCAATTATCCTATAAAAATAATGGAATTCAATGACTATCCTTTGAGAAATCCCTCAATAGTGGTGGTGTTGATACTCAAGGTAGAATTAGAACTTTCCACAATATTTGAGTCAATGTAATGTATCAACCTGGAGGAAATTTCAATCATAATTTATACATTGATGTATTTCCCAAATAGTGACTTGGGCATTCTTTAGATTTTGTGGTAAAGTTATTCATATAACATATACACAGATCCACTATTATATCTAAACTCTTTTATAGGATGACTCTAATCAAAATGAAAGGGGTAAAGAGATAACATTAAGAAAATTTGGACAATGGGTTCATATGCCGTAGTGCACCACCTTCATGTGTTCCAATTAGAATTTCCATGAAAAATAATGGATCAATGTGGCTATGTATCGATTTATAATTGAATTACTTGATCATTAAAAATACCAATTATCTCTTACCATGTATTGGCACTTGTTTCATCAACTGAGATGATCTCCTTTCTTCTCAAAGAACAATATTCATTCTACATATAATCTGATGAAGGTGAATGAGGGAGGTAATTTAAAGAAATATATTCATACAAGGTCTGGGCACTATTAGTTCATAATAATTCACTTCATGCATACTAATTCCCCTATCATATTCCTTCATTTTAAGAATATTTTATTTAGATACAACATAAAAATATATTGTGTTAGAAATTATTTATGATGTTATAATGTAGGCCAAGTACAAGGAGGAACATGAAGATAATCTACGGATTGTGTTGGAGACATTTTTTGATGAATAATATATATTATGTTATAGTAAGTATATCTTTTAGATGTAGAATGTCTTATTATTTGGGAAAACGATAACAAGTGTGGGAATTTTTATGGAACTATCAAATACCAATGAAAAAGAAGAATAGACGAGATGAACTTGTGTCATGGAAATTCATAGTTTTCCATTCATAGTAGGTTAATATGGACATTTATTTAAGAAATGTTTAATGCTATTCTAGAATAATAAATAATTTAATATGTAATTGGGAGGATTATATATGTATAGAAGAACGTGAGGTAATATTTAAGGATTTTGAGAAGAGGCTAATAACCATGCCTATACTAAAAAAACAAATAAGTGGAGAATATAATGCGATATACAAAAATTATTTAAAGGAGACTCTTGTTGTGTACTCTTGAATAATGAAAAAGTCATAGTATATTCTTTAGGATAGTTAAATACTCCATGAGAATAAATACAATACTCATCATCTATAGTTAGCGCTTCTGATCATTTCCTTGAATTTTTTGCGACATTGTCTCTATTGTGAATAGTGAAACATTTAATTGGAACACAAAAGTAAAATGAATATTTTCACACAAAAAGATCTTAACATGTGTCAACAAATACCGTTATAGCTAATCATTGAAAATGATTTCTATATTCATTAGAATATAGAAAAAAAGAACAAGTTAGAATCTTCCAATAGCAAAAAATAACCTTACACTTTATCCATTACTGAAATTGAGAAATACTATATCTTCATGGATGTGCAAAGTATTAATCTATAAATCATAATGGCAGGTAATTTCTCTTACCTTTCCCAAAGATATATCCAATAGATAATTAAGAAGGCATAAATGGATGATCTAGAACATCAAAATAAGGAAATAAAGTTAAATAAGGGATACTTCATGAATTATATATCAATAATTATTGTGTGATTTGGTTTGGAGATAGGACTTGTGTTCCACCATTTGATGAGACAATGAAAGAGTTATTGTTTAATTCACACATCTCATCTTTCTCTATCCATTATGTATTTAAAAAGATATACTAAGATCATTAATATCACTTCTACTGGGATAACATGAGGATAGATTTTTTTTGGATTAATCACAAGGTTCTTGGTATGTAATCATGTTAATGTAGAGTAGAAAATATCCAAATGGATGATTCAACCCTTTCCAATACCCAAGTGAAAATTGGGGAACATCATGATTGAAATTTTTACTTGTCTCCCAAAGACATAAAAAAGAAAACAATATGATATGTGTTGGGGTGGATCGAATCACCAAGACACCCACTTCACCGCCATTCAAGAATATTTCTCATAATAAAAAATTTCCAAGATACATAACAAGGAAGTTATGAGGCTGAATAGGGTACCACTTTCGATCAATTTTAATCATGATCCATGATTCACATATAAATTCTAGTGAATTATTCAATATTCACTTAGTAATAAATTAAATTTCCACATGGTTTATCTCCCAAAAACTAGAACCTAATATAAAGGTACTATTTAGATGCTCTTGGACATGCTAGGATCATACTTAATGAAATTTAATGGTTTATGGTTTCAACATATAACATTGGTTGATTTCTAAAATAACAATAGCTTCTACTCAAGAACTCAGATGGCTCAATATGAATTTATTTATGGGAAGCACTGTGGATATCAATCATTTTGGAATGAATGTAGTGAATGAACGTTATTTAGACTTGGTCTTAAGTATGATAAGATAGAGAAGGGTCAACCCATCCAACAACATAGAAATATTTATCAGAGTCTCTAAAAGAGCAATGTTGATAACCACCATATAAACATATTATTTGATATTAGATATGCATTCTTCCTTTTAATATAATTATAGAAGATATTCATTTGGTTTGGAGAGAATGGGTAGCTTAACTCTAGGTACGTTGGCCCATTTTAGATCCTTGATTTTATAAGACAAGTGTCTTATCAGCTAAAACTTCTAATAAATGTGGTTCATATTAATGATTTGTTCTAGGCATCTCTCCTAAATATATACATATCTGATCCAAAACACGTATTGAATTTGGATACAGAACAACTAGACATTAGCCTCTTTTATGAGGAGGATCTGGTGAAGATCATATACCATATAGATAATGTTTGGTGCAATAAGACAACTCACCTTGTCAAATTATTATGTTAAATTATATGAATGAATAAGTAATGTCGAAAGTAGATTAAATAATGAACCGTAGGTACCCTCACCACTTCTCAACTGAGAATATGTGTTCAATTTTTTGGATTGTAATTTCTAAATGGGGTTTAATGAAATGAACTAGGATTTTAAAATGATAATTTTTTCTTAAATAAGTGTCTGTTATATTATAGTATACAAGTATTATTCACAAAGAGAACATAGAGAATCTAAAAATACATTAATTCATTAATAAAGATCATTACATTAGTCAACTACCAATCATATTAAAATTAAAAATACTAAAATTGGTTGAAAATATTAAATAGAAAATGGAAAATGGAAAAATATTGATCACCCTAATATGATAGAATGATTACCCAAATGACAGACACTATTTAAATGAATCCTAATATTCGTAAACTGAACCACGTATAATAAAATTAAAATATATTACAGTGGGATTATATGCATTATATATTGACTGAAAAGGTTATGTGGTATTTATAAGAGGTAATGTTACTATTGGAAAAAAATGGGGCTGTTGAAATAGAATTATAGCCATTGGTAATAATGACATGACTATTGGAATAGTAACTTAACCTCCAAATAATAATGTTTGATGAAAATAATATTTATAATTATTAATATAGATAAATATATATATAATAATTCAAAATTAAAAATAAAAAACATGAGAATAAAACTCAATGAAATTATGAGAATTATTTTAATAAACTGTATTTAAATGTATTTTGTAAAAATCTAAATTTTAATATTAAAAAAAAATTACATGTGATAGAAATTTATTTTGATAAATGTAATATAATTTGTATAATTAATACACCAATGTTGTCCAAGGTTTATTTATTTTGTTATTTTATAAAAAAAGACAATTTTTAGTTGAATAATAAAATTTTTTTTCTTCACATAATCAGTTTATCGTAAATTACATAATTCACAATGTAATAATAACCACTTGATTTTCATAATTTTAATATCTATAAAAATATATTTAATTTCATTAATGAGTCCTTGAAATACAAGAAATTTAATTTCCAACCCTAAAAATAAATTTACAAAACCTAAAGCCAAAATGATTCCATTAAAATAACATTTTTTCCCTCCACCCTTTTAATATGAAAAGTAAATTAGATTTATAAATCTATTTAATGACCTAAAACCATTATTTATAATTATAAATGATTAATATTTTCAAAAGTTTACTATATTATGTTTTACAATTGATATTATATTTTATTCTAGAAATACACCTCTCCTCATGTATAAATTACACCTCTCCCTCCCCTTAGAAACCAACTCATCTATCCATTTCCAATGATAATGTTCTACCCATATTCTCCATATAAAGCCCATAATAATACCTAGGGACATTCTAGATTAAACAATTCATACCATCATGTTATTTTTAGTGTCGTACAAGGGAAGCTGCAATGAGGATCGAATAAGTATCTATCAAATATTCTCTATTTATCTTATTATATTTTATTTTTCCCAATTCCATCAAAAACCAAATATTATAAAATTAATTATTCATTATGTTAACATTATATTAATGATTTTGACATATTGTAACTATTATATATATATATATGGGAAATATATATTTAAAACTTCCTTTTACCTATCTTTCGACAATGTCCCATCAATAGTAAATTAACATCCAATGGAGACATTGAAAATCATTTTATTATGAAAAACACTTTTTATGGTTACACAAAAATTTATTACAAATTGATGTATAAAAATGTGTTTGTTAAGATTATGGAAATAATTTTATGGATGAAAAAATAACCAAAAACAATAATAGTGATATCAAAACAAAACACAAAAACATAATGAAAACATGATATCAAAACTATTAGTGTCTAAAAAATAGTGTTATAAAATGAAATCCAATAATTACAATGGATAAATACTTGAAAAATGAATTTCATTCACTTATTTAGCTATATTCTAATAATTCTATATTCACTATTGTTATAGCTAAAAAACAGTGGATTAAAGATGGATTTTAGGATAAGGGATTCTCGAACCCAATTCATATTATTTCAGATATACATATTTCCTAAAATATTTGGAATGGATATTACATAAATTTATCTTAAATATCATTTAATTAATTTTACATTTTATTTTAGGGATATAAATATTTCCACCAAACTTTTTAATCAAAATTCAATGATTTTCCAAAAATACATTCTATTCCAAAAAATTCATTGACTCCTTGTGTCGTATTTTTTTATCTGAAGAAAAATGATCATTTATTCAAAATTATTATCTAAATTTTCATTTGGGATCAAAATTTTTTATTCATGAATGTATTCCTTAGAAAATCCTTATTAAAACCATTTCATTCAACATGTTATTTCATGACAATGATTATTATACATTATATATAGAATGCATGATTATTTATATATTATGATGTGATGGGTTGGCCTAGAATTATATATCCCAAAAATACATTGGATAATGTGATTTATCTCATGAGATAATTTGTTTTATGAATGAAAATTATGGTATATTTGTTTATAATTATGATGTTATGATTTATGAACATATATAATGTGTGAACATGTGTTATAATTGTTCATAACTATATATGGTATTTGACAGCTAAAAATGATATTTTATTTTTATGCATTGCTACATTCCATGACATTATAACATTTTTCACTTGTGATTTTGATGATGATTTTATTCTTATGATATTATGGTTATGATTATTATCACCCATGTTATATTGATTCCAGTCCTTTATTAATAATCTTATTAGGATTTGTATCATCCCTTTCTCTAATGCATATAATTGGGAGACTACATATACTAAGGACAACGTGAGATTTCATATGGATAATGAGGAAGGATTTAAATAAATTTTTATGATTTATTATGTATAAGTGATGTATGATCCTAATTTTTCCAATATACATAACCATTTGATCCTACAATGTATAAATATATTGTTATATACATTTACAATGATGTAATTATTGTGTAAAAAAATTAAGGTCACTATGAAAACATTTATAAATATTACTGGTTAAATTTAGTTCAACTTTATCCTCTATGTATTTTAGTATATGAAACCCTTGTTCCATTTGGTATGGTTAATAAATATATTAAATGTAAGTATTTTATTTTATGTACAAGATTTTCATAGACCAAACATATAAATGGACTCCTCTGGTCCTCTCTTATTCATAGATTCTTGAGCTGTATAGAATAACCGAAGACTTCTGAAAAACAATTATCATATTTTAGACTCATGTTATAGAGGTTATGGTGTTATTAAAAGTATATGCCAAGGGTCTATAAGAATAGATCCAATGTGGTTTATCACATAAGAGGTAATCATTTTCACTAAATATAATTTACTTTATTTGTTCTATTATATATAAATAAAAACATTTAATGATATTAATACAGTGAATTCATAAAATGTATATATTTTTTTAACATAATAACCATTGTCTTTTCCCCCAATCCAATGTGAAATTAAATCTTCACAGTGTGTATAAAAAACTAACATCTTCACTATTAGTATAATTTATTTTTATCACATCCTCTCATGTTTGGTTATTTAGATAAATTGAATGATTTTATATTATTTTTATAAATTTTTATAAATATGTAATGATAATTAATTATCCACAATCTAACCCTACCTTGTGATGTAAGATGATAATTTCAAACTTGTGTATTTATTGATAATGATCTCCATGAAGTGACGTTATTAATTTTTCATTTCAAAATTATATGTATGATAATAAGGATAGATTTAATTACTATATATGATATATATTACATAAAAATTAATATAGAAATGTTAATTACTATTTAGAATTATTTGTTTCAAAATATTGAAAAGTGAAAACATCACTCATGCGTATGAATGTTCAACCATCTCCATAAATTTATATAATTAATTTTCAAAAACAACTTTATGTGAATGGATATAAAATCAATTTTAATGAATAAACATTTCATATATCACTTGATTATGATTCTATATATTATTTAATTATGTCCAAGGTGTATAGACCTGAACTATTGAACAAAAACATTCATGAAAAATAGAACACTAAGACCCTGCAATGATGGTTTTCAAAGGAAAAAATTTAAAAAGTAGTAGCTAAAAATTATAATTGAATAATATGTTGTATTATATTTCTATAATAATATTTATAATATAAGTATAATAAATAAGTATTTATTATATATATATTTTTAATTCATACAATGAAAGGTGGTACATAAGTGTATGGTTTCTCATCTCACTTTTATATTTATGAGACATATGACATCTTCACCACTTTTTTCTTTTATGTAGTTTATATATTACATGTGAATATATTTTATGATGATTTTGATGAATGATATTGGGATTCACATCTCCAAATATGGTTAAATTTTTTATGATGTATTTACTCCTAGATAAACAATAATATAAGGGTTTATCATTTTGATATTATTCTCTTTAATACATGATTAATGTTATGAACCTTTTTGTGTTTATATGGTTAGTATAATTCCATTTGATGGATTATATAATTAATTATAACCATATTAATTGTAATGAAGGATTTATTTTATTTTATTTATTTCAAGAGGTTTAGGATCAAAATGTTACCAATATAGTGAGGGTTTATAATAAAATTTTATTTCTTTTCTGGAATCTCTATGTAAAATTCTTATTGAGATAAATTATTTATCATGAACCCCTATGACACCCTTACTTTTTACAAATAAATTTAATATAGAATGTAATTCATGCAAAACTAACCCTTTACGAAAAAACACTTTTTTATTATAACCTATCCATTAAACATATTTTTTTTGCTTCTGTGATTTGAATTTTGAAAAATAGTGATACACAATTTTGATCATTAAGATGTTAAGTGTTTAATAAGATAACCTTACATTGTTGGTGAATATTAACTTTACTAGAGGTATATTAATATGTCCGTTATGAATATTAAATATTCATATTGAATAGTAACTACACCCATGATAGTAAAAATTAAATTTAGTCACCTTATAAAAGAAATTGTGATATAATTATGTAATGATATAAGTAAGTGATCCTTTAAAAATTTACAATTAAGTGTTTGTATTTTTGTGCATAATTAATATTTAATTTTATAATTAATAAATTTACTTAATTTTTAATTTATTTTCATAATATTTTTCATAAATCACTATTTTTTATCTTATTAAAATTTAATAATACCTGAGATAAAATTTCAGGATATTATAAAATTAGTTTTAATTTTAAAAACTATATTTTTCATGATTATTTTAATTGAAAAATAAATTTATCATATTTAAAAAATTATTTTCATAAAATAAATACCCTTTTTAATTCTAAATTTCAAAAAATGGTTTGGGTAAATTTTTGGTAATTTTCTTCAATACTTGAATTTTTCGTGAATAGTAAAATATGATAATTTTTTGTAAATGCTAAGTATATGAATTATGGAGTCCTAGATGATGTATATCTTGTATAGGAACCCCTGTTCAAACTCACCTAAAATTATTACTTCATTTAGTCATAAGAATTAATTTTATTTAATCTCTAGAGAAAAATAATAAAATAATGATTCAAATAATGTGAATTTTCCCCTCTTCGCCACTATAAACCACACGGTTGCCCCTTCTTCTCCTCACTCTTATATGTGTTGACGCTTGTCAATGTTCTTTCCAATTACTCTTCCCTACTATATCCCCACATTTAATAGATATTTATCTTTCCAATAAGCCAAAATCTTTTTCCTTAAGAAGGTTCTCAAGGTGGTTAACTCAAAGGGTAAACCCTCTTCCTTTTTTTAATTTAATTTCAATTTATTTTAGGCTATTATTCTATTGTCAAATACTATATCAAAATGATGATGATAAATACAGTTTTATATATATATATTTTAATTATGTCATGTTAATATAATATCTTTTATCAATCCTCATACTCTCTCTCCATTTTATTTTAAAAAAGGGATCATCTTCCGAAAGGTGATGATTTACAACCTTCATAGAAGACAAACTTTCATTCATTAATTTATCCTTTAAGGCTTATCATGAAACGATTTTTAATGTTGATCCAGATTAATAAATAGGTATTATATCATATTTATGTTAATGTAACCATTTTATATACATTATCCTAAAGAATAGAACAAAACTAATTCATTCTGATCAAAAACCTGTTAAAATTACCCGAAACGGTTATAATTAACAAGTTATCTAATGATTCATCCTCATATATAGAAAAAATGGTACTTAACACCAATTAAACATCAGGTTTTTAAATAATAACAATAAATTTCAATTATAGTGATTTATACCCATTTTGCATGAACTCCATTATTTATAATCAAGAAAACTGATCATGAAATCAAAGAAATTTACACTCAAGAATGAAAGACGTCAATCTTTTAACTTATCAATAAGAGCATAAATAAAGAGAATAAATCAATATCAAATAAAAAATATTTATATATTGTTATTAGTTAATTAATTAGTGGATTTAATATGAATATCTAGGACATTTATGTCAAGTATAGAATATATTCGGACATAAGTTATGTGTTTCACCCCGAACATCCATTTTCTTTCGAGTTACTCTATTTATCTCATTACCACAAAAAAAATCATAATTATTCTCATGTAATCCACATAAATTATCTTTTAATGTTAAATTTATTTTTACAAATCATAATATTTCTTTAATTTATGGGTAGTTACTTGTTCTAAAAGTATATTTCTCAAATTATCCTCGATAAACTAGATTAATTCATGGTAAATTCTCAAAATCCTACCTTTTTTCAAGTGTACTATATAACATGTTTTAAGTAACCATATTTTTACTAAAATCAATCATTTTATTATGAGACAAATATCTTAGTTCACTCTTAGTTTTGTACCAATATTTTACCAAGATAACTCTTCTTTTAATGTAAAAGAGTATTTAATTGAAGAATTACTCAATGATTTTAAATGGGCATTTTAATCTATTTATAAACTCTTTTTGATTATTATGTTTAATTGTTATTACTGTTTTATGATATAATCTACAAAATTTTATTTAATGGATTATTATTTTTTTGACATTGGATGTTCTATCTTGATACCATTCACCATATTACTCTGAATGGTTACTGTTTATGTTTATTAGTGGAAAAATTATATTTACATTTAATTTATTTTTCTAAATATTACTATATATATTGATTATGTTTCACCACATTCACTTGAGGAATTATTTGGACATAGTAAGTGTTTGGTGGGGCCCGCTACAACCCCTCGGTGCATCAGTTGGTCTCATGAGACAAATTAGTTTGGGGTTTTACCCATTTATGTATGGTCTTGGAATGAGGAATTGAAAGAATGATTATGAGCTTCCACATTATGCATTACCTCATTATGAAAATAGTAATTGATAGTCCATGTGATTTTTTTAATAGTGTAATATCCATGGTTATATATTATTATGGAATTATTTAATTATTATTTGTTCCATCCAAATTATGCTCAAGATTATTTCTAATGGTAGGTATACATTTAGTTATTTTCCTTACTTTAATATATAGAATTACTCTTTAATTCTTACTCTTCATATGAATCTGACCTGACCCCTTTATCATGATTTCTCTATAGGATGCGAATAAGTATATTATGAATTACTTTTGGGTATAATCTAAGAGTTATGTATTTTTTCAATTTAGTTTTTATATTGTATATATTTTCAAGTTATAACGTTGAAATTTTGTGTGTATATTGTTTTCCAAAGATACTAAATTATTAGGTCCTTCAATATGTGACATACTTGTTTATATACCTATGTAATTTAAATTGGCACGGGATTTGGGAAACCTGGGTTAGGGTCTTTACAGTTGGTATCAAAGGATGTTTAATTGACAACATTGAAACAAGATTTAAAACAAAATTGATTAGGTAACATACTAAAAGACAGAATTTGAGGATAAGAATACTATAATATACTATAATTTTTGTAAGGTATATATTATTTGGATAATTCTATAAAATACATATTTTTCTAGATAATAGATGTGGATGTGGTTCTGGAACAGAATTACCTATGAGTAACAATTCTAATAAGGTATTCTAGCCCTAACTTGTGGTAACATGGTACATGATAATGGGACTTACTGCGCACCTGGTTTGACACTCTTAAGGGATATGCGTGGGATAAATACAATTTTAATTAAAAACCATTGCGAAGGATTTAATTGTAAATGTGTCACCAAAGAAACCATACATATGAGTATGAGACAAGAAAAGCATAAAATTTAAATTTATGTTAAGTGTTTTTATAGTTCGAAATTATAAATATTGATTTATAACCTAGTTTAATGTATTCTATTATTTATAAATATCCCCTTGTTGAAATAATGGAAACAACCTGAACACACATATCCCATGTAGGGATTTCCCTCCTATGAATGATTATGATATTGGATCTAAAGATGCGACCTGTGCCGAGAAACTTATAACTATACTAAGACAACTAACTCATATTATTAAAAATTACCTAACCTATATGGTGCATCATGGTCCATAAAATTGGGGAGTAATGTTATACTGCTTTACAAGACAACATACTCCATCATTCAATGGGACTATGAACCCATTTGCAGTGAAGCAATGGATAGGTTCTTTAGAGAATATATTTTATGCTTTAGGATCTAATGAAAGAGAGAATATTGTTATTGTAATTTATCATATTTTGGGAGATACAGATCAATGGTGGTCATTGATTTGAATCACAAAGGAGGATAAAAAAATAACAAACAAGGAATTGAATGAATTTAAAGATCTTCCCTTAGAAAAATAGTTTCTTCAAGAACAACAAGAGGTTATGGAAAGGTAATTTCTAAGCCCGAGGAAAAAATATGATGAGAATGTTGAAAATTATGAAGCTGACTTCACAAGGATATAAAGTCATGCTATGGACTATGTACATAACCTAAGGAGAAATATTGATTGATTATTTTATGGATTAAATTAATTCCACCAATGGTAACTCTTCTTCCAAACTTCCAATCATACAAAAATATAGGCAAAAGTGATACTAAAATAGAAAAATAATTCTCTATGTCTTATGAATCTACAGTAATGTAAGTGAACAAGAGAGCTGCTAAAAACTCTTCAAAAGGAAATAAGGAAAAGAGGAAGAATTGAAGGGTATAATTTTTATAGTTCAATAAATGTGGGAATAAATAAACTAGTACTTTTTTAAAGGGATTGGGAGTCTGTTATAAATGTGATGAGAAAGGCTACCTAACCCATTATTACAATGGAAATAAATAATCTTCTAATTATCAGTGTTATAATAGTAAAGAGATAGAATATTATTCACATGAATGTCCTTGATGTCAAGGAAACATTTTATAGAGAAGTAAAAAAGTGAAATGGAAATTTTATGCTATCCCAAATACTGAGGTTGGGGTTCCTACTGATGTGGTTACATGTACTTTAATCATTTCCTAAAACTTAATCAATGCTTTATTTGATAATGGATTATTGTATTCTTTTATATAATCTAAGTTTTCTAGAAAAACTAAAAATTAAAATTTTTCTTTTATAAATTATTTGTGAGTTAAAACTCTTAAATAAGTATCATCACAACAAATATGTGTGACAAGTCCCCTTTATGAAACATAAACATGCTTTATTTAATGAAATTATCATTATACCCATGATTGTTTTTGATCTAATACTTGGCATGAATTGGATTTAAAAATATTATTTAGAAATATATTCTATGAATATGAAAGATAAATCTTTAGAGAATGATATAGGTTCCCTTATATTTAGAGCAAAAACCACTCCATCTGAATCATATATAGATCCACCACAATAGCACTACTGAATAAAATTCTCAGGGAGGAAGAGAATGCAATATCTTCAGGTGAGGAAATAAATCTTCAAATTGAGGATGTACCTATTGTTCAAGAATACATTTATTTGTTTCTACAGGATTTACATGGATTTATTATAAAGAGGAAAATTGTGTTTTATATTGATTTGAGTCTATAAAAAAAGAATATGTCAAAGAATTCTTATAGACTAGCCATAGAGTAATTGGTGGAGTTGAAAAAAAACTAGAGGAGTTGAGTAGTAATGAGTTTATTATCCATAGTGTTACTCCATGGAGGTCTCTTATTCAATTTTCTAAGAATAAATATGGATCTATGAGGCTATGAATTGACTACAGGTAGATAAATGCTATTACTATAAATTACAATATCATATTCCTTACATTTATGATTTATTAATCAACTTTATGGTGCCCAATATTTTTTGACGATTGATGATTGATTTGGATATTAACTGTTTCATTTGAAGAAGTAATATATACTAATGAAAACATTTCGAACAATGAATGGGTATTAAGAGTTTATAGTAATTACTTTTAGACTAAATAATACCCCCTATATTTTATGGATCTAATTAATAGAGTTTTCATGGAATATCTTGATGAATTTTTTGTGGTAGTTATTGATGATGTATTGGTATACTTAAAAAGCTATTAAAATTAGGAGAATCACATACACATTATTATAAAGACACTTAGAGGAAACTATTTATATGGTAAGATTAGAAAGTCTGAATTCTATCTTCCAACAGTTTATTTTCTTGGCCATATTGTCTCTAAATATGGAATATTAGTTAATCCTATGATAAAAAAGGATATCAAAAAATCACTTGCACCAATGAACATAACTTTGGTACATAGTTTCATTGGCTTATCAGGTTCTTGTCTTCATGTTTTTTGGAACTTCACTTGATTCGCTTACCTGTTAACCAAGATTACTCATAAAGAGGTTATGTTTGTATAGAAAAAATAATCTGAATAATATTTTGAATAATTTAAGAATAGGTTAGTGAATTATAAAATCTTTACTCTACCACTGGGAAATGGTGGATTTGTGATTTATCGTGATGTATCAAATAAATGACATGGTTGTGTCCTTATATATAATGATAGTGTTATTGTCTATAAACCAATTTTGTTAAAAATCATGCACAAAACAATCATACTCCTGATCTTGAGTTTGTATCTGTAATCTTTTCATAGAATATATGGAGACATTATCTCTATGGTGAAATATATGAGATATATATATCACAAGATCTTAAAATATAACTTCTCAAAGAAACAATCAACATGAGGAACATGAGATGGATCGAGATACTCAAGGATTATGATTGTTCTATACAATACCATGCAGGGAAGTAAAATAAGGTGAAAGATCAATTGAGCATGAAGGATCATAGAGTTATGAACAAAATGATGATTGACAAGGATGTTATGTATATGGATATAGCGAGGGTGGATTTGGGAATTATCAAAGAAGGTTAAGCATAATTTATTTTTCAACTGGTTTCCCAACAATATTTATTGTAAAGAATTAAAAGATCTCAATCTACTAATGATAATATTCAAAATAAAATTAAAGTTGTTAATGGTGGGTAGTTTCTAGACATATTGTGTGAAGTTATAATTCTGAAATTTGTGGGAAGGTTGTGTGTTCCCTCTACACCCAAGCTAAAAGGTGTTATTTTTTTATGACCATAGATTCAATTTCCATATACACCCTTGTATCACTAATATATAGAGAGATTTTAATGAACAATTCCAATGGAAAAACATGATGTGTGATATTGAGGATTATTTATTAAGATATTTAGTCTATCAATAGGTGAAGGCTGAAAAAAACATCCTAGGTGTGTTAGGAACCCTCTACCTATTCCTACACGGAAATGGGATAACATTACTATGGATTTTGTCAAGGGATTGCCAAAAATTCCAAGAAATAACGATTAAATATGGTTACTTATTGATAGAGATACCAAATATGTACATTTCCTCGCTATAAAGAAGGCTTTTTCACTAGAGCACCTTGAATGACTATATATTAATGAATTTTTAAGACTTAATGGAGAAAATAAACCAATTTTTTCATATTTTGACCCATGATTTACATAAAAATTCTAGGAAATTCAACATAAATATTTGTATAATAAGCATAATTTGAGTATGGCGTATCACCCTCCAAGCAATGAATATTCAGAAAGGACGATCCAAACATTAAAAGACTTGTTGATATTTTTCTCACTTGATTTTGAAGGTATATAAGATCAATATTTACCTTTGGTAAAGTTTTATAATGATAATAGTTTCCATTCAACTATTCAAATGGAACCATATAAAGCATTGTACGAAAAGAGATGTCATACACCAACATGTTGGGAAGATGTTTGTGAGAGAAATTTTGCGGGACCACAGCTTATGGAAGAAACGATAGCGATGGTAAAGACTATTAAAACCCATATAAAACAATCTAAAAGTAGGGAAAAGATCTATGTCGATATTTGGAGGAAGAATAAGTAATTTCAAGTGGGAGATCACATTTTCATGAAAGTATCTCTATGGAAGGGGGTTATAAGATTTTAGAAAAAATGGAAACTGAGGCCCAAGTATATTGGTACTTTTGAAATTATAATGGGTGTTGGAGTTGTGGATTTTTTAGGTGATGCCACATTTCCTTTGTAAAGTACACCATGTGTTACACACCTCATTGTTAAGAAGCTACACGAATGACCTAATGCTTGTTTTCACTTCTACAAGAATAGATATGGAACCAGATTGATCTCTTGAGAATAGCCTACCTGAATTTTGGACAATAAAGTATATTTTTTGAGGAATTAGACAACTCAGATAGTATTGGTACTCTTGAAAAATCATAAAATTGAATAAAAAACCAAGGAGATTGAGGAAGTTATGATGAATACATACCAAACTCTTTTTTTGAGTTAACATTTTGGTAAATTCATGGACGGAATTTTTAAAAGATAAAATAATGTAACACCCCAAGGTTTTACAAATAAATTTAATATAAAATGTAATGCATGAAACATTAAGTCTCCATGAAAAAAAACATTATTATTATAAACTATCCATTGAAAATAATTTTGAAGCTTTTATGATTTGAATTTTTAAAAAATGAACATACAACGTTGTGATTCTTATGATATTTTGAGTCTGTTAGGATCAACATACATTTTTGGTGAATAGTTACTTGACCTTAGGAATAGTAATATGAATCTTATTAATAGTATATAGGTCTACTGAATAGTAATTACACCCATGAAAGTATAAATAAAATTTAACAACCTTATAAATGAATGTATTATATAATTATATCATGAGATAATTAAGTGAACATCTAAAAATTAGAAATTAAATAATGGTATTTTTGGGAATAATAAATATTTAAATCTATAATAAATAAAATGAGTTAAAGGAAAATTAATTTCCAAAAATGTATTCACAAATATATGATTTTTCCTATAATAATTTAATAAAACCATAGTTTATTTTTCGGCGTGGTACAAAATCAGTTTTAATTTTAATAAATGTATTTTTCATTTAAATGAATATTTTATAAAAAAAATAATTTTATCATATTTAATGAATTATTTTCTCAAAATAGTGTTTATTTTTTTATGTTTACATGTTGAAAAATGGTTACGGTGAATTTTTGGGAATTTTCTATAATACAAGAAATTTTGGTGAATAGTAAAATATGATAATTTATGATAAATGCTAAATACAAGAATTATGGATTCATAGATGATATATGGCTTATATAGGAACCCTTGGTTTGAAATCACATAAAGCAATTACTATATTTAGTCTTAATAATTAATACTATTTCTTTTATTGAGAAATATAATAAAATAGTGAGAATATTCACCTCTATTCCACTATAAAAACCACCCTCACCCCTATTCTCCTCACACCATTAAGACTTTATGCTTGTAAATTTTCTAAACAAATACTCTTCCCTAGTCTGTCCTAATGTTTAAAAGCTCATGGTATTTCTAAATTTCCAAAACCACTTTCCTTGTAGAGGTTCTCAAGGAGGTTAATTCAAGAGGTGAACCCTCTTCCTTTTTATTTTAATTTCATTTGAATTTATTTTAATTTCATATTCTCTCCTCACTTCATCGGTCCAAATGATCATGATAAATCTATTATAATCTATATACTATAATTATATCTTGTTAATTTGATATCCATTATCAATCTTCTTACTCTATCTTTATTTTGTTTATGAAATGAAATCATCATCCGGAAGGTGTCGATTTATGACCTACATGGATGGAGAACATTCACTCTTTAATTTCTCCTTGAAGAACAATAATGAAACCATTTTTATTTGTGGACCAGATTATAAAATAATTATTATATCTTATGTAAGGTTTTGGAACATTATAATATACATGATATTAGATAGTAAAGAAAATCTGGTTCATTATGATCAGAAACTTACTAAAATTAAGAAAAACAATTATCATTAAGATGTTATCTATTGATAAATCCTTATATATGAAAAAATTATATAACACCAATAAAACTAATTTTTGTTAATTATTAAAATTATATTTCAATTTTGGATAATTATGACCATTTCAAATGAACTCCATTACTTATAATTAAGTGAAACGTTCATGAAATCAGGGAAAAAACACTCTATTATGATAGAATTAAATCTTATAACTTATCAATAATGACATAAATGGACTTAGTTAAACTATAATGAAACAAATATATAAATATAAGGTTTTTTTAGTTAAATATTTTATTTAATTTGATTACCCGAGATAATAAGGTCATGTGTACAATATATTCGGGCATAAGTTATGGGTTCCCACCTGAACCTCTATTTTCTTTCAAGTTACACTATTTATTTCTAAACCCAAATGAAATTATTAATTATTATTATTTAATCATCATAAATAATTTTTTAATGTTATATAAATGTGTACCAATTTTAATACTTATTTATTTTATTGGGATTTACATGTTTGGAATGGAGCCTTCTCAAATTCATCCCAATAAACAATCCCGATTCAAGTGAACATCTAGAATTATTAAATATTTTTATGTGAACTAAATTATATGTTTTATGACACCATATTTTTTATAAAATTAGTCATTTTATTATGAAGAAATTATATTTTTTCACTTTTGGTTTTGTAAAAATATTTTTTCAAGAAAACTCTTCTTTTAAAGTAAAAGAGTATTTCTCTCAGGAATTACTCAATGATTTTATATGTGTATTTTAATCTTTTTCAACACTCTGATTGATCAGTATATTTAATAGGGATTAATATTTTATGACATCATATAATATATTTAATTTAATTTATAATGATTAGATTGACTATGGATGTTCTATCTTAATACCATTCTCAATGTTACTTGGAATTGTTAGTGTTTATGTTTAATGATTGGGGAATGTTGTTTACATTTCAAATGTTAGTTTCAATATGAATATATATGTCGATTATGTTTGACCCCATTCATTTCTGGAATTCATTGGACATATTAAGTTTCTTTTGGGTCCCTTAATGTCCCCTCGGTGCATCAGCAGGTCTTATGAGATAAACTAGTCTAAGTTTTTACCTATTTCTGTATGTTTTAGGCATGAGGCCTTGGAAGAATAGTTATGACATACCACATTATATATTAAATCATTATGAGACTAGTAATTAATACTCCACATGCTTATTATACTACTATAATATCCATGGTTATGTATTATTATGGAATTATTTAATCAGTTTTTGTTTCTTCCATATTATGCTCATTATTATTTTTAATGGTATGTCAAATTTTAATTATTCACTGTGGCTTAATATTTATTCTTCTGTGGAATTTCTTACCCAAACAGAGCTTCTGAGGTCACCCCTTTTGTATTTTTTATTTTTCCCTGGATGAAAAGAAGTATATTATGAATGACTTGAAAGGATAATCCATGAGAAATTGATGTTTCTAATGGACTTTTTGTATTTTATTTCTTTCCATGTTATAATAAAGAACTTATATATGTATCTTGTTTTCCAAATGTGCTATACTATTTTTTCCTTCAGGATGTGATTTACATGTTTATATACCAATGTAATATAATAAGGCACCAGCTATGGGAATCCTGGGTCAGGGCCTTTACACCCCCTCCCACCAAAGACACCCCTCATGTGTTGTAATGAAGAAATAGAGATAATTACCCCTATGTCTTTCCTTCAGAAGACACTAGGTTGGTGACTAACACCAAGGGTGTACAAATTTCAAAATAAGGGAGGTGGTACCCTTTTTACAAAAAAAGACTATGAGATAAGATGAATCATACATAATGAAACTACAAGACACAATATAAAAAGAAACCAAAACACCATCCCAAAGCATGTGTAAAATAGAGATGATTCAAATAGAAATGTCTCCAAGTAAAATACCCAAAAGTAAAGTAAATAAGCGACTCAACTACTATCATGATCTGAGCCAGTAATGTCCATAAAAGTACATCTAATCCTCTTGGAAACATAAAACCATTTTTTCATATGTTGGGAGACAATACCAGTGTAATTAGTTTGAAAACCAAAGCCTCTCACAGAATTGTGATAGTGGTATACTAATTATCTTTTGAGAAAACAGAAGAACCAAACAACACCTAAAAAGGTATACTAAAAATCCTGACCTCACCAAAGCATGATCACCAATTAATTATAATCATGTAATATAAAATAAATCACATCAAATAGAGGGTTACCACCACCCCTTTTCCACTGGTATACCTCTCTCACCCAAAATCATACGTCTGGGAGATCCCATCCCTTCCGTATACAACATCATATCATGTTTGCACTCACCTGGGCCTTACAACTCATCCCATCTGCACACAGCTGGGCCTTACAACACATCCTACTAGAACACACCCGAGCCTCACATCAAATCCTACCTACACACACATGTTCCTCACAACACATCACATCTTCTCCTGAAGTCACATGGGAAATCAAATAACATCTCATTTTGAAGGCAAATTTGAAATCAAAAACCACCACACCCATAAAAACATAGACTATCCCATCTATCCCAAAGTCAACTGGGTCATAAAAACCACCATCTAAGGCACTAATAGTCCTCCAGCCATCACAACTTGTGTCAAAAATACCTCACATACAAAATAGAGTGGAATATATTTTGTTCCCATCCATCCATACTCCTCACTGAATGTTGGGAAATACACCCTCCCCCATAACGATGGGGGTGTTCAGCACATAGTTCTTAACTAGGGCGAGTTTCATATATAAATCACAATGAAAATACAATTATATAAATAAATGATATAAAAAAATACCAACCTTTGGGTTCTCAGTAAAACCACTAAACCCAAACAAGTTCCACCTTTGCTGGTACCTCTAAATTCACAACATCACACATCAGGCCACAAAATCAATTTCGAATTATCAACCAATTTATTTACCCATTAACATTCAATTAGACAAAAAAACCCGTGACACTCAAACCTTCATTAAGAAATTATTTTTTTAATTCTATCACTATTGGGAAACTATCTGAAAAAACACATATCTAGAGACATAATATAAATCATTTTAGAATATGAGGATCCCTAATAAATTAAGACTGCTTCACATTAAAGACACATTGTACCATGAACTCTCTATATGGGGTCAATCTTTCATCATGTTACTCATGGAGAATCATTGGGAAAATTACCCATACCAATCACTATTTTTCTTTATTCCTTGTTATCCTTCCCAAACCACCGTACAGACGAAAACAACCCCCCCCCCCCAACACACAACCACATCCATAAACATATTACTGAACACTCGGTTCTATAGCCTGACTGCAAAATCATAAAACACCCATCATAGCCGAACTGTACAAACACATTCCACTGATTTCCCCCTCATATAAAAAACACAAAAAACACACCCATAACAGTACAAAAAAACATTTTAAAGGATCACTAGATAATTTATCACATTCCACTACTTTTCATTGGGGAATTCTCACACAAGCATATCCTGGGTAAACCAATTCATTATCCAAGTATACATGGTAAGACAATATTCATTTTAGGGTGATATAAAAAAAATCTCACACAATGAAATAACAATAATATACATATCCAATATAAACAAAGCCACCAAAGGCCACAATTTTCAGTGGGGTGTTTATCCCATATAATTATAATATCACAAAAAATATTGAATATATAAAAAACTATTAACCAAACCCCATTTACTATTCCAATTCAATTTAATGATTATTTATCTTTCAATGAAGCTGGTAAAAGACCGATCTAAAGAAAAATTGAATTAAAATACCTCCCACATGATGCAAAAATAAAGAGAAATGAGGGAATCCCTACCTCAAGGAAGATTTCAAATTCTTGTGCACTGTAGGGTGAAGGAGAATGCTCGTGAACCACAACGATGCCATCAGGAACCACAAATAAAAATAAACCGCAACAAGGATCCATCAAAATGAAATCTGATGCATATCCCAATCTAAAGAAAGACTACCACAAAAAATAATTAGGATAATAACCATAGAAAAATATCCGGGAAAGGGGAAGAACTTACCACAGACCATCCATAGATCACTAATGAATAACCACTGAGGATAGAGACTCTAAGAGGGATGAATAAGGGATTTAAGGACACCCTTAGATGCCTAGGGTTCACCCAAAATTATAGGTAAAATATATCCTGGCCGTATAAGTAAATGTTCTTCAGAAAATAATTTTTGAAACAACACATGATCGGGGTATTACATGATGTGTAGTCCCATTTCATGTCTTGTAATACCTGGGGTTCAGTTTCCACCCAAATATGTCTATCCTATTAATTTTATTATTTATTTTGATCCTTGAAATAATACACGCCATGTAAATGAATTTTACATCATGTAATCTAATTACATGATGTATAGTCCCCATTCTTCCAACATTTAGCAACAGAAGTTCGCCAAAATACTTCTGAACACCTCCAACAACCAAAACTGGAAATGTAATGGATTTGGAAGGTGGGTACTATTAAATCATATACCACTCAAATGATTCTTAACATCAAGAATCAAAAACCAAGATGAAAAGAAAAGGTTTCCAAATACGACCTCATGTGGTACCTCTCAATGATCCCATCATACATAAAATGTTACCACTAATCAATCATTCCAACCCAAATTACCATAAAACACACTATACAACCACAAGATACCTCCTCTCACAAAACCACAATACCACACAGCCACTACCAAAATATCCACACCGCCATGTGTCCCCTAACAATAACCACTACATCCAATGAACCACATTGTCCAGAACACATGAATAAGGGAATTCCATCCACCCTATCAAGATACAATATTTTTTGGATGACAATAACACGCCCACATGTGTTAAATCACATCACATTTAATTCATCACGATTAAGAATCAGGTCCTCCCCTTTTCAAATGTTAGGAATTTTATCACATATCCCACCACACAGAACACAAAGAAAAAAAATATCATCTCATAAAAAAATGGAATCCAAAAATCTAATGTCCTTGAAAAAAATAGAAAAGAAAAACTCAAAACATCTTGGGTATTGGGAATGCATCTTCGTTTCTCACACCCAAGTACTATTCTCCAAGACAAAATTCCACCACAACACACAAACAAATGGAATGGTCCATCCTTACCACACTTTCCCTTAATGATCCTATACATCTACTTGAACCTCCAAAAGTGACATGTCATCTTCTATATCTAACTCTCTCTAGTTAATGACATGGGAGTAATCATGAATATACCAAAAAAGTTGAGAGACATGGAATAAGTCATGGATCATCTCCAACCACGATGGGAATTAAAACTGATACCCACCTCACCAACTTTACCCAAGACCTGAAACATGCCAATAAACCTAGAATAATGATTCATCCAAATTCCAAAACTCTGCTACCCACATCATGGAGAAACATTCAAGAACATATAGTCCCCAACCTCAAACCACAAGGGAGTCCTTCTTTGATCGAAAAAAGACTTCTTCCGATCATGTGATTCTTTTATCCTATCTTGAATAAGATGAACATTTTCTATCATGCTCTGCACCACAACGGGACCAAGAATGGTTGTCTCCCCATCCTTTATCTAGAACAATAGATAATGACATGGTGTCTCATTAAAATACTCAAATGGAACCATTCTAATTGAAGGGTGATATCTATTATTAATTGAAAATTCTACCAAGGGAAGGTGTCATACCCAAGACCTATTGAAGTCCAAGATGCATTCCCACAACATATCCTCCATCATATGGATAATATGTTCCATCTTCCAATCTATCGATGGGTGGAATGAAGTGATGAGGAATAAATGGGCTCTGAAGTCAATGACCTTACTTGAACAAGTTCCAAAATCACATTGTAATCCCCTCAAAAATCGTGATGTAAACCATTAGTCTCAATCTGAGGTAATGGTCCTCAGAACTCCATAAAACTGAACCACTATATCCAGGTAACACTTTCCTAAGAATTCCACTGCACCAGACTCCTTAATCACGAAAAATGGAGATGATTTCATCAATTGATCCACTATCCATTAAATAATATCACAACCTCCCTAATAATTAGGTAAACCTATGATGAAATCCATCAAGATTTCATCCCATTTTAATTTGAGGACATCAAAGTACTAGAAAAAACCCCAGGAAGGAGATGATTGATCTTCACCTACTAGAATCCAAGAACATTTATAGAAAGTCTACCACTACCAATTTTTTCTTGAGGAAAAAAAATACATTCCTAAACCATGATAAATCTTGAAAACTCCTCGGTGAACCACCAAAGGTATGTTATGAAACTCTTGAAGAACTCCATCATGCATAACCACTAGAATAAACAACATTACATGAATCAACATATGATTCTGACCATTCTATGACCATCCCTCCAGAGAATCACCATGGCTAACATGATCACACGTCACCTCTACCTTGGAGTCTACCCATTAAGATTCCTCCACATAATAATTTAGAGAAGAATTCACTGTAATCAAAATCAAACTTCCTTTACCACTATTCACTCTTCCATCTATGTGTAAGGGTGCCAAATCCTGCATCTCCCTCCAAGAATCTGAAAATTCTTGAACAATATCATTATGTGGCTTTATTCTTAAAAAATGGGCCATGACATTCCCCTTTCTTAAGGTGTGATATATCAAAAAATCATAGTCCTAAATAAAATTCATCTATGTCAACATTCATAGATTTATGTCATGGTGGGAAAAGATATACCTCAAACTCTATTTATCCTTAAATACCACAAATTCCTCTCCAAATAGGTAATGTCACCACAAATTCAACATGAAATAAAATACTGGTAGATTGAGATCATGGGTGGAATAGTTATGCTAATGGGAACGAAACTACCTAGACCCAACTATCTCAGCATTCACTAATTCCTCTAATGGATCAACCCAAAAAGAATGAAGAGGCTCTGCAATCCAATATCCCACCCAATAGCCATTAAAACCAATGAAACTCTTTCTCTAACCAGCAATATTTGAAAAAAAGACCCTCATCTAGAAGAATTTGATAATGGCACCTATAGAATACATCGGTTCGATGTCGAGGAAAACATTGTATGGCCACATTTGTAAAATGAAGAGATACCCATGGGAATGATGGGGTCCCATCATCAGTCTACACCCCCATCTCCCATAAAACAAGTAGGTCTCACCTCAAAATATTGTACATAAAACTAGGAGACTGAGTAGACAATCTATTTTTAATCCTAGAGAATGGGCCATAATAGGTGAAACAAAGTAGTGTGACACCCCTAAATTAAACAAGTAACAATAAAGGGTACTGAACAAACTAATCATTACTCTGACAATATCTGGAACCTTTGGAACTGTTACCTCTACTATGTTATACTGAACATTCCCAAATACTATTCCTATCCTTTGATAACCATATACATGGCCAAACTCAGTTCATACTCCATGAACATGATAAAAATTCTGAGACCAGGCTCTACCCACTCCATCTCCCCTTGGTGGAGAAAAATCATGATGCCCCTATTATTGAAACAATATCAGTAGAAATTACTATTTCTGCTAGCACTGATCCTATTCACCACCAAGAAAATGAGCCTGGGGAACAATTGGGTACTAGTTATGGTGAGGACCACAAACCCCACAACCAAAACAAATCGGCACAAATCTCCAAAAAAACATGTAAACCACTACCATGAGAAGGCTAAAAAATAATTTGGTGGGATTAACTCCTGGTCGGTCAAAACCATGAAGTCAGGAAACCTGAGATCTTCCACAAATAACTCTACCTCATGAAGAAACATACTAGATCCCCTCTAGAAGTATGCCTCCTCATGAGTGCATATGCTCGATCACATCATTCTTATTCTAAACTTATAGAAGATTTGGCAAGATAATATGAGTAACTACATACTAGATAGAGGGAAGAGGTGCCTCCTCAAGATATCTCACTTGAGGCTCCTTATCTAGAAACTTTTCTACGTAAAAATGAAAACTTTTCCATGAAAACTATTCACAGTTCTTGCACTAACATGCTCCCCTGCTGAAGAGAAAGAATATCCCACCTATTTACTCCCTTCATGGCCGATGAAAGAAACTCTACTTAGAACTTCTTTTTGAAGATGACACATAAAACATCTACCTCATCACGCTCCCCTAGATACACTATCCACCACTAACGGATAACTACTCACATTTGAAAGACTTACAAAGGGACCCAATAACTTGTCGGGGCATGGATCAAAATAAAAGTGATCTCGAGATACACTAGGCATCTCTCTGCATCCACATCTAAAACACTACCCTTATACATTCCCAGATCTTGTCACTGGAAAGCCTAAAACTTCCTCTACCATTAATAATCCTCTTCATCCTAATCAACCCTATGGTGATCAAATAGATATGCATGGTAAAGATATACTACATTTACCACATGTAGATGATGACCATGAGCCATAGATGAAAGGAAAATATGATTTCCTAGGCTTGAGTAATATGACATTTTAATAAGATTTGTTTTAATTTAACATATTTTATTTATTATTTTTTTCCTTTACAATATGACTTAATTAAAACAAGAACAAAAGTAATTTTAATAGATGTACCTTCCGAAGGTCTCAACACTATAAGCTGGTCCACCACATGTGGTCTTTCAATAAGCTCAGTGCATGGGAACATGATCATGGGGGCCTTTAAATTTGGTGTCCTAGTTAGTATCTCTAGACTATGTCATGAACCAAGGACAATTTATAATATTACCATATCACCTCATTCAATCCTCATTATGAATAACTCTAATCTCCATCCTATCACTCAATCATCAGCTCTGATACTACTATGTCACGACCCACTCCCTCCAATGATACCCTCTAAAGTCAGAAATAAAGAATGGGAGATAATGAACCTTTAGTCCTACCTCCAGTAAGACCTAGGCTGGCGATAATCCCCAAGGGTGTAAAAATATCATAATATGGGAGACATTAACATTTTTAGAAAAAAAGATTTTGATATAAGATAAATCACTCACAATTGAACTATAAGACATAATATAAAAAGAAATACAAAAACCATACCTCATGCATGTGTAAAATAGTACTAATACAAATAAAAATGTCTCCATGTAAAATACCCAAAAGTAATTCTAAGAAGAGATGCAACAATTGTCAATACCAAATATAGTAAGGTCCATCATGACCCACATAATCCTCCTGGAATACTGAAAAGTGTAATTAAAATTTACTGTTATCTTACAAGTATAGTCATTATGAAAACCAAAGTCTCCCATTCACATATGTAATAGGCATAATAATTATCCTTTGAGAAAATAGTAGAACCAAATAACACCTAAGAATCTATAATTACCACCCCCACCTCACTATGAATTCTCACTAAATAATGCAAGTCATGTAATATAATATAAAAGACATTGATAATAGTGTAACCCACACCATTATGCCACTGGTATGAAACTCTCACACAACTTTTTACATCCTTTTAATCCCATACGTTTTATATACCATTTCATAACTTGCCCACACACACATTGTCCACCTAACACATCTTACCATCACACACTTAGGCCTAAAAACACATACTTTTCAGACACACCTGGGCCTCACAACACATCTCATCCACATGCACCTGGGCCTCAAAACCCGTTACATCTCATACCAAAGACACCTTTGAAATAACGTCACATCTCATCATAGAGGAACCTTGGAAAACACAAACTATTTCCCATGAAAACACCTGGGAAATCACTTCTCACTTGAAGACACCTAGTCCTTCAAAACCACCATTTAATATAATAACATACCTCCAACTGCCCCATATAATGACATTCCTACATCACCTTGATGGGAGAGTGGAGAAGAGAGGTTACCCAACCATATATACTACTCACAAAATGATGGGAAAGACACCCTCTCTCATTATGGTGGGGGTGTTCATCACATATAGATAAAATATTGTGGTATTTGTATAGAAATGAGTAGTAAAATACAAATACATACATATATGATACCAAAAACATAATCCCAATCTATGGGTTCTTATACAAACCATCTTCCCATAACACACGCCACATATACAACTAAATCTAGATTCACAACACCATACATCATGCCACAAAATCCATTCCACATTCTCAAACAATATATTTAACCATTTCCATTCTGTTATCCAAACCAACACAAGAAAATCCAAGATTAATTAAACAATTGTTTACTAATTCCATCACTATTGGGAAAATATCAAACACTACACATTTAAAACAACAATGTAATATTCATTTAAAAAGGTGAAGTCCTTGATAAATTAAGGCTACTTCACATTAAAGACACATCATACCTTGGCCTCTCAATATGTGGTGAAGATTTCTACATGTTACTGATAGTGAAAATCTGGTTGAATTACCCATACCAATCACTATTTTCCTTTTTAAAAGTTATCCTACCTAAATGACCCTTCTGAGCTAAATAAAAACCCAAATAACAACCACAACCAGTAATATATTATGGCACAACCAGCTTTAAAACACTATTGCACTATCATACCATGCCCATCATAGCCCCACTGTACAACTGCATTCCACCATTTTCCCCCAAATGTAAAACAAAAAATACACATACCATATCATAAAAAAACAACTTATTGGTTCACAATAACATTTATCACATTCCACTACTTTTTTTGGGTGTTCTCATGCAATACAATCTTGGGGAAATCAATTTAATGTCCAAGTGCACATGGTTAGCCAATTTTCATTTTAGGGTGATACCAAATAATCTAAAACAAATAAAAAACCCCCATAGATGTATCCATCACAAAACAATCTGCAAAATACAATAAATAATAGCTTGGTGTTTATCCCGTATAATCAAAATACCACAAAAAATATCAAAGATGTAAAAAATTGCGGATTAAAACCCATTACCCCTTTTAATTAAATTTAAAAATTCTTCACCTTTGTTTTAATCTAGTACAACCATGATATATAGAAAAATAAAAGTAAAAAACCTCCCTTGGGATGAAAAATTAATGGGAAATGATGGAATATCTACCTCAAGTAAGATCTCCTATTATTCTGCATGACAAGGAGAAGAAGAATGCTCACAAACTATAACTAAACTACGAGGAATCATAGATAAACCTATACCACACGAAAGATACAAAAAATGAAACCTGAAACATACCCCAATCCAATTAAACACCACCACAATTGATCCTCTATATATTAATAGATGAAAAACAACAATGAATGGGGAAAAACATACCATTGACCAATCATAGATAGCCAACAAACAACCTCAAGGGTCAACAATTTAAAGAGGGATGAAGAATGTCTATAAGGAAACCTTGGGAAACTTAGGGTTTACTCAAAATTAGTGTAAAAGGGGATCATGATCAAATAAATACAAGTTATGATGAACATAATTTCAGAAACAACACATTATCAGGGAATTACATGATGTGTAATCCCTTTTTACGTTGTGTAGTACTTGAGGTTCAGTTTTTGACAAAAATTACATCTCCTCTTTATTTTATTTTTTAATTTTAACCCCAAAATACAACATGTTGTTCAACCAAATTTCATATCATGTAATCCAGTTACATGATGTGTAAACCCCTTATTTCAACCATGAGCAATCGAACTTCTCTAAACTCCATCCGAACACATCCAAAGACCAAAATAAGAAATTTAAAGGACTGGGAAGGTAGATAACATTAAATTTTATGATCCATACCTTTTAAAACTTTCTATTTTTTATCCCAAGGTTATTTCTATTGTTTTGAATTTTTATTTTATTCTCCACTCTTCGGTACAAAATATTATAGAGAAAATTTTATTAAGAAAAGTAGAGTGTATTTCCACTTTTACAAGAACACTTTTTTTCCATGTAAATGTTATTTTAAATGGTTTCAAAAAGGCAATTTTAAATTATCATAATATTTTAAGTAATTTCCAAAAATATTTCACGTTCTTTTAAACATTTTTAAAAAATTAATTTGTTTTCAAACATGGAATTTATTAAATTTTGAAAAAAGTGTGAATGGAATATTTTATTTATTTTTATCATATGTATAGGTTTTAGCACCTTTATGAAGGTTTATTTAATTTTCTAGGATTTAAATATAGGATTACATGATTTTTTTAATGACAATGTTTTACCTATTATACTAGAAAATTTTAGTTTTTAGTGGTATCAAAAGAAAATGAAAATTTTCATATTTTCAATGAAATACTAACATGTTCTTTTTTTTGTATGTTTTCATCTATTTCAATATCCTTTAGGGATTTTTATTCATATCTAAGGATATGATAATATGATAGTATTAGTATAATTTCTTCATCTGGTTTATGATTATTATGTTTAAATTATAATTTAATGAAACCATTTACATTCCCATTTTTAAAAAATTTATGATTCATTAATTCTAAAACCTATTTGAGTTATTTTGATGCTCCAAGTTATAAATTTTAGGACTATTATTTATATTAATTTATCAATAATTTCATGATATATATACTTAATTAATTTCATTATTATAGGATACTGTTTATGTTGATAGTTGAGCATGATATGGTTCATGATGACATGTGATCGTATTATTGCTTGTGATGATGGGTGAGCCTAATATAGATATCCAATGAATTGGGTGATGAGATAGAGTTAACTGGATGGAAGTTACTCCCAATAGATGATGGAGTTTACTAATTATATGTAAATCCAAATATATGACAATGTTTCTTGAATATCAGTAACCCCTAAGTGAATATTGGAATTAACATTTTTAAGTGATTTCTTGATTAATATATGATTTACAATGATATCATTATGGGATGTCTGTGATTTCTATGAATTCTAATAGATCTACAGAATTAAAATAATTTAACAAGAGTTATGAATATAGAAACATATGAATCATTCCTTTTTTAATTCATTCCTTGAAAAATGTTTTATTATCCGAATTTTTATGCATATGAATTATATTATTCAATAATCATGAACATTGATTATAATTTCATACTATTATGTTTATCTTATGCTTACAAATGATCATCTATTTATATATCTGATGTTTACTCATATTAATAATATTGGATCACCCATTATAATGATTCCTTTTACAAAGATTATAAAAAAAATATTATGTATGTTATGTAAAAAATGGACCAATGTGTGGAATATTATATGGGATATGTTTAATAATTATCATGTAATAATAAAATCTAGGTATAATGGGAAATGTTATCATTTGAAAGGAATGATATGGGATTTTTTAAATGAAGTGGATTTTAATAATCCTCAAAACCCTAAACCTAAAAGGTATATTTTATCCATGTGATCTAATTACGGATATTGATACTATAATTATTGAGGGTTAAAATTGAATAATTTTAATTGGTATATAAACCATAATTATAAAGAGTTTGTTCTAACCATGAGATACATATGTATGTGTATTCATCTATCGTACTTAACATTAATAAATATATATTAATGGTATATAATGAATTGTGGTTTTTTTTGGTTTGGGGTCTCATGTGAAGAATGATATATATCGTAGAATTTAATTTACCGGAAAAAACTAATTATATAATCTAGGGGTGATGCATTTTAAGCACCCCCATAAACAAACACATCTATTGAAATTTTAATTATTACATTATAATAGAAATTATTTATTGATATCTAAATGATAAACATAACTAAATATATAATTTTGGTTGTGGTGTCCACTTAATATCACCAGTATGGGTGGGAAAAACATCTTTTCCTTCAATATGTTTACTGATTTCTTCATAATTCCATGGATTTTTATTACTCCATACCCTCTTTTACCATAGATAAAAAATCTTCTAGTTTATTTGATAAATTATCCTTGGTTCAAATTACCAATCATATGATTTTATAGAATTTTAATCTTATTTCCTTTATCATCTTCATCATCTGAACATCAATGAGTGTCCCTATTTTTCATCACTAATGTTTTTGTAAAATAAAATAGGTTAATTTTATTAATCCTAAACCATAAAATATGATTTGGCACACACAAAATATATCTTACTTTATCATTGTTCGCACTAGGAGTCTTCTAGGGACAATCTTATTGTTTTCCATGGAATTTTGAATTAACATTGTACATTTGGGCTTCATCCATTATTATAATAAAAAATGTGGTTAACATGGGTGATAAAAAACTATCATTATAAGATATTTATATTAAATAATATAAAGAGAAATTCAACCTCAAATTATAATACTCTATGAAACCATCACATCATTATTCAATTCAACCTAAACCTCTCTCAATCCAATATAGGTTTCTATAGGTTGTTTTCTCTCATATTTTTAAACCATTCCCTTAATATAAAAAATATTAACACTAGATCTAAAAAATAATAGTATTAACCAAATCCAATCCACATAAAGTGTGGATCCATGTGTGTAGTATTAGGACCACTCATCATGAAACTATTGAAGTTTGAGGTTGTACTTCTAAAATGGAATTAGGATGACTTCCACTAAGTACATCTGTATCATAACTTAATCCAATTTCATGTTTCAATTCAAGGATATAATTTCTAGGAAATCACGTGATATTTTTATCAATAAAACACTGTGATGTTATAATATAAATTGACTTATCTGTAGATATTTCACTAACATTATCTTATCATAATCCTCAAATAGTTAAATAAATACAAAACAATAACTAATAAAATCCAAAAAAATCTAAAACTTACCTCGATACTAACTAGGGTTTCCTAGACTCATGATCCCAAGCCTTGTGCTGAAAAAAATTCTTTAATAAAATTATTTGATATAATTTGATATTACACTAATTAAACATACCTATACGTCACATATTTCTCAAAACATAAAAATTGCATCTCACAATAATCTCACAATACCATTAATGTAAGGTTTATTGTCTTCAATGAATAAATACATAAATAAGTTAATTTATGATACATTTTAACATTTCTTGTTAATCAAACCATATTATACCCATTCAATTCATAAACTAAGCTACAATCATCTTAATAACAAGTGAATAAAATCATAAGAAATGGACGATCTTAATATTTTAGTAATAGAACACTTATGAAATGTAATCAAGCATTTGATAATGATCATTTTATAAAACATGAGTAGGGGAAAAATATAATAATAATAATAATAATATATAAAAAATTAAATTTTATATAATTATTTAAATAAGAACATGTAATCTAAATTGAGAAATATTTTACCAAGGCATTACATTTTGTGTTAAATATGGAAACATCACATAACAAATTGATATCATAATTTCATGGAATTATAAATTTATGAAAATAAAATTAAATAAGACATCAGAATCATAGGTTAAGCATAACTACCTAAATGAAAAAATAGTTTGTAAGGATGACTATTTATGAAAAAAACCTATTATCTTATGAGAAGAAAATAAAAATCTATCAATTAGAGGGATATATAATTTTAAAAAATTTTGTAACGTGATGAATAATATACAAGAAATGAGCCACACTATTATGGGATTTCAATTTTAGTGAGAATTTGGACATTTCTTCTGCTAGATTGTATTTAGAGAGATGACTCTCCAATTTAGATTATTATGGTTTGAACTCCATTGAATGGTGTTTCTAGACTTCAATGGATGCTTAGAGTTTCACACAAATATAAAGAGTTTACTACTAGCTTGACTAGATTAGATATATAGTTACAAAATCCCTAGTTAGCCACTTGGGTGGGAGGAGGCCCCGGATTTGTAGAATGACTCATGAGACATCCAGTGAGCCTACATCTGATCTTTAGTGAGGCAAGTAGTGATATTACCTCATATTAGTTCCCACCATCCAGTTGGTAAGATTGCACCAATAGGTCGATGGGGAATGAAGGACCTGAATTAATTAAGGGGCTTTTTTGTCATTATTCCCACTAAATTCCCCTTAATATATAATTCATTTGCACCAATATTATCTTTTAAATAGATCTTGAACTATTGTATTTCTAAAAATAATAGATCTACATGATTTATGGTATATTTAAACACAACCTGTTAGAAAATTATAGTAACATCCTTTATTTTTCTACAATTATGGCCTCTTTATTTCTTGTATGATGGGGGATCCCATTATTGTTCATCATGGATGAATAATCAAGGTAATACAAATACAGTATAATCAATTTAAGATTAAATTATCCATGGATCCACCTTTATTTGATCATCTTGGTCAATGATTTATCATTGACATTATATTACTAAAGGAATCAGATAACAATTTTATTAGATCATAGTGGAATTGTCTGATATCGATGGAGTTTTAGGTAGGCATGGTGAGTAGATGCAAAATTAAAATTAATGTGTGTTTTTTATGGTTGATTCAAAAATATAATTCCCCCTGGTCACCCCTTCTTCAATTTTTTATCAATTGATTAAGTTTGGCATTGTATCATAGATTAGGTTTCCAACGTTTTCCCATCTTAGATATGGGAGAGTTCCAGGAGTGCATCAATATCTATGAGAAAATGATACATATAAGGTATAATTTTTCATTATTTTCTTTTGTTATTTTAAATATAAAAACATTAACTAGGTCATTATTGTGATTCCATGTGTACCTAATTTTTCTATAAACAATGTTAGCATAATGTTATGGGGCTTCCATGGATGGTCGGTCGTGGTTCCAGCAAACACATGATGTTCGGTAAGACATTTTAAATGTGTTCCATTCACCATTTAATGTGATTGATTTCAAAACCATCCAATTAATGATATATCATGGGTAGTAGAATAACATTTTGGATATTAATGGATGTTTAATAGAGTTGGACGTCTTAGACAACTTGGATGCAATTTTCTTGGTTAGGGTTTTGGTTCTATCTGAAGAAGGCAGTCTTGTGTACTCTAAAATATTATTTATTAATGATTATATGGATGTTATATTAGGTTCACCACCTTGATATAGTGATATTTAATACATAATTTCATTATCAATATGCAAGTATTAATTAGTTAATTATTATTAAGCCATAAATAATTAAAAGAAATATGCCTTATGTTTATTTAATTAATATTCCCTTACTATTATTTAATTAAATGAATATTTTGTATTTATATTAAACTCATTGGTGTTTTTTGGGGTTCTATACATGTAATAGATACCATAATACCTTGTATTATGACTCATTCTGTGACTATTATTCCATATACTTTTTGACCATGATTGATATTGATCACATGTGTAGCTATAATGACTCATGATTATATTTAATTAATTATTTATATGTGGGATCTTACTTTCCTTGATGTTATACATATATTGGCATAATTTTTTAACCATTATCAATAGTGATTTCATTTTGGTGAATGTGTATCAAGCGATACAACTTATGATTTTTTTTCTATGAGTATGAATAGGAATATTATTTCACTATGTTTCATGTTATTCACATTTATTGTTTTTGTTGCTACTAAAGACCGATGATGATATTTTATGGTCTTATTATATTTATTATCCACCCTATTATGGGATATATCATGTTTTATTTAGATGCATTTTTTAGTAATAAAATAGTTGTAGACCATCATGACTAGGTTATTCCTTATAAAAGAATTGTTCATGGATTATGATGATGATGATGGACCTGATCATAGGTAATGATAATGAATGACTTTAGTAATAACCTCTGGGTGATGAATTTGGGCCATTATGGCCTTTTTTCATTACTTAAAGAATATATATCTTGTAATATCCTTGAATACTAACCCATGATGGAGTTGGGATATTAGGAACATGGGGCATTATATGACTTGAAACCTTTAGATTACGGAGGGACATATTCTCTCAAATCGAAGAGGGTACTAAGAGGCATGTTATCTCAATTACTTAAGGATGATATGTGATATGATTTATCGACACATAATGGTTTATTATTTGGTTTTCTTTTGGAATCACCAGATACTCGTTATGAATATTATTCTAAAATGGATCAAAATTACATATGGTTGGGGTTTATGAAATCTTGGACAGTGCATGTCCACTCAACACATAGTATTTACTTATTATTTTTGGTTAGTGATTATATGAAATGATACCATAAATATATTTTTTCATTTTATTATGATTACATTGCATATTTCCTATAGCATATTGGATTGTGATGGGGGTGTCCTATAGAATTGTACTCACTCCCGAATGAGGGGTTTATGACACTAGGTTAATAATGTGTCCCCCATTTTTTATGAATAGTTTGGGCCAAGAATCTAGTTGGATAATCTAGAAGGATAACAAAATATAAGTCTGTATATGTAGATGATATAACTATTAGATTTAGGTACATAAATAATTTTATAAATTTAATTTTTTGTTTTTGTGTATTTTTATTCAGACTAGTGTTCTATTAGTCATTTTCCTTCAGGTAAAATCATTATATCAATTCTTTATACACTCATTCATATAGTTTATAGTCATAATAAAATGCCTTAGGAATTGTGTGGCATAATTAGCAACTTAAATAATTGTTTTATTTTTCATGTATCACCAAAAGAATGGTCATAGTGTTTAAATTCACATATTATAATAGGTTCACACCCTATCCCTTCATTTTTATTGTCAAGGTTCACACACAAGATTATAATATTAGATAGAGTTCCTTACTAAATTTCTTTCAACACATGTTCTAGTTCATATTATATCATAAGATATCAATCATGACCGAATGAATTGGTGGAATTTAATTGTCCCACCATTAACATAATGAATATCAAAAAAATATGGACCACAATATCATAAAAACATTTTTAAATTAATCTTACAATAAACTATTGATAATAATAACGTTTCCTAAAAATTTCATCATAATTTAATTAATCCGCTTGAATGAAACTTGTTTCATTGAATAATACATAGGACATCATCATCAGAGAAAAATAATGTTTATAAAATCATATAATAATATCCCTAGTAAAGCATACATTAAAGTATATTTCTATAGATGAGAAATAACCTTTAAATAACCTTTGAAGCATTATTTGGAAACATTAGAAAAATATAAATTTAGTTTTATAAGATATGAAAGAAAAATTTCAAAATCATTTTTAAAATAATTATTTCAAAATAATAATGGAAAATCGTGATTTAGTCTTCAAATTGAAGATAGATCATGATTATGGGAATTCTTGTTGATTCATTGAATTTTTTAAAAAAAATTAATTTAACAATTTTGGAAAAAATAATAAAAAAGTACCTCATTTGGAATATAAAAAGATGATTTATTTTAAAATATCAAAAATAAAGTAAAATATTGTTAAAAAATAATTTAAATATTCATTTTATTGTATAAATGGGAATTATTGAATTTATTTTAAATAACATGGACATGTAAGAAAAATTTCATCAAGCAATGGGGAAATAAGGTTGACCTTCCATAACCCAAATTTATCTATTTTTTCAATTCCCCAAATAAGAGAATGAATAGAGAACACTAATACTAAAAATAACTTTAAGATTGTAAATATATATGTTATTTTGTTAATAAGAATCATATATTCCCCCAATAGAGATTCAATTATAAAAAAACCTAATTTAAATTGATATCACATCATAAACCCTTACCTCTGGTCCTACAATTTTTCTTTAGAATTCCAAAAACCTATACAATCATCATCATCATTGTATTTATTTAATATTCTACATGACTCTAAAAGTCAAAAAATTAATATAAGAAATTAACACTGAGAAAATTGGGGACCCCAAAGAATTAGGGGGGCCAAATATAATGGACACCAATTGCATCCCCTCTCAAAAAGATAATTACCTAAGATGGAAAGTCATTCAAGATGGGAAAACATGCTATCTTAGTTCAATAAATACAATTTTAAAACCATTTATATAATGTGGGATGAAATATTAATTACATTACTTCATAATGATAGTAGTTTTTACATATGGATGGGTAGTGTTTTAATTTTCTAATGAATCTAAATAAATTATGATAAATGATAATATATCATTCAAGAATAAATCTAATATCTTGAATATTGTAAATATATATATAGGTATATATATCTATTAATCCATCCATACGACCATCTGTTCATGAATGAAATTGAAAAACAAATCACAACACCTCATGAAGGTGGTAGTCCACATGTATGCATAAATGATGTTGTCATTATCTAAAGAATGAAAATGATGTTGAAAATGGTTTTATCATTAAAATAATAACATTTAATTATATAATGATATTTATTTACTCATTTTAGGATTTTTATTGAATATTTAGAAGTGAATTAAGAAAAAAAACATAAAAATAATCAGTGAAATAGATTACGCCTTCTTTAGACTACACTTTAATACTTAAAATATTATTATTTTACAAAGAACCTAAGTTATAGGATGTAGGGGAAGATTTTATAATGGTTTTTGGGAAGATCTCAGATAAGATACATAGCTTAACATGAGTGAAGGAGTGAAGAGAATAACTTATCTTTTTATATGTGAGGTGGATTGAAAATTTTTAAATACATAAAACATTAAAATAAAAAAATTTCTTATTCATGGAAAGGTAACACAAAATTGTCAATTTATGAATGATTGCATTAGTTAATGTCTAAATATCTTTAACCAATCACATTTAGATAATTTTAATTGAAATTGAAGACTGCCACATTTAGTTTAACCTCCTCACTAACCTATTTTAACATTAAATGAGGTAATTTCTATCCATAATTATTATTGATTAAGACAAAAAAATCAACATAAATTTATGTAAAAAAACAAGAAAAAATGAAACCCTGATTTTGAAAAATTCATTTATTACCATAATATTTAATTTTATCCAATTTCCTGACTAGTAAAAACTACAGGATAAATGTTAACATATTAATTTGAGTGAATTATATATATATTTTAAATTAATTCATATTTACTGATTTTAAAATTAATTAAGATTAAAAAATATTTTCCTCCTAAACATTTTATTTCGAAAAACATATATTTTTTACATCAAATTATTTTATTTTCTTTCTAATCTAATTGATTATCAATGAATTCAATTAATTTAAATGAAAGAAATATTTGAATTTTTTTTCTTAAACTAAATAAATATTTATATAAAATACATATAAAAAACAATTCTCACGAACAAAATACATCGATGTTGTTATTTTTTTTCAATAGTATTTCTAAAATTAATGGAAATTATTTCTCAAAAGTTATGTTTTATTTATATACCATATAATTTTTTATTATATTATTTATAATAATTATTCACATCATATTTATTTTGGTGATTCACAATATATCAAATACATAAAATTTGTTAAAGAGAGAAATATACTCAATAATTGATGCACAATGTTTATAGGGTGTGAAAAATAAAATTTATTTTTCTATTGTCAAACAGAGGCTAACCGGTGTCATATCACATGAGGAGCATCACAGTCGGTTAAAAAATTTTAATCTACCAATTCTATTTTTTTTTGATTTTTTATAATTTATTTAAAATAATTGTTTTTGGTTTACAAAATAATGAAATGAAATTTTAATATATTTATCCTAATACAAATAGTCATCATAGATTGAGGGAAAAAAGGAAATTTCTTGGTCCTATGGTCGACCAAATGGTTTATTTCATTAATATATTTTTTAAAAATAAATTTCAAAATATTTTTAATAAAATAACATTTACAAATTACATTTCTTTGATTATGTTAGTGGCTGATTTTAGCATGAAATTGTTACATAAAACCTCACCTCCTACAATAGTCAAAGAGTATAACACCTCAACTGAGAATGAAATTATTAAAATACTTAGCTCCACTATCTGTCATTTTATCATTCTATGAAACCCCAAATCCACCGTATGATGGTTTTTTGAGAAAATTTGGTGAAAATAATGAATCAATGAAAAGGAATGGAATTTGAAATAATTAAATGGTGGATGAACACTACACCAATGAACTACTCTTTCATCCACCATTAATATATTTAAGGCGTGTTTAATTGATGAGAAATAATTAAGAACACCATGAAACCCCACACAGAAACAAGCCTCAAGTTAGTCAATTGAAATTGAAAGGGGAAAATATATCATGATGTAATGATAGAAGAGAGAGAGAATGAGACTAAGGGTGGAAGATAGAAATTGGTGGAGGATAAAAAGGAACCACTTTAATTAAATTATGAATGCGCGTTTCATGGGAAAATATAAAAAATAAAAAATAAAAAATAAAAGAAATAAATCTAATAAAAATCTATATCCATATAGAAAATCAAAGTGGTACATCCTCGAGAACCAATCAATCCATTACAATACACCCATAATATCTTATTTATATTCATGAAAGTAGATTTAGGAAATCATTATTGTCAATTTTTATAGGCAAAAGGTGGTCAATAGAACACTTCCCATATTGTTAGATGACATAATTACAAACAATATGATATATTAGGAAATATACTTCCCTCACATTGAATTATGTAATTATATAGTGGTCCACTCAACTAATAACTCTTCACCATTTGAAGTTGTGTATGGTTTTAACCCATTAACTATTTTCCTCCAAAACATTTCATACGGAAAACCCACTTAATTAAAGAATTGGGTAAAGTTTTCTTCAATAGTGTTATTCTTAAATGTTTTTTACCAACAAATTTTATTATTATCTTACATGCATTGAAGATGTTATGGCCTATTTACTCTAAAGTGTTATTCCCATAAGGTGAAATCATGGAATTTACAACATCTGATTTCCCATTAATTTATGGGCTAGATATCAGAAGAATCAATTAGCTCCATAGTTATAAAATATTTTACACAAGATTTCTTAATTTTCAATTTATAATTTATGAGTTATTGTTCAATCAATTTACAATATATGGGTCCAACATCAAAAAATATCCAGATCCATGAAATGATTTTGAGGAATAACTAGTGGTTTTTTTGGGACTCCAAATATTGGATTTAGCTCTTAGTAAATAGAATGAAATGAATACCAAGATGTTATTTAATTCTAAAAAAAATTATTTTCAATAATTAAATAAGGTTTTAAAATGTTATGGAAATAATACTTAAAATATTTAATATAGTATTAATAAAGAATTACAAAATTGTTACAATTAACCTCAGAATTCATCCAAAACCATAAAATGTGACTATTTATGTTAAATTAATACATAGATGGGGTTAAAATTTGAAATTAAAATTAAAATAATTGAACATATTTTGTTTATCAATTAACCCAAACATAAATAATTCTTTTCCCTAAGTATAAAATTTCATCCTTAAAACCCAGAGGGTAGTAATGTTATCATTATTCAAATTGTAAGGAAGTAAAATTTATCAATAATCAATGTCCAATAAAAATATTCAAATGTCACATAAAATATCAATTAAATTTCCCATTTTCTAAAAAAAATTATTAATTAAATTATTTTACTTTCTCCATTTTGAATAGGTGAAACTTATTATTTCATTCATTCAATTTATTCAATTAATTATTATTAAACATGTTGAATCATGTTTTACGTCACTTTTGATTCTTTCAACTCATAATTAATGATATTAATACAAGTATATTTATGATTATATAATGAATATATGATCCATGTCACTAGGATTTTAAAGTATCACCTTTCACTACTTTTTAAAGACAAAATACAAATGAAATCATGAGTAATTTCATTAAATGTTTAAATGGCTCGTATCTTATGTATGGGAGGAATTAAAAACTAGTGCTCAATGATGTGGTTAATATCTAAAGTAAAAATCATGATATAAAAATTAAAATATAAATGAAATTATTTCCTTTAAATTTTAAAAACTACCACTTACCTAAACTCAAGTTAAGCTTACATTAAATGATAAGATGAATAAGTGATTTGTGTACACTCTTGAAATTTTTTCTCAACATTTATAATTTTTTTCAAAAAAATATTTCACTTTTGTTTTATATTAAAAAATTTAGCCTCTAAATAAACCTCACAGCTATCACTGAACAAAATATGATAAAAATCATATGTTTAGTAATAGTGACTTTTGGTTTTCATAAATCATAACCATTTATTTCTATTTTTGTGTTCTTTTTCCCATTTTTACTTTTTAATAGTGGAAAAAATAAAGATTACAACAAATATAAAAAAACCGTTTTTAATTCCCAAATTTATCACCCCACACGTCAAACTTATAATATAAATCATACATTTCAATATGAATCAATTCAACCTACACTTCAATAGAAAAATATCATACAAATACAAAAATGAGGGTACAAATGGATAAAAATGGAATAAAACATGGACCATACCAAACAAGGTCATTCATAGTATTTATGGCATAAAAAGGATTTATTTAAAGAATTACTTTTCTGATAAGGGATTTTCAAAAGAGGCATCAATCATTTTATATGGGGTTTTCACAATCATAGCTTTGGGATGTTAAAATAAATGTTCACATGGGTCACATATCCCAATATCACAAAAAATATATACACAAAAATAAATATGATGTTCATGGTATATAAATCCTCTATATAATGTTATAGTTGATTTTTTATAATCTCTCAATGGTATGAATCATAATAATAAAACAATTGACATGAATTTTAAAAATTTGATCCCTGAAAATGGAATTAGTTTTGATATGAACCTATCATGCTGTGAGGAAAAAGATTTTTTTCCCATATGGGTATAATATTAGTATTAAAAAAAGTTATCTCTAGAGAGCCATGTATTTTTTTTAGATTTCTTGTATTTAAATTTTGATAAAAATAAAAATATAAGAAATACTATAACATAGGGGAAATTGGAGTATTTGAAATTATAATGAGAGAGATGTTATTGGATTTAGGTTAGGTTTTCCCCTTTTTAAATGATTTCATGGTTTTTTAAAAAAAGTGAATATTTTTTTATTGAAATGATTACATTAAAATAGAACAATTAATTTTTCTTTATACAGATTAGATTAACATTTACCAATTTGATAAAGTCGTAATAGGAATACTTTATATTATTCTGGAAATAAAAAATATGGTATTGAAATTATATAAATTTTGAATTTAGTCCACCATTATTTCCTCATGTTCTTATTAGTAACTAATTAACTTCCCTAATATATTTTTTATCATCCAATCTATATGATCCAAAATCGTGCAGTTGGAGATTAAAGTTATAAATCAAAGTAATTAAAAATATAATAATTAAATAATACATAATCAAATTTAATTTAAATTAAAAGATAATCAAATTTATAACCATTTCAATGAAATAAAATAAAATTTTAAATATATAGAATTTAAAACACTAACTTTACAAAGGGGTACCCTTTACTTCTCCCAACCACAAAAGATTATGTGCTTCAATTGAATGGTGGATCATTGAAAAAAAGAAACATTGATACATAATGACCAAAAAATGAATGTGTAAGGGATAAGATGGAATGGGAGTGACAAGAGCATGCACTCACTTGAATCTTGTGGTTTCTTCTCGCATGTGAGGAATTTCATGCGGTTGATCCAGTTCTTCAGTAGTTAGTTTTTTACTCTTTGATGGCTAGAAATAGGTAGTCAGGTTTTGAATCTTCAATCTTGTATATAGGAAGATAGTATTCCATTTTATCTTTTTCCTAGTTACTACAAATTTGATCTGAATCCTTTCTAATATTCCTATCAGCATGTGAGTCTTTATATTCACTCTCATTCTCTTCATATTTATCTTTGAATTTATTTTTATAATTTATAGGATTGTTATGTTATTTAAGTGTCTCTTCAACCTCTTTTACATCTTTAGTAATATTGGGGAATATAAGTGGAACTTTAATAAATGTTTTTGGATCTTCCACATTGGGGAGATCATGTTTTTCCTAAAAATAATTCTAGTAGTTTTGAATGTATTTTTGTTATCCCACATCATGTTTTTATGGGATATTGTTTCAATAAAAATAAAACAACAAATTCCGAAACACTTTCATATTTTATCTTCAATTGTTCAATTATTTCTTTGAGTTCTGACATCTAGACAGTACAATAACATTCCTGAGCTGATTCATTTTTTTGATGCTTCACCTGTGAGTAAACAAACCAATTATAAAAAAATTAAATACATCATTGAAATAATGATTTTATTTTAGGCAAAACAATGAAAATAATTCAACAATGTGATAATAAAGAATATTATCAAATACCTCTTAACTAATTATAAATGGTGCTAGTTTTGAAAAAATATTATCTAAGGGGGTGTAAAAAAAATTTATTTTCCTAATGCAACATAGAGGATGAATAGTGCCATATCTCTTGAGAAGTGTCCTTGTAAATTCAAACAATAATTTTTAATACACATAATGTAAATATTTGTTGGGGTTTTATTATTTAATAAAAAAATAGTTTTTGGTTTTGTAAAATAATGCACTGAAATTAATAACATTATCCTACCATGAAGATGAAACATAAATTAAGTTTTGTAAAGAAAGGTCTCTATCAAACGATTGGTCAAATGGGTTCTTTTATTATTTTTTTAAGTTCAATTTTTTTATTCACTTGATGAAAAATAATAAACAAATTAATTTCAACTCATTTAATGGGATTTTTATTTTATCATGCCTTTGGAGCACCAAAACTCACATCGTCTATTAGTCAAATATGTTAATACCTCAACCAAAAATGAAAATCCCAAAATCGTGGATCCATTGTATGTTATTTCCTCCCATTAAGAAACCCCAAATCCACCGTATGAAAGCTTTTCCTGAGCAAAAGGAGTTAAAAATAATGGTTCAAAAAAAGTGATGGAATATGGAATAATGTCATCATGTACGTTTTATTCACATGTTCAATACTCTCTCATCCACCACAAATATATTTATAAAATGTTTAATTAAATAAAAATAGTTAAGAACGTTATGAAACCTCCTTGATGGCCATGTATTAGGGTAGTTGGTTTCTATTTAAATGTAAAATACATAAAGATATAAATATAGAAGAAAGAGTGAATGAGATAGGGGTATAAAGAGAAGAAAGGATTGAAGAAAAAAGGAAAAAGCTTTAATTAAAATAATAATTCACTTTAAATGTGAAAAGAAAAAATAATTAAATCATAAAATAGTGGAATCCCTTTAGCACATCATAATGGATGGTTTTCCAGTACTAATCAATCCTCATAAATCCACCCATGGAGACATAATTATAGAAAATAAAGATGATTTACAACTTCATATTTATCCATTTTTATATAAAAAGGGGCGATTTTTTTGTTCTAAAGTCTTCCTCAAAATTCTTGATCATGGTAGACCAATTTAATGAAGGAATTGGAAAAAATAGTCTTATTAAGAGTTGGTAAAATTGAATTTTTTATTTTTACCACAAAATATTAACTAAATTATCCATGTGTAAAATATTATATATTCCATGTACACTGAAATTAAATTATGGAGTTGTAGAATATTTGAATTTAAAAAATATGATTTCCCATGCAATTATGACCATTATATTGAAAGAATAATGTTTTGACCTAGTTATGAATGTTGTTCCTCCATAATTTCCCTTTATTAATGTATAATTTAGTCTTTATTAATCCATATATTTATAAGATATTGTCCTAGATTTTAAATATATTTTGATTTATTAACATATTTTTAGGCATGATCTTTGGGCCTATTTTTGGATCCAAATATAGATTCAACTCTTCAACCATAAGAATAAAATGAATCCCCAAATATTTATAAGACTAAAAAATATAATTTTATTAATTAATTAATTTTATGAAAATTTTGATCTCACATATATAAATAAATTAAAACAGTTAAAATAAAAAATTATTAATTTTCTGTTAAGATCAAAATGCCTCTAAAACCATAAAATGTGACAATTTAACCTAAAATAAAACTTTGGACAAATTTAAAATATTGAATTTAAAATTAATATATTTTAAACTATATTCCCTTTTAATAATTTTATTTATATTCTACACCCATTATAAGAATTTTTCACCTGAAAAATTTTCACTCTAATTTATACAACTGAAGATACCTCATCATTATGAATTCCTTAAATTAAAATATAGAATCCAAAGATTTATAGTTTCAATAATTAAATGACTTGGTGAGTTTTATTTTATTAAAGTAAATCTATATTTTATTCACAAAATCGTCTGTTGTTCATCATAAGATTGATAATTACAAAGTGGTTCATCCTTTTAGTTTAGTGCATGTGATGGATCATGTATGTAATTAATGAAGTGATATAAATGGGAAACATCATGAACTCGAGTGTGGTTCAATGGAATCATCAGTTGGTATAATTACATACAAATATGATTATTAGTTTCATATGGATTGATATACCTAAGTCATAACATTCCATTTATTCAAAATCTCCTAAAATTATTCCAAGGAGAAGTTATATGGAAAATATTATCTCTAACATTGAACTTTGCATCAAACTATTGTCTGTAAAATTTTTGTTATTACTCTAACATGCACTTATGTGTTGTTAATTAGATATATCATTCTCATCCAATTCATCTACTAACTCATATCCAAATAGATTATGTTCAATAAAATAATCATACTATATTAGTGTATTGAACTTCATTCTATAGAGAGATTCATTAGGATTCATATGAATGAATGAATGAAAAAAGCTGTAATAAAATTCAAATAGATGATAGTTTTTATCACATCCACTTTTTAAATCTATATATCAAGACAATGACTTATATTATGGGTTTTGAATAGTCCTAATAGACTAAAAATATATCTGAGGATGATATGTAGTGCTAAATATTATGTCTAATCATTGAATGTTGAGGAATTATCGGGAACATTAAAGTAAACAATGTATCTATATTAGATATGATTAAGAGTGGAACTGAATGAAACCTTGCCACTTCTATAACAAGTAACTAGGTATTCTTTTCAAGAGGGAAATATTCTGTAATAAAAATGTAATATGTTGAATTTTTAAAGGGATCATCTATAACAAAAATGTCAATTTTCCTTAAACTTGTCTAGGGGTGTCCTCAAATGAAATCCATGGCGATTTTTCATATTTCCACTCATGTATTTATAAGACTGCCAAAATACCCTTAAACATATGTCTCTAAACCTTAGCATGTTGTCATACCGATAAAAAATTCATTTTATATATCTCTTTATGTTATACCACAAAATATAATCTTTAAGATCTCTATAAATCTCCAAAATTCAAGGATAAATATATAATGACAAACTATGAGCTTCATCTAACAACACATCGTTTGATTATATTATTCCTTGGATGCGTACTCTCATCCTAAAACTTATCATCATATCATTACCTTTAATAAATTTATTAACATTACTTACCTTTATTTGTAGCTCCAGTTATTCCATCTATTTCTTTTTCATTTTCACCGGATTTGATGGTTGAACATTCATTTGAAAAAATAGGGTCTTTTGTATTTTCTTATTATTTTATGGTACATTATATGAAAATCCATAAGTATTGGATATAATTCAATTCTCATCATGGAAAAACATTCATGGTCCTTCTAACTCAAAGAATCATTCCCCTTAATCTAATTCCCATGGTGGTAATGTACTGAGAAATCATAATCATTAATCAATTCCAACCATCTCATATGATTCGAATTCCACTATTTTTTTAATAATTATATATAAAAATAATTTTTTATCGACATTATTTATACACCTTCAACAATAAATATATTTTCTAATATTTAAATAAAAAATATTGAGATATCAATTCTAAATCATGAATTGGGTAATTTTCCTCTTAAACCATCAAATTGTGTGAGGAGTGAGCTACTTGAATGTCATTTTATATAAGAACAAGAACCATTTCCATAATTTATTCATCGCTATATATAGGAAACCCTTGATTTCATAAGAGTAGAGTGAGAAAAGTTTCAAGAACCAAACTTCTCTTTATTTCCATTAAATTTAATTAACATTAATCTGTCTAAAAGATCTTGGATCCCTTCCACATTAAAAATTTTATTTTATTAACTTACAATGAAAATTAAACCAAAATGTATGTTTGGTATCCTTCAATCCAATTAAAACAAAACATTCTAGTCATAATTGTGGGTTTGGCCCACTGTTCAATAAATTTCACCTTTTAAGGTTCCACCGGTACCCCCTTTCACACAATAAAGTGAACCAAGAAAGATACTTTTTAAATCTAGAATTCACATTTCATAAAATTTGAATTCAACATATCCTATCTCAAGATCATACAAACAATACTCAAATGATCACCACACTCTTACTTAATCATGAAATATATAGTAATGTCGTCTATATACACTACCACAAACTGTTTAGGCTAATCTATAAAGACTACATTCATTAGATCCATGAATATAGTTCTAAAATTGGTAGTTACAAATATAATCACAATAAATTCGTGTTGAATATAAATTATATGTCATTATATCATTTATATATGCTCCTTTGGGACCCTCTATGACAACCGGGTCCTGGTGAAAGCACAACTACCCCGCCTTAACAAGGCCGTCGGGTCCGGGCCTACTAGGTACCACCAGTTGCCCCCGCAGACACGTGGGGCCCACCCCAGGGTCCACCCACATGCTTGAACTGGTCATCTGACTAATGATAATCCCCACAGGCCAACACATGTCCTTTACAGTGTTCTTTGTCCTCACTCACACACACCCTGGGAAACTTCCCAGAAGGTCACCCATCCTAATCACTACTCCAGGCCAAACACGCTTAACTGTGGAGTCTTAATCAGATAGGCTCCCGAAAAGGAAGGTGCACCTTGTTGACATGAGTCATATCATATAGTCATTTAACCCTTTATCATTTGGGGATGTTACAATCACCCCCCTTTAGACCACAACACCCTCGTTGTGGGCCCTACATTTCAACCCAGGAAGTGCACCACGCACTTAAGGCTGGGTTTCTCATCTGATACCAAATGTGACAACCGGATCCCGGTGACAGCACAGACACCCCTCCTTAACATGGCCATCGGGTCCTGGCCTACCAGGTACCACCAGTTGCCCCCGCAGACACGTGGGGCCCACCCCAGGGTCCACCCACATGCTTGAACTGGTCATCTGACTAATGATAATCCCCACAGGCCAACACATGTCCTTTCCAGTGTGCTTTGTCCTCACTCACACACACCCTGGGAAACTTCCCAGAAGGTCACCCATCCTGATCACTACTCCAGGACAAACACACTTAACTGTGGAGTTCTAATCAGATAGGCTCCCGAAAAAGAAGGTGCACCTTATTGACATGAGTCATATCATTTAGTCATTTAACCCTTTATCATTTGGGGATGTTACACCCTAAAATGATGATATCCAAATTAGTGATCAATCTTTGAAATGTATTTGGATCCAGGAAAGTGATCAAATAAGAATCGATAGTGGGTGTAAAGTATTTATTATCCTGATAGTAATTTTTTATGTTCATAATAATCAATATAATGATGTATCTACTGATATTTATTATAAAAAATAAACGGATCATCATGTGGGGATATACATGGTCAAATAAATGACTTATCATGGTTATTTCATAATTTCCTTTTCAATTCCTAAAAATAAATCATATATTTTCTTCATGTAGCCTTTTAAAAAAGTCTGAAACCATGAATAAGTTATATTCAAGACTTGATCAGAAGATTCAGGGGGAGGAATAATAAACTCCTTAGGAAATAGATTATATTATTTAAATGTAATAAGAATATATTTATTTTTTAGTTTATCACCATGTATTTGAGATTGGTACCCCCAATGAATACTTAATAATACTTAATATATTGAATTAGTTTTTATTATATGTTCATATTCATCCGTGTTTTGATATAAATTCATTCGTTTATCTTGAATATAAAATGTTAATTTTTTTCCTTATAAAATGATTTGGGATCTATATAGATCGAGATGATCTATTCGCAATGTAAAATAAAATTCAACATGAGGATGAATCAAAATATTTTTAGGAATATAATTTCCACAATATTCTATCCGATAGAAGTTATAAACATTATATATGATCATTAAACTATTAATATTACTCACTAATAGTTCGATATCAAATCATTTTGTAGTGACATGATATCCTCAGTAAAACCATTAGATATAATTGGGGATTTCAAATAGTAATCAATTAATTTATTTTAATTTCTATAGTGCATGATAAGTGTTCATTTTCCCACTTCATTATAGTGACCCACATTAGTTGTTGTGATCATGTGATATTTCCTTTTATCTATTGGCATAAGATTTTTGGACATATATTTTATCATCATTATAAAAATTATATCTTAAAATGCACTAATAGTATTCTAATTTTTTATTAATTTGTTAAAAAATAATATTAATAATTATACTTTGATATTTTAGAAACAATTCATAAATTTTGTAACATTATTTTTTATGGTGTAATAGATTATTTAGTAGGTATTGTGATCAATGTTGGCCTCTAATCCGAAAAAAATATGAGGGATGTCAACCTAAAACTAGTCCACTAAATCTTGAGTACTATCTATGATAAATTCCCAATAAAGATATATTATATATATATATAGGGGAAATTCATAAGAATATTTTATAGGATATTTTTAAGAGATAATCCATATTTAAAAGGGGTGTTCCAAATAGCCTAATTTGAAGTTGATATTCTCAGCCAGATTCTATGGTTTAGAATGACATACCTACATTTTGATCAAATATATATAACCAAATATTTAATTTTACTTACATTTTATAATCTATTATTGGAAATAATATTTTTCAATTCCATATTCTTTGGTCAAAACAAATTTATCCATCTAGAACGTGGTTTTTCTATATATTTTGCGGACATAACCGTAATATCCTATATAGGGTTATATTCTGAAAAATCCATATTCCACAAAATATATTCCACCTTTTCCTACCGTAATCATGTGGGAAAACATTAAATCTTGGGGGATATACTCATGGATTCCCAAATTTAATTTTAATATTGTAGTATAGATGTATATTGGATGAAGTCATGTGTATCTTTTTAATGTTATGCTTCTTGTATCCCATTGTAATTTCATTTCTTCTCTTTTACATTCTTATAATACACATTAGATTTATACAAAAATTTATAAAACTTATTATAATTGTTTTTTATAAATAATATTTATACCATTTATTTTAGGTGAGAGTTTCTTCAACCAAAAGTTTATTTTTTGTTACTTTGGTGTTTTTATTCATCAATCTGACCTCCCTATGTAGCCACTAATGTTCCTTTTAGAGAAATGAATCAATGGGGGGAAACTTGGTAATGTTTTCATCCAATATATGTTTCACGGGACCATATTAGTTGTTATTTTAGGCTGAATTTATGTAAAACCATTTCATTTAATTATTAATTCCATTCATTGATTACTTACTTACTCATACAAATTGAATTATCAAACCTCAAATTTTTAGTGATAAAAACAACCTTTAACATTGAGTTCCAATAAAAATGATCCACCTTATGTATAGGTAAACAGTATTAGGTTTTTTAGGTATTAAATAAATTTTTTAATGATGGTGGTATGAATCGATTGAATGAATCCATACCAAAATAAAAAATTTATATAATTTAAAAGGAAATTCATCAAATCCTCCATTTAGAATAACTTATGATCAAATAATTTTTTAAAATTTAATCCATATTCAAATATTTGTTCTCATTTAATGAAAATCAAATAAAAGCAATGTTAGACACATCATAAAAAAACCATCTATAGAATGAGGTTATATAGGTTCTTTTTGGGACCCTAAGGATTCAATAATGCCTTCTATGATGAAAAAAAACATTGACCACATGGTAGATTAGGGAGAGACTAAATTTTGAAATATTTTTAACGGTCCTAAGTAATTTACCTTATAAACTCATTATTTTATACCTTGTTTCTCTATTTTAACATTTTTCTATTACCATTTCGACATTGAATTTTTTCTTTTGGGGGGAATGTATTTCTATAATAATAACCAATAAAACCATATAGATTTGTTGGATAGTTAATCGGTTATGGCATTAATCATGCCTTGATTAAAAAAAATTATATCCTAATATTCATAAGACACACAATTCAAAATTATATCTAATCACAATAGAGGGTCTTACACAAAACCCCTTCATCAACCAGGGATGGAACCAAAATGGAAACGAAAATCAGGTATCATGATTCATGGGGAATGTTATAAATCGAACCATTAATGACTATCTCAAACCTTCATAAATGAATTAACCCATAAGAATTAGACATGATTCCCTAATAAGTCAATGAAATTATTAAATCCATGGTCGGACCACATCAATATGAGTTAGATAAGATGAGAATAATTCCATTATCTCTAATGGATCAACAAATGAACTGGTTATAAAATCTAAGACCATCATCGATCCATTCATGAGACCGATTACAATGATAATTCTAAAAAAATGTGCCCCCATAAAAAACAATTGAACATAAATAAATAATATAATAAAATTTTAAATGAAGGAGATACATTTTATTTATCTAGGGAAATATTTTAATAAAAAATAATCCTCATACATCACCTTGAATTCTCATTCTGAGAAAAAATTTGAATATCTTATGATGGTTTAGGTATAGGAAAAAAATAATTCAGAGACATGATGTATAATGGAATATTCAAAAAAACCACATATGATGCTAATGAGTTTCATGAAACTCATTATAAATAAAACAAAATTTTGGAAACATTTCCATACTTTGATATGTTATCGAAATATACTTGAGTGCACAATATTTTGGAAGAAGACAGTCTTAGGGAAAATCTTATTTCAATCAATTGTAAGGCTGATTGGACCAATCATAGGAAACTCTTAGAAATAAAAAAATGATGACCCTATTTTCACAATTTGTGAAAAAATTACCACATGACTGAAAAAACCACACCATTACATCTATAAAGGATGTACTTCTATGATGATTTCTAGATTAGTTCAATACTTTGATCATTAAAAATGACACAATAATGAAACATTTTTTATCCAAGGTACAATGACCATCCAAATTTCTATTTTAATGATAATAAATAACTAATAAAAAAAGTCTCAAACCCATACCTTAATTAAATTTTATGGATCTTAAATATTTTCATTTCCAATTGTATTATTACCAACATCGAAATGTCTAATTAAAATATTAAATCCAACTCCCCATTTAGAATCCCATCAAACAATTGCAGTATCCTATTGGGATAAATCAACTATCAAAAGACAATTTCCAGTTGATATACCTCCAAAATAATGAATAAATATGTTTGAAAATGGAGGGAATGAAATTTTAATTATCATCACCTAAATATGGAATGAAAATAATAAAAACTAAAAGGGGACACATGTCCATTAAAGTTATTCCTCCTTCAACCATACAGGGAGATTCTTGTTCTATACAATCATATATTAAAGAAATGAAATTAGAGACCCAATTAATAAGTGATAAATCCCTTAATAAACATGAAAAAATCATCAAAAACCTATTTGAAGAGTAAATAGATCCTGATTAATTTTAAATGCCTTTTGAAATTAAAACATATAATGAAGATGTGAAGGAACCCACGCCGAACAAAGAAATACATCAATATACTCCCTTTCCTCTATTCATAAGGGGAAAGTCTATTCAATAACCAAATGAAAAATTGATGGAAATATTCTATCAGGTTAATTTCAATGTACCCTTTCTGTATGAAACTAAAACCACACCTTCCTACTATATTAAAGTTAAGGACTTTTTCACTTTTAGAATTACATTTTAAGACAAAATAATTCCTTTTGGATGTTAATATCAGTAAAATCATTAATTGAAACATTCCACCAAAGATGAATGTACATGGTTTTTCATTCATAATAATTGAATGATGAGAGAAAAATGATTTTAATTTCGTTTTTGATATAGGATCCACTTTGAAACTCATTCCATATGTAATGTATATTAATTTATTTCTTGATGAATTAAAACCCACATATTTCACTATTTAACTTGTTGATCAATTTATTTTAGATCCTAAAGGTGTCATAATATATTTTATAGTGAATATTAATATCCCTAACAACCATGTTTAATTCATTATATGTAATAATCACCCAATAATAGACACTAGGTACAGAACTCTAATCATCATTAGACACACCATCCACAGATCAATCAACTCATTCATCTAAGTATGGATTTGGAACATGACCATAACTATTAGAACCAAAATCCTAGATATGAACCATTAAAATGAAATAATTGAAATTATAGAAGATAAAAATTTCATGATATCTATTTTATATGATTTTTTATAGTGAATTATTAGAACATCAAGTATTTTTTTAAGGAATCTAATGTCAAGATGAAATTGATTTTCTTTGTACACATGATTGAAATTTGGCTTATTTTCTTGAACCTCTTTTAGAGAGATCCTTGGATGATTTTATAGGATCACCAATAAATTATATAATTGTGTAAATCAAATCCATCAAGTATATACCCTTTCCTAATAATAATTTATTTAATTTTGTGGCTGAATCAATTGTTGACAATGAACCAATTCTGCCGATAAATTTTGAAGAATACTTATGGAAGTATTAAGTAGTAATAAGAGTTTAATTGGATGATACACTTATAATATTATTGTGATTTCCCTCCATCATTTGAAAAATTGGTATTATTCTATAATTTGATTCAAATCCACATCGACGAACACAAAAAAGTCTAAATCCCCAATATGATGGATGTGGTGAGGAATGAACTTATAATGTTTTTGAAAGAAAGAATCATGTATACTATTTCAAAGAGTGAGTTGGTAAGACAAATTTAGGTTTTTACTATGATTTTTGTAATTACTATGATTATAAATGCATATTATGATATTCTCCTTAAATGTGTTAAAAATGGATAGAGAGTTTTCGTTTAGTATTGGAGGCTAAACTCAAGTAATAATAAAGAATATTTCCCTTTCCCATTTTATGACCATGTCTTCCAGTGAATGGCATACTATAAGTACTACTATGTTATTGATGGATTCTCAAGGTATAATTAAATTGAGGTATCACTATAATAATAAGTAAAAACATCATTCAACTATATATTTGAAACTTTTTCATAAAAAGAATGCCCTTTCGGTTATGTAATTTGGTGGGTTTATTTCATCGGTTTACATTCGAAATATTCTCAAACATGGGGGGAAGATTGGTTAGATGTTTTTATGGATTAAATTTGAATATTTATATATAAATTATATAGATCACATAAATATTATTAAATGATTATATATTGATTTTAGGAAAAAATCTAATCCAAAACTAGGAAAACACCATTTAATGGAAAAGGACTTGTTCTTGGAAACTTTTTATTTGGAAGAGGAATTGATGTCAATAAATAAAATGTAGATATCATTATTCACATTCACCCTCCAAAAAAATAGATCATTTGAGGTTCTTATTAATAAATTGTTGTTTTAGAAGAAGTTTGATAAGGAACTTCATGTGTATCTCCCAACCACATTCTTCTCTTTTTGTGAAAGAGACTCAATTTGTTTTTATTAAGAGCTATGATGAAATATTTTATTCAATCAAATAATATCTTATATATCAGTCGATAATAAAATATACTAATTATAATATTCATTTAAATATCAAATATGATGTGTGGGAATTATTTTGATTAGTTTTATTAGGAAAATGGTTAAATAAAACTACAAACTGTGTTAACTTATTCAAGAATCTCATTAATTTGTTCAAAAAAACTATACCACACGTGAGAAGAAGTTTATCTATATTATATTTACCTGATAAAAATTCTGGTCATTACTGATGGGAACCATCATCATTATATTCGTAGAACATTCTTCTCCAATATACCTTTTATGAAATCAAAATCCCATGGTTAGACTAATTTGGTGGGCCCTTTTCCCTAAAAATTTTTATATAACTTGTATGTATAAAAAGGGTCCTGAAATTTTTTTAGCTTATCACAACTCCTGGATAGAAATCAAGGATAAATCACATCAAATATCTAAGAATTAATCATTTCCCAAAGGACACCTTTACTTTTTAGTGATATTCAATCACATTATAACATAGCTTACTACTTCGTTATGGTAAATATTCTAAAATTATTATAGAAATAATCAAGGATGAAATTATTTTATAATTTGAAACACTTTTTGTTTTATATTCCACAACTCATAAAATTATTTCCCAATAAATTCATTTAGAGATGTGTTCCTCAGTATAATAATGATCTAATTCTTAAATTCTATCATGAAGTAGCTTGTGGAGGCAAATGATACAATACAAAAACGAATTCAAAGTTCATTAAATGTGGTTTATTCTATCATACCCTAAAAAATTATTCATTTATATCCCTTAATTAATACCTATGAAGTGAAACATTAGTATCCATAACAAAATTAAATCGAATGACACTTACTCTCATTCTATTTATCGAAAAAATTGATAATTATGGAATTGATTCCATATGAAACATCCTAAATCCATTGGGATATTTCTAAATCCTCGTATCTCTTCATTACATATATAAATTGGTTTTTATCATTCCCAAAATATCCAATGACTATCATGTCATGATCTAATTCCTAAAAAACTCATATCATGATTTTTAATTCCTATGGTTATCATTAGGGATTGAAAGAAAAAATTTCAACCATCCCTTATCAAGACTCATTCCTAGGTGTTGAATTTATCATAATTTTTCCATTTCCTACCATCCTCTAAAAAATGGTTCAGATGAGTTAGTTAATTGGGAAATTAAGAAACATCATGAAAAACCATCAATCCATATAGGAAAGATTAGACTAAGAAGCTCAAAGATTCTCATTTGGAATATCCGATAATATTCAAAACCATCATAGTCATTAAAAATATAGGTTGGTTCAGTAAAGTTGCTCCCTTTACCTATTTAAATTGAACATAAGACATTTTTGGGAAAAATATAATTTTTTCATTTCCTTGACCAAAACAAAAAAGGATATTTAAAAATAATGACCATGTAGAAATTTGGATATTGGATTATGAGATTTCAAGGATAAATAAATCTAGTGTTTTATTCAACCAATATAAAAATATTATATTCAAACACATTGAACTGTGAAAATATGTACACTTTTATAGTTTGAAATAACAATTAATCCTAATAAATCCACGTTCGAGATGTTCATGGCCTTATACAGTGAATAAGGAGTACCCCTATCCTGTATTAGAGATTAAGGATCCCAATATTCATCATATAATCTTTCCTAATGTTTATATGTTAAAACCATTAACTAAATCATTCAATAAAAATGAAACATAGAATGATTTTAATGAGTTATATATTAATTTCTAAATTTATATTCTATGTCAAGATGACTACATTAGACAAATCACGTTCGAGGAGGCATCCTAGTTTATACCTAAACCGTGAATCATTGTTTGGTGTTTGAAATAATGAGGTATGTAATTTTATTTTCATATATTCATTCACTTTTCCTTTTTTGGGGAACCTATCAGGGCTTCCATTTTTATTTTAATTGTGTTGGTGTGTATGATCTAGGGTTTATAAAGTTTGATGTGTTTTATTAAAATAATATTTAATCGATGCTTTAAAAAATAATATATAATCATTGATTATGAATTTATTAGTTAAATAAAGACCAAGGGATCATTTCGTTTTAAAATATTAATCTTCTTTGGAATACAAATTGAAAATGTTCTATTTCATCCAAATTATGATTTTGGATCTTCTCTTCTATACTACGTCCCCAACATAAATATCCTTTTCATAAGGAACTAGTGATAATTTTATTTTATGTTGGGGTGATAATTAAGAAAAAAAGACAAATTTTGTGCATTTTATAAAACATTTATTATGTATGCTCCCATGGTGAAAAAAGGAGGAAATAAAATATTATTTGTATAATTTGGAAGAACTATCTCGGTGACCTTAAACATTATAATACAAATTAAAAATGTTAAAATAGAATAGAAAATAATTTTCATGAATTAATTATTTTTTAAATTAATTTCTATATTTATAATTATAAATTTTATAATGTTGGGTTTTTAAGGGGGATTTATCAATGTTTACATGATTTTGAAAAAAAATCACAATGAAAATCCTCTATAATGTTCGTTATTAGTTTGAGTTCATGGGGTCCCCTATAAAATAGAATATTGTTAATGATTCTTTTAATTTAATCATGAATATTTTAAAAAATTTAAATATAAAAACCTAAAAAATATGTGCATAGATTAATGGATTGACTAATTATGAGGCATTCAACACATTGGGATCATGACTCTCTATTTTTCTATACCAAAATATGAATTTTATCACTATTTTTAGTACATTTAATTTTAATTTGATTAGTTTTAATCAATATGAATGTAAATAATTTTTGATTCACTTATTTCCCTAATGCCTTTAATCTTAGGAGTCATAAAAAAAGTCATTATACTGGAGTTGACTGGATTGTGGGAAATTTCATTTTGCAGGGAAATATTCCAAAAATTAAATATAAAAAATCATAACATGAAAATTAATACTCAACCTAATATGAATATTTTATTCCACCAAGAAAATCCATATTTTACCCAGTTAATAAAATTGACCCCCTTGTCTACTGTGGTTCAAAAAAAATAATAGTGAATAATTGAAATTGTATGAAATGTGGTAATTAAATTTAACTGAAGAATGATATTGGTATAGGGATATTATTTTGAAACTATATATTTTTATTTGATTTTGATAGGTTTCACAGTTTCCAGTTATTTTGGCATTTGGTGAGCATTATATATTAAACGTTTTTCGAAAAGAAATTCACTTTTCATATTTTTTACAATATTTTTTGTCCGAACTAGAAAAAACTACGTAGGATATTTGATAATACACTAAATTATGAAAATATTCCTTGTTTATATAATTTTATTCTTGATAGTCAATGTCCATAAACATTGATGTTTTTTTATTTTTCAATTTAAACTATATGTCTCTTCATTATTGAATATTTTTTCTAAAATGAATTAATGGTCGACACATTTTTATTTCATAGATAGAAGAATAATGTTCATAATTTTATTTTTGTTATTGTAGTAATATTTCACAAATGTTTTGGGGAACATTATTTTAATATGTATAAATAGGGTTTTGAATTGAAATGGTAATAAAAGTTTTCATTGAATCAAAAAATATATGGGAAATTTGAATTGGAAAATAGTCCAATAAATCTTTTTTACATTCCATGATAAATTCTCAGTGAAGAATAAATTTCATATATATATAGGGGACAAATATATATATATTTAATTAAATTTATTATTAACTAATCATTATTTATGGAAGTTGTTCTGGGAATCACATTTTGATGATGAAATTCTATGCTAGATTTTGTAGCCCAAAATGATATCCCTCTATTTCAATCATACCACCAAAACCAAAAATTAAATTAGTATTAAATTTCAATTTTTTTTGGACATATTGGGATTAAATTTTCACTTATACATCCCACCAAAATTCATCCATCAAAAAATATATTTTTACATTTTTTTATGTATGTTATTTGGAGCAAATTTGGATCAATGGTGGAAAATTACACATTACAAAAACATTTCACCACCTTATTCCTGCAATAATCATGTGGGATGACATGTATTTTTTTGGCACAAATTATGTATTCAAAAATTTTTATTTAAGGTTTTGTTTCTAGTGAATTTGAGTTAAAGTCTAGTTTATTTTGTTTTAAGGTTACACTAGTAGTTCCCCATTGTAATCACATTTCTTCTCTTGTAACTTATTCTGATTCACATTAATTTCATTATAAAATTTCTTATTCTTCATAGTTTCATTCATTATAAAATAATTGATACAATTGATTCTAGGTGTGAATAAATTTACACAAAAATTGGTAACTTCATTGAAAAATTTAGGATTATTTTTTACTTAATGAATTTTATTCTTAAATTCAACCTGTGTATGTCATATTTCATCTTTTATTGATACTATTACATCAATGGTGGGATAAAAAAATTATAATTTATTGCATAGAATATTTCTATAGGTAGGGATAGAAGTTATTTCATATCCAATTAACATAAACATATTTCTTTTATTTTGTATTTACATTAAATTATTACTCAATTCTTTATATAAAATTAATTTTAACACTACACATTATTAGTTTTAATATGATCCTTTACATCACAGTTCCCTTGAAAATTATACTCTATGTTTATAGGTTATTAGTATTAGGTTTTGTAGGTTTTAAATCCACAATTGATTAGTGTAATTTTGATTCATTGAATAAACCTCTATCAAATTTATAGAATTGAAAAATATTTAATGAAATTAATATAATTAACCTCTAAAAATATACATGGATAAAAAAATACTTTCTAATTAAATTCACATAGTAATTTTATTTCATATTTAAACCAAAGAAAATATAACCAAAACTGGACACCCCATAGCTAAAACAATCCATGAAATTTGTTTCTTTAAGTTCATCTGATGTTAATGAGAATTCCACAAACCATTTTGTATGGAAAGTGACCTATGTGAACCAATGGTAAATTTGGGAAATACCATGCATAATTTTGACCAACCATGCGAGGTGGTAATGAAAAAACAATCACATCATTTTGTAGAGGTGGTATTCGATACTTACACATGAGCGGTATTATCAAATAAGAAAAGACATAAAAGTATAAGGAAGATAATATATAATATTTAGTGATTAATAGTTATGTTATAGATCTCATAGATATTCATTTTATTTAACATTTTAGTCCTCCACGACATGTGGTGATGTATAACTAAAAACATCACTTGTTGTTAGTGATAATATGCACATACCCATTACCGATTCTTTCATTTATCATTGGTTAGAAAATGAGATTGGAACGTTTTTTTATATTAACCTAATAATATATAATTATATTTAGAATAATTATTTCAATATATTAAAATGGTTAAGATAGGTTTAAATGGTATGTAATGGAAATAGACAAGAAATTACTCTATTAAGAGTTACACCACTTATTTAGAAACCCTCACTTAGAGTACTTATTAATCCTTCATACGTTGTTATTTGACTGAGGCGAGCAACTCTACAAAATGGGGGAGTAATTATTTAATGGATTTGTGTATGGATTACCAAATATAAATTTAACAATGATTTTTAATAACTGGGGAGAGCAGATTCCATTTTATAAGTGAGGGGAGTGGCAGAATAATAAATATCCTTAACAATATAAATATTATAATTGTCATAATCATAGCCATGTAGCACAAAATATATCCAATGTTAAAGATAATGTGATCAGGGGTGATAAATATAGTCAAGTAAGAATTAATATATGATATTTTTACATCATCATGTATTTTTTACCTTAATTAACATGTTTTACCCTTTATCATGGTAACTAATTTTTACTCATGTAACTAGTAAATATTTTCACAAATAAAATTGAAATCATTAATAAATTAAAATAACATAATTAAAAATAATAAATACATATTTCAAAATACATTTTCTACAACTCATTGAAATTAATTTTAAAATAAGAACAAAAAAAACAATGAAAAATAGTTACTTATAAAAAAGTGTTTTAAGCCTAAAGATGAATTTATACAAAAAAAATATTAATTGAGATTAATATGGAATTTATTGTATTAATTTAATTAAAATCATATTAAAAACAATTTAAAACAATCAAAAAAATAATTTATGTTTTTTAAAATACTTAAAAGTAAATAATATTTTTTTTAAAAAAAATGGTATTCTCACTATTCACCCATAAATGAATATTTATAAATTTATACAAATATTTAACCATAAAAAAATTAAAATTTCTGAATCCATCAATTGAATTTAATTTATTCAAAATTAAATTTCAATATTATTAAATTTATCGTTAAAATGAAATCATATATTACATATCGATAGAATTTATTTAAATTAACATATTGATGAATGTCTGTATAAGATTATTTATAAATCTAGGATGAATATTAGTCCAAAAGATGAATAAATAAAAATCAAAATATATTTTTATTTCTATCATTGACTGGTTTCTAATAAAAATTTTCATATGAGGATTGTAATCAAAAAAATCAAAGGAATGTGGAACAAACATAAGGCATGGAATCATAAGAATGTTTAATAGCTCACTATAGAGACATCATTACATCATGGTAAAATCTTACACATTTGTTTTCTAAAATGATAAATTCAATTTCATGCATAATGTATATATTCAAAATATAATTTCATAAGATTTTAATTGGGTTATCATTCAGTTCAAATAGAATTCACATAATCTCATGTGATCAAACAATTCATAATCAGTTGGGGGTTATATAATTATGGATACACCAAATTTATAATATCATAGAAACATAATCGTTGCACCATAAGCAGTATACCATGAAATCTAATTACTCCACAATTGATTAGAAGGTTATATAATTTTGGTCCAACCCTTTGTTTGAAAATATCATGCATATTTGTGACATAAAAATAATAAAATAAAAATCAATACGACAAATTCACAACATGAAAAACCTATGAAAATTAAAATGGAATTTAAAAATGAATATATAAATTTAAATATCATTTAATTGATATAATTGTGTATATGGTTTTATTTTAAGTATTTAATAAATGGATTATGGTTGGTTTAACAATTTCCCTAGTCAAATGAATGAATGTGTTTCCATATGAACCCTATTTTATTAGAATAAAAATGTTGGGGAACACACAATAGAAATTAATTTGATAAAGTTTATGCTTATTAATTTATGATGATAATTTAATAAAAATTTTGTGATAATCCATTTCACATTTAGATATTTTACATCCACTATACCACACATACATTAGATGAGGACTAATTAAAAAATTATTATTTTAACAAAGAATAAATTACGAGGGAGCTAATATTCATGGAAATAACACATAAAACACATAAAATAATTTTAATATAAAATAGTGTTGTCATAGATAAAAATAATCTATGGGAAGATAATAAATTGTATTGGTTTTAGTAGAACAACTGGTTAGTTTCAATTTTACATTGAAATTAAATTAAAACATTTCCCTTATGGGAACACATAAATGTCAAAAGAAAATCATTTTTAATTATAATTATTAATTATTGAACATAATAAAAATAATCCATTTCAAATGTATTTTTGATAAGAATATTGTGGAATATGGAAGATAAATTTTGGAAGGCATTTTCATAACTTTTGTTGATGTTTTTATAAATATAAAAGAATGGGTAACTTTTAAAATCTATTTTCAAAAGGGGATGAGTTATAAATTTAGACATTATTTTAATAATAAAAATCATCAGTAATTGGTCTTCTAAGACAAATATAATGTGAATTTATGCAACATGTAGAGGAATTTAGAAATTAAGAAGGCACGCCTTATAAACTTTTTGGTAGTTTACGTGAAGGGACATATAAAGTGAAAAATAAATACATGAAAATCGATAAGAGAAAAGGATTAAAAAGTAATAATAGAGGAAATAAATTAATCTTATGAGGAATCAATAAATATGAATAGATATATAGATATTTATATAGAATATATCTTTTAAAATTAAGAAAGGGCTTGAAAAGAACATTTATGAATAACATAATTTGTTAACTATAAATCCATAAGAAGGGAAAGGGAACCGTAAATTAATCATAAATTAATTTAAAAATAGTATTCAATTAATTTTATTCTCATTAAAACTGTACAAAAAGGATAAGTCATAAAACCTATGAATAATACATTAAAGTTATAATGGATTTGAATGTTAATATGTACCTTGAGTCCCAACTGACCTTATATGTCCTCTAAATTTTTAGTAATTAAACTGAAATAATTATATAATTTTCTCAAAACTAATTTAATATTTATTTATTCATTATTTTTCTATTAAATGTTTTAATTATCATGTTTTAGTTAGTTACTAAATTAGAATCATATGTGTTGGTTGTTTTCTTTCCATTACTTTTAAAATCATAAAAAATGTTGAGGTACAAATAGAATGGTAAAATATCATTTAAAAATTGCACATTAAGATCTTTAGCAGTCCATTTATTATAATAAAATCATTATTAAATCAAGGGAGTTCAATAATTCTTGATACAGTTACCATTTAAAAAAATATTTCCTAATAAGATTTTTTTGTGGTTAAAACTTACTATTTTTTACTTTTAATTTCATGGTAATGATTGAATTATACCATTTCATAATTATAAAAATAAAATAACTCATATAATAATAATAATATAATAAATAACTAAATCATTCTTAAATAATATACATATAATACATTTTTTATATAACCATCACTTAATTAAATAGAGTTAAATAACAATGTTGAGAGATGATTTTCAAAAGAGTTTGAAAAATGGTAAAACCTAATAAATACATGTCTTTTATAAAATTATTAGATTTCAAATTAAATACATTTTTAGGGTAAATATTAATTATAACTTATATTATTGAAAATATTATGTGTATAATTAAAATGGGATGAAATTATTTTAGAGGACCTCATATTTCCACATAGTACTAGATTATGAAAAAGGGTTCCATTAGAGAGAATTTCTAGACCCACATAAATGATGGATAAAAATGATTATAATAAAATGAATATATAATGATATAAAAATATGTAATTTTTTATTAAAATATATTATGATAAATATATATCAAAATAAAGGAGGAAGGACGATGAATAAGAACCTTTACCTTGCTCTTGAGTTGGCTCACTTCAATTTGACTTAAAGCCTTTGTAAGAAGAAATTTTGGTAAAAGAAGGGGCTTCAATACATGGTAAGAGAATTTTTTAGAGTTATTTTTTTGGGTGATGGTTGATCTAAGAATATGAAGTTGTAATGAGAGTGGAGGTTGTGAGGGGTTTAATTAATAAGAGGTAGAGATGAGAATTTTAGAATAAAATATTGATTAATTTGCAATTTACGAAATAGAAAAATGAATAACAAAAATTCCCATGCCATTTAAAGGGTTATAATTAAGAAAAATGGGTTTTTACCATTTAACCAATCCAAAATCAAGATAAATAATTTTGAATACTAAAATAAATTTAATAAATTAAAAATTATTTTTATTTGAATAAGATATAATCTTTTTCCAAAATATGAAACCTGAATTTCTAAAATAATAATAATATTTTTAAATTATTTATTATAATATCTAAATATTTATATTAATGAAAAATATTTCATAAATTTCTAGTTCATATTTATATCATCATTATTTTATAAAAAGTAGGTTAATTCTTAAGAAATGATTTTTTTTCAATTCACAAAAAAAGAAAAAGTTACAAAAAATGATAAAATTTATTCCAAATATAATTTCAATATTATGATTCTAATAATTAATTTAATATTTTATGTTAAAATTATGAAATCTATAAATTCTATTTTTTAAATAAAATCAACTATTTATTGGAAAAAAAGTTGTTTAGAATAAATAATATTTCCTTTATTAATATTGGTTGCATTAATATTTATTTGTATCTATTATTTGTCATATAAAAGATAATAAAGTGTTTATAAATTATTCTAATTTAAATTTTATTAATATAGTCTTCTAATTAAGTGGTATTATGTTCTTAAATTAAGAATTGAGAAATATTTGTACTGTAAAAAAATTATTGCACTATAATTATAATTTTTTATCAATGAACCTTTTTCATTTTAAAAAAAACATTATCAAAAAAATTTAAAAACTTTATAATAATAAGACACAATATATAATATTAATTTCATTTTAAAATAAAAATAAGTAATATTTCATACATATATTTTATTATAAAACATGGTATTTATCATTTTAATAAGAAATTTGTTTACTAATAAATGTTTTATATAGAATTTAATAAAAACCATTATCAAACTAAATAAAATATTTTGGAAACTAAAAATTCATGATAAATTAATATTTTCTATTAAAAATTATGTTTTACCACTTGTCATTTGTTTCACATAAAATGTTACATGGTTTCCATTTAAATAGTCATATGTTACAATTTTGAGATTATAAAAATATGTATTGTAAATTATTTACCATTAGATTGAAAGGAATTACTAACCCCGATGATATGGAAATAATATAATTAATAACAGAAATTTATTTTCCAAATAAATCTACATGTGTGAAAAATATTAATGAATATGGTAAAAGATATTTTATTAAACAATTATAATAATTAAAATTCCTTTATTATTTAATTATTATTTTCAAGATATATTTATAAATGTAAAAAAATTCATGATACATATATATAAAAATTCTTGGTTAATATCATTTTCAAAAAAATGAACTGAATAAACCATTTACATAATAAATTAATCTAAAAACAAAACAAAAAATACAATTTGGAAATATGGGATATTACAGTCCACCCTATAGTGAAATTTTTTAATTCTAATTTTACCCATTGATAAAATCTAATTAATGTAATCTTTATGTTTTATTACCCATAATACTATTCACTAATGTTATCTTAAACATTATCTATGGCATGGGAATAAAATGAGTCGGTATTACTGTCTAAAATTTTTTAAATGTATTTGGTAAAACTAAGTATACTTAATCAAGTACCATAGGTGTAAATATTATCAATAAAATGATTTATATGCAATTTTTACACTATCCAAATACTAAAAAATGTCTAATTCTAGTTTGATACCAAGTATGTCTCATTGATACTCACATATCCAAATTTGAGGAGAAACATAAAAACTCTTAATACATCATTTTATTTACAACAAACTACAAGATCAATAGGTCAATTTATTTGGAAACTAGAACCATAATACATTTTCAACCTTACTATATTCTAAAAAATGATCTTTCAACTTCATAAACAATTTATATACCACGGAAAATCACTCTATCACATAATATTGTCAAGTAAAATTTTTGAATGTGTAATAATAGGGTGAGCATAAAAACCCATTGAGTTATAAAAAATAATAAAGATATAATATATCATTATCAAATGGGAGGGTTGATCAAATGATAATGTAAAGACCCGGAAATTCCATGGAATATTTTTTAAATACATGGGAACTATAAAATTATGCAAAAATTTAGGACGCTTGATTCTTAGGACCAGTGTGTCCGAAATAAATTTTTGAAGTTTTGTTCGGGTACATGCAGTAAACATGTCCGGAATAAAATTATGCAAAAATGTAGGATGCTTAATCATGTACTATAGTCGTAAATATTATCAAAAATTTAGGGGTTGGTTTATGATTGAGTTTTACCCTCTGTTCTTCGTTGTTAGTCATGCTCTTTGAAGTCGATTGTTACAACCCTAAAATGGAGGCTGTGGGCCGAACAAACATGGACCAACCCCCCTCAGTTTTTTTCTTCACTTTGTTAAAGATGGTGGTGGCGTAACGACACTACTAGAGGAGCAAGCCGCGGCTGATGCACTGCGATAGAGCAACGGTGGCCAGCGACGGGCCGACCATGAAGGAAACCGACGGCGCAAGGGCTGCTGGGTCGCCTGAGGGGCGTGGTGCCATCGTGCCACATGAAGAACAGGGCTACATCCAGTGCGGGCCATAATAGAGAAAGGTAGCCTAATGGATTTCGAAGTGGCGCGGCCCCAGTGCGCTGCGCGGGTGGAATGGATGTGGCCAAATGTGTTGCGGTGATTGGATGGTAAGGTGCAGCGCCGTCGGGCTGCGTGGAAGGAAAGCCGCGGCCAGGCAGGCCGCGATGGATAGACAGAGACGGTCGTCCATGCCGGCCGTTGACAGGGAGTGAACCATGCAAGACACCCTGGGGGTCCCACATCGAATGAACTGACACCACATGCCAGTTCCGTTTCAGGGAGATGGGGGGCGCTGAACCCTCTCCTTGGCACGGATAAGGCAGGCCCCGCAGGGCACCGCTCCCTACTGGGTTTGGCCGATGGGTCTCCACCCAACCACGTGGGATGGGCTAACGGCGTGTGCCACATGGGCCATGCCACCCGCGAGTCGGGCCTCCATTATGGCCCGGTCCATGTTGGTCTGACTCGGTCGGACCGGACTCGAACCCCATTTTGACTGAATTCACTTTTACGCCCATATCTTGGGCTACGAGTGTCCGATTGACGAACCGTCAGCAGCGACAAAAATCTTGGAGTGAGATGTTTATTTTGACATACCCCACTTGGGATTTGGACCCAGCTGAAGTACAGTCGGGTTTTTTGGAACCTAAAATCCAACCGGGCCCCCGGGAGAGAAATACCAATAACTCATAGACCGGGTGTCCGATTGACACACCGTTTGTTGCATTTAGACCCCTATAATGAGGTAGAACTTTGAGATACTTCAACATATGGACATCGTGATAGTTGGACTATCGACCTGAAGCTCGTGGAGTGGATCCTTCTAGAGGCGAGATGATAGTGTACGGAGACCTAGTAGCTGGCTGAGACTTAACGACTGCTTGATCGATTCGACTTGGAGTGAATCGACTGGCCTAGTGGTGAGTGCCTCTGTGTGACGCGGCAGACCCATGGTGGGAAGTGACTATGTGTTAGTGTGGAAAACCCACGATACTCGATAGGAGGAGCACCTCAGCAGGCTAGTAGGGGGAGCACCTCTGTGTGAGCGCGGCATACCCGTGGTGGGGAGCACCTCTGTGTGACGCAGCAGACCCACTGTACTCGATAGGAGGAGTACCTCAGGAGTACAAGGATAGTAGGAAGCCCCTATGTGTGACATGGTAGGCCCACTGTACTTGATAGAGGTGGAGTAGACCATCATTCGAGGTTCCGATAGTGTGACTGGGTTTTTTCCTTGATACTACCCCTAGAATAAAATCTTGGTTTGGGTTGAGTCATTAACATTTGTATTTTCCTCATGATTGAGATGCGTTACTAGATAACATAGATATATGAATGGTAATATACCTAAGTAATGGTTATCCATTATTTTCATACTTTTTTTAGTCCTTGTTGGATTTTGTGAGACCATGAGGGTCTCGGGATCCCTACTGAGTATCATTATACTCACCCATGCATGGGCTATGCCCGCAAATCGTTGTGTTGGTTGTAGAAGACAGATAGTTCTGACTGAGGAAAAGGGAGTAGTAGGATCAAACAGTACACGGAGTTGGACCACTGGGCCTGACGGTACACGGAGGAGCTGGATGGATGTGGTGCATTGAGGAGGATATCTATACCTACCCTTCAGGTAGGGTTTCTCAGTGGATGATCCGGAAGCTGTTTACCTTATTTCAGTTGTAATTTTAATTTTCCGTTTCCTTTTACTTTACTGTTGGGCTTGTATTTCTGGCCCCTTTTACATTCCATCACTTCTTTTGTATACAGTTTTTACGTAGTGTTTCATTCCAGTTGTACTCTGATTGTCTTTGTGTACGGTTATAATGGAGATGCCTTCCTTGTTTAGGGATTTACGCCTTTGGTGCTAGTCGCCAGCCCCTGGCCTATGGAAGGCGGGCTTGGGGTAGTACTGATACGAGCCCCAAGGGATGGGTCATGAAACATTGGTATCAAAGGAGTCGGTTCTACCACAGAACATAGAACTCTGATCTTTCTTTTTTGTGAAGAAATAGTGTTAAGGGTACTATTTGTGGTTTTCAGTTCAGGGAGTCCAGTGTTGGTGTGGGCAGCCGATGTATCCATACACCATGACGATGATTTTTGATTTCCTTCTTAGTGCATAAAAACACTGATTGTGTGCATGTCTTTAAAAGTTTTCTTAAGTCAGCTCAACTAGTTCAGCTCACTAGGTATAATATTTTTATTGTTTCACATCTGTTTCTATTAGGATCCCTCCCCATAGACGACTAGTTAGAGTCCCAAGAGTCGTATGCTCATACATCCCACCGAGCGACGAGGCCTCGGTGTAGGGCATTTTACCATTAGAGGCACCAGCGTTACCACTTTCTATTGGGCCACCGATGCCACCAGCTCCAACAGCAGACGATGCATGTCACTTGATCACGTTGCATGAGTTCTAGTGCCAGAGGCCACCTAGGTTATGGGGAGAGACGGTCACACAAGTGGCAAAGGATTGGTTGGAGGCTTCGGTGATAGTCTTCAGACTGGTAGGGATACTAGCTGGCTTCATGGTGATCCATTCTGCGAGTCTCTTTCAGGAAGCGTCAGGAAAATGGTGGAGCCTGATGCTTCAGGTGCATGATGAGGCAACACTACTCTAGACAGACTTCAAGAGCCTATTTCGGGAAGAGTTTATCCCAGCCACCCTTCGTATGGTGCAGATACAGGAGTTAGTACATCTATAGTAGGGTATCTTGACTGTAGCTCAGTACTCAACAAGGTTCACAAAACTCTCGTGCTACTCCACATATATGGTATGAGACCCATTCTTTAGGGACCTAACCGTCGATCAGGGGCTCAGGCGAGTGATAGAGGATTTGTCGATCTCCCTCATCATTCCGACACAGGCGGGGTTGTTTGGGAGATCCCTCATAGTGGAGAGTTTCCTTATTGAGTAGTCACCACCAGCGAGACCCACCACTGGTCGACATGGAACAGAGTCTCCTGAAGCTGGAAGTAGAGATATGAAATAGAGGTCCAAGAGGACTAGAACCATTTGTGGACGACTGCAGGACTTAGGATCTATTGTGTGGGGAACCTGGGGTAGTGACTTACCCGCTAGGAGAAGGCAGTGTTTCTCCTACGATGGGCAGGGTCACATGGCTCATGATTGTCCGACCCACCATTCTGATGATCAGAAGACAGTTTAGGGACCTCCCAGGTAGAGGAAAAGGTTCGATTGAGGCAGTTCCTAGGGAGGAGGTGGATGTGGTAGAGGAGCTGGACATGCAGCTGGCGGTGGACGACATTTCATGGTGTTGCCACCACCACCACCAGGAGGTCCTCCCCGACTGCAGGGAGCGGGTGGATAGGGGAGAGATCAACTTTAGGTAGCTGAGTTATACAACCATGGTGCTTTAGAGATTATTTGAGGTACGATATTTGTATACTCCACCATATCTACAGTTCTTATAGACACAGAATCCAGTCATTATTTCATTTCCACTTCCCTCGTTCGGAGCTTAGAGATTTTGGAGGTTTCCTTGGCTTGATCATTACCACTATAGACCTCTACGGGAGCAAACTTGATGATTATGCATTGGTACCGGCAGTGTGATCCTACTCTAGGAGGTGAGAGATTCAGCTGGGATCTCCTCGCAGCGGTATCGAGGCCTTACACAATCATATTGGGTATGGAATGGTTATCTATAGTCTATAATTAGATTGACTATATTAGGCGCAAAGTTTGGAGTTTCCATACAGATGGGACCCAGTTAACCTTCACCGGTGATAAGGGAACCTTTTCCGCATATGACGGACTTACTCGGAGGAGGGTGCACCCAATCCCTCACTAATTGACTTGCCATAACCTCAGAGCAGTTGATGTGGAGAGTCTAACATATCCTGTAGTGGTGGACCAGTACACATATGTTTTCCCTGTCGATGTCCCAGGAATACCTCATCACAGGGATGTGGACTTCTACATTGACATGTACCCCGAGACGACACTGACATCTTCTGTAGCATATCGAATGGGTCCCGCTGAGCTTCGCCAGCTGAGGGTACAACTAGAGGACTTGCAAGGAAACCAATTCATATGACCCAATGTTTATCCCTGGGCATCCCCTATTCTATTCACCGAGAAGGCGAATGGGATCTTGAGGCTCTGTGTTGGCTACCATCACCGAAACCAGGTAATCAAGAAGAACTAGTACCCACTCTCGAGGATTGAGGACCTCTTTGATCAGCAGAAGGGAGCGCAATGGTTCTAGAAGATTTACCGTTGATCAGGATATCGCCAGCTCAGAGTTCGAGAAGAGGATGTGCACAAGATGACCTTCTGGTGTAGGTACGACCACTATGAGTTCATGGTTATGCCCTTCGGCATAACCAATGCTCTAGAAGTGTCCATGAGCTTGAGGAACAAGATTTTCAAGCCTTGCCTCAATCACTTTGTCGTGGTCTTTATCGACGACATTTTGATCTTCTCAACTACTAAAGAAGAGCATGCCTACCATTTGCAGGTAGTACTAGACACACTATGAGAGCACCAACTTTATGGTAAGCTCTCAAAGATCCAGTTTTGGATTTGAGAGGTTCCCTTCTTCAGACACATCATCTTAGAGGCTGTAGATGAAGTGGATCATATACAGATTGAGGTGGTACATGATTGGGAGCCACCCAGGTGTGTGACAGAGATATGGAGTTTTCTAGGTTTGACTGGATACTACCGTATATTCATTCCAAACTTCTCTAGAGTTGCATCACCTCTATCAGCATTGATGAATAACGGGTAATCCTTTATGTGGTCAGAGTGATGCCAGCATGGATTTTAGGAGCCGAGGGAGAGTCTGACTAGTGCCCCCATCTTGATGATTCTAGAAGAAGGTGTATGGTATGTAGTCTACTACGATGAATCAGGGACCAGAATCGAGTGTGTCCTGATTTAGGAGTGAGCTCTGATCACATATGGTTCTCGGGAGCTGAGATAACACGAGGTAAACAATGCTACCCATGACCTGGAGTTAGCAGTAGTGTTATTCGCCTTGAAGATTTGGCAGAACTATCTGATGGGTGAATGTTTTACCATGTACTCTGATCACAAGAGTCTCCAGTATATTTCTTCTTATAAGGACCTGAACTTGAGAGAGCAACAATGGCTTGAGTTCCTCCAAGACAATGAAATTGAGATATTCTATAATCCTGCGAAGGGGATCATTGTTGTAGATGCGCTCAGTAGGAGAACTGGTATGTAGGTACTAGGAGAGGCGACAGAGCAGTTAGCTGATTTATAGATATCCTTTGTGGATAGAGGTGGAGAAACATTCCTAAAGTCTGTTAATGTCAATCCCCCACTTCTTCAGCGAGTCAGGGAGGCACATCATGGAGACGCTGACTGTGAGATGCGACATGCTCAGATATCCACAGGGTAGGCACCTGATGGATTTTTAGAAGGTGGGTAGCACATCATTCTCTATAGAGGACGTACTATGGTGCCAATGTCACTTCTGGAGGAGGTATTGAGGGAGTTTCACACATCCCCTCTAGTGGTACATCCAGGAGTGGAAAAGATGTACCGGGACCTTTAACGATAGCACTAGTGGCCAGGTATAAAGAAGGCATTAGTGGAGTTTGTCTCTCGGTGCCTCACTTATCAGCAAGTGAAGGCAGAGCACCAGGTAATGGTAAGCTTGGTTCAGGCCTTAGAGGCCCCAGAGTGGATGTGGGATGGGATATCCATGGATTTCATGATAGGTCTTCCACGTACATCCAGGTGTCATGATTTGATTTTGGTGATCATCGATCAACTCACCAAGTTGGCCCACTTCCTACCGATTAAAGAATAGGGTTCAGTGGAGAGCATGGGATGCCTATATGTGAAGGATATTGTGCAGCTACATGGAGTACCTTTATCTATTGTCTCCCACTATGATGCATGGTTTACATCCCAGATAAAGAAGGTGTTGCAGGTGGCTTTCGGGACACAACTATGTCTGAGAATTGTCTTCCATCCAACGATATATGGCCAGACCGAGTGGACCATGAAAACCCTCTAGGACATGATCTTTGCATGTGTTCTCGACTTTGGCCATAGATAGGAGGATCACTTACCTTTGTTCGAGTTTGCCTACAATAATAGCTATCACTCCACCATAGGGATGAAACCTTTCGAGGCATTGTACGAGTGACCATGTAGATCACCTTTTGCTGCACAGACCCTAGGGAGTCAGCACTGGTTACACCAAATATGGTATAAGCTACCACGGAGAAGGTGAAGATCATTTAGGAGCAGATGAAGACTGCACAGAGTAGGAAGAAGTCGTATGCAGGCAGGAGATGGAGACCTCTAAATTTTGAGGTTGGTGACCACGTCTTTCTATGGGTCTCCCCTCGAAGAGGTCTACAGAGAGTTGGTCGAGGCAGAAAGTTATCACTGTGATTCATCAGACCTTTGCAGGTCTTCAGCAGAGTAGGTGAGGTCACTTACCGCTTATCTCTTCCACCTCTGCTTCCCCGGGTGCACGACGTCTTCAACGTATCTTAGCTGAGGAGATACGTGCATGATCCATCCCACATCATCGACCATGGAGAGATTGACATCGATGATGGGGAAACTATCATGCAGGTTCTAGGGGAGATTGAGGATCGACAAGAGCAGGTCCTATGTGGATGGTCGATACCTATAGTACACATTTTTTGGTAGCACAATAACCTCTAAGAGAGAACATGGGATCAAGAAGCTCATATTCTTGCTCAGTAACACCATTTGTTCCCTAAGTTTGAGTTTTCGATTACAGGGACATAAAGACATGAGGTGGGGAGAATATAAAGATCTTTAAATTCCATGGAAGTTTATTTTAAATACATTGGAATTTTACGAATCCGCAAAAATTTATGGCACTTGATTCTGAGGCCCGATGTGCCCAGAATCAATTATTGAAGTTTTTTTTCGGGTAAGTTCAGCAAACATGTGAGCGAGATTTCATAACTTTTTAACCGGTTCTTGGAATTGAAATCTTAGGGCACTGTTGAACTCATAACACCAATATTTTTTTAAACAGAAATTCACCTTGATGAATGTTGGTCAAGAATAGAAGTTAGATTTTGTGTTTTTAATTAAATTTATTAAAAAATAAAGTGTTAGCTTATTTTTTATTTATTGGTGGTTAAAACCTCCAAGAAGAGGTAAGAGGTGGGGCCACCACACCATAACCTCCAATGAGAGGTTATGTTGGTGGGGCTCATATGAGATCTAAAAACCTCTTATCAATTACTGTGGTAGGGACCACACGAGCTTTAAACCCCCTAGAACTCACTATAAGTGGGGGGAACCCTTTAACATCCCTCATAAATGTGCCAATCCAATCAAATAAATTAATGGAACATTAATTATTTATTTTTAAAATCATTTGAATATTTTGGACAACAATTAAATTAATGGGTTAGCTTAACCCAATATTTTTTTGCTTTAATATTCATCTGGTGGGGTATTGGGAGAGGGGTTGGAAGAGCTTAGAGGAACTAATTCTCCCAAGGAAGAACCCCTCCCCCACCAACGAAGAACGATCTTCAACAGGGGAAAGAAAGAGAAGCACTGTCCTTGAAGAACGCCGACGATGTCGTCCTTGACTTCTTCATCTTCTTTCTGATGTCATGGAACGACATCCACCTTTCCACAACATCATCTACGAACAAAAATACGAGCTTGGGGTTGTCATATGATTGAATTTTACTCTCTGATATCATCGTTAGTCGTTCTATTTGAGGTCTATTGTTACAACCCTAACATGGAGGGTGCGGTCGAAAAAACATGGACCGAACCACCCGCCCCCTCCATTTTTTCTTTACTTTTTTGATGAAGGTGGTAGCGCAATGGAACTGCCAGAGGAGCAGGTCATGGCTGACGGGCCACAGTGCAGCAACGACGGCCGGTGATGGGCCAACCACGAAAGGAACCAACGACACATGGGCTACTGGAGGGGTGCGGCGCTGTCGCACCATGCAGGTGGAAGGGCCACAACCAAAAGGTCGTAGTGGTTGGAAGGTGGGGAGTGGCAATGTCGTGGTGTGCGGAAGGAAATTCAAGGCCGGGTGGGTCATGGTGGATGGATAGGGACGACCGGCTGTGCTGGCCATTGGCGGGGAGCGCACTAGGCGGGACCTTGGTGGTCTCACAGCAAAAGAATCGGCACCACGTGTTGGTTTTGTTTCAAGGAGAAGGGGGGCATTGACCCCTTCCCTTCAGATGGATTGGGTGGGACCCTCAAGGCACCACCACCTACTATCTTCAGCTGGCAAGTCGCCTCCTAGCCACGCGGGCTGGTCCACCGCCGCGGGCCACACAGGCCATGCCACCCGCGTGCTTGGATGGGTCGACCTGAACCGGGTCGTGTCGGTCCGACGGGGCCTGACCAGACCCAAACCTAGTTTTGACCCAATTCACCTTTTCTCCCATATCTTAGGCACCATGTGTCCTATTGACAAACCGTCTACGACAACAGAAATCATGGAGAGAGATGGTTCTTTTGGAATACCCGAATTGAGGTTTGGACACGGTTGGAGTATAGTCTTGTTGGTTTGAACTTAAAATACAAGGGGGCCCCCAGAATAGAAATTATAAAAACTCACAGATCGAGCGTCTGATTGATGCACTATATATTGCGTTGAGACCCCTATGATAAGGCATACCTTTGAGATACTTCTACATTGGGACTTCGCGACAGTTGGAGTGTCGACCAGTAGCTCATGGAGTGGATCATTTTAGAGGGGAGCAGACATATTATAGAGACCTAGTAGCTGGCTGAGACCTAATGACTGCTTAACCGGTTCGACATAGAGTGACTTGACTGGACTAGTGGGGAGCACCTCTGTTTGATGCGACAAACCCACGGTGGGAAGCACCTCTATGTGAGCACGACAGACCAATGGTACTCGACAGGAGGAGTACCTCAGCATGCTAGGAGGTGGAGCACCTCTATGTGAGCGCATCAGACCCGTGGTGGGGAGCACCTCTATGTGACAAAAATGACCCATGGTACTCAACATGAGGAGTACCTCAGTAGTCCAAGGATAGTGGGAAGTGATTTTGTTTGATGTGGCAGGCCCACTGTACTTGATAGAGGAGGAGTACACCACCAGTTGAGGTTCCGACAGTGTGACAGGGGTAGTTCCTTGATACTACCCCTGGAATAAAATATTGGTTTGAGCTGAGTCATTGACTTTTATTTTTTTCTTCATGATTTAGATGGTTTATTAGATAACTTCGGTATATGTATGAGAATATACCTAAGTAATGGTTATCCATTGATTTCATACTTTGTGGTTTATCTTTGTTAGATTTCGTGAGACCTTGAGGGTCTCAGGGTTCCTACTGAGTATCATTATACCCACCCTTCAAAGTATATTCCCACACCTTATTGTGTTGGTTGCAGACGACAGATAGCAATGACCGAGGCTGAGATAGTAGCAGGACTGGATTATACCCGGAGGTGGACCACTCGGTGTGACGGTACACAGAGGAGCCGGACGGACATGGAGTGTTGAGGAGGCAATCTATACCTACCCTTTAGGTAGGGTTTCCCAGTGGATGATCCAATAGTTTTTTACCTTCTTCCAGTTGTACTGTTAGTTTCCTGTTTCCTTGTACTTTACTGTTGGGCTTGTATTTCCGACCCCTTTTACCTTCTAGCACTTATTTTGAATAAATGTTTTACTTATTGTTTGCTTCCAATTGTACTCTGATTGTGTTTTTTAATGTTATAAAGGAAATTCCTTACCATTTTAGGGATTTACGCCTTTGGTGCTTGTCACCATCCCCTAGCCTAAGAAAGGGGGGCTTGGGGTAGTCACGATACGGGCCCTAGGGGACAGGTCGTGAAAGATTAATTAAATGATTGATGGTGTAATATCACGAAATCCATAAAAGTAAAAAACATTTAATGATATAATAATCCTAAATCAAGGCATAAAATGGGTTGATTGATTAGTAATTTCAATATCCATAAAATTAAATCAGTCATAAAAACATGGAATAAGAGAAAATATTTCATAAGAGCTTGGTAATATAAATGAAAATAAAGGGAATGGGGAACTAACATAAGGAATATCATCGTAAAAATATGTGAATGATCACTTCCAAAACATCATAATTTATTTTCAAATCACAAAAATAACATTTTAATAATGATTTTATCATGATTAAACATTAAATATTTGTAAAAAACATAAATTTATAAAATATAAACAATTCTCGTATCATGTTCACACATAATGCACTTAATATAATGAGATGAAAGAAATGACCAGTTGACTATAGGGATATATAATTTGTTAAAAAACATAATATAATGTGATATGATATCCTCTGTTGCACCATAAATAATAACCCCTGAGATGTAAGAATTACCCAATTGATTTTTGTTATGTATAATTCTAGGCTTGCCTATTGTTATATTCTGTTATGTATATGTGTGCCACATAAATAAGAAAGAATCATAAATAAACCCAACTCTAAATGATATTAAAACATAAAAAAATAACTAGATTACAATAAAGTATATTTCAAAAAAATACCATTTAACAATGATAATGAATTATATGTTTATTCAACCCATATAAAATTAATATTATTTAGTTATGTCAATAATTTCCCCACTCACATCAATGCATGAGTATCAAGGTGAAAATAATTAAATCAATATAATGAATTAAAGGTATACACAATGAAATATAACCCTAGTAATGTTTATTTTATGTATAGATGGGGATAAAGAATAAAAATGGATGTTATAGATCATTTCACTTATAGAGATTTCACATCCACCATACTACATATATGCCCCAAAATTGATAATTTATTGAAGTATTATTTATACAAATAATATTTTTGTAATAAAGTTACCATTTATTTAAATACCATATATGAAAGAGATAAAGTGTGGGACATTAAATATTCTTGACATATATCATAATATTTTAAAGTAGGACAATAAGTCTAGTATGTTTTAATGGAAAACAAAATTAGTTTTTAAATAACCTTTTAATTAAAAATAAAAATAATCTATTTAGAAGAAAATAAATATAATAAATATAATTTTAAATAAAATAAATTATGTTTTGAAAAATTAATGTGAATATATTCTAAAAACATCATAATTATTAAGAGGAATATATACGAAAAATATTGAAAAGTGTTTTCAGAAATTTTGTTGATGTTTTTATAAAAATAAAAAATGTATACTTTCAAATACCATTTAAAATAGGTTGAAAATGATTTTAAAACAATATTTTAATAAAAACAATAAACTATTATAGGTTCCTTACAAATTAATAGAATGAAATTTTAAAGATCATGGAGATGAATTTCTTAACTAGATGGGATTTCCATAGAATCCTCATGTGGTTTAACATAATGAACCATATAAAGGGAAACATAAATACATGAACATCCCTAATATATATAATTATATGGAATAACAACAAGATAAAAATTATTCTTATTAGTACGAAACGATTTAAGAGAGATATAGATATTGGTATAGAAATTTTCATCTAGAAATAACTTAGTATGGATAAAGAACCATTAAGAACAACATAGTGTGTGAACTATAACTACACAAGAGAAGGAAATAGACAAAAAATTCATCAATAATGAATGTAAACTATTATTATATTCATTTCAAGATATTTAATTTGAGACATGGAGGAGAATAAATGAAATAAGAGTACAATACTTGAATGGAATGGAGACATAGAATGAAAACACTTACCTCACACCTTGAATCACTTTATATGTCAACTATCCTTTGGAAGAATTAAATTGTATTACATATTTTCATACTTCATATCCTTTAATATTGTATTTTTTTATTATTTATTCTTTTAATTTACAATTTTAATTTCATTATTTAACTAAATTGGAATCACTCACATTGTTAATTTATGGTCGTATGTTTTATGATATACCAAACCATTGTTGAATAATTGTAATAGAAAAAATTAATTTTAAAATGTTCCCATATGCTACACATGTTTTAGTTTTTTGTGATCATATCATTAAATAATCAAGGTACATAAATAGGTTATAAAATAGATATTATTCGTAGAATCTTCCTTGATAAACATGTTTTTGTTGGTTAAACATTACTATAATTTTCTATATATAATTTCTTTATTATGATAGAATCATTAAAAATTTGGAATAAAAAAATTAAATTATATGAATAATATTACCATATTAAATAATGAATAAATGTTTATAATATCAATGAAATATGTATGGTTATTAAATTAACATCATTCACTCAACTAACGTCTACTCACCATGTTGAGTAATGTTTTCTGAGAGTGTTTAAAAGGGCCAAAAACAAAAAAAATTGATTATATTTATAAAATAAATATTTTATAAAAAATATATTTCTTTTGGTAACTTTAAATGGTCAATTATGTTTTTTAAAACTATAAGTTGATAAATTAAATTATAACGTATGGTTTTTTAGAAACATGCACTGTAACATAGAGGTGGATTTTGAAAAGGGATTCAGTGAGAGGGAATTACAAGTATCTCATCAATAATGGATAAAAATAATTATAATACAATGGTTATATAGTTATGGTATTATATGGAATGACTTTTTAGATAACAGTACGGAAATAGGATCTCAAAAATGGGGAAGCATAATGAATAAAATGCCTTAAATCATTCTCGAGTTGCCTCTATTTGATTGAGCTTGAAGACCTCATAAGGATGGATTTTGGTCAATCTAGTGTCATAAAAATTTGTAAAGAGATTTTGGGAGAGTTATTTTGGTAGATATTGGTCGTTCTATGAAGCTTAATGTGTGATTAGAGGAGAGGGGGTGAGGTTTGGTATTTATAATTGGAGGAGAGAGGTGTTTTTTAATATTAAATATATTATTTTATAATTTATGAAAAATAAATATGAATCGATTACTATTAAATTAATGAGTATTGTATAACCATTAAATAAATAAAAACAAATTTAATTCTTTTGGATAGTAAATTCAATGTAAAAGAGTCAAAAATAGTGGTTTGTTTTATTACGATATAACATATAATTCAAAAATTCAACATTGGTTTTTGAATAAAAAATTTATTTATACGAGTAATATTTTACTCCATAATTATATATTTGGTTTATAAAATGGATTTATATTTTTTTAATCATATTTTCATAATGATAATTCCATAAAAGGTAGAGTAATTTGTAATTACAATATTTATTACTATAGAACACAAAAAAAATTTATAAAAATACCAAAAATTTACCATCAGATGAAATTTATATGATGATTCAAAAATTGAATTTTATTTTATTAAATTTAAATTCCTATATTTTTATATTTATTTTATAAATAATACCACACAATACATCAACAAAAACATTATTTAGAATAAAAAATATTTCTTTCTTTATGAGGGATTATATTTATATATTTTTATTAAATAATATATATTATGTGGTTGATAAATAATTTTTTATACATATATAAAATTTAAATTTCATGATATTATTCTTATAATTATGTTGTATTTAGCCTTCAAATATATATTTGAGAAAATTATTTTTCTATATCAAACTTTACACACTATGATTACAATTGTTTGTCAATGATCATACTAATTTTATTAAAAGTAAATTATAAAAATTTTATGACCATTTTTTATAATAATACACAATATAGAAGATAAATGTATTTTTCAAATAAAAATGTAATATTTCATAATTCTATTATATCATAAAACATCTTCAGAAATTTTGAAAATAAATTTATGTTCTGATAAAACATAAATAGATTGTGTCCTAACAACCATATGGAAATTAAATGTTATATATTTTAAATTAAAAATGTTTGATAATGAATTATTTTTGTTGTATAAATTTTATTTTACCATAAATATTATGTTTCACATTAACGTCTATATGATGTTATATTATATATAATTTTTTTTCATTATGAAGTCATGTATCATATTTTTTTAACAATTAGATTACAATGACTTATTTATTATGATGGTAAAGAAATTAATTTAATAGTAAATTTAATTTAGTTATGAAATGTAGTTATATATGAAAAAAGTATCATCATTACAATAAAATAGATTTTATGAATCCATTTTTGAAATTAAAATTACATTATACTTGAATTATTACTTTGATGAAAAATATGTTATTAAAACAACAGAAGTGATATATATGAATATAAAATATAGGTTAATATTATCCTAAATTTGAGAAATGAATTTAATATTTAAGTATTTAATTTAAAAAACAAAATAACAAACATTGGAAATATGGCGTAAATCCCCTAACCCTCACTCCCAGATTCTATTTTAAAACATACTATCCATTTTTTATTTATATGAAATAAAAAAAAATACATAGTACATTATACATACCAAGTCCTTTTAGGGTAAGGGTTTTTGGATAACTATAAAACACCATACAAATTTTTAGAACTCTAAAAAATTATAAATAATTGACTAAATATCTTCACGCGCACTTCCCCTTTATACAAAACAATCAATTTTATTTTAAAAATATATAAACCATTGAATTAATCACAGGATTTATCCTATCAAATTTTTTTAAAATAATATATTTTTTGGATTATTCTTAATACTTGGCAGAACCTAACAAGAATATGTGGCCACTTAGAAATATCAATTACAAGAAAGCTTCCCCTATAGGCGAAAGAGTTTACTCCAGATACTGCATCATAAAATTTGATACTCATGTGCCCAATTTGTTTTAAAAAAATTGATATTATCCCATTTCCATTTATAACCTAATAACTCCCAAATTTAGTCCAAGTATTAATTTCATATAATAAAATACTGTTCTAAATTATTTATGTAGAATAATCATAATTTTAAATTAATTCTGAAAGAGGTAGAAGAAATAAACACTTACAAAGGATTTTTTTAAATAAAAATTTAATTATAAATTAAAAATAATTCCTGATTCAAAATGAAATTTCAAAAATATGTTTGGATGTGGGACATATATAAAATTACAATGACATTCAGGGATGTTGAAGGACATTTCACACGTAAAATGATTACTTTTTTCATATATGAATTATTGTAAATAGGGAGCACGCATAAAATGAGTACTTATATGAAGAGGAAATAATATACTTGAGTGATAATTTGGAGGCATGTTTTCTTAGTAAGAAAGAGGGAAGTGGTTCGTTATAGGACAAGGATGAATCGAAGGTCTCTGATGTTTTAAATCATCTGAAGACTGATTTGGGACATCCTTCTATTATTGTGAGTGCATATATTATTGTTGGAGAAGAGAAAACTGGGTAAAAACTAATTCCCATTGTCAATTGTGAGAGTGAGGCGATGGAGGAATTGGAACAAAGGTCACATTTCCCTATTAGTGAACTCCTATTTCAAAATGTATCAAATCCAAAAAACATGACATCTTATGGTAAGAATGACGTATTAAGTCCACTTGAGACCCATAACTAATTTATGTCTTTATCTTGAAGCGAGGAAGAAGATAAAGATCTTGAAGGGCGGTATAAAGTAATTACAAAAAATAAAATTAAATGGAGTGAAGAAATTTCTTTTAAAATAAATGAGATGAGTGATGGAGATTATTTCTACCAACAAGTGACTGAGTATGAGCAGTACTATTTTGAGGATATTAATGTTGGATCAAAATTGACCACAGGAAAAAAACAAAAACATAAATCTGGGAATTTTACTATTCAAAAGGGAGGGGGAAAAGATAGATCCTAGAAATATTACTCACAAATACCCAAAAAAATTGGTACCAGATCATTAGGAATGTCTAAGATAGAATAATTAGAAACATGATCAACTGAATTAGAAACCACTAAATGAATGTCGATATTGGTGAAAAAGAAAGGAAATAGGAAAAGTGGTAGAAGACGAAAGACAACTTCTGGAGATTATCCTTCATTCTATAGATATGATACTTGAAACTTTTGTTCAGTTAAATTCCTCCAAATAGAAGGTTAAAACAATATATGAATGAAGGACGCATGTTGATACCAACGAGTAGAAAGAAGAATGAAAAAAAAACAAGCAATACCAAATATTGGCACGATGATTAAATCAAGGTAAAATAAATATAGAGGAGTTTATATATACAATAGAAAAAATAGATAATCACTTTGAACATCTTCTTAATCAAGGAATTAGATCTCTAGGTCATTCCACTTCACTGAGAGTTATATAGTGTTATTAATTTAAACAATATCAGTCTTATTTTTAATCATTTTGTGATAAATTTTCGTATGTAGTGGTCTTTACATTTGTTGACTAAGGGTTCTCACTTCTCCTCAAAGTGTTTATTCAATAAAAAATTTATATTTTGTGATAACTTATAACTTCATAAAATAATAACTATTCTTATTAAAAAATTATATTAATAACATATACATTTTAATAACATCAGATATCATTTAAATTTTTTATTAAAAAATTAATAAACTAGGTTATGTTATTCTTCTATATCATAGATCATCATAGGTTCCATTGTTTTAAAAAATGAAAATATAATAAAAGTGTTATAAATTTATTTTTATTATATATATTGTAGAGTTTTTAAAGAACATTTGAATATTTAAAAACATTTCCCTTACAAAATAATTATCATAAATTCATATTAAAACATAATTTTTAATAATTTAAAATTAAAATAAAAACTCATCCCATGTCATAAATTGAAGTAAGGTTGATGGTTTTCTAAACCCATATAAATTGACAGGGAAGGATTTTGGGTGGTGATTCAGGAGATTTTGGGTAACGAAAGATAGTGTTCTGTATTAGAAATTGATTAACTATTTTTAAAAGATATTTCAGTGTACCACTTCATTTATTCCATTGATAAAAATAAAGGTAATTGAAGGATTTACAAGTGTTCGATTCAAAATATTTAAAATTAAGTATAATATTTATATATATATTGATCTTTATTTAATTTATACTGACACTAATATCTGATGAATTCAAGATTTCGAAAAATATAGAATGGAAAAAGGTGTTCATTAGTGTCAATCCTAAATCGAATTTTCCTGAAATTTTTGAATAAATAAATAAATATATTATATCTAAATCTTCTTGTGGAAGACAGATGGGATATGTTCTTAGATATATTATCAAAATAGATAGTTCATGCATGTTTTTTCACAATGATTTGAATTTATATATATTTTAAAGATCCATAATCATTGAGTTGGACTAAGACTCAACAAAATGGAGACACCCAAAGAAAGATAGACGATTGTTTGACTAGTTTAGATGGAATGGGGTTGAATAAGAATTATGAAATGAGACAAGGTAAGCCTACAAAATGTCCTAATTTTTTTTTAAATTACCACTTCATTGAATGATAATATCCCAATCTGAATCGATCATGGAAGAAAAATTTCCACACAATTAATAAATAATTTAATATAATAAAAATTGATTCGGACTAAAGAAATAAAAGCACAAATACCTACTTATCTTTAACAAAAAAATTTGAGGGTGAAGATGTTCTTGTATTGAGTCCTCATTTATGCTAAAAAATCCCCAATCAAACCCCTTCGCAATGAAAACCCCCAACCAGTCGAATGTCACTCAGACTTCCTCATGGGTAGCTAATTTGTTTCCACATCTGTTGGCCAGACATCCATCTGAACATGACCCCACTGAAAATAAACCCAGAACTCTCAGTGCTCAATATCCTACAGGATACCTCTCCCCTTGCTATAACCCTAGATCCCCTTTTCCCAATTTGGGTTCCTCCTAAACTATTCCCTTTATATTTTATTTTATTATTTATTAATTAAATTATTTTAAATTTTCACTATTTTTTTATTTTGATATTATAAATAAAATATAATTAATATATTTTAGATTATATTTAGTAATTTAGATTTTATTATAAAATATTTAATAATACTCATTAACCGAGAGTATATAATTTCAAATTTGAATATATTTATAATATTTTTTAAAAAATATTCATATTTTAAAATATTTTTAAGAATATCCAATTAATATCCCTAATTTTATTTACATTAAAATATTACTATTAAATTAAAAAATACACAAACAAAACTTATTAATATTATAATTTTAAATATAATTTTGTTAAAATTAATTTATATGAATTTATGTATTTATGATTATAACTCATTTTTTAATAAATTTTTAAATTATATTTCATATTGTTAATTTACTTTTATTACAAAAAAATTAAATTCATTAACCAAACTATTTTATGAAAAAAATTATAATTTTTTTCTAAATAAATACTTAACATTGATAATCATTTTAGTTTCAAAACTATTTACTATATTAAAACATATTATTATTTTAAATTATAAGCATTCCGTTTCATGCCCATAACATGTATATGGGAATATTTATTCATTATGTTTTTAATATATTACTATAATAATTTCAATATATAAACAATGGAATTTTTCATGTCATCCAATAGATTCAGGCTATTCTCTCATCATAATATTAGTATTTTAAACATTTTTACACTTCAAATACAAAGATAAAAGATGATTAAATATTCTATAAAAACCCACTACAAAACCATAAGAAATATGAACATCACCCTTAGGTTTTCTATGATGTTTTTTCATTAATTTCATCACGATACAATAAAAATAGAATGAAATACATACATAAGAATAGAATGTGATTGAAATTTATTTTATGTTCAAGGCTCCCCTAAGACTATTATTATTCCCATCACCATTATAAGAAGGAAAATCATTCTCCCAAGTGGTGGATTGACACGTAGATGGCGTTACTATTAATGTCCTATCAACATATTCCTATATACTTTATTGGACAGAAGTGATAGGAGGTATAAATGAGGAACTCCCTCATTAAGGATCTTCATGTGGTATTTTTTCATCTAGGTCACCCATAATTATGTTGGGGAGAATTCTTGTTATGTTGGTTCATGTTTTCATAACATCTATTCACAAGTAGGGTCCATGTTTCCAATTTTAAAGGGAACATGGAATATATTTTCATACCCTATTGATTTTATTCTTCATCAAAAAAATATTTCCATGGAATAAATTTGCTCCCAAAATATACTGTAAATTTAGAGGGAAATCATGATGATGTCACATGGGAATGATTAAAAAAATTATTGAAAGGATGAAAACACATCTCCCCTTTAAAAGTACATGAAAATGGACTTTGAAATCATATAGAAAATTCTTTTTTAATTTTATATAATTAGTTTCTATTTTTTCTTCTATGGAATGATTTGGTTGATCCAATATATTCTTATGAGGTTACTTAGGGACCTAGGTATCTGAGAGATTAAAGGAAATCTACTATTGAACCCCTATGTAGGTCTTTTAGTGTAAAAATGGGTATTCCAAAAGATAAATCATCTCTACATAATACTGCGAATTGTATAATCATTATTATTTTTATCATTAGGATGGAATATTTGAATTTATGTATATATCTCAATTTATAGTGGAACATTAGGTTAACAAAATTATTCATCATAGTAAGGACCTTCGAAGTAATTATTAATGGATCCAACAATTGAGAGAGGAAACTCATCATTCCTAGTGTCCCCCTGAGAATTCAAACTCATTGTGATGGGAATTGTTTCCCTTTTAGTGGTCAAGATAGAAAGGGTTGTGATAAAATTTATGGGAGAACCCCATTCTTGGGAATAGATAGTAAAATTCACTAGGTATTGGAATCATGAAACTCAAAATGGAGAAGACTAAATTGAAGTAGAATCGACCAATAAAGTTAATATTTGGGTTGTCATAAATTGATAGTTATACCTGTTGTTGAGATTCTATCATCACCATAGACCTATCTCACGTTATTAAAAACATTGTAAGGAGGCGTCAACATGCACCCAGGATATGGTTTTGAATTGAATGATTGTAGTGATAAGAGGTTCTTTGCCCTATAGATCTTATTCTAGTAATTATTATAGTTTGGTTCAATGGATTCAATGTTCTCCCAATCCATTTTTAGGAATATATTATTAATTCTTTCTAGAATAGGAAGTTAAATAGTTGATCACTTTGAGTTGTATAATTTATTTGTAAGAAATGGGTTGAATTCTCCATGATTTTATTGTAGAAAAAAATTTCTTCACATACGGATACATGTGTGGGATCACAACATATGAGAATATATGAGTAGTAATAGTTTCAGAGGCCTCCCTCCTACCACCTATCTAAAGAGAAGTGGAAGGGAAACCTCATATATTATGACCAAATATTATAATTTTATAGGATTAGTAAAATTTAATCCACCCATGAATATACGTATAATATTTCTGATACCTCTTTATATTAATTTTCTTACTGTTAAAAAATGTAATCACAATAGTTTAAACACATACATTTAAAAATATTTCTCATATAACATGGAATGAATGGTTTTGCTGTGATCATGTTTCATGTTCCATCACTCCAAGGGTGGATGGATTCTCAATAATGGGGTGGTGATAATAGTAATTTTTATTAGAAAATAGGATGAGAGAATGAATCACTCATCTAAGGGGATTATTTCCTTATCCATTTATCCCTTATAGAATTAAGTTACTTCTATAAATATGATATCGAAATAATCTATATAGTGTTTTATTAAATACATTACATGATTCCTTAGTGTGAAGAAAATTATATGGTCAAATTTATAAATCTAATGGGAACTTAGGATTACATTATTTTATCCTTATTCCTAGGAATAAGGGAATATATATCTTATCACATAAACAAGGTGGATGAATTTTTATATCTAAGAGGGTGATGCTACTTAGTATTTTGTATCCAAACAGATATGCACTAACAGTTTACTATCTAGTGGGGACACCAATATTATAGATTTTAGTAGGTATGATCGATATTTATACACTGGTGGGTACACTTGTTCTTTAATTTTTATTGGTCATACTCATGATTTAGACTCAATTGGGTAAACTCTGAGTTTAGATTCTTGTGGGGTTACTCAATTTAATATACCTTCATATGTATTCACTATAGGGGGTTTAATTTTTCAATTATGATAATTTTATTATGAAGAAGACCTCCTCTTACGGGGAGGATGGTGAATTGCCCATTAGAGTTGTTTAATTATTGTATATTTATTTTCAAACAAGTGTTAAAATAAATTGTGACATTTTATATATTTTAAAAGACTTCTAGAATGTTCTAGAGATGAATTTAGTTATTTTTAGGTGAATTAATTGGGTTCTATAATTAATTTGAGTACTTCTGAGATTCATCTCTTTTGGGTAAAAATCAGCTAAGTCCAGTATCTTTTGAAAATTACACAGAAAAAATTTCTTTTTCTAAATATACATAGTCAGTTTTAATACAAATATGTTTTTATAGTGAAATCGGTGACTTTATTAAGATATTACTTTTAGTTGGAAGGATATTTGAGTTTTCATATATTTTTTTTGGTAAGACATTATATATTATTTTTTTCACATGTTATTTTAGTTTTTATAAGATATTTGAGATGCATATGATATTTATAAATCCTAATATATGTGAGTTTCATAAGAGACTCTATGAAATGTATGATATGTGTGTCTCTTAAGAAATTGGGGAACACAAGATAATTAAGTTAAAGAAGATATTCCCAAAATGAAATGTTATTTTTTAAAAGATACCACAACTTAGATATATTTTTCCCGTAATATATTGTACATTTTTAAATTCTATTAATATATGAATTGATAGAAGATACTTAAATAAAAAAATATATCGATGTAGGATTATTTATTTATTTATTTAAACATAAAAAATGGGGTAGAAATTCAATATTAATGAATGAGAGGATGATTCACAAACTCTGATGGAGAAGATAAAATTAGATCAATGTATGCTGAATTTTTATAATTCAAATATTTGAAAAATAAATAGATTCTATAATAAATAATTTTATTTTTCAAATAAGTTGATGTTAATATAATATTAAATTCAATACTCACATGAAAATGATTTCTCAATGATTTATCTTATGTAGTAAAAATTTTGGGATGACTGACTAAAAATTAAATTTTTATTATTCAAACACATTTAAGGAAAAAGTGGGAAACCATGAGTTCAACCAAAACAACAAAATAACAGATCCTTTAAATGATTGTTTAGGAATAACTGATTCAATTTCCCTAAAAATATTCCAAAATATTTGGTTTACCCCAGTGTCTTGTTCATCCATTATGAGATATTTACCTGATATGCTAGCTTTCCCCAAAACTGGATGAACTCCTCAAAGATGATCTTCCCATTATGGAATCCCCCAACTAAAATAAATTATTGTTTGTTGATCCAAGTATACTTATATTCATTAAGATTTATCCTTAATGATATTCTCATAATTCTAGAGGGTTCTTATTTAGTATCATTAACAGAGAGAACTAATTAAATTATTTCTTCTTATGTCCTCATAAGCAATTCCAAGGCTTGCTCAAGCATATCACCTAACTTCTTTTGCTAAAAAGCATACTTGAGGAAAGCTAAGTGTCATTGTCAATCTACTTTTATTTTAACATCTTTTAGGAATGTTTCTCTATTGGATGTTGAATATATTAGTAATAATTTCCCTCTTTATAGATTCCCATCTAAATCCCACTTCTCCTCATCCTTGGAAGACTACCACCAAAAACATCATCCTCTATTTTACATGTACATGTTCTAGGAAAATCAATACTAGACTCATTTCCAAGGACCTTATGCCCATCCATATAGGGAATTATTAGATAATACTCCAAATTTTGAGCTTGAGAATAATTAATAAATCACTCAAAATGATTTACCATCTTAATGACTGCCAACTACCTTATAGGATAAGACTTGAAACCTTTAAGATTTCCATCCCTGGTTTATATAGAAACCTATTCATGGCCTCTACTAAAAAAACCCCTCCATGTGAATACCACCTCAACATTAAATTATCCCAAGAGAGTCTTGATACCACCATAATCCTTTATTTAAGACTTCATTTCAGGTTTATGCCCACTAATACCCAGAGGACCCTCAATTGAATAAAGGATCAAAACTCCAACCTCATTTTCGTCATCTGAATTTCTCTTCTCTAAATAGTATTTAACAAAAGGCTAAGGATCATCTAGGTCCTATCTCAGTCAACTGAATATGTCAACCACCAATGAATTTTGTTCAAAATATTCAATATCTACTACATATATCGTGGTCTCCACACCCACTTTCCCCTGAACAAAGGAAACCCCCACAATATTGGTTACATGGTACTTTCTACTATCTACTACACCCACACAATTTTTCATATCCAAATATCTATAAATATTATTACAATCCACTGATGAGTGTCTCATTATCTTATAATAATAACAAAAATAAACCCATGGTTCATAAAGTAATTATTGTATACAACAGAACTCTTTTCCTCAAGTAATCCAACTGAAATAGAGATGAATTCTTAAGGTATAAAATTCCACACAAACTTTGGTATTTATAGGATATAAAAGAGATTTTTATTGACTATTAGATCATCAGAACCTACATATGAGGTCCACAACAAGAGGATATTGGTAATTAATATGGAAGTCATATGTCTATCTAAAGAGGAAAAATCAGGACTCGTTGTAGATGTGAGGAGCACTAGACCAATCATTGATCATATCATCTTCTAAACTGAAGTAGATCATGATGTTCTTATTGTTGAGAAATCCTAGTATTTACCAATATTGTAAGTCCGATGAAAAAAATATGTCAAAAACAGTCACAGAGGGCCCTCTCTATGATAATAAAGTATTCAAAGTCTAGTTGAGAAGGAAAAAGTCTTTATTAACCTGTTGATCGAAATCAGATCGTTATAAATCCCATCATATAGATCTGTGAAATTAGGGCATAGATAAATTTTAGACTATGTGATATTTGATAAATAAATAATGAATAGATCTCTGAATTAAGAAGATGGAAAAATATATAGATCATGAGCATTCTGTTTTTTGAGATTCTGAAAAATTCCATAAATTGGTTCCAAATTAATGGTATTGATCATAAAATGGTCATGTATGAAGTGATCATACTATAATATAATTAATATGATGTAATTTATAGGAATATCATCATTATTATAGAATAATAATTTAGTGGTATTCATCTAACTCATTATTTACATGGGTGATATTTGAATACTAGAGTGATCTGGTAATGTCATGATCTAAACCTATTGAGTTCTAATAAATTATCTTTCATATGTGGATATAATACTACCCAAATGGTTTCCTCTACAATAAAATATAATAGTATAGGTTTTTAGTATATAATTTTATCTTCTCAAACCTAACAACAACTAATTCTATAAACAATTAGAAAATATGTGACAAAAACTCACACTGATCAAAGAAATGAGTATATTTCAAATTTTAGGGAGAACCATTTGAACATTTAGGTTATCTTATGTTAATTACATTTAGTTGTTATCAGGTGTGGATGATATTCATTTTGTGATAGGATCATATCATAAAATGTAAAAAATACTAAATTCAAGAGAATGAAATTGTAAAATTATAGTTGGAATGATTAAACCCCCCACAACCACACATTGAGGAAACCAGTTATAGGTAAACATCAATTAGTATCAGAGTATACCCAAATTATATATGACAAATACTTAATTTTAAAAATATATATATCATTAATTTCTTTAGGATAAGTTGTTTAACTACAATCTATGTAAACAAAAATTATGGTAAGAAAATTATGATGGTACCCTCACTTTAACCATTTGTTCTAATAGTTTTATATGCAACAACAGTTGATTTTTTACCCCTCTAAAGAAGTAAAAAACAATTTCTTCTTAGAAGAATCCTAATGTTGATGAGAAATCATTTAATTATATTCTCATGTAATTTTTTGAAAAATATTATACTGAAGTGATGGGAAATAAAATATAAAAGGAAATGTAGTTTATTCTTGAAATTGGTTTTGAAATATATATATAAGTTAAATTAGATATGTTTCAAATTTTTTAAAGAATATTTAATGATAATAAAATGGATGATGATGAAACCATTAGTGAATTCTATAAAATGGAGAATTATATTTTTTATAATATCATAGTCGCTAGAGAAAAACTAGAAGATTCTATAATTTTAAAAGAATTTATGTGAAACTTTTTTTATATGTTTGATCTAAAGATTTTTTCATTTGTAAAATGTGAAGACCCAATTCCTGAAAAATTACATTACATCTTCATTGTTTATGAGATGATAAAATTTACATAATTTATAGATAAAATATAGTATTATATTTATTTAGGATATATGATAATAAAAAATGAAAATTTGAATAGTCAAATGAATCAAAATATGAGGAAGAAAATAAAGAGTACGATATAGTTATGTATTATTATTCAATAAACAGTAAAAAGTTAAAAAGAATATATAATTAAGAACTACCATGAATTTTTTTTAATTATGTTTGAATTAGAAATTTTACAGTGAAGTATCTAAATATGAATGGTGGTATGCATGATTATATGAGAAAATATAAGAAACATTAGAATATGAAATGGGTTATGATCGTAAATGAAGATTCGAAATCTATGTAATGTAAGAAAAGGTTACCCTAAAGATAGAGAAAAAGTATTTTGAGTAAATAAGCATGAATATTATTCCACTTATGTGTAAAATTAATAGAATAATCTATTGAAAAATACAAAAATCCCATGTATAAATTTGAAATACATGAAAAGTCTTCATAAAATGAATAAAAATAAGGAACGAAATCACATATAGAGAATATGTTTAAATCAAAACATTACCCCTATCTCTAGTAGAACTGCAAACTCATGAATAAAATCATGATAATGAAGAAATAACATTCTAATAAAACCAATGCAAAAGAGTATTATATTAAAATAGTATAAAAATATATTAATGAAATCAAAAATTTTAACTTTCTAAATGTTATGCAAGATAAGATAGTAAATGATCTCGAAGAGAAACATATTTTGAAAGAGGAAGTGATAAAAAATGAAAAATGTATCTTAATTTTTAAAAAGACATATAATATATTTTAAATTAATTTGAAAATTTTAGAAGTCAAAATTAAATCATCATAATTTGGGTAAAAAGTGATTCTAAATATGAAGGTTAATTATTATCCTCCAAATTCTAAAAATAGAAATTTAGCCTATAATATAACAATTTACCAAAGAATATGGATCTATTTAGACAATTAAAACTAATATGAATTCATATTATACATCCAAGGGAAGAAAAATTTCTAAAGGTTTTACTCGAAAAGACAAAATTAAGCATAGTTTCTTACTGATCAATTATTAATAAATTCTATAATGTACTTTTATCATTAGAAAAATCATTATATTGGGGTTATTAATGGTTTTGTGGAATGTGAATATAAAATTATGGTTCATTTTTGCCTAATATTTGAAAAATAAGAATGATTAATGAATCATGGTTGATCTATTATGATAAAATAATAATAGTCACTAAAAAGAATCATATTGAAAAAAAAATCATTACATATGTTGAAACAAAATACGTTAGATTACTTGGATGAAATATTTGAACAGTGTTATAAGTAGGTTCATTTTGGTAAAGTTTGCATGAATAATCTTCTTGTATATTTTCCCATTAATGAAAAGGTAAAATCATTTTATAAAAGAAAATAATCAATGAATTCACTCACTAATGAAGTTGTATTGATATCATTTGAGAGAAAAATCATAGATTACAGATAATGAATACAACTCTCTTATAACTGATGACAAAAAATTTCTCATGAATATTGAAAAAAATGACATATAGTTATTTAATTTTGGAAATGAAAAATCTCAAAAATTTAAATGGGTTTATTATTCAAAAATTGACTAATGAATGCTAAAATCCAAAAATATAATCTATTTTAAAGGGCTCAAAAATAATTCATGTATTTCTAGAAAATTGAGTGATGATAGTAACTAATTTTTTTCAATAATGATTCATTTTGACATGATTTTGAGGGATCAATTAATCACTACCCAATGAAAAAAATTAAAATTCGAAATCAGTTTTAAATTTTTATTCCTACCAATTCATGTAATTTTAATTCCTAAGATTATATAAATCTATGGAATAGAATACAAGTCCAATATGGTAAAAAAGGTTAAAAAAATTATAATGAATGATGTGTTGAATGATATTCCTCAATTAAAGACATATAGAGATATTTTATATTTTTGAAACATAACTAAAATGCAAAATAGTTCAATAGAGACATGAAGGAATGGACATTATGCTTGCTAGACCACTTGAGAATATATATATATTAACTTATATAGACCAATGAGAGAAAAATATGTCATGCGTGGTCTATATTTTATTAAATTAATTGTTAACTTCACCAAGATGGACAATTTCATGTTTATAATCTAAGTTTATTATTATAGAAACATTTAGAAAATTTCAAAAGATAGAAGAAGAAAAACTAGGAGTCTACATCAAAATTAAATATTTGATAATTTCAGGGAATACACATATTAATTTTTTGATATATAAATTTTAATGAATGAGATAAAAAACTAATACAATTAACCCTAAGATCCCTAGTATAATGGATTAAAAAAAGTAATAACATAAATATATTTTATATGGTAAAGATGTCACTTCTATAACACTATCTTTATAATATTTTCTAGAGGGAATTATTCTATACTAATATACAAATTCCGAACATATTTATATTAATATATGATATAAATATATATCATATAAAATGTGTTTCATGGAATGTAAAATATTATATATATTTACATATTGTTGTTTTCCTTATTACAGGATGAAAAAATATCAATCAGTGAAAGTATTACAAAATGTTAAAGAAGGTATTATATAATACTTATCAAATGGTAGAGGCTACATATTCTAAAATAGAAAGGTATATAAACTGGTCTGCTATTTTTATGTTAAGGTTATTGAGAATCAAAATAAATATAATGTGATAAGTATAGAAGAGATTAAAAATGTTGATTTTTACAAATTGTAGTTTTCTAAAAAGGGAATCGAAGAAAAAATGGAAAATTTATAGAATTATATTAATTTTTATTTTAAAAAAAATGTAATTTATATTAATTTGCTCAAAATTTAAAATAATAGACTCAAAGATCAAATAAGAATTTTTATTTAAAAAATATCATTAGAAATCGAGAATCTCCACTTTAAAAAAGGAGAATATTAAGGCTTGAAAATTAAACTTCTCAAATTTCCTTATTTGATCCTCAAGTAGCTTCATAGGTTATTATTCAAAAATAGTGGATTATTACATTAAACCAAAAATGGATTATATTTTACTTTGTAACTAATATCTATTCTTGAAAACAGAAATGTTATATAAACCCATTTAAAATTTTGAAATAATAAAATGAAAAAGATAAATTTCAATAAAAAGACAGCATGAAAAGGTTGTTTATTGGGGGATTTTATATATGTTGAAGAATTTATAAAATTTGGAAATAGTATTAAATAGTTGAATTTTACTTTTCGTTTTAGTTCATAGAAACTAAAAATCTCATCAAATGAATATGAAGTCATGGTTTATAAATATAAATCCAAATGAAGATGTTTTCAATGAGACACCAGAATGATTTATACTTGACAATGATGGAATCATGTTGAGACAAATTATATAATCCTTTCATGGTTTAAAATTTTCACAAAGATCCAATTAATATTCTTTGGATAATTTCTTGAAAATCATATACTTCACTAAGAGTGTATAGGAAATAAACTTTTTAATAAATGTGAGGAAAACACACACAATAATTTTAATAGTATATTTCAATGAAATAATATTTATTAGGGATAACAAGAATTATTGTGACAAATTTTTTGATATGATGAATAATAATTTAGATATATCTATGTGGGTGAGATGAAATATTTTTCGGTTATATAGATTTCCCAAAAAGGAAAAAATATATTCTTATCCCAAGATAGGTATACCAAAAATAGGTGAATAAAATTATCATGTGTGATTATAAGGAAGATTCAAAATCCATAAAACATGATACTAATCTGAGTAAAGATAAATCTATAAAAATTCTGAATAAAAGAGTCATCAAGATGAATTATTGTCAATATACTTTCTCTAATATCATAAAGACCATGTAATGTAAATATATTAACTCTCTATGAATGATATGATAGTGATCCTAGTTAATCTCACATGATGAAAGAAAAACCCGAACTCCAAAATATTTCAAAGTGACGTTGAATTATAGAATTCATACAAAATCTATACTAAATTGAACATGTTGGGATTAATATATGTAGACAAGGATAGTGATTTCACTATTAAAAATATAAATTAGGTGTTCACATTGGGAGTAATATAATTTATTTGAGAATTTTATGCATAATAACATTGTAGGAAGTTGAATTTTGATTCATTTAGAACAGTACAGGAAGAATATATACTACTAACACATGGCTCCGTATAGATATAATAGATAATTATTCAGCTAGAAGATATAAAGGTAGAGGTTAAAACGTCACTATCAATTTCTGGTGGCAATAGAATTTTTATTTATCTTTCAATGAACCAAATATTACACATAATATTAAATAATGTTGATATCATATTTTATTTAATCATTGAAAATGTGGAAAATAGTGATGTGAAGATGTAATATGTGTCAAGAAATGACTTAATTAAAAATGTGGTTAAAAAAGAATTAGAACTGAGAGATTTTTTGAATTGTGTCTAATGTAACACATTTAACATAACCCTATAAATTGAGAATATATTATAAGTCCACCAAATGAACATTCTATTGTGTTATAAAACTAGGATATATAGTTTTACTCAACTTTATTAATGTAAAAGTGTTTTAAACTATGTCTATATCTATTTTAATATAGATTTAGGTTTTTATAAAAGGTGGATAAGATAGATATTAGTTCTTGAATTGAGTGGAATATCATCTAATTCGATTGTAAAATTTATTTATTACTGAGAGATGGAATTATCCCAAGAATATTACCCTATTTGGTTATGTCATGTCAAGACACATCTCATTTTAGAAATGATGTGATAAAGTGACTAAAATACTATTTATTAAACTATATAAAAGAGTAAACTAAATAAAAACAAGGTTAATGGAGTATCCAACAAATACAAATGGTGATATTGATAATCCTATTAAATGTTTTTATGTTTATTATTTATTTTCAACAATGAGTTAAAATAATTTGATGCTTCTATGATTTTTTAAGATGTTCCAAATGTTTTTGAGATTATTTGAGAAGCCTTAAAAGAAAATTTAGGTGATTCTAAAATGATTTGTAGTTATTCTAGTTTTTTGTATATTTTTTTAAAAGTTACTAAGTCCATAATATTATGAAATATGTGTAATATATATTTTTTTCATAAAATTCCATTTTTTTTCATGTGAATGTTTTGTTTTTTGTAATAAATTTAGTGATTTTTAGTACATTTAGAGTAAGTTTTAGGATATTTCAATTTTCATATGATATTTTATAAAAAAAAGTAATATTTTATGGAATTCATAATATATTTTAGTTATTGTGTAATTTTTAAGATGTGTAAGATGATTAATTTTTATTAAATATGTGTGATTAATAAGTAATTTTTCACCACATTAGATATTTGAGTCACTCAAGATATTATAACATGTATAATATTGATCTGTATATGATATTTGAGACATGTAAGATATTTTACAACAACAATAGATGTTTTTATTAGATACTTAAAAAAATATATAGTTACCAAACAATATTATGGATATTGAAAATATAATTACATCAGATATTTTAAATGATACATGTGAAATAGCTATTATTATTTCATGATTGGCTAATAATTAATTTTAACAGAAAAAATTATTTTTTTGATTGAAGATGAATGAATGATAGTATGATTCTCAGACTATGGGGATGTAGTTTAATTAATATCAAATCAAGATAAGTAGATTAAAGAATGATCTATTTTTATGATTTTAAAAATTTCAGATATATATATATATATATGTGTTAAAAAATATAATTTTGGAAGTAATATAGGATGATGTTGATCTAAAATTAAATAATCACATGCATATAAATTTTATGGGAATTAATTTGGTTAGTTTTAATGGTGCATCATGATGTGATGATTTATTAAATGAAATTTACTTAGAAATATATCAAAAAATACAGTATAGTAAAAGGATTATAAGATCACTACATGGACCTTCATGAATTTATAATTTTGCATACTAATGAATTATTATAAATGATGTTAACTGTGGACAATTAACTGAAAATATTTATTTATCAACTAAAATGAGAAGAAATGGAACAATTTTTAGTTTTGGAATTATCATATAAGATAATGGTTAAATGAGTGAAAAAATATTTAGTTATTATGGGATCATGCTCATATGAAAATAATTTTAAGGAAAAAATTGAATGATTTTTATTGGTATAGTGTTGGTAATATAATTCTCTTAAACATGAGTTTCAATTGATTTTCATTAAGTATTTATTGGAAAATACTATGAATAGATGGTTAGGGGGATTAGTTTGTGGATAACTTTATAGACATAGAGACTATGAGATATTTATAAAAAATAAATTGCAAATATTTGAGTTAATAACTGTGAAAAAACACAAAAATGATATTATTGATTATTTAAACATTTTGAAATATATAATCGACATGAAATAAGTAGATCAACATATGCTTCTACATGATCAGATAATATAATGAACTGATTATATTAGTGAATCAAAGATCTATATCATCATTTATTATCAAGAGTCAGAGTAAAACTGAGTTAACACCTTCTGTTCATGGGTGATATTTGAAGACTTCATTAATCTAGTGTAAACATCATATGTACTTTTCTAGTAAAAAAATATTATCATAGGGAAGTGAATTTCATACCAATCATATAGTCTCTATTGGATTAATATCTATAAGTGTGGTAATTTATTAGAGGATGGTACCTTCCAAACCAAAATTGTAAGATATTATATAAACTAGTAGAAAATGTGTGAATCAAACTCGTATTGACCATATAACGGATTGGATTTCCCATTATGGTGTTAATTTTTTTTTAAAAAAATGTCACCCATGTGTAATTTACATTCAATGATTATCAGGTAAACCTGTTGAAATAATTTTTTAAGAGGGTCTTATCTTAACAAATTATAGAGTTCAATTTCTAAATAATTATATATTATAATAAAACCACCAATGATTCAAATCACCCCACACATCCTTAGTGGTGAAACATATTCATTGGTTAATATATTAATGATAATAGCAATATTAAGATTCAACCTAAATGTGGTGTCCTACATATTCTTTGTATAAGATTCAAAACTCTATATAGTTTTATTTTCATAATTTTCGGTAATGTGATTGGATAGTTTAATAATTTTAATATTGTATGATATTGATTCTTCTATATTTGATGGATTTGAAATATGGGATTAATTTTGAAATAGATTTTTAGATTATCATTTCGCAATTGATAAAATATCCCATGATGTAAAATTTCATAATTTTTATCACCCAAATGGAATTTTTAATGAATAGATCTGGAATAGGTGATTGAATTACATATATTATATATCCCCCATGGAATATTTTATCTACAAAGGAAGAATGAAATTGGTCTTTATGGCTCTTGTTATAAAGAAATATGGGTTAAGTGATACCTACACTTATGTAAGGATTTGTTCCCTTACAAATAAAGTGTTCTTTATGGAAGAAGGGTTGTGTGATATAGTCAAAAGAATGTTCCATTTCATTGAAGGGATTCATGATAGTGAAATCAAATAATTATCACCTTAATGAATACATAGAAATTATCTAATGGGTTTGTGTGTGGCATGGAACTCAATGATTCCTAAGTTGGGAATCCTTTTCTTCCTAGTCTTACCAAAATAATATAATTTCCTCAAAAGGGTGAGATGCGGATTATTATAGGACTCGTATATGTGCAAATCTATGGATCCCTATGTTATTAAACACGGGGTTATGAAATTATAGTAAACCCTATTTTTATTAAAATTTGATCACTAAGATGTAAATGGAACACATTAGGAGGTCCACGTGAATTTACAAGATTATTCACTCATTTTATCAAAATTTATTGATTACATTAATATACATTTCTTGATTTATGTCAGATTAATTTTAGAGTTAAAATATTGTTGTTATGGGGAGGACCTATACTATGGCTATAATTTCTATTATGGAGGAATCTTTATGAAATCACCCAAAAGAGGGCCTCTAGATTTTTTTAATTGGTAAGGTGAACAACATATCTCCTTAATGATTTGTCTTTGGGTGGACCAATTAAACTAATAACTTGAAGTAGAACTATGGGTTTTCAATATTTCAATTCCCTATTGGATGGTCCTACATGGTTATTCATTATATAGTTATAGGGAGGAACATCTCAATTAGTACTATAGTGAGGACCTCTAGAATTTATTTTTTATGTTTAACAACATGGAGGATGTATTTGTCTAATATATTGTTAATGATTATCATATAAGATTAATCCATTGTTGGAATTTATATAGTAATATAGTGGAATATGGATTATAAAGATTATTTATATATTATTATTGATAATCCCTATAGGATAATGGTTTTCCCACTCACCAGTTAATTTTTGGGTAAAGAATTCCCAAGTACTCACCATAAATAAATATGAGGAATTATTATTGATAATAAAATAGAAACAACGAAGAGACTAAATTGGGATATGTTATTTAATCATTTATATGATATAATATATGGATTCTTTAACCTACTCCACAGATTGAGTTTTTTGTTCCTCCCAACAGGCTCCCCTCATGGGTTTCCATTTCTAGACGACTAAAGTGAATACCTAAATATAGAATTCTTAATCATTTGGGGTTGTATGACTAGGATGAAGGTCATGGTTAGTAGGAACACTCTTATATATCCATGAGGTATCCATATGGATATAAGAAATATCTTTTTTAACATATTCCAAATATATAAGGCCATAATTGTAATACATTTAGTCGAGATTCCCTAAGTGGTTTAATGTTTTGTTAGGGGACACCTATCCATTAATGATCTTTCATTGAGGTGATTGTAATTAATGATGCATCTTATATGGTATAGAAGATTTTATATCTAGTAGAATAAAGATTTTATTATTGATATATTATCAAACCTAATTGTTCAACACATGTTACTATAGGCATCGATTTAGAGATATATATTGTTGAGAGTTTTGATCTAAGAAATTCTTCGAGACTACAAGATATTTAAGGAAATATTTTTAGGGTTTATATCAACATGGATAATCCATTTATTTATTCTATCCTTTATGGGTAGACTAAATCATTTTGGTTCATTGATTTATGATGCAATTTTGATCTATATAAGATAATATTAGAATGAAATCCATTAGAAAATTCCCAAAAATTATCATGTGTAGTCAAAAAAATATCTTCTATAAGTAACGGATTTCATCTAAGATTCATACATATATTTTTTATTTTTCATAGTATTTAGAAAATTTGAGTTATATAATCCATTAATATGATTATTGAAATCTATAAGGTAGCAGTTCAACCTATTATACAGATGAAATTATTATCTATTTTATGACTATCTTATTGGATTACGTGTGTTTTTGGAATCTATTCCAATAATAATAAAAATTAATATTTTCTTTAAAGTGATAGGCTGACACTATGGATTCAGGATAAAACTATATTATATTTTATATATTACCTCTCAATGATTAGTTATATCAAATTTGAAAACTGTATAGTTGAACACTCTGTAATTTATATCCATCAATGGAACCATTAGTTATTACAATGGAAGTATTGAGAACATGGGAGGGGAATCATATATATCCCTATTAATAGAATTAAATCCCATATTGTTTGGTTCTATTAAATGTGGAACATCATACTATTTATTGTAATGTAAAAAAGATCATAGTATTTACTTTTATGATAAATAATCCAAGTTCAATGGGGGTTTTATTGATGTTTTGTGTCCAAGATGGATCCCATGAAGTCTAAATCCATTTGGATTGGAACTCTAGGTATATTGTACCTATAAATTATTTTGTGTTTTTATTAATGAGTGTACCTCTCTAGACTAAACAACAAAATTAATTAGGTGAATTTTTTAAGGAACTTACAATGAATATGGCAATACATTTATACATCTATCTCATATGTTGGGTACCCAGAAGTAGATTGAGTATATAGAAGAATTGGTACTATTCTATGATATCCAATATGAGTTCTTTTATCTATGAAAATGTCTAGTAATTACCCATGAGGATGGATCCTCATTATCATAGGAATTCATTACTATATGTACTCTGAGTATCCTACTTGTTATGGATGAAAAATATTGGAGAATTGTCATAAGAATAAAAGTATAATTAATAAATAATACATGATTATAAGGTCCACATGAATACGGTAAATAACTCAATAATATATATATATATGGTATCCATGATATATTCCTAGGTTATCTGGTCATTTAAGTGTTTTGAACTTGGTGAATGGTTTATAAAAAATCATTGAAGCCTATAGGTAATCTTGGTAAAACATAGAAAAATTAAGTGACCTAGGTGGTTGGGGTGAGAAGTAATTTCTTATGGGTTCGGTGTATCCTCTTTTCAATTAAATAGCATGATAATTTTTGTTATAAACATTTAAGTCTATTTATATCTCTTAATGTTCTGATCCTATGAGAATGATCTACCCTAGTAATCCCTTGAGGGCTTATCATAGATTTAAATAGGGTAATTTTTGGGGTTATGTATTTTATCCCTTATTCTTTAAGGCCCTTATTATGGGTGATATTTCAACCAATTATGGGAGTATTCTTGGTAAAAGTTACCTTTCAAATGGTTTTTAGGCATCAAAACTCTATAACGACCAAATTTTCCTCCATTTATATCCCCTTTGACTCAAAATGTTAAATGACAAATACATATGGAATGGTTGAGAATATAATCTAGATTATTTTACGCTTAGGTTCTTGTGGTATCTCTTGGATTTCACTTAATATTGAATATATAATTTCATTGAACCTTTTATTAGGAAAGGAAGTATTGGGACCCAACCTTTTTAGGTAACAATCCATGCACCCATGTGTAACTTTAAACATGTAAATGACTAAAGGGGGGAGAATTAATTGATCATAGAAGGAAAAAACATAGATGATTTAACGGATTTATATATATACTTTTGTCCATGTGCCAAAACTTATTTCGAGGAGAGTGTGTGGTAGTGAAATAGGGCATTCATGTGGAAGTGAGGCAACCCCTTCTTCTTTCAAGAAAATCAAAATAAAATTCAAGATTCATTGTGTTTTATTAGAAAACATTGAGTTTCACTATGTTTGATTAACCCCGTCGAAGATTATGGATCATTATTCCAATGTCCAACCACTATAGAAAATCAAATCAAATTCATCTGTATGGTGATATATAATACTATGGAAAAAGTATCTGATTTTTTACTTTTTAGATTCATTTTACATTGATGTAATTGTTTTAAATTATAATAATAGAAAAAATTATTGGATTTAAATCTTTTTTCATTCACCTATAATTGGTTCCCCTAAAAAATAGTGAGTTTCTTTTACCTCTATATGGTCATAAGGATTTTTCTTAATCATTGTAAATAAAATGTTCTTGATTAATTTATATTGTTCTAATTTATGTGATTTGATCATTATTATTTTCATGTATTTATCATATCACATTATTATTTGGGATTCAACATGGTTAAATGTAGATTATTTTGAATTCATTTTAGTAAAATACCAATGTAAAAATCTTATACACCCCTTGTATGAAAACAACATGGTTTTTAAAAGTACACAAATTTTTGTTTTAAAAAAATATTTATAATATTTGGGGACTCAATTCATGGGAATAGATTTATATTTCATTCCTAGATTTTGGGAAATTATATTGGGTATTGACTGAGGGTGGTAGCCTATGAATCATTTTTTCTATTTTTTTCAAGTGTCCATTTCTTGAAATATGAATTTTCTTTTATAATTTATAACCTTCATGTTGTTTTTATACAAAATTATTTTACATATTAGAATCTATTGGGTACAGGTTTTGTCCTCTAGTTTTTTAATCAAATATTTTTTATGCATTACCCATTTACAAATAAAATTTCAATTTCAATTTTTTTTACTTGTGTTATTTTTTATATTATAATCATTAAAAACTTTGATAGTTTAATTATTATTATTTTATTTGTGTTTTAATTTATTTAGAATGGAATCACTCCCCAGTGAATATTAATAAATATATTGTATGGGTTTTAATTATATGGTGATCTAATAGCCTGTTTTTTTACATTGAATATTGGTTTATATAGGTTGGAATAATATAAATGTAGTCCATAATGTCCAAACTGGTTATATTTTGTGATTTTTTTATTTAATATTAATTCATGGATGTAACTTGTTTAATTTATCAATGAACACATATTAATGACCACATTCCTAACATAGTGTTTTTATGGGAAATTTAATACTGAACTTACATTAGAACTTATTAGTTTGTTGAAGTTAAATCATTTAAAATAACCCATTAATCCACACATACTCTATAAATTTTATTCTTCATGTTTGATTAGTCTTTAGTACCCAATACACTACCAATGTACTAAAATACTAATAAAAATAAAATAATTTCTAACATCATTAATCAACTTCGAAAACAATTACCTCAATTGTTGGTAGAAAAAACTAAATAACAACAATAATTACCTAATATATTTCCAAACATTATATTACATACAATAATATCTTACCTCATATATTATATTTCAATTAATTATTAAGGATCACAATTTTTTTAGCCACATTCCTTGTATGTGTCTAGTATGACTTAACTAATCACTAAAACTCATCTGTTGATAGTGAAACACAACTTACCACTACTTATCTTGATTACTAGATAAAATATATCCATTGTTGATTGAAGAACAATTATAGACCCATTATAACTAATAAATATTTTTTTTGATGTATGGATCACTTAGATTCCATTATTACAGTTAAGTATTTTGGTGCTGATGTCAAAAAATTATTAATCCTCATTATTACTCTATAAACTATAGTTAATGAAACTTTTGAAAATAAATCCATAATATATTTTTAAATGTGAATACATTTTATTACCAAAAATTTATATTTCAATGTTAATTCAATATCAGAATATATATTTACAACAAAAATAATGAATATCACTAAAGAACCATGTTATCACAATGTCATATAATAGTTGAATTAGACATTGGTCTATACAAAAGGACCAATAAAATATGTATTTTTTGTAAGTAATAGATTAAAATCATAACAACAATATATTTAGGTGCATAAAATATTGGTAATATAATTTATTATTAATATCATCATATTCATGAATAATATATGTTGTATAAGTAAATAAATATAACCAATGAATAATTTACATGATGTGATACCTTATAAATTATACATCAAGTATAATTTTAATATTATCTATAATACTAAAAAATACTTTAAAATAATATAAAATTTCTCTCTAATTGTTTTCAAAATAATTTTGGAATTAATATTTTTCATGACTCGACCCTGCGTGGCCCTAGCCACAACTACCCTAATCCCACCTCTAATAGGCTAGTGGATAGTGACTTTCATCAAGAAGGAATTTCACACACATGGGGTGAATTATCCTAATGTACATGTATGAACACACACATCTTTAAAAATATATAATAAAGAAATATACAAAACTGATAATAGTGCATGCATAAATCTATGATATCACAACTAGAGTATGATATGTGGAACTAGAAAGCATTAAAAGGGGATAAATAAAAGCTTACTAAAAACTATATATAATGTTTGACCTTGTCATAAGTAGGGGAGTACTATCAAATGCAACATTAGTATACTCCTCAGTCCTTCTACGATGAACTTGGCTCCACCTTCTCCAAGTTCTCTAAAGACTCTAGAAGGGTATATTTTATCTACATAAGATGGGAAATGTGTCGGGAGAGCCCCTGCATGGGTGTGTATAAAAATACCCTGTATGGCTCCTTGAAATAACAAAAAATTGAGATTTAAGAGTATTCATCTCATCATAGGACATGTCAATCATAATGTTAGACATAAAATAAAAATCCCAATATAATAACTGTAGACACACTATCTCAAGGTAATGTCGCAACCATATTTCCAGCCCCGAATTTCATATTTAATGATCTATACAACACTCTTATATAATAACACACTACACAATCTATACATAATAATTAGACACGATTAATAGTGGTCACTCTCATCAGGTCTCGGAAATAAGAAGAAAAAATGATACCAAGAGGGTTCATCCAAGAATCACACTATATCCAACTACACATCTGAAGATAGATCAGATATTGAAACATATATAGGGGTTTAATGCTTAGGGTTCAATGGGCAGGACCCCAAATCCTATAGGAAACATCCTCCAATATAGGGGATTTATGATTGATTAATATTTGGTAATGGAAACTCCACAAACCCTACAAATGTAAAACACAAAGTCTATGCACGAAAAAATATGGTGATTATAAAGGGGAGTTTTTTCATTTATAAGTGGTTATAACCCATTATAATCACTTTAGAGGTGGTTACAAATAATCACAATGAGAGTTCATGCCTAAATTTATCAGATGTATTTGTGGGTAATCACATGTAAAATATGGATGGGTTTTGTGGTGGTTATATTAGACAGTGTTTTAACCCCCCTTTAATTTCCCCAAAAATTCACCAAAAATAGTTAAGTTATGGTAGATTCTAACCACCTCTAATTGAATGTCCATGTTCATTATTAGGGGAGGTTTTAAAATAATATATCTAAGCCTATCCCATTTTTTATCTGCATTTTTACCCAATATCTAGATAGACGCACCAGCTCCCATATACACCCCCTCGATCCCCCCTAGATAATCCCCCGGAGCCCCCAAATCCCTTGTCAAAACCCCATGAATGCATACCAACAGCCCTGCCCCAACCCCCTGGAAATGCCCCCTGATGCCCCACAACACCATGTAGAACACCATGATAAGCCCCTTGATTCCCCCGAACGAAAAACACCTCCCTAACTACAACCAAACAAGCACTAGACACCCCTAACCTCCTCCCCTAGATATCCCTTGGAACCCACTGAAATGACTTCCAACACCCCAAACCCCAAGAACCCCATAAAATCTCCAAGACACCCCTGGGCCCCCATGGACAACCCTAATGACTCACCTATTCTGCAACACTACAAACTGACAGAGGACACACCACTTGTGCGTGGAATCCCTCCTTTCACCCATAACCTAGCTGAAGGCTGAAAATACCAGCCCTGCAAGGATTAAAACCAAGTACATGCTTCACGAAGTGCAACACCTTAACCATATAAGAAGAATGAATTTCATTATAATATGTAAAATAAAATATATAGTTTTATATATAATAAGTTATATTTATTTACATAATATATATATATATGTGTTTGTGTGTGTCTGTTTAAATATATACAATATAATATATTTTGGTATATATTATATTTTTTTGTATAATATTTATATATAATATATATTTCTGTATTATATATATATATTAAATATGTCTATATATAATATATATATATAGATAATAATATTTTCATATATAAATATACAAATATTCATTTTTATTTGTGGGTGTGCTTGTATTTATGTATTTATATAATATTTATAGATATAATATAATTATAATATATATATATAATTATGTATATGTGTGAATATTTTAAAAAATTATTATTATTTATAAAAATATTTTTTAAACTATAAAAATTATTTCTTGATTTTATATATACAATACATTTATATTTTTTATGGCTTATATTATATAATATATACACATATAAATATACACAAAAAATAAAATAAATTCAAATAATTGGAAATATATATTGTAATTAAATGATATATACATATATTTAGTAAATTAATTAATAATTAATATGGAATACTAAAATATATATAATATAATTATATAATATATATAAATTTACATATAATTAAATATTTATAATATAAAATATATAATATTAATATATAAAAATTATAATTATATTTAATTTTAATTTTTTTCTATATTATATATATTTGTATACATAATATAATATATACATATTTATAAATAAATACACAATAAAAATGTATTTAATATAATATAAGTATAATATAAACTATAATATATATGTATAGTATTTATAAAAAAATAATTTTTATATATTTAAATAAAAAACATTTACATTTATATTATGTATAATAATATTTATATATGTGTATACTTTTGTTTATATGTATATTTATTTGTTTAATGTATCTATTTAATTTGTTTATATATATATGTGTGTGTGTTTATAATGTATTTAAATAGATTTATATAATTTTGTTATTAAATACAGACACACAAATGTTCACACACATACATATAAATTATAAAATATAAATGTATATGAGATTTACTTTAAAAAATATATCAAAATTTCAAAGGGGTAAGAAACCCCTCAAATAAAATCGATTAGAGATGTTTTGTGAACCCCATCTAGTGTAAACAATTAGATAGGGTTCACAAACCCCTCCAATTTACTAAGTTTTAGAGGGTTCAAAAAACCATATAATGTCATAAATTAGAGGAGGTTCACATCACCAGCTAATTTCATAAATTAGAGGGGGTTCCGTGAACACTCATATGAGTAGAACTATTAAACACGTTGGGCTGATACTAGTTATGAATCACATAGAGAAGATTACCTCATACATCAACTCACATCATAACTCTGATTCCAAAATGATGTTCAAAACCATTTTCTAAGCGGAAGACTACACAAGGTAGACAAATCATGTTCCCATATCAGATTTCATTGAAATCTTGATAAATGCATGGGGATCAGAATCGTTTCAAAGGAATAACACATAAATCTTACTATAAGTAATCAAAAATAGATATAAATGATCAAAAGGATCATGCTGTTTTATTCCTTATGGAATGATCTTAGGATAGTCTATTTATATTCCCAAAGTGGACCCCAATTAAAAAATACATTTATTTTTCGTAACACGTACATACGATGCTTTATGGGCCTGACCCTTGAGTCTGAATTAAATATCAAAATTTGATCTTCTAATTACAGTCTCAAATTTAGGTTTATAATGCCACTGTTCTCTCATCACTAATATGTCACATGAAGAATATTTAACTGAAAAAATGTTTAATAACCATAAAAATAATATTATGATGATGATTATTATTATTATTATATATAATTATACAGGGTGATGAAAATCGACTCCCATTCTCATACCTAGTAGGTGGCCCCCATTCTTCTGTTCAGATGGAACACAAATTGTATATCTGTGTATATCTTATGATATGATAATTATCATACTTTTAATAACAATAATAATGATATTACCAATAAAAATATTTACAATTAATATTATATTGGGTAGGGATTCTCAACTCACCCTTTTATCTTCTCATGCAGTGGAAAATATTTCCCCTTTAATCCATTTCATTTCCAATTTAATTTATTTTAATAATCCATATTATTAATTCTTTCACTAATTCATAGGTTTCAGAAAAAGTATCATTGTGTACCCACTGGACCACACATGTGTATCCTAGAATGGAACATCCACATCTTCCTTCATCTGTGGTTTGGTCTTCCCATCACCTGACATCATCGATCCCAAATTAGAACTCCCGAGGAAAATTTATTTCATCAAAAATAAATCACACAATGATATTCCACCAAGTATTGGTCTAAGGAAGAGAGAACTGATATACCAATGACTATATCTTGTAGATGAGGATATAAAAATGAAAACAACTCAAAATTTAGTAATTTAATTGATCCAATATTCATTTTGGAATTGAATATATACCATTGTCCATGAAAGTATATATATAAATAAACCAAAAAAACTATCAATTACAAAACTACCAGAATATGATTCAATTTACTAAACTATAAAATTGCTCCAAGAAAAACTTTTCTCAATTATTAATTCATTTTCAACTTGTGGAAGTCAAAATAGGGTTTATTCACAAAAAAACCAAATCCTTACCTATATTTTGATCAATTTCTACAAAATAATGATCTTTCAAATTTTTCGTTTGATATCCCCAAGTTGTGTTGTCAATAGTGTTACGTACGATACTCTGATCGTCAATCCATGACCTTGGTTCCTACCAACATTCCTTAACACTAACCTACCAATTTTTATTGTTATGTATATAAACATGTGAATTACTTATAATGGAATATTAATTGAGGAAAAAATAGTTTAAAACATAAATATAATAAATTAAATAAATCATTTATTTTATTAATTAATTTCACCCATGATGAAATTATTACAAATGTACTAGGTCGACAATGATTACATCAAAAATAGGGTAAAACTTTTGTTTTGAAATAAATATCGGTCTTATATTTCAAATTCGAGACTCTATTTGGGATTTATTCCACTTTTTTAGAAAAATAGAACATCTGGACATTAATTTTTTTTTATTTTAAATTATCAATTCCAAGCACATTAAGGCTTGTAATCTCACATCATCATAGTTTTTACATCCAAAAATATTCCTACAGATAATACAATGTCTTATAAGGATAAAAACACATTACATTATTCCAGGATTTAAGGATTTTTAATGCTGCCAAGCACAAACTAAAGAACAAGGAGGGGATAATTAACTCCCAACAATTTCTCCCACTACCAAAATATCTTTTGATGGTTTATTATGCTACCAACAATATAAACCCAAGTAAATCACTATACAATGGAGGGTCTTTGTCTACAAATTATAAAAGTCCCTAGATCCATGAAAAAGAAATCTTTGATTTTATAGTCCAACATATCCAGTATAATATCATAAAAAATTTGGGGACATAAATCCTTAGCTTTGACATGTGTTGTACATCAAGAAAAAAAACTACTTCAGTCATGAGGTTCAGTGATACACCACATTGCTACCCTATTGTAGTAGTAGGAAAAATATGAGGGTCAAATAACCCCATTGATAGCCTACCGCCCTAGATAAATCACCACAACTCTCAAACTCTAAAGTCCTTCTTCATTGTTCAATAATTAACTCATGACATTTCATTGATGTCCTCATACTCGAATAGATAAAATTAAACCATACAAATATCAATAGAAAACTAATAGTATTGAAGCTCTATAATTAATTCTCTCCAACTAGTATAATAGTGACCTATAAGGTATCTCACACAAGGTCTCAAAAAGTGGATATACTAACAATTTAGTGTTATTAATTATGGTATGAAAACTCCAATGATGGTATATGGAACTCCTATTTATGGAAGAAAACCAACATGTGAGCTTGAAGTATGATTACCCAATCCTAATAAGTCATCTTTATCCAACCATATGAATGGGATATAACACTTTGATAAACTAAAAATGATTCCCCAAATACGATATGATTTCTCCCCTAATCATGCAATGAATTAAGAATCACAGTCTCCAATGATCATCAAGGGAATTTGACAAAGCCAAACTACCTTTTTAGGCACATGAGTCAGAAACTATCAACCTAGATCTCTTGTAAATCACCCATAAATAGACAAGAAAATTTGAATTTAAATTGAAAACTTTTCTGAACCCATTTATCTTCCCAAGTAATACCAATAGATTACATTACATCCTTAATTCTACTAGATGTACTGCAAAGGGAAAACAACCATTCCTAGACCATCTTATATAACATGAATTGTTTCATTTTCTATCCTAATAAATAAATGAAGAACATACCCCCTTTAAGAAATCCAGCAGGCATATATACAGTGGATATCTTTTCCTGCAAAACCTCACAATCAATATACCTATGTTAAAACTCTATTGATCCATAAAGAAGAGTAGTGGTAAAAACTATCGAATTTTGGAAAACCTCACCATCCACATGTGTATCACATGATTTAACATGTATAATGATACCAAATAGATGTTATTGTTCAAGACTACCATGAATTGATATGTGAGTGTTTAAGGACCAATTCCACAAATCATACAACTCTACCAAGGAAAAAAAATAAGCCAAAGGTTATGGCCACAAAACTAAAACAACCATAATGGATTTGGAAATTCAACTATGGAATTCCCTTCTCCAAAACTATATCCAGTGGTAACATGTTCTGAGGCCCACTCTGAGAACCACTTCTCCACAAACCACTTGTCAAAGAAAACATTGATTCTCAAGAGTGGAAACTTTTCCTCAAATCACCTAGTACAAGTGACACAAATCCACATGCATCTTCAATAAATCATTTGCATTGTGGGAAAAACACTGGGATAACCAGGTGAACAAAGTGGGTACTAAAAATAACCCTCTCTCTAGAAACTTTGAACTACACCTTCAGCTTATGAATCCCTATGGCTTCAATCTAATGTGAATATGAAAATCATCCGGGGTGATCCCTAGTTCTAGTCCTAGAATAATTATAACTCTTAGTGTGGAGATAATACAGAAATTTTTCTAGAAATGAAATCCTTATAATCCACCCCCACCATATTTAATCAATGTGCTCATTGAGTCCACTACCATAAATGTATCACATGACAATTAATACGTAGTCAATCATAACCATCTAAATAGATGTTCATCTTACTATTCCTAAGATCTATCCATACCAAATGAGTTATGTTATATCCAAAAAAAAAACAGTATTCAATTCTATAGTAATTGGTAGAAAAAATTTAAAAATATATTTCAGGAATCAATTCCCTGATGAGGAGGACATCGTAGGCTCTCATCGCCATGATGAGTAGATTTCATGTCAAGCTATCTCTCATCTCCCCGAGTTAGGTCACAAAATTGGTAAAAGCTTATAATAAGTAATCCTTTCTATAGGAACATCCAACACAAGGGGTGATAAAAAATGAACTACTATTATCACTATTTCATGGATAGGGGATACACTCATTGAAAGGTAGTTCATGTCTCTATGTGTAAATTGTAATTGGAAAGTGAATACACACTTCATACCATGAACCACACTCTATGACTCTACATGATCTAAATTATTGGAACTCATTATTTCTTTCTCCCTCCCATTTACAAGAAATAAAGATTTCTATGACTCCTTAACTCAATAAATATCCTCAAACATATAATTCATAGGAACTCATCCACAACACCTCAAAACTATCTACTTTGGGAGGCACTGACTAGATCACATGGTTTTGGATCATGTGTCAAGAATGAATCTTAGTGGGGGAATTTTCCCTCTCCCAAACATATCCAATGTCATGCCAAATGTTACTGTTTCCTATGAAAATGTTCAACATTAATAATCACCCATTTCTCAATAAAAAAATGTTTTTTTGATAGATGAGAAGTATGTCCTTTTCAACTTTTTAAGGAGACACTATAGTTAAATTGTTTCATGTAATGTTCACTATTATTTATTCCAATGAAAATGTTTATGGTTTGTTGGTCATATTTGATTGATTTTTTTGTGGGGTTTGAATTCTTTACAATAATTCTCATTGAATTTACCATTTTTTTAATTTCATTCAGAATATTTTGTTTCAGGAGAAAGAAATAGATAATTGTTCGTTTATTTGAGGTGTTTAGAAAAAATTCCAAAACTAGGAAGATATTGATAGGCTTACCTTCAACACATACAGACTCACATTGGTCTAAATTATGGGAAGTTGGGATAAAAAAAACTTTTGTAGGGAATTATTGAAAATTCAAGGGAGCTCTTGTCAATTTTATTTAAGTCCTCTTCAGGAATCCTTTGTTCATTCCCTTGTATGATGTGGGTCACACAAAAAATAAAAAACAATTATTATTTGAAATCATATTTATGTATCAGAGGTTCACCATCAGTGGAGGAATATGTATTTATGTAATTTTATTTATCAAAGGATCCTTATTACTTGAAGACCAGATATACTTATGTCTTTTATTATCATAGTGTTTGATTTTATGTTAGCTACTAGGGTACTCTAGAACTTATCATCATCCTATAGGATGAGAGTTATTTTGGATGTTAGTATTGGACATATATTAAAGATTTCTGATGTATCCTCATAAAAGGATTCAGACACCATATAGTTTGGTGTTACTTAATGGGGCACATAATAAATTTCAAGGTCATATCATAAGGACCAAACAATGTGGTTTGACATCATCAGGAATGGATTCCAATGAGAAGGGTTCCTAGAAAAATAAATTGTGATACATATTCAAATGCATATCAATGTGTCTGGAAGAGGTGAAATCGTTCATGTGACAATTTGATCTCATCGGGAATACATCCCAAGAAGGGTGGCATTGAAAAGGGATCAGAAGTAATTCGACCATTCGGGTTGGACATGAACCTACATGGAGTATTCCTCATAGAAGATTAGGGTGAATTTAGAGTGTTGGATTTATAAATCAGGGTGGATTTCTACATATCCTTGTTTGAAATTATTCAAATCCCACATTTTTTAATATGGTTTGGGGATAAAAACAAAGAGGAGGCCCATATTTCTAGAAGTATAACGAATTTATTGACTCTGGGTGATTTAGAGGTTTGGTTGGGGATTAATGTTAGAATTACTCCCATGTTATTTGTATTGTGTGGATTCTACAATTTTCATCAACCTATAATCCCACGTCATTCAGGCTCAGTTTGATATACATGAAAAAATAAGATATCTAGAAAACAAAGAATCTCACTTTTTTGCTGGTGTATGAGGCCTAAGACCAAATGAAGAGGTAAATAGAGAGAGATATCATACCCATATTCTATCTTTCCTTCATATCCAGTTCCCAAACGGGATAAGGAAATATAGATGGTTATGATACCCATCTCCTATATTTTTTCATATCCTATGCTTAAAGTGAGAGATTGTATATTTTAGTGCATGTATCCTCTCTTATTTTTAATAATTGGACTGTCGCATTGACACTAGGATACATTCTTGTAGGTGAAGATGAGAAAGAGTGAAACATCTAGTATGAAAGGATGGGTGGGGGAATTACTCATAGAGGTATTCAATTATCATTCTTTTATAGTTGATAAGAGAAGGATCCATCACTATCACTCATCAAAAGGAAAGGAAATTCATTCCCCTCTACCCCTGAAATGGGGAGATCCATGTGGGTACCCCTAATTTCAGGACCCTCGCTACCATTGTAATAGACACATGAGATCATTCTATGAAACCCCTTGTAAATTATGTTATCATTAGGACCCCACTTACAATGGGTATATATGATTGGGAAGAAAAATTGATGTTTCCATACTTATATTGTGGCTCTAAGAGAGGCATTGACCATAATCCTCATCAAAGTGTCCATTTCGGTCTTCATGTTCCCAAGAAAATAATCTGATGGATAAAGATATTAGTGGAGGGGCCATGGTGGAGATGAACACTATACTAGAGGAAGGAAATGAGAGAGGGAAAGAGAACACCCCATGATACCCCATCCTACACAGTATGTGGCTACACGGGATGGGGTTCACACCATGTAACACTTTTCTATGCTGGTTTGGATTAATTCCATGTATAATTTTTCGACGTGTGTCTATGTTCTTTTAGAACAATAATTTTCTATAAATTTATGTGTTCTTATTGTGTAGTATTATCATACGTGAGATCGAGTTCTTCCTGTGTATTGTCTTATTGTTAAGGGTAGGGACTCCTCTAAGAATATATTTACTCTACAGGCGCGTTGGGGGCCTGAAATGTGTCTATCAAATTGTTCATCACTTAAGGGACACAATAGTGGTTTTTGGGTATGTGGATTTTTGGGTGGGTTCCGTTTCTACAATAAAATTTTGATGTAGGTTTACCTTTTCGAAAACAGTGGATTGTTCACATTCATCCCCTTTCTATCAATTTAATATATTCCACTTCCCAAGCTCCACCTTAGCACTTTTATAATAAAATAGATTAACTTGTTCTAGAGATGGCCAATAATTTATAGTGCACCACCAGAATTTTGGTTTTGGGATCCCAATAAGGATGCCTAATCCTTAAAATGATTTCATTTATTGGGGGAATAATTCACTTTCCATACATGAAAATGACAAAAAATTATCGGGGAAGATCATTTTTTTGGGGATTGAAAGCTCCATCCATCCCCAAAAATAATATAATATCATTCATGGGAACTAGTAAATGCCACCATGTCCTAAACTGACTAAATAGCCCAAAGGCCATAATTTTTATTGATTTTTTGATAACCCCCCTTTCAAGAAATCGGTGGGAACCCTTAAAAATACCATAGGCTTAGGTATTACATTGACAATGGGATTGAAGACATTATAGAAACTGTGGGTCTTAAGGAAATCATACATACTGTGACTACTTGAAACTGATCCTCCCCAGCATCTACATCGTGATCAGATATCTGCATTTTCATGACTGTTCAGCAAGATTGTACATGTGCATAGGTGCACTAGTGTGGTACTGATGGGGAATGTCATATCCTCTCATTCATCCTAAGCCTTTTTAGCCCAACTCTAGGGAATATGCACCACTATTTCCTCCTTTGGAGAGGTTACTTGTATAATCTATCTGGGAAACTGCAAATCAGGTGGCCTTGATGGCCTTGATGTGGCCCGGATGCCATGAGGTGGCCTGAAGGCCATGATGTGGCACGAAGGCCATGAGGTTGCCTGAAGGCCATGTGGTGGCGCGAAAGACTTACTAACCCAAAGGCCTGGGTGGCTGGAAGGCCTTAAGGACTCCAATCCCAATTTGGTGCCCAAGGCTTGTTTTACAATGTAGACAATAGTCCTCCATTATTGGTTTTTATCCTTTTAAAATTTTCAAACTCTTGTTTTTGTTTATTTTAACCATGAATAATTCATGAAATTAAGTTTTCATTCCATGAGTATTTTTCAATACCAAATAAATAACCTCCATTAGAATGGGATCCAATCCAAATAGAGAGGAGGAGGATTCGATGAAAAATACAGTCCAATTTTAATGACATTGTGGTTTACAAGTGGAACAACAATATGGACCATACTTATAGAAGCGGGGAACTAACTAATTTTTTAATTTAACGAATCTCTTCTTCGAATGAAGACATTGTGAATTAAATATCTATAACTCCCCCCCACATAGCATCCTCCTTTTTCAGGAAAGCATTCCATGAACTCAAATATATTCAACCAAGAATGGTACTTATTAAAACCAAATATGGTTAATTTCAACCCAATGATTACCTCAAAGATACTTGGTTCTTCACAAGGTGGTTATGATGTCTCATGGTTTAAGCGCTCTGTTGACCATGTTCCTTAAAAAATGAGTTCCTTATGGACTGGGCTCCTTCGAGTATAATATACTTCATCAGGTTCTAATGAATCTCATGTTTTTTAGGAACATTCCACATAGATAAAACCAATATTGGCACTTAAACTTGGGATTCCACCTCCATGGTCATGATGAAGAATATAACTTCCATTTCTAAGAATATAGAAGTTCTTATTTTTTATCACATCATCCATCTGGAAGGTATTCTAAAGAATATAATTTTTATATAGATTCTAAAATACCTATTATCAAATATATTACCACTGTAAAACTTTCTAAATCATGATGATACTCTCATTTTACCAGTTTATTATAATCTGCCATCTTATTGGATCGAGGGATCCTAGGATCATGTTAAAGTGAATATCATTTTCATGGCATTGATCATTTCTAAATTTGGTAAAGGGATGGTCTAAATTCTAATTAGTTCATTATATTCTCAATGAAATAAACATATTGATGATATGTCATTAACATCATGCATTCAGTTTAATCAATCTTGTTTTAACCTCTCTTGAGGTAATACAAAAAGCATGTGGAGATCAATGTGTGACCTGTATTCTAGAGAGATTTTTAAGAAAAATGTGATTGTGCATTCTGGGTGCATGAGAATCACATTGAAGTTCCCAAGTGTCTAGATCTCATCAACATATATTACTAAATATGGATTTATAATTTTTTTTATATTAAAAAAATAAGGTGTTTCTTGAATTGAACATCCATTGGTGTTCAATTACCAATGTTTTCAACTTATCGCATGGTGAAGTCAGGATCATCTTATATTATATATAATGATTATGAGGAATTACATTTCATAGAGACATGTATTACTATGTTATACCTATAGACTAAACATGGAAGGGAACTAAATAGGTTCCACCCTTGAAAAGAGAATTGTTGTAATTAGCAAGGAAATCATTAAGTCAGCCCCAAAACATATTTCCACTTATTCCATTATCTGATTGGATAAATATCATTATCCAAGATAATGGATCAAGGTTCAAGGTTTGATGCACCATAATTCATCCAACACATTAATTTTAAGGTGTTATAGGTTCATATTGTTCAATTATTGGAGAAGGAATACACACTACATGGTGCTAACAAATCTAGATAGAAATATCTATAAAATTTGCTTTGGAAGGACTTTTACCCATGTTCCTGAATTGATTTCACTCCCCATCTTATTATGACAATACTGGTGTAAATATTAGCACCGTGACGGTGGTGGTCACAGTGGCAAGGGGAAGAAGAATTAACATAGTTATATGTAATCTCAGTTGCATTTATGAGTCATTGGGACAAATCCATGAGCATAGATCCAAAAATTATCTTCGAGGTATATTTTATTATTTATATGGATTGGTGTAAGAATACTTTTGATACATTGAATATTAGTATTATATAAATATCCCTCATTCCACCTTCCACCATGCACTGCTCATAATTTCTATCATTCCCCCGACATCTTGGGGCAACAATATTTTATTGATTTATAAAATTATTACTCTTATATTACCTTTATTCCTTATCCATCACCTCATGGAGTGGTTGTAGTAAATGGTAGAGGTAATTTCAAAGAATATTCTTGCATCATTTATTTGTGAGATGAAATTATATCATATTAGGTAGATTAAATGATCTTTTTCAAACCGTATGTTCCCTAAATGTTTTAAAAACAATTTATTTCCTAAAAAAGTATGCATATTTACCTCTTAAAATGATTAAAAATCAAATCCTATAATACTTTATAAAATGTTTCTGATGAGGATGTGAAATGATTCTTGGAGGGACATATCATTACCTACCATGAATGATCTAACTAACTTGTCAAGGGGTTATACCAAATTGTGGTTGGAATACTATCTAGAAGGGGTTATTTGAAATCTAGTCATATTAGTGAAAAAACTATTGGCCTCTCCATGTTCTTTTCCTATAATGCTACCTATTTTGTGGGAAATGAAATTTTTGGATATCATTGTTGGTAGAACTAATAAGGAATTTCCTAAGGGAAATATATTAGGAATTCTACCAATTGATGCCACAAATATCATCCCAGTTCTAGAGATTAAACATGTGGAATGGATGGTGGATTTCCCCATTTATCATTGTAACTTGAAGCAAGAATACATGCAACAAATGTGATCCTAGATTATATACCTTTAGTTGAATTTAAAAAGGATATGTACCCTAGTACTATCATAGAATGTCAAGCTGTATGAAAATGGACTTTGAATAAAATTTTTATAATCATCACAATGAATATTTCAGAGATGACTGAAGATAAGACAAACAATCTTCATCAACTTTTATTTGGACATGTACATGACGATTTGATAACCAGCACTTGCATGTACATATTCTCCATGTCATCACTATTCAAAAAGAGTTGGATTCTTTCTAATGTCATATTTTCTACATTAATCATTAAAAAAACATGTAAAATGTTTAATGGATACAACTACTAAGATGGATCTCTTAGTGGATAAATAAGCAATATTTTATGATCAGATGGTTTCATATACTATAGAGAATCTAGAATATTAACTATTGCAGCTAAAAAAATGCATATTTTTCATTAGTAACTATGGGAATAGAATCCATAAAATATAAATGTACATAATTATGATGTTTCATTTTAAAAAACACATCTTTTATCTGAATTTGAGGTCAAGAAGAGATCTAATATTGATTTGGCCCTCAATGGCTCTCATCAGACATTAGCTGATATGCTAATTGAAGCAGGTAATGCTTCATGTTAGTTATCTATTTTTTCCTCTTCAAAAATGATATGGAGAGACTCAAGGATGTGGATCATTCTCTTAATTTTTTTAGTGAATGAAAATTTTGATATTCTATATCATACATCCCTTCATTCAATCTTTCTTTTTCAATTTTAACAGCAATATTGGTGTTAAATTATTTGGATGAAGGATCATTTAATTCTCTATTTTTTTCCTGACCCAAGGGCCCAACCTATTATAGTTTTGACTAATTAAGCGTTATATGAAAAACCCTCCAAAAATTACATCTTTTTGGTCACTACCCTAATTCTTTCATATGTCCATTGTGGCACAAACATAGCATGAATTACTCAACTATTTATTAGGATCCCCTTTTCATGTTTTAAAAAAAATATTTTCCTTTTCATGTATCTTGTTTCATCCAACCCACATGGATCACAAAACTTGTAACAAACCAAGGTTTTAAAAATTAAAATTCATGAATCCTTGTTATAAGTAGATATTTATAACTAGACATTATACATAATTTTTCTACTTATATTTTTTTTTCATTTCAAAAAACTATCATCTATAATTGTATTCTGTATGTTATTTGGGGTCTGATAGAACCAACTTCATTTTTGATGAATATTAACATACCCTTATGAATATTAATATGTCCCTAATGTATATTAAATTATATTATTATTTTATTTTTCATACATCTTTAAGAAAAATACTTCTTGTTTAATATATCAATTTGTTATAATAGTAGTAATAGAATTAAAATTGTAAATTTTTTAATAATGTTTCATTTTATTTAAAAATTATATTAATAATATTTAAAAAATTAATTTCAAAAAATGTAGTTCTCTTTTAAATTATATACATAAAAAAATGGTTAGAGTAATTTTTTTGGGAATTTTTCTATAATTCATGAATTTTTGATGAATAGTGAAATAAATTAAAATACCATATATTCATATTTTTAATTAAATAAACTATTTATGACATCATAGGTTATTTAATCACACTTTTTTTGAACTAACATGTCATTATTACTATTTTTGGTCACAAGAATTACGAAAATTCACTGTCATGAGCTAAAATATTATAATAATGATTAAAATAATGTAAAATACCTCCTCTCCTCCACTATAAATACCACCCTCATTCCCATATTCCTCTCACACCTCTGAAGTCTTGATCCTTACCTATGTTCTTCCCAATACTCATCCCAAGGATCTTCCCCACGTCCTAGAGCTTCTGGTCTCACCAAAATGCTAAAAAAATGCCTTAAGAAGAATCTCAAGAAGAAGAGATCAAGAGGTGAACATCCCCTTTTATTTTCTTTTTTTCTTTTATTTTTATTTTATTTTCTAGTATTATTCTTTCCTCAAATCCCCTTATCCAAGAGGAATGAATAATCTAATATGTTAAATATTTTTTATTTCATCATGTTTATGGAATACTAACCATTAGTCATCTTCTCCTCTCCGACTTATTCAAGAATATAAACACCATCTGTGATGTATCGATTTACCAACATCGTAGAAGATGTGATTTCAATTTCTTTTACATCCTTCTAGACTGGTCATTAAACAATTTTTATTGTTGAAATAGATTATAATTTATTTATTATATCTTACATAAGGTTCTAGAATCATTTTGTTCACATTTTATTAATTCATAAAAAAATGAGTTCATTACAATCAAAGAATCACCAAAATGAACTAAACAAATATCAATAATGTTTTAACATATGAATCATCCACATGTAAGAATTAAAAATGATAAATGGTATAATTTATAGTTTTTGAAAATATGAAAACACCATTAATTTCTAATTCTGATGTTTCTATTCCAGTGGAAAAGAATATCCATCAAGAACCATTTAGGGAAATCATGTAAAGAACACACCCAAAACAATGCAAGGTACAAAATACTAGCAATTAATGGGAATAAAAATGTTATTAAATGATATTATCAGTTATTATAAAAATGAATAGGTTTCTATAAGATATTAATAACACACTTTAAACCATTATACGAGAGGTTTAAATGCGTTTGAAGAAAGAAAACTGTGAGGTAAGGGAATTCCTAACCCAATATCCATTCTATGGGATAACATTCTACTAAATTATTTATGTGGTGTTAAAATTATTTGTGATATGATTTTTTTAAATTGTGTTCAATTATTTCTATTTACAGTGTGTATATTCCATCCACTCTAACAATTATCATTTCAATTATATGATATTTATATGGGACTTTCATTTTAAAATACACTTTTTAAAGTCTGTTTTACCAAATTCAAAAGAATTTTTTTATGAAATTATTCATGTAGAATGATTATTTTATAGTTCATGGGATTTTTTTAATGAAGGGTGGTACCAATATCTCTCTCCAATGCATTGGGTATGTGTATGTTGGTGTTCGGCCGTATGGTTACTCCAAGTGTAACTGTGATGGTTACACAAATTGTGAGGTAACAATGAGAGTTACATATAATAAATTACTCGAAAAGGTTATAATATTATATAAATAATACACCAATATAATTGTATAGTTCTATTGATGTTTTTATTTTTAGTGTGGATCTTGTTGAAATCTCATATTTCAGAAAGTACGTATATACGAGTGAAAAGTTTGTCTTTTGTATTGATTTCATATGTTACAAGTATTCATGGACTAATTTGTACTTTACTTCTTTTTATATCCATTACTAAGCATTTTGTGAAAATTCCATATTTTTAATTGGGTTTCACACATTATCAATATGTTTAAGAAAAATAAGGAAGCCATGTTAAATGTTTGACGAATTATCAAATAAATCATGTTTATTTGAAAATATTTTCATTTTAGAAGAAATGAACACTTGCTTATGGTATCTACCTGATATTAATGTGTAATGTTATGAATTTATTATATCTTAATTCTATAATGCTCTTAAAATTAAAATATCCTCAATGGGAATGAATGCGATTTCTTGACAAAATTAATGATCATGTAATGAAATAATACTGAGTTATTATAGTTGGTATCAGATGATGGTTTAGATAACTTTAGGGGTTAGGGTGATATTAATAGAATAACATAAATAATTGTTACTCTATTCTTAATTTTAAATGTTATATAATTTAAATACTACCATGTTTCTATGATTATGATATGTTTGTTCACAATGGTTGTTCACTGAAGAAATAGGGAAGCTGAAGAGGAGGGGTACCGACAGAATGATATCCTTCCAAATCTAAATCCCATAATGGTAGGGATTGGAGTCAAGTATTTTGTGACATTAATGGATCAGATAACATAGGAAATAAATGGTGGTGGAATCCATGGAAGAGAATAACCATAGTCACCAAAATGGAATATGAAAATAGTGGAAAATTTTATGAGACAACTCCCTCCAACATTCAATGGATATTCTGACCCAGTAGCAGCTGAAGAATGGATTAAATTCCTTAAAAAGATATTCAATTTTATGGGATGTTCATATAATCAAAAGTTAATTCTTTCCATTTATCAGTTTGAAGTTGAAGGTGATCAGTAGTGTTTAATGGTAATGAATATTATGGTTAGAGAGGATATTGATGCCTTAGAGTGGGATGAATTTAAAATTATTTTCTATGAAAAATATTTTCCTAAGGTTTTGCAAAATATGATGGAGAAGAAATTCCTTGAATTGAAGTAAAAGGAAGAAGATTCAGTGGATGTGTATGATGCAAACTTCTCCTGACTGGAGAGGTATACTCCAAATATTATTTTGGATGTTGATATAAAAATCATCCACTTTTAATCTAGATTGAATATTAGGTATCGAAGGGCATTCCCCCCCCCCGCCCCCAATGAATTCAAAAGTTAGGGGAAACATGTCTGGTGCGATGAGAGGGTAAAGATGGAGTTTTCTGATTATCACATTCATTTTGAAAACAAGGAGAATAAGAGGTAAATATGGTAGGTGATGGGTAATAATCAACCAAATATATCTGATGGTTATAAAATAATGTTTTCAATTTATGAGAAGTGGGGCAAGAAGCACCCAGGGGAATATCTTACCAAAACTGGAAAGTGTATTCGATGTGTTAATTTTGTACATATGGATTAACATTATAATGAATCCTAGTACTAATCATAATATTCAAACTGTTAAGTGTTTTAAATGTGGTGAGGTTATTCATTATGCAAATGCCTTCCCAAATAGAGAACTAAATGATGAAAATAATCCATACTATAATAAGAACGGTGTAGTGAGATTCTGTGCTACTATGTTAGTAGATTTCAGGCTATCCAATGAAGTTCTATCAGGTACCTTGTATGTTTAATGATATTTTTATAATGTTTTGTTTGATATAGGTTCTATACATTCCAATATTTCAAGGTAATTTTCTAGTAAATATGAAATATCACCTCCACAAATGAGACCAAAATTTTCTGTTAAAGCACTAGGGGAAATATTATATAAAATATGAATTATAATAATATCAATTTTATGGTCGATGGGAAGTATTTACTTTAAACCTTGTTGGTTTTTCCTTAGAAGAGTTAGATGTCATTCTGGGAATGGATTTCCTTTCTGTTTATCATGATGAGATTAATTATAGAGATAAAGAAGTTGTTTTTCAGAAATAATTTCAGTTTGTATACACGAAAGAACCCATACAATTGATAACATATCAAAAAGCTGAGAAACTGTTGAATGATGGAAATGAAATTTACTTTTCTCATATTGTCAAAAATAAGGGAACTGTTCAGATTAATTATGTGCCAGTGGTAAATGAATACATTGATGTTTTTCATGAGGAGTTAACTGGTGTCATACTTGATCAGGAAGTCAAATTTAAAATTGAATTATTTCTTGATGTTAAAAAATTTTAAAAACCCCATATAGAATGCATCAAATGGAATTTATTGAATTAATAAATTAGTTATAGGATTTTTTTGATAAAGTATTCATTCATCCTAGAAATTTACCATGAGGTTCTCCTGTTTTGTTCGTTAAAGAAGGAATATGGTTCAATGAGACTTTGCATTGATTACAGAGCATTGAATGACATCGCTATTAAAAAAATTATCCTTTTCATAATATTGATGACTTATTTGATTAGATCTAGGGAGCTCAGTACTTTTCAAAGTTTTACTTTAGATTCGAATACCATCAGCTAAAGGTGAAGGATGATGACATCCTAAAAACATCTTTTCGAACTAGATATAGGGATTATAAATTTGTTGTTATGTCCTTTGGGTTATCTAATTAACCATCTATATTCATGAATCATACGAATATAATATTTCATGAGTTCTTAGATAAATTTGTAGTGGTGTTTATTGGTGAAATTATGATATTTTCTAAGAGCAAGGAGGATCATGAAAACAAATCTATTGGTTGTTTTGAAAACATTAAAAGAAAATAAATAGGATAAAAAATTCAAAAAGTGTGATTTTTTGTTTCAGTAGATTTCTTTTCTTCGAAACATTAAAAATAATGATAGAATAGTATTTGATCTATCCAAAACAAATGTGGTTAATGAATAGAAAAAACTCAGAAATGTTTTTGAGAATCATAGTTTTATTTGATTAGCAGGTTATTAACGATGGTTTGTTAAAATCATTGCATGGTTATCTTGCCCGCTAACTATATTAATGTGAAAATGGGGTTAAATTTATTTGGAACAAAGAATGTGACATTTTGTTTTCACGAACCGATGAAGATATTGGTGAATTATCTAGTTTTGGCCTTGCCTTCTCGAAATGTTGAGTTTTTCATATACAATGTTGTTTCACTAAAGGGAGATGGATTTTTTTAAATATAATGATCAGGTAATTTATTATGCTTCAAGAAAAATAAATCCTCATGATTAAAAGTATTCAACATATGATTTGGAATTGGCAGTTGTGGTTTTTTGCATGGATAATTTTGAGGAATCATTTAAACAGATCTAAATGTCGAATATATACTAAAAATAAAAGTCTGATGTATATAATCACTTATAAGGAATTAAACATGAGTCAGAGAAGATTTTTTTAACTAATAAAAGATTATGATTGTATGATCAATTACCATCCGTGAAAATCGAAACAAAGTTGTGGATTCTCTGATTTGAAAAAATGATTCATCATTAACCAATTTGTATTTGGAACATGATCCCTTGATTAATGAATTGAAATTTTTTGTCTTAGAAGTTGTTATTGAAGAAAAAACCTCTGTTTTTTTTCTAGTTTTAGTGCATTCATTGTTATTAGATATAATTGAGAAAGTGTAGAGGGAAGATCGTGAGCTATAAAAAATGATAGAATTTGTCAATATGTGTAAGTTCCTTGAATTTAACCATGATAAAGAGCGGGTTTTGAGATTTGGAAATTGGTTGTGTGTGCCTTGTGATTTTAAGTTGAAGATTTATTTGTTCTGTGAAGCTCATAGTTCCCCATTTTCAGTTCATCCCAGCAGTTCTAATATGTACAAAGACGTTTGGGAGTGTTGTTAGTTGTATGGAATGAAAAGTGATATTGTATTTTTTACCATGAAATGTGTGACATGTCAACATGTTAAAGTAGAGTGGTAGTTACCAAAGGGGATTCTTTAGCCTTCTCCTATGCCAATGTGGAAATGGGAGAATGTATCAATGGAAATTGTGCTTGGACTACAAAATCCTTCTCAAAGCAACAATGTGATTTGGGTTATTTTTGATTAGCAGAAAAAATTTGCACACTTTTTTTGAGATAAAATGTCTTTTTATCAGATTTCATGACAGTAACTCAAAGATATTGGTAGGTTTCATGGAGTCACTCTTTCCATTGTATCTTCCCAGGATCCCAAGATCACTTTTATCTTTTTAAAGGGCCTTATAAAGATGTTGGGAACATAATTAAATTTCAGTACAACTTTTCATCATTAATAAGATGGGTAGTCAAAACAAATGATTCATAATTTGAATGACATTATTTGAACTTTTCCAATGGACTTCCAGGGATGTTGGGATCAATATATTTCATTAGTTGAGTTTTCTTATTTAACATTTTTCACTCCAATATACTGATGGAACCTTTTGGGGAATTGCCTAGGAAGAAGTTCCAAACTAATGATTTTTTCGGTAATGATGGGTAAAGGTTGTTAATGAGACCATAATTAGTAGATGAAGTAGCTGAGAAAGTGAATATGATATAGGAACACTTGATGATAGCTCAGAGCAGACATAGAAGTTATGTAGATAATATGAGGAATTATTTTTTGAGATAGGTGATCATGTTTTTCATATAATATCACCATGTAAAAGTGTTATGCATTTTGGTAAGAATGTAATGCTATGATCGTAGTTCATTGGACCTTAAAAAATTCTTGTAAAATAGGACTAGTTGCCTACCAAGTAGCTTTGCCTCCAAATTTATCTTTGGAACACAATGTTTTTCATGTTTCGATGTTGAGAAAGTATGCGCCAGATTCATCTCATGTCTTGAGTCAAAAGTACTTCAGCTGGAAGGGAACCTTTCATATGAGGAGAAATCCGTTCAGAATATTGATCAAAGGGAAAAATTATTTCTGAATAATGTGATTCACCAGGTAAATGTTTTGTGGAGAAACCACATGATTGAAGAATAAACATGGAAACTTGAAAGTTCTATGAGGCAAAGTTAAAATCACTTTTTGATGAGTAAATAAAATTTTGGCGGGATAATTTCTAGAAGGTGTGGATGATATAGTACCCCACAGTTTTAAAAGAAAATTGAAATTCATGAATTTATTTATCTAGATATTTTTAACTATCCTTTAAATATAATTTTTATTCTTCACTGTTTTGAATTTCGAAAAATAGATATCTACAATTGGGATCAGTATGTTATTTGGATCATGATTGAACCAACTGGATTTTTGGTGAATAGTTACATACCCTTATGAATATTAATATAACCCCAATGAATATTAAATTTTATTATTCTTTTACTCTATTATGGAATGAAAATAATTATATCTTGGCTAATTTTTCAATATGATATAAAAGCCTTTATAGAATTAAAATTGTTAATTTTTGAAAAATGTATGATTTTATTTAAAATTTTAATTAATAATAATTAGAAAATTATATTTAAAAAATGGAGTTTATTTTTGAATTCTATAAGTTTAAAAAATGGTTAAGGATAATTTTGGTATTTTTCTGAAATTATTGAATTTTTTATGATTAGTTAAATATGATTAGACACCATGTATTCAAATTATCTATTTAATACACTATTTATGACATAATAAGTGATGTAAGACCACATGGTTAGAGCTCACATTCCATTATTACTATTTAGGGTCACATTAATTATTACTTTTTGTAGTCTTGAACAAAAATATTATAATAATGATTAAAATAATGTAAAATACCTTCTATCCTTCATTATAAATACCACCCTCATTCCCCTCTTCCTACCACACCACTCATGACTTGAGCCTTACCTATGTTTTTTCAAATACTCTTATGAAGGTTATTCCTAACATCCTAGATTTGATGGTCTCACCAAACGTCTAAAACCAATGTCTTTAATTGGAATCCCAAGGAGAAGAGATCAAGAGGTAAACATCTTGTTTTGTTTTCTTTCTTTTACATTCATTTTAATTTATATTATTCTTCATTCCTTGCATCACTTTATCCAAGAATAATGAATGATCTAGTATATTAAAAATTCAATATTCATCATGTTTATGGAAGACACTCCATTATACTTCTTCTCCTCTCCAACTTATTCATGAAATTAAAACATTGTATGTGATGTTTCAATTTACTAACACCATGGATGATCTGATTTCAATTTAATTTACATCAATCCAGAATTTTCTTGAATAATTTTTATGGATTAATAAGATTATAATTTATGTATTATATCTTATATTTGGTTCTGCAATCATTATCTACCCTTGTTATTATTTTATTAAACAAAATAAATTCATTACGATCGAAGAATCACCAAAATAACCAAGACATATATCAATAATGTTTTAACTTATGAATCATCCTCATGTCAGAATTAAAAATAAAAAATGGTATAAAAAATGGTTCTATAAATATTTAAATACCATTCCATTCCAATTCTGGATTTTCACTTCCAGTCGAAAAGAATATCCATCCTGAACGACCCTGAAAATCATGTAAATAATGCACCCACAAAAATTCAAAGAACAAAATAGTAAAAATTAAAGGGGTATATTATGTAATGAAATGATCATATAAGTTATTATAAACCTTAACATGATTCTATAAGATATTAATATCACTCTTTTAAACATTATACAAGAGGTTTAAATGTGTTTGAAGTAAGACAAACCCGATGTAAGGGAATTCTTAACCAAATTTCAATTCGTTAAGTTAACATTCCACTTCATTATTTATGTGGTATTAAAAGTATCTGTGAGATTAATTTTGTTTGTAATATGTTTCATTATATGTATTTATATTTTTTATACCTATTACATACACTCTATTATATCCCACTTCCATTATATGATATTTATTACGGAAATTCCTTTTAAAATCCTCATTTAAAATTCTATTTTAAAAAATTCAAAAGAAATGTATTTATGAAATTATCCATGTTGTTTGATTATGTTCTGGTTCTTGGGTTTTGTTTACAATAAAGGGTGGGAAGTATATATCTCACCAATTTAGTGGGTATGTGTAAGTTGGATTTTGGCCATATGGTTACTCCAAGTGTAACTGCAAAGTTATAAAAATTGTAATGTAGCTGTGAGGGTTAAAAATTATAAGGTAACTGAAAGGGTTACAAGAATATATAATTAAAGCGCCAAGATACCTTTCTGGTTATATTTATGATATTATGTTTTTTTGGATCTTGTAGAAATATAATTTTTCACAAATTAAGTATACATGGGTGATAATTATATCTTTCGAAAATGATTTTATACGTTACAAGTATTCATGGAAGAATGTGTTTTTTCATTCATTTTATATCCATTTAAAAGAATTTTTGTGCTCATACCATGTTTTAATGACTTTCATATTTTATGAGAATGTTTAATACAAAGAAGGAATCCAATTAAAATGTTTTAGTAATTTTCAAATAAATCCTATTTTATTTTAAATGTTTGATATTTTGGAAGAAATGATTACTATTTTAAGGGTTCCACAATATATTAATTTGTAATGTTAAGACTGTATTATGTCACAACTATCTCAATCTATAAACATCAAAAGATCCTCAATGTCAATGTAATTGATTTCTTGACTAAATTCAAGATTACGTAATGTAATAAGGTCAGGTCCTTATATGACTAGTGAGTTGAGACTCAATATTTAATTATGGTGCCCTTTGTGTGTTTTTATCCGAGTGATTATTGTGTCTCTTTTGGAAGTAATTTCAGAGTCATTCAATATAGACTAATGCTAATGATGTTTTATGTCAAACATATTTGACCATAATTTATCAGGTAATTAACCCAGTATGGTTTTTTCTGAGAATGTCACTATATTTTTCAAACATATTTAGTGGATTTTTGAATAAATATTTACTAATTTCTGGATATGAAGTATGATGTCGGACAAAAACATGAGGAGAAATTGAAAATATTGTGTAATATTTTTTTTCCTATTTGATCTTGTTGTTTATTACATAAATAGAAGAGGTATCTCCTGGGGATGAATTTTCCACTAGTTGACAGACCTTTTTTGGTGGATGATTTATACAAATGAAATTGGGGAATATCCATGCATTGTCAAAAAAGGAGTCTTTAGGGCAATGGATGTAATGACCCATGTATTTAAAAATGATAATTTATTCTTGAAAAAATTGTTTCACATTAATTTAAAAATCAACAGAACCATATATATTTAATAATGATTGATACATTAGTCCCCAAACTAAGATAATGTGGATCACTCCAACATGTTAGAATCATCATCCCATGGTTAACACTGTAAAAATTAAACAAAATATTATTAATACAATCCACATATTAATGAATATTTATTGTAAATATTTAAATAAATAATGAATTCTTATTTATAATTTATAAAGGGGAAATGTGACCATTGGGATTCGACTTTTTTATGAACTTTGGTCAATATAACCATTATAAAATTCTGTCATTAGGTACTATATAGAGTATCAATTTTTTTATATTATAATTATTTTTTATAAGGAGTAATGAAAAATGACCATTAACACTTAAAGGAGAAGTGATGGACTCGACTAGTATATTCATTCAATATGTAGGCCATTTTTTGGATCTTGGGATGAAGGTAGTTTCACTGTGGTTCTCACAACTGGAAATATGACTTTTACCAACGGTTTTGGCCAAATTGTTGGTATAGTTCATTAATTTGGACCTATACCAACGGTTTTGCCAAAACCGTTGGCATAGGTCACTTATATGGACCTATACAAATGGTTTTGGACAAACCGTGGGTATAGGGGGCGACCTGTAGGACCTATACCAACATTTTGTCCAAAACCGTTGGTATAGGTCCTTCGATTTTTAATCGATTCTTCTTACCGAGAACATTATATAAATCAAAATTTAAAATTATTAAAACAATACATATATATATATTTATGAAATTATGTTCACAAAAGTCATGTTAGGTTAGTGGTTAAGTCATTTAATTATAAACTAGAGGTCTTGGGATTAAATCCCACCGAATGTTTTTTTTGAAATACATATACCAACGGTTTTGAGAACCGTTGGTATATGTTTTCATATTACTTATACCAATGGTTTTCAAAACCGTTGGTATAGGTTTATACCAACGGTTTACCCAAAACCTTTGGTATAGACCTACTGTCACAGCTTACTTTCCAACGGTCCTCCAAACCGTTGGTATAGCCTATACCAACGGTTCCAAACTGTTGGTATAGGGTATTTTTCCAGTAGTGTCTCCCTTGACCAATCCTGAGACAATCATCACCATGTTAAGCTATAAAAAAACTTATTAACAAGGAATTTCATGTAAGTGGAAATTACCACTGGTTCAATGTCATCCTAGCCACCCCATGAATCTATCACCATCACACACCAAACCCTAATTTCGTACATGATTGTTATATGGTGCTATGAGTTTGTGCATTAGTTACATACATTGTACTTAGTTTTTATAAATTATAATTTTATTCCATCAATTCCATTTTCTGAATAATTTTTCAGTAAACAATATATTTAATTGAGAAAAATTAAAAAAAACTAATTTTTTCATAAAATATATAAAATTTTAAAAGAAAATAATGTTATTTGAGTAATATATATTTAAGTTAAATAGTATATAAATGAACTCTTATTTATGTATAATTGATAAAATAATTTTATTATGGATTAGGACATTTTTATGTGTTAGAAATTTGATAATTCTTTACAACCCAATATTTTTTTAATACAAAAGCTTTTTCCTTTTTAAAAGTTAATATTATCTTATTTAGAGGATTATTATAAAAAATAACTATTATTATTAAAATTACCATATCTAAATTAGGTTAGGGAAAATTTATTATAATTTTCTATAATACTATATTTTTTCATAAATAGTAAAAATACACATTGGGTTTTCTATATGTTTAATGACTTCATAATTATTTCATAATTATTTAACAATTAATATACCAAAATCCACAAAAATATTATATTTTATTAATATTATGTATTTTAATGTATTTTAATCAATTTTCAAACCTACAAATGACTCTCCAATGTCTAAAATATAAAATTTGATTTTGAAAAACATTACCATGTGGAAACATTATTTTTTTCATTCTAAAAGAATTAATATATTATGATGATATTTTATTGTGAGTTAAAATAACAAATAACAAGAGCCAGACATCCAAATACATTGTAAAACAAGGGTTAAGCCATGCGTTTTTCTTTTTCAACAACATAAATTTCCGTGGCATAAATTTGAAAATAATTAAACAAATACTCCACATTTTCTATAAATAACCACCCATTTCTCCCTTTCCATTAACTCCCAATCCATCCTCCATAAATTTTTGAAATTTTTTCTCTTAAGAAGTCCCCAATGGTTTCACTAATTCCCCGAGGTTCCATTCCTCATGATTTAGGAGTAACACATCAAGGAAAAGGAATATAATTATTTTAACATCAATTCAAGATCATTTGTAAATAGTATTCTAATTTTTTTGGTTATTATGTTTAATTACCCATCTTTATTATACCCTTGATACAAATATATATTTTATCAATGGTTGACCCTTTTCCCCTATAATTTTACCGTATTCATAAAATATATTTTAAACTTGTAATGTGTCTTAATTTACTCTTCAATATTATTCTCTATAACTAATAAAGTATATTTTATTTCTTGTTTTTTGAATAATAAAACCTATTTCTATTCATGGGGTAATAAACATGTTATATAATGATTTATTTTATTCCAAGATTGAAATACCTTAAACTCAAATTCCCTTATTGGGGGATTAAATGACATAATTATCATGTCTTAAAGAACTTTCAACATTCCATGATTTTGATAAGAAACCTAATCTATATTATTCAAGGTTTATATATGAAATATTTCACTATGATATATATGGATCATATTAATTAATACATATTAGCGTTTCTTCTTGATATCAATCCAATTCATTGGGTAAATAACATAATCTATAAATATGTCATGTTTTACGCTATCTTGGTGAATATTCATGGTAATATTCATTTAAGACACCTTGGTGACAAATCACAGTGATATTCTCATGAATTTATAATTCAAATGTTGTATCTATATTTCTTTTTCATTAATCTTGTTGTTTTTTTTGTTTTATGGATCATTATCCTTTACTCATTATATAATGATGTTCCCCATGTTCTTATTGATATTCATCATGGTCATATGCATACTGTTTCCAATTCTTATTCACTTGTTGGGCCTCATGCTCACCCCTTTTCTTTGATGAAATTTCCAAGGTTATTAGATGTAGTAAATGTAACATAATATGAATACATGAATTATATTTCAAGTGTAATATATGAATTTTTATTTTTTAAATTATTTCATACATAATTTCCTAGAAACTAACCTTTAAAAATTTCTATGTTTGTTCATGTAATGAAATGTCCTGTAATAAAAAGACAAGATGTTGTAGTTGGTATTAAATGATTGTTTAGATATTTTTTTAAATTATGAATATTATTTCATAATATGAACCACAGATAAATTTTTTAAAATATTAAAAAAAATTATAATTTTTTTGACGTATTATGTAAGTGATTTCCAAGTAGTGAAAATGCTTAGATATAAAAAAGTGGATGTGGATCCCATATTGATGTATCTAGGGGTGACACCTAAAAACACTAAATTGAGCTAGAATTAATTGGGAACTATTTTCTGACAATGGGTATTTCTTTACTCTTAGTTTGTCACTCCAAAGGTATATGTTTAGTTAATCAAAATCTTCTAATAAAAGTTATGAAGGATATACCAAAATGTAATTTTGGTTATAGAATAACATATTTAATAATGATGTTTGAAGGTATTAAATTACTATATAATTTAATGATTCATAAAATAAACACATTTCTCACTTTGGTTTTATTGTTTTAGAAAATATAATAAAATAAGGGGATCTTCATAATCGATGAATGCAATAGACGATGCGCCGAGAAACTTCCAATATAATCTAGAATGGAAAACTTAATGAGGATGATGAATAAAGTATCTCAAGTGGTGAATAACTACTTTAATCTAGATGAGGGTCTAGATTAACCTCAAAGGGAAAAACTTTTAGATGTGTCCTTCATATTCCATCGAACACATTCTTTCACTAGATCTACTGAGCCAATGGATTCTAATCAATGGATATGCTCTAAAGAAAAATCATTTATGTATTCCATTGTTTAGAGAAAGATAAAATTTCATTAGAAGTATACCTATCAGAAGGATATGATGATATATACTATATAATAATTAAAAACATGAATCCAATTGGGGAGATATTATTTATATAATGGGAAGAGTCTAGGGGAATCTTTTTCAATAAATATTTTCCCCATTCTATGTGACCAAAAATGGAGAAGAATTAACCATGATGAAGAATAATTAAAATGAATCAATGTGAGGATTTTTTATTTATATTAAATGAATTTCTCTTTACTACTTTATCTTCTTTATGGATCCTAATGGAGTGGTTGATAGATTATTCTGAGGATTAAGAACCCATATATTGAGGAATCTAGAAAATTATGGCTATGAAATATGTGAGGAGACGGTGTTGAGAGATATGAAGGATGGATTTGAGTTTGGAGAAACACAATGGTCACATAGGTGAAATTTAATGAAGTGAGATATGAATCCAAGCATAGGAAGTAAGATTAATCATAGAATAAGGTAAAATAATGTGCAACTTCCCACATGAAAAATATATGGGATGAAGAATTTGGGGAACTACATTCATAAGAGAGGAACATTCAATATGGGTGGAATATATGGTACTACAGGTATGAACTATCTTGTTGAGGTGAGGCCTCAAATTTAGATGACTAATGGAAAATGGATGATGGAGCAGTATTATCCTAAAGTACAATGCTTCATGTGTGTATAGCTTGGGAACATTGTGAATCGCTATGCAAAACAGATGATAATAGAGTTAAATCACCATCAACAAATATTAGGCCCAGGGATCATGTTCAATAAATACTTATCACAATGAATGATGTAGTGGCTCCAAAAGATGTGGTGGAAGGTACCCTAGTTGTTCGCTAAAATCTAGAAAATACATTGTTTGATTCTAGTTATATGAAATCATTTATTTCATCCATGTTTCAAAATAAAATAGAATAATTCCCTAAACTAATAGAATTATATTTATCCATCAAGTCTCATAGATGGATTATCCATGAATAGTTAGTGTAAAGAAACTATAGTATTAACATTGGCGAGCCCAATATCACTACCAATCCAATAAGGAATCCCATGGTGGAATTCATCACTATACTAGGGATGGACAAGATCTCAATGTATAATTCTAAGATAAATTGTGGATGTAAGTAAATATTAGAATTCCTGAATGGAAAACCTAAAATTATTTTCAATGGAGATATATCATGACCTAATTTTCTTCTTGATGTGCCTCTTATATCTGAAATTATTGAGATTATCAATGGAGAGTAAGAATGAAATGAAAGTATAAGAATAGAAAATTTCCCCATAGTTTAGGAATACAATGATGTATTTATTGAGGATTTACCATGGCCTCCCCCTAAATGAGAGGTAGAGTTATCTATTGAACTCATACTTGGAACCAAGACAATATCTAGGACCACATTTATAAAAAAAATGTGGAGCTTGAGGAATTAATGAAATAACTTCATGATCATTTGGAGAATGGATTTTCCACCATGCATGTCTCATGGGGTAGAACCTATTGTCTTTGTGAACTATAAGGATGGATTTCTGTGGAAATTTTGTGATAATTGAGAACATAATAGGATCATAGTGAAGAACAAGTACTATATCCCATGTATTTATGATTTATTTAACCATCTTAATGGGGATCAATTATTATCCCCGATTGATCACCGATTGGGTTTGAAAAAATTAAGGGAGAATAAATATGAAAATACAAGTTATTCATTATGATCATGAGATTATATTGTTTAGTTTGTTGTTATGCCCTTCCACTTGATTAATTATCCTTTTAAATTTATAAATTAGATTGGTAGATTCATTAAATAATAACTTGATAAATTTATGGTAATTCTTATTTATGATATTCTGATATATTCTAAAAGTCCTGAGGAGCATGTGGATAATTTAGGGGTAATATTGAAAACATCGCCAATGTATAGGCTATTTGGAAAATTTAACAAATATGTTTTTTTAGAATAGTAAATGGTTGTAGAGGAGTGGCCTTATCCTATAATAGTAATTGAGATTCATAGTTTCATAGGTTTATTAATATATTATTGGTGTTTTTCAAAAAAAACATTAAAGGAATTTCTAATCCATTATCCATGTCAACTCAAAATATGGCTATGTTCAATTGGACAAAGGGTTGGGATTAATGTTTCCAGGAACTGAAGAATAGATTAGTCACTACACCTTTGTTAACCATACTCTTTATTATATAATGATTCATTATTTTAGTGATGCATCACAAAATGTTATTGGGTGTGTCCTCATAAAAAATGAAAATGTGATTCCTTATTCATCTTGATTGATAATATATCATGAGTAAAATCATATTATGTGTGACATAAAGAGCATTACCATTATTTTTTTCTCTAAAAATATTATGTCAATATCTTTATGGGGAGAAATTTGATATATACAAAAACTACAAAAGTTTAAAGTATATATTAATGAAAAATTAATTGAACATTTGACTATGTTTATGGTTGTAACATCTTAAAGTCTATTACTATTTGATTAATTACCACCCAATAAGATAAAATAATGTCACTGATGCATTAAGTAGGAAATACCACATTTTTCTATAAATGATGAGGAATAAAGGGCATCCATTGATCAAGGACCTCATATGGTTGGACATCATAATCCTGAGGTATGGTACATTATCAATCTTGTACCAAATTATTTCTCAACCATCATTACTAGAAAAGATCATGAAATCACAAATAGAATATCTTTTTATACAAAATAATATAGAGGATGGGAATAAGTGGGTGTTTCTTGAGTTAAATATTGATTTATAAGGAGTATAGAAATATTTTATAAGGTTAAGTGTTCCTTAAATTCTAGAGACAACTAATATGATGATAGATAAATCCCAAAGATCTACATTCTCTATACTCCTTCAGAGAACTAAAATGTGTAGGGACCTCTGTGATCATTATTGGTGGGATATAAGAAAAGGTAGATCGGTGACTACACTACAAGGTTCTTGGTATGTCATCCAGTTAAGGGGGTGATAATATAGTAAATGGGTATTCAAATCACTACCCATAACAACATATAATTGTGGATATATCACTATGAACTTTTCTACTGGTCTCTCAAGAGCATCCAAATAAAGCTGGGTGATATTGTTTTATATAGTGGATAGACTCATGATGAATTCATATTTTATTATTATTTGGGATCATTTCTATATTGGATGACATTCCGAGATATAGAAAAAGTTAGTGTGGAGGATGAATGGAGAACCACATTTTATCGTTTCTTATTATGATCCAAAGATCACATTTAAATTCTAGAGATGTCTTCAAAATGCTCTGAATTCTAAAATGAATTTAAGTATGTCCTATCACTCCAAAGCTGATGAATGATCTAAAAAATCTACACAAAAACATAATGACATTTTTAGAACATTCCAAATGGAAATTAAATTTTAATGGGATCAACACCTCCCATTAGCTGAGTTCTCATACAATAATATATTCCACTAGAGTATTCTACTTGAACACTATGAATCTCAATATGGTATGTCATGTAGAAATAATACTTATTGTGATGATGTTGATGAGAGAATGATGTTTTGACCCAATATAGTGCAAGATATGATAGAAAAGGTTCATTCCATCCATCAATAAATAAAATAATCTTGAATTCAGCAGAGGTTCTCTATTGACAACCGTTGAAAGGAAATGGAGTCTGATATTGGTGATAAAGTTTTCTTTTAAGTATAACCATGTAAGAGAGTCATGTGGTTTTCATGGAATAGTATGCTTATACCTAGGTACATTGGCCCTTATGAAATCCTTGATCTCATAAGTGTAATGTCCAATCAGATAACGCTGCCACAAAATCAATCTCATTTTCATAATGTATTCCATGTATCTCTTTTGAGAAATTACATACCTAACCCTTCACATGTAAAAAAATGAGGTGGTTCACCTAGAACATGGCCTCTCCTATGATTATTATATGGTGGAGATATTTGACTATAGAGACAATAATCTATGCAACAAGTCTATCAACATAGTCAATGTGTTGTGGATGAACCATATGTTTTAAGTGGTGACATGGGAAATAAAGGAAACAATGAATCATAATTACCCCCAACTTTTCTCAATCGAAGTAATCTTTTCAAATTTTAAGGATTAAATATCTAAAGGTAAGAATAATGTAATGGCCCATGTTTTTTTAAATAAAATCTTATTCTTAAGAAAACGTGTATTATTTTAATTTACACACTAAAAAACAATATCTCTTTAATTGCGATTAATACATTACTCTCAAAAAATAGTAAAATGTGGATTACTACAATCCATTAGAATCATCTTCCAATGACCATGATTTCTTAAATAAAAAAAAATATTATTAAATTATTCAATATATTTTAAAATGATTATTGTTATTGTTAAACGAAATAATGTAGTAGAATTTATAAATTATAATGGGAAAATGTGACTATTGGGATTCAAGTTTTTTATGAATGTAGGTCAATATAAGAATTTTAAAATATGGACACCAGAAATTATACCCATTAGTAATATTTTTAACATTATGATTAGTTTTCATAAGTAGTTAAAATAATGAATTATTAATGCGGGACGTAGAAGCGATGACCTCAACCAGAAGAGTTTATTCATATAACTCCCATTTGTCAAAATATAGGAGGGAAGTAGTCTCACTAGGGTTCATACATGTTCATTCTCTATTTGAGCTTCAATAAGTGAATCTGGAATAAAATAAAATACATTATAAATTCTTGTAAGTCTAAATTACAACTTGTTTGATGTTAGTTGGGGTGCCCCATTAATATATCACCATTGCACACCTTAACCATATGTCATCTGTAGTTGTTTTAAGGGGTAAAAGGTCATGGACTTATTTACATAAAGTGTAATTCCTTTTTATAAATACTATTTTTTCCTTCAATTCAATTTTAAGAATATTGATCCATAAAAGAAATATAAGTTTAATAGAGACAAATTGGAAAATTTTTATTTTCAAACAAAAATTGTACTTTTGAGAAATGATAAAAATTTTCATAAAAAAATATTGTATTCTGAATAATATTTATTTTTAATGAAATCCTATGATATAGTTACTAGAATTAAATTATAATGATAAAATAATTTTATTATGTCATATGAAATTTTTAAATGCCCAAAATATGACTATGATATACAATCCATTATATTTTAAAAAAACAAGTATTTCTTATTTAAATGTTATAATTATAATATTTTGATAATTATTCCGATAAAATAAACACCATTTTTGAAATCATCACTTTAAAATTAGGTTTGGGTGAATTTATAATAGTTTTTTAAAATACATTATTTTTACATGAATAGTTAAAATAGTTTTCGGTTCTCATTGTGATTAATGACTTCATAATTATTTCATAAATATGTAATAGTTAATAAACAACAATCTACAAAATTGAATATGTTATTTTATTAATATTAAAATATTTAATATATTTTAATCAATTTCCAAAACTATAAGTTACTTTTTAAATTCTAAAATGTAAACAATAATTTTAAAAAACATTTCCTTTACAAAACATTAATTTTCCATTAAAAAATAAATAATATAAAATGATTCTAAATTTTTGTTAAAATTACTTATAATATTTCCCAATTGTCCAAAAATATGTTAATAACCCTGGACAATATAATGGTTTTTATTTTTCCATAACATTGATTTTGAAGGCCTGTATTTGAAAATTGATAAAAACAATCCTCCACTTTTTCTATAAATACCCACCAATTTAACCATTTACATTCAATACCAATCCATTATCCATGAATATATAGTATTTATTCAATATAATTATTCCCCTCATGGTTTTCTCATGTCTCCAAGGATCCATTCCTCGACACATAGGAATAACCAATTAAGGAAAGAGAGTTATCCTTCTATTTTCATCAATTAAGGAACGTTTTTATATGTATTTTAAATGTTATGTTTTCTATATTTTATTTTCCTTTTATTATCATATTATTACTTCTGAATTATTTTTATCAATGGGATACCCTTATCCCCTCTCAATTTACCCATTTCTCAAACCATATTTTATACTCATCACACTGCCGGATTAACTCCTCCAAATATCTCTATATACTTACGAAATTCTCTTTTATTTTATTTTTATGAATAGAAATATGTAATTCATTTCCCAGGGTATTCAACCAGAAATAAAAATTATTTATTTTATTCTAGGATTAATATAACTTAAAATCACATTCCATTTCCATTGGATATAATAGACATAAAGATCATGTCATTATGAACTTTTGAAATTCCATGATTTTGATAATATATTCATTCTTTATTCTCTCATAGATATTAAGAATTTTTTTATTATGATCTATATGGTTCAAATTAATTAATTCATATTAAAGGTTCACTTTGATAACACTCTAATTCATTTGTTAAAAAAATTAATCTCTATATATGATATGTTTTATTTTTCCTTGGTGAATATCATTTTTATTTTTCATTTATGTCACCTTAATGAAAAAACCATGGTGATATTTGTAACACCCCTAGAAAAGTGAGACATAAAAGGGTAAATGTTATTACCCATGTCAACAAGGTTCACCTTTTTTTTCGGGAGCCTACCTAATTAGAACTTCACAGTTAAGCATGCTTGGCCTCGAGTAGTAATCAAGATTGGTGACCCTCTGGGAAGTTTCCCAAGGTGTGTGTGATTGAGGAAAAAACATACTGAATGAACATGTGTTGGCTTGTGGGGACAGTTATTAGTATGATAAGCGACCCTAGTGAGTAATAGACTATGGTGTGTTGTGAAGGCAACAGCGGTATTACAGGAGATCCATGGGGTCAGATGACAAGGTTGATGGCCTAGAAAGGCGGGTCATAACAAATGGTATGAGAGCCAATACACAGCCGGAAGTGCATAGGCACTACCTGGGTTTGAGGCTTGGGGCCCACAACGAGGGCGTTGTGCTTTAAAGGGGTGGATATTATAACACCCCTTGAAAAGTGATACTTAAAAGGAAAAATGATACTACCCATGTCAATAAGGTGCACCTTTTTTTAGGAGCCTACCTGATTATAACTCCACAATAAAGCATGCTTGTCCTGAAGTATTAATCAGGATGGGTGACCTTCTGGGAATTTTTCCAAGTTGTGTGTGATTGAGGACAAAACACACTGAAAGAACATGTGTTGGCTTGTGGGGATGGTTATTGGTTTGATAAGCGACCCTAGTGATTAATAGACAATGGTGTGCTATGAAGGAATCCAAGGTATTACAGGAGACCCATGGGGTCAGATGACAAGGTTCATGACCCAGGGAGGCGGGTCATGAAAATATTATTATGAATTTCTAATTTAAATATTGTAAAATATTTCCATGTTATGAATCATGTTGTTGTTGTTGTTATTATATTCTTCATGATCCCTTGGGTTTGAGGCTTGGGGTCCACAACGAGGGTAGTAACATTTTTCCTTTTAAGCGTGCTTAACTATGGAGTTCTAATCAGGTAGGCTCCTAAAAAAAGGTTCACCTTGTTGACATGGGTAGTAACATTTTGCCTTTTAAGCCTCAAAAACTCGTTGTGGACCCCAAGCCTCAAACACAAGGTATCATGAAGAATATAATAATAACAACAACATGATTCATAACATGGAAATATTTTACAACATTTAAATTAGAAATTCATAAAAATATTTTCATGACCCGCCTCCCTGGGAGATGAACCTTGTCATCTAACCCCATGGGTCTCCTGTAATACCTTGGTTTCCATTACAGCATAACATTGTCTATTACTCACTAGGGTCGCTTATTAAACTAATAACCATCCCCACAAGCCAACACATGTTCTTTCAGTGTGTTTTTTTCTCAATCAAACACAACATGGGAAACTTCCTAGAAGGTCACCCATCCTGATTAATACTTCAGGCCAAGCATGCTTAACTGTGGAGTTCTAATCAGGTAGGATCCTAAAAAGAAAGGTTCACCTTGTTGACATGGGTAGTAACATTTTTCCTTTTAAGCCTCAAACCCTTGTTATGGACCCCAAGCCTCAAACCCAATGGTTTCCCTTTCTTATTCTCTTATCAGGCCTCATGTACACCCCTTTCCATTGATGGTTGCATATTGGTTATGATATATTTTATACATAGGTTGAAACCATGAACAATCCATTCAAGTGGATCATAATAAAGTTTTAATTCTTCCTGTATTATGTACCTAATTTCTGAGAATCTAATCATCAAAAGATCCTTTGTTGTTACCTTGCAATGAAAAGTTATGATATATAATTATGGTATGTTGTATGTGTCCTCCATTTTTTATAGATGGGTAGTTTTTGAAGATCCAAATTTATTTTGACCATGAAAGGAGATTTATCAATAGGAGATTTCTAAGAATGATTGGGGAATCTTTATTGGAACTAATCATGAATTGGAAAACACTCCTATAATAATTTTACTCACATAAGAAATGATGAAGAATAGTGAATTTTTAACATCATGTGATGAGGATAAGGATTGTTTAGTTTAAAATCTAATGGAAAGGATGATCGGGGATATAATATAAGGTCATTTATATTTGACATAGTAGTTTATATTTTCCCATTCCCTGGTGATTTGACCAATAAGGTTCCAAAATTTTAATGCATGAAGGGTAAAGGATGTAAGTTTTAATCTGTGAGATTCTGAATTTGGGGAGTTATATGGGATGAAAAATTCATTTGGACTTATAGAGATCAAAGAAGCCTCTCTTAATTCATAATTTTCATATTACAACCCGTCCTAGTGGGGCCTATGCCATAACTCCTGATGCCCGCTTCCAGTAGGCCAGGGGCTAGTGACTAGCACCGAGTTCACATGCTACTAACATGGGAGGCATTGCCTATAAACCTATACACACGCACACACACCTCCAAGCCCACAAAGCTAAAAAGTAAAAACTACTAAAAATGGAAATGCATGCATACACTAAAAATCTCAACCAAAAGAGTACGACATGAAAGTAAAGTACAACAAGTGTAAAACTCTGGGCCAAAAGTACAAGCCCACCAAAAGAAAGTCTGTAACAAAGTCCAACCTGTAAGGAAATGTAATGGGACTACAATCTGTAGTCGTAGGAACACACCTCTGCCCGCCTAATCTCACTGAGCACTGTCCAGTCCTGGTCCACCTAGAATTCTATCAAAGGCTCACTCGTCTGCACAAGACACGACACATGTGGAAAAATCCCGTGCATGGGTGAGTATAACAATACCTAGTAGGATACCCGAAAAACCACAGAGGAAATAGAAAAAGGGAAAATACCACAAAGGAATGATACAGTCATCTCCACACAGTATATGTCTATAGAACATATAACAAGAATATCCAGATATACTCATACACAAACGACCATCGCGATACCGCCACTAGGATCCAGCTTGATGATTCCACTAAGCACGTAATAAGGAGAACACACTCCTAGCTCTGAAGAAAGATATGTGAAGTACTCATTTCGGGAGAACACACTCCACAAGTACTTTGGGAACATGATGCTTAGATGAGGATCACAGCCATTTCATGGGGTGATTCCGACAACTCAGTCTGAGCTAATCCACTAAGAAGAGGATCGGTGCCCAAGTAATGTTGGTCACCTCGAAACCAAGAACACTACCTAGGGTTCCAGGAATGAATAGAGGATCCAAATCTAAGTCTCACAGAGGGGATTCCAAAAACACTATTTAGGAAGTCCTGCTGAAGGGATCATACTCATATAAGTAAGAGATGATACCAGAAACCTTCAGGAGAAAGACTAAGGGGACGAACCCTAAGGAAACTAGCTGAGGTCACAGATGGAAACTAGCTCAAGCCTTGAAGAATGTATTAAACGGTGTGTATTATGGTTACATGTTGTGTTCCTTGACCCCGGGTACTGCCAGTGTAAACGGCCCATGTCATCCGTCCAATCTTTGTAAAACTCAACTACATGGCATGTAGAAAAGTACATTTCATGTTCCTGACTCCAGGTACTGCCTGTGTAAACGGACCATGTCACTAGGCTTATCATATAGAAAGTAACTATATGGTGTGTAAGAGAATCACACGCTGTGTCCGAGCACCTGGGGCTCGCTCTGAGTACACTGGCCATGTGCCAGTACACGGTCTCTACCCATGTTCGTGTCGCCTGACCGTGTACCAGTACACGGGGTATCCCGTGTATCTGGCTGGGTCTGGCCAGGGAGGGGTACGGCATGTCCTTGTCCATGTACCCTGCTAGTGTCCATGTACTCCCAAAGTACAAACCATGTAAACATACCGATGATCATATGCCGTGTAGCCAATACTACACGGCGTGTAGTCCGGAAAATTCCAGAAATTCTGTCTTCTTCCTTACGCCTCGGTCGATTCTCCGGATCGCATTTCTCTGGTCTGTTTTCCATGAAACTCAATAACATGGGTCACTTTGTCGTCGTGATGCCGAATTCGTGGGTTTCGGGCCTTCTATCAGCTCCAAAATCTGATTCTGGTCACCCATGCGGAAATCATCCAGAGAACAATATCTTCCAATCCGCTTCGATCCATCCGTTTCCATCACAGTCGCACCTCCATAGGGTGGTACTGACACCAGATCTTAAATTTGGGATCGTTCCACCGCACAACGGGTGCGCAATGATCTGTCATTCATATCCCCATGAAGAACGCGTAGAACATAGTGAAGATTGCGTAGAATTTGGGGAAGAAGAACACAATAAATTGAGAGGGACGAACCTTGATCGATGTTCGTGTTGACCTTAGTCCGTCACCATTAGAAGGTTGAATGAAACGAAAATAATTTCAAGAATAAAATCCCCACAATTCCCGGAAAATCCCATCCCGCAAAAATGATCGATCCTCAAGCTAATATGTTCATGGATTAGTCCGCGTTCGTCGTGGAAATCAGAAACGGGGAAGAAATCATCAAACAAAAATCCTACATGGATTCTGCGGCTTTCGTTGGTGAAGATTCAGTCACCACGTCGTCGTCGCCGGTGACGGTCATCAAGAACACCGTCACCGCGTTGGGAGGTTTTCTCCAGAGCTCTCCAAGGAGATTCAGGGTTATGATAATGTAACCCTAATCCCCTAAGAAATATCTTTTTAAATAGGAAAAATAGATTTTTCACGGTAACAAGTATTTAAATAAAATATTTAAATAAAATATTTTATTACGGTTGCATCCGAAAGCCATATTTCACCACTAAACATCACCAGCTGAAGTTAGGTCTCTTCTAGGGTAAACCCACTGCTTTGAACACAACGGTGCCATCAGATTTTTGATCCGAGCACCCGTTTAGAAGTTATTACACTATTTCAGGAAAAACACACTCGCGCACAATTTAAAAATTAAATTAAATTCAAACACTTGTTCCGGGCTCATTGGGCCTTGGAACTGCACGCCGTCTCAGAGCCTGGTCTCAAATTAATTCGCATATAATATGGAAATAATACATGAAAAAATCTGGGACATTACATCACACCCACCTTAGGGCTTTAATGTCCCCGAAAAGCCAAAACGAAGGCTACTCAAAAAGATGTGGGTACTGCATGCAAATCTGAACCTCCCACTCCCACGTGCTCTCCTGGAGATTCCAATGCTGCCACTAGAAATGCACTAAGGGAATAGAATTCCCATAAATAAACTTATCATGATGATCCTCGATCTCCACTGGGTACTCTGCAAAGGCCTCTCCATCATCGATGTCCATCTCGCCCCAGTCGATAACGTGTGATGGATCATGCACGTAACTCTACAGCTGTGACACATGGATGACGTTGTGTACCCGGTCCATCTGAGGAGATTGAACCAAGCAATACGACACCACACCAACTCTACTCAGAATCTAGAAAGGTCCAAAAAACCTCGAAGATAGTTTGCCACCTTGGCCAAGTCTCCACAATACCCATCGAGGTGAGACCTGAAGGAACACATGTTCTCCCTCCTCGAACTACAAGGGCCTCCGCCTCCTGTTGGCATAAGACTTTTTCTGACTCTGTGTAGTCTTCATCCGCTCCTGGATGACCTGCACCTTCTCTGTAGTAGCTCTCACCATCTCTGGGCCCATAAGTGCTGACTCTCCTGGGTCAGTCCAACAAAGTGGTGACCTGCATGGTCGACCGTACAGAGCCTCGAATGGTGCCATACCAATAGAGGAATGATAACTGTTGTTATAGGAAAATTCCACCCGTGGTAGGTGATCCTCCCAGCTACAACCAAAGTCAAGTATTCAAGCTCAAGGATTATCCTCCTGAACCTAGATGGTCCGCTCCATCTAACCATCAGTTTGAGGATGGAACGTTGTGATCAAGCGTAACTGAGTCCCAAAAGCTTCCTGAAATCCCTTCCACAACCGGGATGTGAAGTGAGAATCATGATCCGAGACAATCATGGAAGGCACTCTATGAAGTCGAACTATCTTATGCTTGTAGAGGCGTCCCATGCTCTCTACCGAACACTGCTCTAGTATGGCTAGGAAGTGGGATGACTTGGTGAGTCAATCGATGATCACCCAGATGGCCTCGTGTCCCCTGGAGGTACGTGGTAAAACTGTCACAATGTACATGGATATCCCATCCCACTTCCACTCTGGCACCTCAAGGGGCTGATTCAAACCTGGTGGCACCTGGTGTTTAGCCTTTACTTACTGACAAGTAAGGCACCGAGAAACAAACTCTGCCACACTCTTCTTCATTCCTGGCCACCAGAACTGACATCGGAGGTCCTGATACATCTTTTCCACAACTGGATGCACTTCTAAATGAGATTTATGGAACTCCCTTAGAACCTCCTCCTGCAATGTCATTGGTACTACTGTACGCCCTCTAAAAATAACAATGTGCTCCCCACCTTGTGAATATCCATCATCTGCAACACCTATGGATATCTGAGCACGTAGAGTCTCACGGCTATCATCCTCGAGCTGTGCTTACCTGGATCTCTATAAGAGTGGAGGGGTAACAACCATCGATTGAAGGTAATCTCCCTTATCTCCGTCCATGAAAGATAAATATAATGAGGCCAACTGCCCAGTCGCCTCATCCAGCAACTGTGAACTAGATTTTCTGCTGAGGGAATCTGCCACAATGTTCCCCTTCCCAGGTGTGTAAAAAATCTCATAGTCATAATCCTGGAGGATCTCAAGCCATCATCTTTGTCTCAAATTTTGATCCTTCAGAGAAAAGATATATCTGAGACTCCTGTGATCAGAGTAGATGGTAAACCGCTTCCCCATTAGGTAGTGCCACCACATCTTCAACGTGATGACTACAGTTGACAACTCAAGATCATCGGTCGAGTAGTTCTGCTCATGTGGCCTCAACTGACATGAGCCATAGGCAATCACCACTTTCCTCTAACTTAGGACACAACCAAGACTATTTCCTGATGCGTTAGAGAACACTACGTACTCGACACCCTCTTACGGTAATCTTAAGATTAAGGAGCTCGTCAAACTCTTTTTCAAATACTAGAAAGCCTTCTGGCATCTCTCAGTCCACATGAAAGGCTGCCCCTTTCTGGTCAAAGATGTCATGGGATCTGCAATCCTGGAGAAATCAAGGATGAATCTCTGATAGTAGCCTGTCATCATAAGGAAACTATGCACCTCCGTCATGCTTCGGGGTGGCTCTCATGCTAGCACTGCCTCTACCTTGGCTAGGTCCATTGCTACACCATCTTTCGAGATAAAGTATCCTATAAAGTGGACCTGCTGTAACCAGAACTGACACTTCGGGAGTCCCATACAACTGGTGCTCTCGAAGTGTGTCCAGAACCATCCTTAGTTGTCTCACATGCTCCTCCTTGGACATAGAGTACACACTGATATTGTCGATGAATACCACTACAAACCGGTCAAGATAGGACTGAAAGATCCGGTTCATGAGTCCCATGAACAATGTCGGGCCGTTCGTCACGCAAAAGAACATCACCAAGTAATCATAGTGACAGTAGTGACATAGGAAAGATTTCTTCTGTATATCCTCATCCCGTACTCACCACTGGTGATAGCCTGGTCGTAGATCAACCTTTGGGAACCATAATTCCCCTATCTACTAGTCAAAGAGGTCATCGATCCTTGGTAGTGGATACCGGTTCTTCATGGTCACCTGATTCAAGCTCCGGTAATCCACACAAAGCCTCAAGCTCCCATCTGCCTTCTTGGCAAACAACACTGGGGGCCATACAGGGTGAAACGATGGGTCTCACAAATTCCTTCTTCAATAAGTCGTCCAACTACACCCTCAGCTCATGAAGCTCTGCATGTGCCATCCAATATGCTGATGCCGATATCAGTGTCATCCCGGATTGAAACTCAATGCAGAAATCTATCTCCCAACGGTGAGGTAGTCTAGGGAAATCTTCCAGAAATATGTCCTAATACTCAGCCACAACTACTGGAAACTGGAAACTCGTAACATCTGATGTGCTAAGGGCTAGGCTAGCCAACTGATGTGAAATCGGTTGTTCCCTCCAATGCAAGAGTCCATCTTGTGATGCCTGGGTCTCTCTTTCACCGACAAAAGAGAACCTCGTTCCATCACTACGGACACACCGCACCCTTCACCTAAAATAGTCGATCTGGGAATGAACTGTGGATAGCCAATCGATACCAATAATGACATCGTAATGCCTTGACGCTACAACCAGGAGGTTCCAACCGAAACTCTCACCGCCAAGGGTCAGGTCACACTGTCTATAGTGGTGTGTGATCTATGAATCTTCTCCAGTCGGTGTTTCTAAGGGTAAGGGTCGAGTCAACAGCTCAACTGGATTCTCATGGTCTCGAAAAAGATAAGCAGTTAGAAAGGAATGACTAGAACCTGTGTCTATAAATACAGCAACAAAAGTAGAAAAGACACAGATAGTACCTCTAATCATTCCGGGAGTACATGGGTCATAAGACTCTGACGCCTGCAGCTATCCCTGCCTCTGTCCACCAGCTCCATGAGCCTCGGGTGGATCTCCTGGGGGTGGTGGTGGTAAAGGGTCGAAACTACGACCACCTCCAACTGCTCTCCCATCTCCTCTACAGTTTCCACTACCCCACGGATCTGTCTGCTCCACACGTTGCCTCTGCCTCGGTGGTCCATCCAATGCTTCCATGTAAGTAGTACGACAGGTCGGACAATCTCGAGTGAGATTTCCCCTACCATCACATGAGGAGCATCGCCTCTCTCAAGGATGGGTGGATGTGCCTTACGAAACCTGTACGAAAGATCACATATCCTGGGATCTCTCTAGAAACGTCTCCCATGCCTGGGTCTCTGACATCGGCTCCCTACTGCTGAGGTATCTGCTCTGGCTCGCCCACTACTGACAACTTCCGGCTATCTCTGCCCTGCCAAGAAGCTCTCGACCACCAAAGCCCGCTTGAGCACCCCAGTATAAGTAGGAATTCTCATAGGGATGCTGCTAGGTTGGATATCTCTACAAAAGCCCCACTCAAAAGTTCGAGCTCTGAAGTAATGATCTCTGACCATATCTATCGAGTACCGTGATTGGTCGGTAAACCTCGAAGAACAGTCAAACACCGCCATGGTTCCCTACTAGAGCTGATGAAGCTCTTGTATACATACTGCTCTTAGGGTAACCGGTGAAAAGTCCTCTCTTAAGAGACAATCAAACTCTGACCATGCATGTGTCACCTCATCATGAGTCTGGATAACCAAACTCCACCATCGTCCTACTGAGCCCTGAAGAAGGCTTGCTGCTAGGATCACCGTCTGGTCTGCTGGTGTCCTGACCAAACAGAAGGCTCTGGGCACTGCCTCAAGCTAGTCCTCTGCTGGTTGAGGGTCAAGCTCACATAAAAACCTGATGGGTCTCTTTCTCTGAATCTCGTGGAGTGCGCTCAGTCTTCGCTCCTCCTCCGCTGGTACAAAAACCACTAAACACTACTCCACAGGTGGCAGGATAACTGGCACACCACCTGATGGTAAAACTGGGGGATCTAGTCCCTGTATCGAGGATTCATCACTGAGGGGGTCATCCTCGTGATCGAGCTGCTGGATCCTAGTGGGCGCACGTCACGGAGGCATCCTGTAAGGAATCAAGATGTATCTTAGTCCGTGAGTATATCTGGAGAGCTGACTCAAGAAGGAAATGGAAACCACAAACCATTCTTATATGATGTATGTAACATTTTTCCCCTTTAACTAGTATTCTCATGTTCTTAGTCAAAAAGAATGTTATCAGAGTCCTGGTGTATGTATACGTCGGTCACGGGCAACAACACTAGGGGTCTCTGGCCTGAAATCCGAACTCCAAAAGCTTAACACTCTTTCCCCAAACCAACTCATAGACTCTTGGTACTAAGGTAGAACAAACCACCTTTGATACCACTCTGTCACGACCCTTCCTAGTGGGGCCCGAGCCACAACTCCCCAAGCCCACCTCCAATAGGCTTGGGGCTGGTGACTAGCACTGAGTAGGCATGATACTAAATGGGAGGAATTGACTATAAACCTGTACACACGCACACAGACCTCCAAGCCCACAAAGCTGAAAAGTAAAAACTACTAAAAATGGAAATGCATGCATACACTAAAAATCTCAACCAACAGAGTACAATAGGAATGTAAAGTACAGAAAGTGTAAAACCCTGGGCCAAAAGTACAAGACCACCAAAAAAATGTCTGTAACAAAGTCCAACCTATGTGGAAAGGTACTGGGACTACAATCTGTACCCATAGGAACACACCTCGGCCAGCCTGATCTCACTGAGAACCGTTCGGTCCTGGTCCACCAAGAATCCTCTCAAAGGCTCACTTGTCTACACAATACATGACACGTGCGGGCAATGCCCATGCAGGGGGGGAGTATAACAATACCTAGTAGGACACCCCAAAAACCACAAAGTAAATATAGAAAGGGAAAATACCACAAAGGAAAGATACAATAAGCTCCACACAGAATATGTCTACATAACATATTACAAGAATATCTAGATATACTCATACACAAATGGCCATCGCGATACCGCCACTAGGATCCAGATCAAAGATTCCACTAAGCACGTAACAAGGAGAACACAATCCTAGGTCTGAAGAGAGATATGTGAAGTACTTCTTCTAGGAGAACACACTCCACAAGTACTTTGGGAACATAATACTCAGATGAGGAGCACATCCAAGTCATAGGGTGATTGCGACAACTCCGTCTGAGCTAATCCGCTAAGTAGATGATTGACGCTCGAGTAAAGTTGGTCACGTCGATACCAAGAACTCTACCTAGGGTTCCATGAATGAAAAGAGGATCTGGATATAAGTCTCACAGAGGGGATTCCAACAAATCTATTCATGAAGTCCTGCTGAAGGGATTATACTCCTACTGGTAGGAGATGATACCAGAATCCTTCAGGAGAAAGACTAAGGGGATGAAGCCTAAGAAAACTAGCTCAAGTCACAGAAGGAAAATGGCTCAAGCCTTGATAAATTTATTACATGACATGTAGTATGGTTACATGTCATGTTCCTTGACCCTGGGTACTGCACAAGTAAATGGCCCGTGTCATCCATTCAAGATGTCTAAAACTCAACTACACGGCGAGTAGAAAAGTACACACTGTGTTCTTGAATCTAGGTACTACCTGTGTAAATGGCCCGTGTCATTGGGCTTGTCGAATGGAAAGTAACTACATGACGTGTAGGGGAATCACACGCCGGGTCCGAGCACCTTGGGCTCGCTTCGTGTACGCTGGCCATGTGCTCGTACACGGTCTTTGCTCATGTCCATGTAGCCTGCCCGTGTACTAGTACAGGGGGTATCCCGTGTATCTGGTCGGGTCTGGCCGGGGAGGGGTATACACGGCGTGTCCTTAACCGTGTACCCTACCCGTGTCTGTGAACTCCAGACGTACACGTTATGTAAACCTGCCGATGAACACATGCCGTGTAGCCCATACTACACGGCGTGTTATTAGGAAAATTCCATAAATGCCGTTTTCTTCCTTGCACCTCGGTTGATTCTCCGGATCGTGTTTGTCTAGTTTGTTTGCCACGATACTCAAGATCATGGGTCTCTTTGTCATCATGATACCGAATCCGTGGGTTTCGGGCCATCGATCAGCTCCGAAATCCGATTCTAGTCACCCGGGAAGAACTCGTTTGAAGAACAATATCATCCAATCCACTTTGATCTATTCGTCGTCACCGCAGCCGCACCTCCACAGGGTTGTACCAATGAAGAACGCGTAGAACGCAGTGAAGAATTCGTATAAGTTGGGGAAGAAGAACGCAAAAAATCGAGAGGGACGAACCTCGATAGATGTTCGTGTCGATCTTATTCCATCACTGTTAAGAGGTTGAAGGAAACCAAAATAATATCAAGAATCAAATCCCCATGATTCCCAAAAAATCTCATCCCACATGAACGATCGATCCATGGGATAATCTGTTCATGGATTAGTTTGCGTTCATCATGGAAATCAAAAACGGTGAAGAAATCATCAAACAAACATCCTTCATAGATTCTGCAGCGTTCGTTGGCGAAGATCAGGTCGCCGCGTCATCGTCGCCGACGAAGCTTGTCAAGAACACCATCAATGCATTGAGAGGTTTTCTCCAGAGCTCTCCATGGAGATTTAGGGTTATGAGAAAAGTAACCCTGATCCCCTGCAAAATCTCTTATTAAAAAGGAAAAAGAGATATTTCCCTGTAACAAGGATTTAAATAAAATGTTTTAAGTAAATATTTTATTACGGTTATGTGCAAAAACCAGATTTCACCACCGACCTGCACCGGCCGATCTTAGTTCTCTTCTAGGGTAAACCCGCTACTCTGAACGCAACAGTGCCGTCTAATTTTTGATCCGAGCACCCGGTCATGAGTTATTCCACTTTTTCAAGAAAACCACACATGTATGCTATTTAATTATTAAATTAAATTCAAACACCTGTTCTGGGCTCAACTGGCCTCAGAACTGCACACCGTCTCAGATCCTGGTCTCAAATTAATTCCCATATAATATGAAAATAATACATGGAAAATTCTGGGACATTTCATTTCAATTGGTTTATATACCTTTTTTGTGGGTAAATTTTGAAAAGTCATTGGGGTAATATCAGTTAATAGTCAAATAAAAGGTTTCCACATGACATTGACCTTCCATTTCTGATGGCTAGAGAAATATTATGGATTTATATATATCCCTGTACATAAAATTTGGATTGTGTAAGGAATTTTCCTAAATACAAAAGGATCATTTCATAACCAAAATACCTGATAAAGGGAACAAATATTTTCTCTTAATAGTTATGACCCATATGCTGAGAGGGTGATTTTTTTGTTATGATTGGGCCCATGTCATATCATCCAAGAGTCACTACCTATCTCATAGAATAAAGAATCAAGACATACATAGTTTTAATAAGGACTCCCCAAACATTGATCTAACTTTTGGGTGGTGAGTGGAATTTTTTTTAAAATGGTCTGACAAAAGGGGTGAGAGACCATAGTAAAAATTATGATGTCGATCTGACTCATACATTGGTGAGTGGGGGGTTTTTTGAATTATGGTAGGATAATAATGTATGATTTATACATCATTATTTATCTTGTTAAAGAAATAATCAATTATTAATAGTATTTTGAGAAACTTCTTGGTGTAGGTATGACCGATACTCAACGAATGGAGAACATTTTTATGTCATGGATGGAACCAAAAATGAAGATTCAGGTGTCACTATGTACACTGCGATAACAAGTATCAATCAAAACATAGTCCTTAGAAATTGTTCAATTTATATTCACATGATGAGGATATAATCCATGTAGTTTAGCATCATTAAATAACGATGAAGTTGGATTGATGATAAGAATATGGAAGGAATATCTATAAATGCTATTTGGGAATTCTGGGAATCACCTTATAGGGATAATCTCACATTTTTGATATGAGGCCTCCTAAGGTGGTTGTTTTGGGAATCCTATCCTTGGTAGAAATGTTAAGAGTACATTTTAATTTCATATGTCAAAGAAATTGTCCAACAGTTTAATATTATGTTATTTGGATGAAATGGTGTCTTTTAGTTTTATGTCATATAGTGAGGACCATATTTCATGGAAATATCGAGTAAAATATAGATCATCAGCCCAATATAATCCCAAATGAATTAGATCTGTAGAGGTAAAATGTAAACCATAATTTTGGGGGTTCATAGATTAGGAAAAAAGATATGGAACATCAATTCCCTTGGTTCTTATAGAGATAGAAAATCATCTAATAGAGATACGTTTTTTTTTCAGGATGATTGTCAGTTTATGTGGTAAATTTATGCAATGCCAACTAAGGTGTATTATGAATTGTCAAACAATGGTGTCATCAAGACACTGAACTTTCCTACTGATGAAAGATAATGAATGATTATGGATTTCTAAAATATACTAGGACACAATGTCTAATACGTGTAAGGAATGTATCTGATTTTTTTAGAAACATTCAGACTAGTATTGGCCATAGATTGTTGAGATCCCTAAATAGATCTAACTAATGTGTAAATAATGTGACCTTCTTATTTCTATGATGGACCCCTAAGTGATGGAACCAAAATTTATATCTCCTATATCTAGCTTTTTTTGTATATAGTATTGGGGGTAATTTTTCTTTTCATACCCAATGGTTAGGACTAAGACATGAGTTTTAGGCATCACATCATATCTCGTCAAAACGATAATAAAGCCAAACATATTTTTACTATAAAATTCATTTCAATGTCATGTGAAAATGACATGAGTTTCTAGATGTGATAAAGAAATATTGTGGATATACCCAAGAATATAGACCATAGTGTGACTATGTTTCCTACCATGGTTTGAATCATTCCATATTCAATTCTTGATGTAGTGTCAACTATGCAGTTTAATATCATGCAGTAAAGAAAACTGGTTTTCCATTAATGGACTTGAGACTAGGTCCATAGTAACCCTAATGATAATTGAAATGATTTTGAGCATTTGGGGAATCCATTTCTATAACTCATATGCCAATGAGAGCTATGCTCGATGTGAGAAATAAGGGGTGTAAAAGTTTTACTCAACCAAAAAAGGTGATTGAAATGAAGTATAGGGGAATTTGGATTTATTTGTTGATGGACTTGTATATAAGATCAAATAACTGTTATGTGTCTCATTATAGTGAGAATCAAGCATTACATAGTTTTGGGAATATATCTGGTGAAGGTTTGACCCATAAACAAAAAGAAAATAATTTTACTTGATCTTGACTAGACACAGGATTAGAGATCTAGCCATCATCCAATGATTAACCCTAATTAATACATATTTAGGTCTTGATGAATTTACTGGCGGGATACCAACATGGATTTTTATAATCCTGTCAACCATGGAATGATTTTTTTTATTTATACATTTTGATACACAAATATGAACTATCCTTTGTTACATAGAGTAGAAATGATGAAATTTTAGGTTTTTTAATGTCATGTTATAATCAACAACTAAATAGTTTAACGTTATGTAGCTCAAACATTGTCATTGATTCTTCTTATACATGGTCACATGGGACATCTTGGGTTCTCCATAGGAAAATGTTTTAATTTATTATTGTATAGATTTACCCACTATGGGATTTTAATTTAATAAAGAGGTGTATATCCCATGGGGGTAACAAGTGATGAAACAATGTTAAATGAGGTATAGAGTCACAAAATATCAATAGATTTTTCACACATACCAAAATCATGATGTCATAGGGAAAGGAATTCATGAAGAGTTGATGATAGGTATGAACACATGATAAGGGACTCGGGTGTCACTTTGTATCCCATGAGGATGTGAATCAATACATATGTATGTCTATAATGGGAAAATATTTACGTAGGTTTGACCCATAAGAATTTAGAGGGACATTGTTCCCTTTGATTATGTAGTTGGGCCCAAATTAGAAATATAGGCATCACTATATATATTATGATAACTAGAATCAAGACACATGTAGATTTGGAATGATTACATATGAATGTATTACCCATATTTATAAAGGTGTATTTTTATGTTGTAGTAAAACAAATAATATAAGATTCGGGTTTCACTATGTTTCTAGTGACGGAAGGAATAAATCCACACAATGTTTTGGAGCATAGAATCATATAAATCCAATGACAAAGGCATTTACTCTAGTGAGGACATCGAAACATTTCATTCATGATATCAGGTGTCCCATGCTTGTGATATAGGGAAAAAATAAATTCATGTCATAAAGAAGCTTTTCATTATTTTTAACATCATGGGGTATGGATTTTACCTTGTAGTTTAACAGCATATGATCAGGACAAAATGGTGTTGTGCAGTTTGTTGTCTTGCTACTAGGATAATGGTGGTGTGTAGTTTATCATATTTCAACATGGACGATGATGCTTTGACTGTTAACGTCGTATAGTGAGGATTTTTTCCTATAGTATAACATATTATGACTATGAAATTATGCTATGTATTTTAAATTATTATAGTTTAGATAGTGAAATATTATTTCCATAGGTCATTTGAAAAGGAAAATATGGTTTTCTTTTTGGGGTCATTCATATAGGAAAACGATGCTATGCAGTTTACCATTATATAACAAGGAAATTTTTGTCATTAATTTTTTCATATTACGGAATGGATGAGGTCATATGATTACACAAAATACTTCTTCATGAACCTTGTTTTGGTGGGGGTTGTGGTAAGTATTTTATCAATCAAGATCAAAGAATAAGATCTATTTGTGTAGACATTGTGTGTCTAATAGGTTACCACCAACTTTGGTTCCAAAATTATTGGTTTCTACCACTGTATCATCAGAATAGATAGGACCAACACCATCCATCTCTCAAGGAATTATCATAGGAAAACATTTATTAATTGAGGCCCACGGAATCTATGTGTTTTAGACTTTTAAATGATGAAAGGTATGAAATATCATCCCATCTATTCACACTAGTTCAACCAGCCATTTTTGGGACTAATCATATATGGATACCTTATCACAGACAGCAACACATAACAAAGAAAATTGAACTTTGGTGGGAAGGATTGTCTATGACCCATATACCATTGGGTGTGGGGTTTCATGTCCAGTGGTGAGAGTCATAGTTAGATAATCTCACAAGGTATAAAAATTATTATATAACCAATAATTTTAATCATTAAACCATATTTTTGTAATTATATTTGATATTGACTTTTTTAAAGCCTCTTTCATTCCATTAATCACTTCATAATATTGAGATAAATGGTTGTATTTTATATCATACTCCTGATATAAATCTTCAATATAGATGAAGAGAAATTGGTTTTTTTTTTCATTTGTATTGTATAAGTGACACCATATAATATAATGATGTTAGCTTTCCTGGAGATGATGATATTTCTTACCCTATCTTATTTGAGGGGTACAACATCAGCCCATTTGGATAAGTAATAAGTTGTGGTGATAATGTATTTGAACTTCTTAGTTTTGGAAATAGGAAATGGTTTGAAGATTACCATTCCACAAATTGAAAATGTACAATAGTGTTTAGATATATATAAAAAGTTTTGTGTTTGGTAAATGATGTTGTCATTTACCTAACCCGAAAGGCACTTTTCGGTAATGTTTTTGAAATCCTACATCGTAGTGGGATAGTAGTACTCAAGCATCCAGATCTAATGAGAAAGCATGAAAAATCACTGGTGTGCACTATAGGATCTGTTATGAACTTAATTAAATATTTAAATAGTCTCTTATCCATAAATTCACTTAATAATGACCCCATCAATGACTCTATTGAAGAAAACCTTTTTCTTATTTGAGCTATCATATATAATATTGTTAATGTATCAAGGTCAAATTTTCTCTTTCTCTTTTCTTCCCAATGGGAGAAATCAATATTTGTGGAATTTAATTAGGAGTATCAGAAAAAAATGGTAGGACATACTGTTTGGGGACAAGGGCTACCTTTATCAATCCCTTTCATTCTCACTTAAACTAAAGAATAAAACTGCTGGTGTTGTGCAATACTGATGACTGTTTCATCCCAGTCGATATCTACAAGAGCTATGTCTATATTTTTCAGGCCATATTCATAGTAATTTTATAATTGTGAGACATGGTTCAATGTTTTCTCAAAATATAATTCGTCTATCAGTCATTGGACATGGTATAGAAGTGGGATTATCTCTACCTTTTCGATGAAATAATCACTATTGACCTTCATGATAACAAATTCAAAATATCCTTTTACCTTAAATGGATTTACATATACCTGAAGTACTAGCTCTAGCCCTGAAATGGTATCCTTATATTGTACAACATAATTTATGAGCCCTTACGATAGATAGAATAAGTAAGGTAAGAAAACCATTCCTAGGGAAATAATCACAACTCACGTATAAAAGTTGATTATCATAGGGTCTTCTCTCCTCTTCCTTACTAAGATTCGGGACATACTGTCAATGCACATATCTCATATTTGGTAGAATTCATAAATATAAAAGTTATCTTCATTGAATAGTTTAGTATACAGTGATGTAATTTATTCCAAGGGTTGTTCTATAAGGAAGTATTAAAAGGGATTTAATTTATAGATTTCTATGGAATGAACTGGATATCAAACTACTATAGGATTTCATCACACTGTGACAGATCCATGGTCAACATTGGATAGATGGGAATGTATTTGAGTAGATTTACTATAAATACCTAATGGATCTATTTATTTTGAAAGTAATTTATCAGTTTTTTGACTCTATTTATGAGAACCTAACTGATCTTATCGATTATATATATATAATGAGTCTCAACATTGATCATGATTTGGATGAGTTAATATAGACCGTTTTCACTAGAAGCACCATTTTTTTGTTTAATAAAGAATCCTAGTGACCAATATAGGGTTTTCAATAATAAGATTAGCGGTATACACTCATTTGTAGGAATTCACACTGGTTTAATCTAGATGTATTTTATGAGTCAATATAATTCTTCCTGGGATCCATAATTCCACTAATATGTAATACCCTACTTCAGCAACAAGATGAAGGGTAAATGTTTTCTTATTAGGATGGACATTAATTTCTAAATGTACGGTATGTTTCCATAAATTTCAATCAACTAATATCGGTTATTATGATGGGACATACTGACAACTTGATTATTCTTATCATGGTTGGATTCGATGTCGTGATGGTGTATGACGATTCCATGTAATTTCTATAAGGCAACACCAAAATCACATTTCAAAGGGTTCATTTTCATTATATAATATTATGTTTGTTGATAGTGTTTTTAGACAAATTTTATAATATATTTAACCACAATATCATCAACCTCACATTTAGAAAACATCCCTAATAAGGGTTGAAGATTCAATGCATGGAAAATTGGTATTTAGAACCTTCATTCATCAATCCAAAGGGAATCGCCCAGTAGAAAAATTGTACATAAGGGGATTTTATGGTGGGTTAATATTCATCATCATAAGGAATTCAATTCTGATTATACCAAGTATAGACATAATTTATGGATAAGGATAGATATTTGGGTTTCACATCAATCTGTAACTCTATGATTGGGACTCAAAAATCATCTTATAGACAGTTCTAATTGTGATCTTTGAAATCAATGATGAATCAGTATTTACTATTACTTTTAATGAAATGGAGTATATTGGATACATATTTTGTATATTAGACATCCCAAATGAATTTTACCTTAATGAAATTTTTTATCTTCAACATCAATTTTGGAATCATGAGTGGGGTGTGTCCTTTTGGTTTCCTACTTATAGCCCCAATGGACTTTTGGTAGGACTAGGTGATGTGTGGCCACATCATGATCAAGGCTAATAATTGTTGGGTAATTCTAGGAGGGCACAAACTGATAATTCTTTATAAAGGAGGTATATACCTATTTACATTTGGAATATATGGTTTTACTTATAAAAGTGGGCCATGGGTGCCATTCAATACCAATATTTATCCTTTTGAGTTCATTAATGGTGGTAGATACACCATCATCAAATATTGGAGGATAATCCTTGTGGTCCTCATCCTATTCATCTCCCTTATATTCCTCCTCATGTTCCATTGGGGGAAAATATGATGGGATAAGCTCTCTATAGTCCAAATAAAAGTATTAATTTAGTGATTAAGAAGATGAAATGGCTTACTCTAGACCAGCTAATAATGTTGGATCTCTTTTAACCTCTTGGGGTGATGGATTGAGAAGGAGTATCTACATCCTCCCATGGTGACATTCTAACCTATTCTGACTCAACTAATGAGGCAATAATTTCCCAAGGATTAGGGGATAGAATGATGGTATTTTCATCCGAGCTTTAACCACTATTTCGAGAGTCAATGGAAATTGTATCGTAGATAAGATCAATTTTCATGACCAATATTGAAATTATCATAGAATAAATATCTGAATTTTGATTCATTTACTCAACCAGATTGATTGGTAAAACATACTATTCACTAATTTATTTGAATGGGTTGCCTCTGGTTGTTTCTAAAGAATTTATGGTCATGACCCATGTGACACTCTCAACAACATGTTGTTTCCCATCACTATGATACAACCATTCATTGATATAATATGACTCATATGATTCCAATGATTCCTTATTGGAATTAAATGTACCAATTAGTCCATTAATGAAGTATTTGATGCATTGATGGTATGATGAGGGGTGTTTTTCATTATGGTGAAACCAAAGTATTCCTAGAAAGGCATTGATGGTCATATCTTTCTAAAAAAATAGAAACACTATGTCGGATATAAGGTACCCAAATTGATCCCTTTGAATGAATTGGTCCTAGAAATTCTTATTGCTTGTTTCATATATATGTAGTGCTAGAGAGGATGGTCATAGGTTAGTCTTGTTGTATCCCAGTTGGTGAATATCATTATAGTAATGAGATTAAATCCATATCCATTTTAAATGAAATCTCATCAGGTATCAATTCCATTTATCCTTCCAAAAGGATATAAGGGTCTATTATGTGACTTTATTATTGAATCATTATATAGATCCAAAAAGGACATAACTAAATGAAATTATACATGATTAATATCTATCTAAGTGACCATTATAGTGGAAGTGTCAGATTTAAACTTTCGGGGGCATAGAAAAACATATGCGAGTGATTCCTTGAGGTCATTTGATGTTCTCCAGGAGTCCATTATTTGTAACATGTTAATTACAATATCTAATTACTTCAACATATCATAGTTATAGAATAGATTAATGTTCTCCAGAGTGTATGGGTTCTCATTCATAGATGATTTAAAAGCTTAAGTGATGGACATGGAAGGGTTGGACCTTAAATAAATAGTTGAATGTACTCCTATTCATTGCCTTAGATAGACCAAACATGCATACCTTCCTTCTTAGGTGATCAATGAACTATTACTCTTTTGATTGAAACTATAATTTGTTCAGTTTAGTGTGGGTTTTGGAATATGTATTATATTTTTCTATTCCTATCAGACTCACTAAAGGGATCTTCTATGAGTTTATGTACCACTAACAAAATGATTTAGGTCATGGCTTGAATTCTAGATTCTGTTGCAAATACAACATCTCTAGTGTCATTGTCACCTCTAGCATCTTCCTATAGTTCTACAAAATGGTGTAGGGAACATAGTTTCATATCCAAACTCGTCATCAACAAATTGGCCCATTAAATGTAAATCATTAATGGAACTAAAAATTAGATTCTCATTTTATTAGGATTCTATATGTCTCACCATTTCTAATTGAATTGTTTGGTGAGGTGGGGCCCATTTTTTAGATAACGGAGGCATAAATTATGAGAGAGTAAATGATAATTTTTGACATAGAACATGTTCATGTTCGTATGTTTTCATTCTTTCCTTCTACGTTATTCTCTTTTTTAATGTGTTTATTATAGTTTATTTTTGTGTTGATGGAATCAGTTATCTTGTACAAGAATCATTCAGGGGAATAGTTGGTCATATCATATTTCACGAATTATGTAATGAGATATCTTGATTTTCTTTAGAGTCATCCAGTCATCAAACTTATGCATTCCTTTTCTAGAAACATCTTTTTATTCACCACCATCCATAGAAGACGAAGTGGAAACATAGGCTATTTGTGTGGGAGGTCCCACCAATGTCACATTCGTAGAGTCTACCATTTTCTGTTGGATGTACTTAAAAGAAAATCATTCAAAAATGGCGTGCCTTTGAATTTTTGGAAATATTTAACAATATATCTAATCATTGAAAATGACATAGTTAGACCTCTGAGCCTCTACTAAAAGAAGTAAATAAATTTCCATGTAATCTAAATTGCAGTCATGAAGATGATTTTATCATAATGTGTAAAGTATTCTCCTTCTATACTCAAATATATTTCACCTCGGTCTCCTCTACTCAACCAAAAATATTGGGGGGGTTTTTTGACTCCCTTGGTGTGTTTCATGATATGGTACAATATTTTGAGTAGGAGTTATCAAAGAGGTTGACATAAGGGTGAAAAATGTTATTTCCACATTTCCGACACTTATCTTTGGGACTAATGGAACAATTTCTGAATTAAGCATAGTTTGTTGAATATTATCTTCATCTATTTCAAGAATTATGGAGAGATCTTGATACCCACCAATATAAATGATTTGTATGAGTATCATGTTACAACCCATCCCAATGGGGCCCATTCCACTACTACCCTACCTGCCTAAAATACACTAGGGAATTGAGACTAGCATTGAGTAAGAATATCCCTATCTTGGGAGACTGTAGACTAGGTACCTATACATACACATACATTCCAAATCCCATAAAATACAGAAATATAAAAACAACAGAACCACCACGCATGCGTACATTTAAAATCCAAAGAACTATGTATTATAAAATGTAATGAAAATTAAATAGGGATAAATAATATCCCACCACAAAGAGAGAGAAAACAAGTACACCATTAATTTTAAATATAGACAATTATTAAGATACCCTAGGAACACACCTTAGTATATTGTGTCTTAAAATGAACTACCTTTCCCTGTTCCATCTAAGACTCTTTCAAAATGATTATCGTCTGCACAAGATATGACATGTGTGTTCAATGATCATACGTGGGTGAGTATAAAAATACCTACTAGAACACTCTAAAATAAAAAATAGTATAACAAAAGGATAAAATTCATCTATACATAAATATATGTATACAACACATAAGAAGAAAATGTCCATATATACTAAACAATGACACACAATCTAAAAGTTAAATTCACTACCATAATAATTTCCTTGGATTCCAGATTGAATGTTCTATATAGCCCTCATTAGTTAGAAAAAACTCCATGACTCAAATATCTCTGATTATATCTATCTGAGAGGTAGTCTTCATTGGGTCTCTACATTATATGTATATGCTGGAAGTCTAAAGAAATACGATACATAGGTGAGGTTCACACCCTAGGTCATGGGGTATACCAACAACTCAATCTAGAATAACCCACTAAGTAGAGGATCAATGTACATATAGTTTTGATCATGATGATACTAAGAAGTCCACCATGAGATAGATGATGACAAACAATATCATTCTTGGCCTCATGGTTGGATTCCAAAAACTCAATCCTAGAAGCCCTGCAGAAGGGATTGTGGTCCAATGTTTAGATGGTGATTCCATTCAAAACCTCAAAGAATATATACGGGGAACAGACCATAATGAAAATTTTCCATGATAAATACAAAAAGTAATCTTGGAAAACCTTTATGGAGTACATCGCGTGTAGTTTTGGTACACACCATGTCCCTTCGACACCAAGTCATGCCCTTGTAAAGGGCCCATTTCCATGTCCATGTAATAGTACATGATGTACATTTATCTATATAAGTCTTCCCATGTACCATTAACTGGAATATCCCACTTATGACCCCACCATGTCATGTCCGTGTGTGAGTACTAGAATGAATGTGTCCATGTAATCCCTATACATGTCTATGTATGTCTGAGGTACATAACAAGGCATTAGAAAGAGGTCACATGGCACATGTGTTGGTCTGATGCCTTAAAATACTTATCTTTCTAAGAAAACCTTATCTGCCATTGATAGGATCCTACATGGTGTGTATCAACACCATACACATTTTGTATCATAGAAATTTCTAGAATCCCAGATCAAGAATCGTGTGTCTTCTCTACTCCTCAGAACACTGATTTGACAACATCCCATTCTGAAACCATGGATTTCCATTTGTTGTGCCTTTCTACTACTGAATCATTGAAACATATCCATCAAATCAATCATAAATGACTTTGAATAGTGTTATTTGATTTGTGCTGAATAACACAAATACTAGGTATCCACAACCCCTGGTCTACAATTTATTTTGTTGTTGCACCACCATCTTGTCTAGTTGATCCTAGATCTAAAATATCGAATCATTAAACCACAAAATGGGTCTGTAATGATTGATTCCCCCAGTGTAAGTCAAACCATGGGTCAGTAAAGAAAACCTACGATGAACAATGATCTAAAGAGAAAGGAATAGGGAAAAATCATGAGAAATGTCCATGTTCGAAGTTTGTGTTGACTTCAATTCAAGGATTTTAAAATGAATAATGAAGATAAAAAAAATTCCCAAAAATAAATTCTCCAAATTCATGAATAATGTAACTAATCCCTAAATACACTAGATCCATAGATAAATACATTTGTTGATTAATCTATATTCATCATAGATATATAAAATGTGGATGAATCCAAATAAAAAAAAATACAACTCTGATTTGGGTTGATTATTGTTGAATAATAGTGTTGTGTTGTGATCATTGGTGAGGTCCTTTTATTTTTTCTTGCACTGGTCACCGATTTTTATTTGCTTATCTTCTAATAATTGAAATCTATATCAATGATCTCCAATGTTCTTATAAATCCCTAAGACTTATTAGTTAAACCTAGGAATACCCTATAAACCAATTCTTATATAATATTTCTGGTTTTTGGGTCAATAAAATAAAATAAAATAACTTAATTAATTTATTTATTTATATTACTCATGTTATGACTATTCCACCAAAGCCCCACATAGATTAAGGGTATGTTGTTACTATGGTGAATCCAATGTTTTGAACTCAAAGGTACCCACAAATTTATGATCTGTTATTCTATTTATAAGTTATTACACTTTTTAAAGAAAACTAAATACATGTTCCATTTTACATATTTAATATATAAAAAAACATTTATTATGGGAACACTAGCTCTTGAAATCTCCCAATGTATCAGTGCTTAGTCTCAAAAATAATCAACAAAATATCCAAATATAATACATAAAAAAAATAGAATTCATCACATTCTCCCCACCTTCAGGATCTATATCCCAAAAATTAAAATCAAGGGCTATATAAATAGATATGGGTAGAGGGCATGAATCTGAGCCACCAGCTCCAATTTTCTCTCTTGGAGATTCCCATGCTACCACTAGAAACAAACTAATAGAATAAATTTCCCATGAATGATATTATCCTACTAATCCTCAATCTCTACCAGGTTCTCTGTAAAGGTATCTCCATCCTTATATTCAATCTCACCCCAATTGATAATGTATTCTGGGTCATTAACGTACCTCCCCATCTGAAATAAATTCAATAATTATTTTACCTGTTCTAATAGTGGTGGTAGAGATAAGTGGTATGACACATCTATTATACTTTGTAGTATCTATAATTATGTAATTAAAAATAGATATCTTTATAATCCATATTAAGGTGATACCTATATGAACACATTGTCTTCCTATTATATCTATAAGGGAATCCATAATCTATATAAATAGCGCTTATGTTGGATATATGTAGTCCTCATTCTCTATCGGATTACCTTCATCTTCTCGATGGTATCTTATTCAAACTCTATACTAGTATTTTCTAACTCATTAAGGTCAATCTAGAAAAGTGTTGGACTACTGGGATAATTGTACAAAGCCTTTAGTAGTGACATACCAATGTTGTACTTTTTTTTGTTTTTGTTATCAAATTCCCCCATGGGTCGATGATCCTCCCAACTACATCCAATGTCCAATATGAAAACCTACAGGATTTCCACCAAAACCTGAATAGTTTTTTATATCTGTCCATTATTTTGGGGTTGAAATGATTTTCTCATGAATAACTATTTCCCAAAAACCTCCTACAATCCCCTCCATATCTGATATTTGGAGTGAGTATCATGGACTAAAATGATCATTGATGGAATGTTGTAGAGTCTTATTATGCATTCACATATAGGAAACAAATTCAATCTAGTTAACTTTGCTTTGAAAATCTGGGATATGGTCTGACTTAGTGAGTCTCCCTACGATCCCCATGATGGTATCATGTCCCCTGTACATAAAAGGTATTCCCATGATGATTTCCATCAATATAACATCAAACATCCACTCTATAACCTATTTTAGTTGAGATAAATCCATAGGATCTGGGTTCTCAACCATTGATTTCTGAAAATTATGGAATCAAAAGAAAATCTCAACAACTCCCTTATATATCCTTGTCTGCTAAAACTGATGACAGTGGTCCTAGAACATCTTTTAAACACCAAGATGTACCTCTAATGGAGATATAATAAGTACTATTATGTCCTCTTCCTAGAAAGTCATTGTTACCATTATGTGTCCTTTGAAAAGAATGACATGCGCCTCACCTTCATCAAATCTATTAAGAGAATGTCAATCAGATATCTGTGTATGTAGGGTTTTAAAATCAGTGTCCCCACATTGTTCTTCCATGACTCATTATAGAATGGTAGGGGTATCAACCATTGACTAGAGGTAAACTAATACATCTCCATACAAAAAGGGTAATTGATAAAGGGAAACTGTTTTGAGACCTCACTCCACCACTACAATCAATATTTCAATCTAAGGGAATCTACTACTGTGTTACCCTTCATGAGAGTACAGAAAATATCGATGTCGTAGTATTTGTGAAACTCTATCCATCAACTCTATCTTGAGTTAATATACCTCTAGGAGAATATGTCATTGAGGCTCTTGTGAATAGAATATATGATAAATTTCTAACCAATCAGGTAGGGTCTCCACATATTAAGTTCAGATACTACCATTTAAACTCAGGATCATTGGTCACATAGTTCTACTCATGTGGTCTGAAATAATGTGAACCATATAAAATCACATATTTCTTATACATCTAAACACAACCGATCTTGGTTATCACTACTACAAATATGGGTTTTATCGGCGCTAAAAATGGCCATTATCAGTGCTAGAAAAAGCGCTATAAATGCCCATGAAGATAAGGGGGGGTCCCCTTTATCATTACTTAAAAAAGCACTGATAAAGACCCCTTTTATCAGAACTTTTTTTAGCACTGATAAAAATAATAAAATAAAAAATAATAAAAAGAGTACTTCCAATCTTGGGGGGGGGGATATTTAGAGCACTTGAGCCCCCATTTATCAGCGCTTTCCCGCACCCTCCAGTGCCTGCACACATCTTCTACACCCTTTATCAGCGCTAGCCCCTCTAAATCACTTTTTCACGCACTCCCCTACCTCTACCCAGATTTGATCTCGAGACCTCCCCTATATGCACCAAAAGACTTTACCACTCCCCTAAATTGATTTTTTTCTCTTATTTATGATATATCTATTTATTTATATATTTAATTAGTTCTATTTATTCGTATAGTAAAATATATTAATATTAATATATATAGTAATATTAATATATATATATAGTTATATTAATGTATATATAGTTATATTAATATATATATAGTTATATTAATATATATATAGTTATATTAATCTATATATAGATATATTAATATATAGTTATATAAATATTGATATATTGATATTTTAAATAAAATGGATATTAGTTTTTATTTAGATAAAGCTAATATATTCTATATGTAAATATGTTTAATTATTTATTTAAAAAAATTAATTTTTAGGTGTGAATAAATAAAAAATATGTACATATAGTTATATATTTGATTATAAATAAAAAATGCGTTATAAAAAATGATAAAATTTCAAAGAAATAATACCAATATTAATGTAATACCTTCAAATAAATTAAGTCCCTACCAAAACAATCCAATAATACCCCCTTAAACGATGATGAAAATCAACAAAATGATCAAAAAATTGTGGTACCCCGACTAAAAACTCAGTTTTGGAGGAATTATGGGCCTCTTTTGGCCTTAAAAAATCCTTGTCTGGGGACCCCCCTTGTCACAGTGATGTAGAGCTTGTCGCAGGCTTCGATATGATATGTGGTAGAGCTCAAACGGACACCCGGATCAAAATTTATGGCCATTTGAAATTTGAGTTGTGTTTTCAACATATTTTGGATCTTTTTTTAATTTTTTGTTATTTTTTAATCTTAAAATTGTTAATAAATTACTATTACTCTATAATAATTGGAAAATTGTTAATTAAAAATATTATTTTAATTTTTATATAAGCCATTTTCACTTAATATTTTATATACTAAGTATAATAAGTGTAAATGTATATTTATACTTATCTAAAATACATTTAAAAATTATATATTATATTTATATCAATATAACAATATTTTTATAATTATATATTAATTTATAATTTATAGTTTTTTTTTAATTCGAACACTTTACTATTTCTTTTTTTAAGCACTTATAAAGCCCCCCCTTTATCAACGCTACTAAAAAAAGCACTGATCAAGGGGGTCCCTTTATCAGCACTAAAAAAAGCGCTGATAAAGGGGTGCCTTTATCAGCGCTAAAAAAGAACTGATAAAGGGGTGCTTTATCAGCTCTTTTTGTAGCACTACTAAAGCCCCCCCCCCCCTTATCAGTGCTTTTTCGTTAGCGCTGATAAAGGGGTGGCGCTGGCCTTGCCCAGTTTTGTGGTAGTGCTTGATGCCTTGTAGAACACAAAAACATTGACAACCATAATTGGAAATCACAGGATGGGAGTGTTTGTCAATATACTCATTGTCTCTATAAAATCTTTATGGAACCTCGCTATCCACAAGAATGACTACCCATTTCATGTAAAAGAAAACATAGATGTTGATATCCTGGAGAGGTAACGTATGAATCTTATATAACAACCTACCATCCCAAGGAATCTCTACACACCATCAATATCTTTGGTGGATCATAAGAAAACAACATGTCTTCATTGGATAAGTCCACATGGTCTCTATATTCTCATAAAATGTGTCCCATAAGGTGGAACTCCTATATACAGAAGTGGAAAGTCAAGAAATTCATATAATTCTAGTAATTTTAGAGTATTTTTAGATGTATCCTCATGTGTCTCACACTCTCCTCCTCCGATGTAGAGTACACATGTATATCGTCAATTACAACAACCATGAACCGGTCTAAGAAAGGGTAAAAGATCCAATTCAGTAGTCTAATAAAAACTACTAGGGTGTTCAACATGATAAGGGGAATCACCATGTACTCAATGTCTTTATAGATGTATCTAAATGCCATATTCGATATATCCATATCATGTACAAGAAACTAGAGATAACTTGACTTGAGGTTAATGATTGGGAACCATTATTCCCATCTCAATTTATAAAGTAGTTATCTAACCATCGGTAGTGGGTAAATGTTCTTTATATCAACATATATCAAGTATCATAAATCAATGCATAAACTCAAGTTCCCATCCAACTTATTGGTAAACTAAATTATGGCTGCCTAGGGAAAAACATGGGTTCGAACAAATACCTTCCTCTATAAGTCCTACTACTACAGCCTCGACTCATGAAGTGTTATTAGGTCCATTGGACATGTTATAGAAGATATCAGGTATGTCCTAGGGTGTAGATCAATGAAAATGTCAATCACCAACTTCGGATATAATCCTAGAACATTTTAATGGATGATTTACACATACTCTTATACCACTAAAAGAAACTAGAAACTCACAACATCCACTACAACAAGGGTCATTTTATCCAAATGAGGATTTATCGATTTCACCCTCTTATACATAATTCCTTCTTATACTTACTAGGATTCCATTAAATCCAAAATGAAAACCTATTTTGGTCATTATGGACACAATGCGTCGTCTACTTGAAATAGTCAATCTGGTCATAATCTATAGATAACAAAACCATATGATATATGGAATCATAATGAATCATACCTGATATAATAGATATCGATGCAAACTCTCACCTTCTAGTATCATGAAACACTATTTGAAGAAGTGTGTGATCATTGAGTCATCTTCAGTATGGGTCTCCGAGCGCAAGGATCGATCTAATGTCTCAACTGAAATTTCTATGTCTCAAATCAAATATCTGAAAATAAATCAATTACGAGAACCCTATAAAATATTTACAGCTGCTATGGTAGAAAACAGATATATTGTACCTTTAATCATTCTCGAATCCTTGGAGGTGTAATACTTAGTGGCCTTAAATTTCCCCTCCCCTATCCTTTATCCCCTTGATCCCTATGTGGACCTCTTATGGTAGTGGTTGTAACATGTTGAAACCTCTACTACTTCCATATTCTATCCTAACTCAATTACCATGCCTACCACCCTACATACCTACCTGCTTCTATCATTATGTCTACCACTACATCCCATCAACGGTCTCCATGCCAACTGTATGACATGTTGTATAATCTTTTGAAATATTTACACTACTCTCACATAAGTAGATTTATCTCTCACTATATTGACTGGACCCATCATTTGAGCACTAAACCAAAGACCTTCTATCGTGGGGCATCCTCCTAAAATATCTCACATGTCCAAGACCTTGAGACCAATGTTGGATCCCTAGTAACATAGTATCTACTCTATGGTATGAACAATCAGTAGCCAATGTATTCATCTACTCATCACATAAACTCTCAACTACAAAAGATCTCCCTAGCACCCCCAAAATTGGTAGAAATTCATGTAGTTATAAAACTTGCCCATATATATCTATACAGTTCTATCATGATGTTTTGTGCCTAAAAGAAATTATCTCAAACCATATCCATCAAGAGAATTAAGAGGTTTGTAATCCTAAATGAATACTCACTAACTTTCATGCCTCCATGTTGAATATGTATATGATTCTGGATACATACAACATTCATCATAGAAGGATATAACTCCTCTATGAAATACTGCTCAGAAATTCACTGTTCTAGAGTGACCTCCTCATAAGACTAGGTCACTAACCCCCACTGTAACACACCATGTTTTTCTAATAAAATAAATATAAATTCATGGAACTTTGTTTTTAAGTAGATATTTTTAACTAGCCTTTTAAACATAGCTTTTCCACTTCTATGTTTTGAATTTCAAGAAACCGTTATCTACAATTGTGTTCAGTATGTTATTTGGAGTCTATTGGAACCAACTTGTTTTTTGGTGAATAGTAACATAACCTTATGAATAGTAATATGAATTGTAATATGACCCTAATGAATAGAAAATTGTATTATTATTTTATTATCTTAAGGCTTTATTATAATGATATCTTGATAAATATTTCAATTTGATATAAAAGCAGTTATAGTTTTTAAATAATTAATTTTTGAATTAACAATGATTTTATTTAAAAAATAAATGAAAAATATTTACAAAAATATTTCCAAAAAATGGAATTCATTTTTAAAATCTACATGTCAATAAATTGTTAGGTTGAATTTTGGGATTTTTTCTGAAACAGCTGATTTTTTGGTAAATAGTAAAAAATACTGTTTTTAGTTTCAGTGTGTTAATGACATCATTAATGATATAATAATAATGTCATAAATCTGGTCGACTTATTTATAGTTAAATAAGATGTGAGGTGTCCCAATTAGCATATACTATGGGCAAATACCATGGGAAAGCCCATGGTTTTACAAATACCACTCATGAGGTGTCCCTTGAAAATTATTAAAATATTCCCTTACTTTTCCTACAAATACCAACCGTTTACTTCATTAACATCATTCCCAATTCCTCCAAAATGAAGATATGACCTATTTACCTTCTTATTATTCCTCCCAAGGTTTCTTCTATCCCCTAAGGTCGCAACCTTCATGTTCTAAGGGTTACTCTACAAGGTAAGAAAATTATCAATTTCTTTCTTTTTCAATTCATGTTCTCTTTTATGTGGTATAACTCTCATGTTTTGATAAAATGTTCTTATTTACATATTATTATTGATAAATTATGTAGTATTATTTATTTATTGTATGGGTGACCCTTGTACCCTCTCTTATTAATGTTTTCTAAAACCCTATCGCATAGACGTTGGGATGCCTAATTTTTGTATGAGATTTCACACTTATTTTTTTCTTTTGAGTTCCTTCCTTATTCATTGTTCATATGTTATTACCCAAGAGGCATGAAATCTCAATAAATAATTTATATTCTGGATTATATCATGTTTATGGAAAATTCCTCATCATTATTCTTCTCCTCTCCCCCTTTTTTAAGGAATAAAAACATTGTCCGTGATGTGTCGAATTACTGACATCGTGAAATATGTGATTTCAATTTACATTAATTATTTCATGTCTGGTCATGAAACCATTTATGTGGTTAAACAAGGTTATAATATATGTGTCATGAATCCCCATTGGTTCTATAATTCTATTGTTCTCATGGTTCTAATTTATAACACAAAATGAGGTTGTTATTATCAAAGAACCACGAAAATGATCTAAACGAACATCATTAATGTTGTAACATATGAATCATCCTCATATTAAACATAAAAATGTTAAATGGTATAATTTATGGCACTGGATATATGAGATTAGTAATCCATTACAATTCTGGAGTTTCACTTCCAAATGACAATAACTTCTATCATGAACCAATCATAGAAATCATGTTAAGAACTCACCCAAAAATAGTGAAAGAGAAAAATACTAACAATTAAAGGGGTGAAATGATGTTATTAAATGATAATATAAGATATTATAAAAATGAAAATATTTCATTAAAATACTAATAACACTCTTTTAACAATTATACAACAGGTTTAAACAAGTTTTAAGGAAGACAGACCTGAGGTAAGGGAAATCGTAACCCAGTTTCCATTCTTTGGGTTAACCTTCTACTTCATTATTTATCTGCTATTTATGTTTTTTGTGTGATGGGTTCTGTTTATATTATGTTTTATTATGTGTATTTATAATATATATAACTACTCCATCCACTCTATTACGTCTCTCTTTAATTGTATGACATTTATAATGGGATTTTCTTTAAATATCCTATTTTTAAATTTGGTTTTTTGAGATTCCAATATAAGGTTTTCTTGGAATTATTCATGTTGTATGATTATGTTTTGGAACTTGGAAATTATTTATGATTAAGGGTGGGACCTATATCTCCCTCCAATGTATTGGGTATGTGTATGTTGGAGGTCGGCCATAGGGTTACTCCAAGTGTAACTACGATGGTTACACAAAGTAAGGTAGTCGTGACAGTTACAGATTATAAGGTATCCAAGAATGGTTACATGATTATGTAAGTAATGCCACAATATAAATTTATGATTATATTTATGTTCTAATTTTTTTTGTGGATCTTGTGTATATCTCATTTCACATAATGTAAGTATATATGGGTGACAAGAATATCTTTCAAAAATATTTTCATACGTTATGAGTATTCATGGACTAATGTTCTCTTTAATTCTTTTTTCATCCCTTACTAAGATTTTGTGGTCATCCCATGTTTTTGAAATTTTCTTCACAGGTTAATGGATATGTAAGACATGTAATGAATATATGTTAAATTTTTAATAATTTTCAAGGAGTCTTGTTTTATGTTTTAATGTTTTATATTTAAAAAAAATGGAAATTGTTTTTATGGTATCCACTCTATAATAATGTGTAATGTTATGAATTTATTTTCCTAATTCTCTAAAGCTCTAAACATGAAAATAACTTCAATGTAAAAGGAAGTTTTTTCTTGACTAAATTCATGATTATTTATGTAATAAGGTCAGGTCCTTATAGTTGGTATAATAGGATGGTTTAGATAACATTAGGGGTTAGGGTTATGTTAATAGAATACCATAAATGATTTTTACACTATTTTTAATTCGAAATGATTTAGCATTTAAATATTACCATGTTTCTTCATTTAAGACATTTTTTTGCAGAATGGTGGTCTACAGAAGTAATAGGGATGCTAAAGAGGAGAGGCACCGATAGAATGGCATCCTTCATGAACTACAACCCAGAATGGTAGGGATTGGAACCAAGTAGTTTGTGATAGTAATTGCTCAGATAATGCAGGCAATAAATGTTGGTAGCATCCATGTAAGAGAACCAACATAGGTACCACAACATACCCTGACAGTAGTGGAACATTTTATGAGACTACATCCTCTTACATTCAATGGATCTTTTGACCCAGTATCAGCTAAAATATTTATCAAATCCCTTGAAAAGATATTCAATGTTATGGGATGTTCAGACAATCAAAAGGTAAGTCTTTCCATTTATAGTTTTGAAGGGGAAAATGATCAGTGGTGGTAAATGTTAAGGAATATCAGGTGTAAAGAGGATGTTTATGCCTTAGAGTGGGATGAATTTTCAAGTCTTTTCATTGAAAAATATTTTCCTAATGTGGTGTTACATAGAATGGAGAAGCAATTCTTTGAATTAAAAAAGGAGGAAGATTCAGTGGTTTTTTATGAAGCGAAATTCACCCTACTGGCAATGTATTCTTCAAATATTATTCAAGATCATGATAGAAAAATCAACCTCCTTTACTCAGGATTAAAGCCAAGGTATCGAAGGGCGTTCTCCTCCCATGAATTCAAAATTTATAAGAAACTTGTCCGATGTTCTGAGAGGGTAGAGATGAATTTTTTTGATGATAACATGCATTTTGAAACTAAGAGAAGAAGAGGTCCAGTTGGCAAGATATGGGTAACAATCAACCAAATAAATATGATGGTATGAAAATCCAATTTCCAGTTTGTGAAAAGTGTGGCAAGAAACACCATGGGGAATGTCTTAGAAAAATTGGGCAGTGTTTTAAATGTTGTAAGTTTAGACATATGGCCCGAGGTTGAAATGAAAATGATCCTAAGAATAATATTAAAAAGAAAACTGTATTGTGTATTTAATGTGGTGAGATGGTTCATTATGAAAATTCCTGCAAAAAGAGAGATCTGAATGATGCAAAGAAGCTGGACTACAAATTATAAAGGTTTTGTGAGATCCTTTGCAACTACATTAGCAGATGTCAGGCCATCCAATGAAGTTGTATAAGGTACTTTGATTGTTGACTCAGATTTTTCTAATGTTTTGTTTGATACGGGGTCTACACATTCCTTCATCTCTGAGAAATTTTTTGGTAATTTGAAAATATCAACTCAACAAATGAGACCTGATCTTATTGTAAAAACACCAGGGGAAAATGTTATGTTAAAGCGGAATTATAATAATCATTATATTGTGGTATGTGGAAAGACTCTACTTGGAAACCTTTTTGTTTTACCCTTAGTTGATTTTGATGTTATTATATGAATGGAATGGCTTTCCGATTATCATGCTAAAATTGACTCTAGAGCTAAAGAAGTTGTTTTTTCGAAAGAGTTTCAGTTTTTATACAATAATGAACCCATACAATTGATAACATATCAGGAATATGAGAAACTACTGAAAGATGGAAATGAAAGTTATATTTCTCATATTGTTGAAAAAAGGGATCTTTTCAAATTAATGATGTGCTTGTGATAAATGAGTACCTTGATATTTTTTCTGATGAGTTACCCGATGTTATACCTGATCGAGAAGTCAATTTTACAATTGACTTAGTTCCTTATGATAAGTAAATTTCAAAACACCTCTATCGTATGGCTCCAATAGAACTTATGGAATTGAAAAATCAGTTACATGATTTTCTTGATAAAGGCTTCATTCGTCATAGCACTCCACCATGGGGAGCCCCTGTTTTGTTTGTTAAATAGAAAGATGGTTCCATGAGACTTTTTTATTGATGATAGAGAATTGAATAACATCATTGTTAAAAATATTTATCCTTTGACTCATATTGATTACTTGTTTGATCAGCTCCAAGGAGCTCAGTACTTTTCCAAGATTGACTTGAGATCTGGATACCATCAGCTGAAGGTGATGGTGGATGACATCCCAAAAACTGCTTTTCGTACTAGATATGGGCATTATAAATTTTTTGTTATGTCATTTTGATTAATTAATGCACCTATTATTTTCATGAATGTTATGAAAAGAGTATTTCATGAATTCTTGGATAAGTTTGTGGTTGTATTTATTGATGACATTATGTTATTTTCTAAAAATAAAGAGGATGAGGAAAAATATTTAAGGGTTGTTTTGCAAAAATTAAAAGAAAAGAAACTATATGGAAAATTCAACATGTGTGATTTTTGGTTGGAATAGATTTCTTTTATTGGGATCACTGTAAATAAGGATGGAATAATAGTTGATCCTACCAAAACAAAAGTAGTTGATGAATGTCCATGACCCACAAATGATACAGATATTCGTAGTTTTCTTGGGTTAGCAGGTTATTACAGATGGTTTGTTAAGAACATTGCACGGTTTTCTATCCTGATAACTGAGTTAACACAGAAAGGTGTTAAATTTTCTTAGACAAAGGAATGTGATTTTTTTTAGGAACTTAAGAAGAGATTGATGAATTCTCCAGTTTTGGCCTTAACTTTCTGAAATGGTGAGTTTTTCATCTACAAGGATTCTTCTTTGAAGGGACTCAGTTGAGGATTGTTGCAGAATGATCTGGTAATTTCCTATGCTTCGAGACAACATAAACCTCATGATCTAAATTATCCAACACATTATTTGGAATTGGTAGTTGTGGTTTTTGCTTGAAAATTTAGAGGCATCATCTATACGAAACCAAATGCCAAATATATACTGACCATAAATGTCTAAAGTGTAGAGACCCATATCTTGATGTACATGGACATTACATTACATTTGCGGAATACTTAGTACATAACAAAAAACACACACACAAGGATCGTAATAGTTTAGTGTCTTTGGAAACTCGGAATATAATCTTCTAATCGTGGTGAAAGATCTTCAAAATCTCCCATAAAGATCTTCCTTTTTTTACCTAAAACCTTTCTTTATATCCTGGGGAAAAGAAAACATAAAAGGGTGAGCTCAAATGCTCAGTAAGGGTAAACAAAATAAATATCAATCACATCATATACATAAGCACATAACTTTTGGAAATCTTAACCTGCAAAAGAGATCATAATTTCATAACATGGGGTAAATCATGGCAGTGAAATTTAATCACAATAATCATAACTTAAAACATGAAACTTTGTGGAATTCACACATAATCATAGAGAATCATTTCTTGTTAGTCAAGACTCATTGCCAAGACTATCTTAGTGGACAAAGTCCCTTTCTGAATCGAGTAACCTTCGTTTCAGTCCTGTTTCACTGAACCGGTATAACCTACTGTTCCAGCCCTGTCTATCTCATGAGATATAAAATCTTTACCCAATGCATTGGAGGGAGATATAGGTCCCACCCATCTCATAATTATACCAATCTTATGTGTGCCACAAATTCATAAATCATACATCATTACATAACCCATGTAATAAAAATGGGATTCTAAAACAACATAACATCATAAAACAATTCATATATGATAAAGGAATTCATAAAAATAATTCCATCACAACATAACCAAATCAATGTAATAATAGGTATAGAAACAGAACCCTATGTTATCTTAGATGGAAAATAATTTTGATAAAACACTTGAAATGAATTCTTGAGGAAAATATCCTTTCTTCTTAAAAATCAATTTCTTTTCACAAAACATCATGCAATTTTAAAAGAAAGAGATTTTATTGAAAATAGTTATGAAATCTTTTGGAGGAAGCTTCATGGAAATAAGGCTTTATAAAACCATAAAAATCCTTTCGTACCGTTTAAGTTAAAAAAAACATTCTTCGTACTTTTGTCGAAAAAGTCAAAAAGTACCTCGTGCGAAAAACGACAAAAGATTCCTTTCATATCTTTTACTAAAAATTCACCAAAGGGTAAAGTTGGATTTAAACAATTGTAGGTGGATGGAAATAATATTACATATTGATGGAACATGGATGTGGATGATAAAATACACCCCAGTAAATACCAAAGTATAAACAATCTCGGATAAAAATGAGATTGTGATATTCTCCCTTACCTTAGGTCCGATTTGCTTCGTATGTGTCCGAACCTCCTGTGTAATGATTTAAATAATGTCATTGACTTATTACAGAATCATATTTATGATATCATATATGGTTCACTTATGACATTATATTACCCGTTCTTTTGTAAATTCCCTGTTAAAGAAGCGTTTTGGGTAGAATCGTTTCATTTATCGTAAGTGTTTTGTCTTGTTGTTCTTGACATTATTATTACTTATATCATGATTTACTTACTTCCAGAATATAAAATATGATTTATATATCATATATATTCTGTATATATATATATAATAGATAGATAAATGAAATGAAAAACACCGTTCATGGAGACGGTAGTCCGTACGTACGCATGAACGTTGTTTTCCTTTCCTTATTGTCTTGAATGGAAGTAAGTAGATGACATACATATATATATATACATAAATCCAGTATCTTTATAATGTCATATATTTCATTATTATTTCTTATATATACTTTATAATCATTCGTAAATGGTTAACATGGAGAATGAATCTCATCGCGTCGTGGAGACGGTAGTCCGTACATACGCACGAGCGATGATATCATTTCCATAAATATTGAATTGAATTGGAGTGGATTATACAATATATCAGAATCAATATGATGTTGTAATAACTATGTATAGTTATTCATTACACCACTATACCCATCCATGTATGGTGGTGGTGGAAAATAGATTACACCACGGCGTGGAGACGGTATTCCGTACGTACGCACGCGCGGTGATTTCTTTTTCCGTAGGATGGATAGATGGTGAAATAGGGTTGTTTCATACTTATAATAAAATATCAGTATATGACTGATACTGATGTTATTACTTCATAATGAAACAACCTAAGAAGAAGAAGTGGAAGAAGAAATAAAGATGAAAGAATTGGTAACGGTAATTACCTCTTCTTTGAAGCGCCTCTTTGAGACCTCCTTTTAGGGCAATAAAATTGGTCTTTGAGGAAGACCAGAACCTCTAGGATTATTCTAGGGAGGTGGAGAGGAGAAAATGTTAGGGGTTGGAAGAGCTTGAGTGCTCAAATTGGTGTGAGGAGGAGGGGGAGGAGGTGCCCTGTTATAAGGGAGGAGAGGGGCACCTTAGGAATATCTCAAAATATTATTTTATATTAAAGTCAAAATCGGTTTATAATGGTTCCAAAGGGTGTTATTTCGAAGCTAAAGTGGGGAAGAGTCGAACGACTATCAACCAATAGGATTTAGACAAGTTTAGGGTCTTATTTTAACCTTATCAATTAGATTTAACTCTAAGTTAAATAATTTAACTTTTACCGTGTCTTTTTGTTTTCTTTCACTATATGGTTAATACACTTACTATAACATGCCAAACGAACCCCAAATTGTTTATTATTAATATATATATCCTCATCTAAGTAATTTTTCCGAACCTTAGATTTTTAGGAATAAAATAACAATTAATAATATAATATTTTATTTAAAAACTATTTTGTGTCAATTTTGACACTATTTGATATATGATTTTTGTGAAAGTCATAACAGAATTATATGTTCGAACCAAGTTGATTAAATCAACACTAATATATCATAGTAACCTAGAAAATTAGTGGAATTCATAAAAAGTCTCAAATTTCATTCATTTGAGCATTTATAACATTAATTATGTTAATATTTCCTTAAAAGGGTAATTACTGCATCATCGTTGTGTCATTAATAAATTAATTTATATAAACTCTAAAAATTATAAATAAAATATAAATATGTAGGAAATATTTGTATCTTTCTAATGAATACTTATAATCTAATTTATCTTATGTGTAACCCTATATTAAAAATGTTTTAGTAAATAAACTTTGATTTTAACTGTTTTAACTCTTCTTTGAATTAAATAATAATAAATGTCCTAATCTAATCCAAGTGGGCCTAAATGGTCATATTTTATTCCTAAGCTTGTTTTTGGTCTAATTAAACTTGTCCAATAGAATTAGGACATGTGTTAGGGTAATAATAATATCATTTTTACCCTTAATTACCCAATTTACTTTTAACCGTGGTAAATAAAAGTAAAAAGTTACTATTCACCAAAAATTATTTTCATCTCATTGAACCACATTTTACTTACTGACATCAACCGTGTCTCTCGGATTATTGAAATTCCATTCACAGAAGCGGTAAAATAGAGTTTTATGAAAAATTCAGTTTTTTAATTACCACTTAGTAGTTTCACTATTCGTCAAAAATTGATGTTTTGCAGAACAATGCCAAAATTTCATCCTAAGCTATATTTCATATTCCGAATTCAAAAATGAATTCTATTTTACCAAATTCATAACATATAAGTTTCATTAATTAATTTTATAATTAAATCCCGCTGTTAAAACAAATAACGTGTTTTTAAGAAACAATATCTATCAAAAGATTGACACTTGATTATGTCTCGTTTAAATGTGAAATTAAAACCAATGACCAACATTGTATTAAATTGTAAAAATATATTCTAAATATACTTTAAAACCACTCAAATTAATAATTTATCACTATTAATTATTTCGATTAAAAAAGTTGTTTTTAATTACAATTTAGTAATTTTCACTATTCATCAGAATATGAAAGTTATCCGAAAAGTACCAAAATTTCACCTTAGGCTAAATTTGATACTCCGAATCCAAAAATGAAGTCCATTTTGAGAGCTAAATTTTCTAAAATTTAAAAAGTGGTTATTACTATTCATAACGGCTAGTTTTAATAATATTTTAATAGCACATCGTTGTTTTGTGAAACTCAGTATTGCGTACTACACACGCTATCAAGGAAGGTTGTGATTGCGTGTAATGCAAGGAAAGTCAAGGATGCGTGTTATGCAAGCTCCTTTTGGTGTAGCGTACAACACAAGACATTAATAAAATTAAAAAAAATATTTTTCATAAAATCTCGGGCTGTTACATTCTACCCCCCTTAAAATGAATTTCGCCCTCGAAATTCGTCGGGGTTATAAATGATTTACTATTCGAAAGTTTCTTTAATAGAAACCCACATCGTAAAAAGGAATATCAAAACCAATATTTAAAAACAAGTATGAAACATAACGGTTACCCAAATAAACTAATCACTGGGTTTCCACATAGGTGAAAATATGGATATGGAAGAGAAATCTAACCATCATGTTTTGATGGAGAGTGGTAGAGAACATGGCTATGGAAAAGCCAGCAATCACAAATCCATAAATTTGTGACGATCTAAGGTACCATCTGATTCATCAGATATAAGATCACTAGGACAACATTTTTTGTTTTCAAGATCGTTTTCCTAAAGTTAAAGAATTTGAATTAGAATAAATACTTACTTTGTTTTTGGTACAATGTCACTATTGTTCGTGCCTTTAACAATTTCCACTTCATCTCTTAAATAAATGAAGTCGAATTTGTTATTCGTGAAGTGTTAGCAGATCATGTGATAGAATGACGGGTCATTCCATCTGTCTCAAACAAAAGGTTAGAAAAAAATTATATACATAAGTCGATCTATAGTGAGAGTAATCATATATGGTTCCTAAAATGGACTTTATACTTCATATATCATACTGCTTAATATAATAAAACTAGTTTCTAATAAACAGGGACTTCCTGTAGGCCAGTGGTAGGCGATAAAGGCCAGTCGCACTTCGGTTGTGGGTTCGATTCCCACAGCCTTGTCCGAAGCGATGGGCTGTCGCCCGTCCTGCAGGTTGTCCTTTTTCTAAAACTATATTACTATAACATCCCATCAATAATATCGAGAAAAAAACTTCTATCCTTAAACAATACTCACTTATGTCCAACATAATCCATTTCAATCTTTAGGCTTATCCATAATACTGCAGTCCACTCTCATAACATAGTGAAAATGATTACCAGAGATTTAATACCATCGTTGATCCCCATATATCATAAGATATGTTTTGTTGGTCACATTCCAAACATTCAAAGTCCTTAATCATGTATTCTCTTGAATACCTTAGTGAAAACATGAATGCAGTTTAAAGTTAACACTTTCCACATACCAAAATCCTCAAAATTCTATATACTCAAACCATGATATCACTTAGTCCTTATATCAATCATGAGCTCATGAATACTATTAAACATTTCATTTTCTCGTTTTTCCTTCATTATGCGCATATCATCTTATTTATAAAAAATATCTCAATCACTTTGAATACCAAATCAATAAATATTGCAATACTCAATGATACAACATTATTTTGGAATCCCATTACATAAACACTTAATCATTCCACCACATTGTTGTCATATTCAACATTGCCAATAGTGATCGCATGTGACTTCCCTTTGTCCTTTGCCTTCAGTGGTTGCTCATGTTGATCATCACTAACCCTTGGATTATGGCATTTATTAGCATAATTCCCCATTTCCTTGCACTTGAAGCATTGAAGTGTAGGTGGTGCGTTCTCTGCAGTGTTTGCTTTATTCACATCATTAGAAACCCTTTTTCCATTACTTCGACACTCAGCTGCTCGATGACCTTCTTTTCCACACTTAAAACATTTTCTAGTCCCTTTAAGACAATCTCCACCATGCTTCTTTCCACACATTGTGCATAAGGAAACATTCATCTTCTTTTCACCATTATTCTGAGATTTCTCCTTGAACTCCATCTTTCATTTCTTGTCAAAACCATGAGATTGATATGTAACACCAACTTCCATTTCTACCTTGATAGCACAACACACAATTTCTTCATAGCTACTGAAGTCTCTTATAGCTAATGCCCTTCGAAGACTTGGATTTAAGCCACTGAAAAATCGATCAACTTTACTTTCAGGTTGGATGATAATGCCAGATGCATACCTTGCAAGTCTTGTAAAATTCGCTTCGTATATACCAACAGATTCATCATCTTTTTGCTTTAGTTCAAGAAACTCCTTCTCCATCTTTGTTCGAAGAATACGAGGGATGTACTTATTGAAAAATAAGTTCTTGAACTCGTCCCATTCCATGGACTCAATTTCATCTCTTTGCCTTGTATTCTTGATAAGATTCCACCATTGATCAGCTTCACCTTCCAAACGATATACTGCTAAGATGACTTTATCATGTTCAGAACATTGAAGAACTGAAAATATCTTTTCAGTGGTACTGATCCATTGTTCAGTAACAAGTGGATCAGAAGACCCACTGAAAGAAGGTGGACGTTGCCTCATGAAGGATTCAATAGAATATTGTTCCCTTCTCTGCTCATTTGGAAGTCCAGAATGATTCATAGCTTGTGTAAGTATAGTAATAAGATTTTTCACTCCATCTCCCATAACATTTGTTTGTTCAAGAGTACAATCATTGCATTGTCCATTGCATTGATCAACACGGTTCCTTCGGGTTCCAGCCATCGTCTAAAACCCAAAAAGAATAGTGTGAGAGGCAAAAAACATGCTAGGGAAAACAACATAATAAAGGGGGAGTACCTTCAATATCTAACATCTTAGGTTTAATTCTATGATCGTTAGCGTAGTTCTAGTACTATAACCTATACGTATACTTAACCTTAGGGACATCCCTAGACATACCATAGAAATATCTCTAGGGATCTCACTAACGTTTTCGCATCCTAGTTTCCAAAGGTTGACTAAACCTTTCCTCTGATACCAACTGTAGAGACCCATATCTTGACGTACATGGACATTACATTACATTTTCGGAATACTTAGTACATAACAAAAAACACACACACAAGGATCGCAATAGTTTAGTGTCTTTGGAAACTCAGAATATAATCTTCTAATCGTGGCGAAATATCTTCAGAATCTCCCATAACGATCTTCCTTTTTTTTACCTAAAACCTTTCTTTATATCCTAGGGAAAAGAAAACATAAAATGTTGAGCTCAAATGCTCAGTAAGGGTAAACAAAATAAATATCAATCACATCATATACATGAGCACATAACTTTTGGAAATCTTAACCTGCAAAAGAGATCATAATTTCATAACATGGGGTAAATCATGGCAGTGAAATGTAATCACAATAATCATAACTTAAAACATGAAACTTTGTGGCATTCACACATAATCATAGAGAATCATTTCTTGTTAGTCAAGACTCATTGCCAAGACTATCTTAGTGGACAAAGTCCCTTTCTGAATCGAGTAACCCTCGTTTCAGTCCTGTTTCACTGAACCGGTATAACCTACCGTTCCAGCCCTGTCTATCTCATGAGATATAAAATCTTTACCCAATGAATTGGAGGGAGATATAGGTCCCACCCATCTCATAATTATACCATTCTTATGTGTGCCACAAATTCATAAATCATACATCATTACATAACCCATGTAATAAAAATGGGATTCTTAAACAACATAACATCATAAAACAATTCATATAAGATAAAGGAATTCATAAAAATAATTCCATCACAACATAACCAAATCAATGTAATAATAGGTATAGAAACAGAACCCTATGTTATCTTAGATGGAAAATAATTTTGATAAAACACTTGAAATTAATTTTTGAGGAAAATATCCTTTCTTCTTCAAAATCAATTTCTTTTCACAAAACATCATGCAATTTTAAAAGAAAGAGATTTTATTGAAAATAGTTATGAAATCTTTTGGAGGAAGCTTCATGAAAATAAGGCTTTATAAAACCATAAAAATCCGTTCGTGCCGTTTAAGTTAAAAAAAACATTCTTCGTACTTTTGTCAAAAAAGTCAAAAAGTACCTCATATGAAAAACGACAAAAGATTCCTTTCATATCTTTTACTAAAAATTCACCAAAGGGTAAAGTTGGATTTAAAAAATTGTAGGTGGATTGAAATAATATTACATATTGAGGGAACATGGATGTGGATGATAAAATACACCCCAGTAAATACCAAAGTATAAACAATCTCGGATAAAAATGAGATTGTGATATTCTCCCTTACCTTAGGTCCGATTTGCTTCGTATGTGTCCGAACCTCCTGAATAATGATTTAAATAATGTCATTGACTTATTACAGAATCATATTTATGATATCATATATGGTTCTCTTATGACATTATATTACCCGTTCTTTTGTAAATTCCATGTTAAAGAAGCGTTTTGGGTAAAATCATTTCATTTATCGTAGGTGTTTTTTCTTGTTGTTCTTGACATTATTATTACTTTTATCATGATTTACTTACTTCCAGAATATAAAATATGATTTATATATCATATATATTCTGTATATATATATATATAATAGATAGATAAATGAAATGAAAAACACCGTTCATGGAGACGGTAGTCCGTACGTACGCATGAACGCTGTTTTCCTTTCCTTATTGTCTTGAATGGAAGTAAGTAGATGACATACATATATATATACATACATAAATCCAGTAGCTTTAAAATGTCATATATTTCATTATTATTTCTTATATATACTTTATAATCATTCTTAAATGGTTAACATGGAGAATGAATCTCATCGCGTCGTGGAGACGGTAGTCCGTACGTACGCACGAGCGATGACATCATTTCCATAAATATTGAATTGAATTGGAGTGGATTATAAAATATATCAGAATCAATATGATTTTGTAATAACTATGTATAGTTCTTATTTACACCACTATACCCATCCATGTAAGGTGGTGGTGGAAAATAGATTACACCACGGCGTGGAGACAGTATTCTGTACGTACGCAGGCGCGGTGATTTCTTTTTCCGTAGGATGGATAGATGGTGAAATATGGTTGTTTAATACTTATAATAACATATCAGTATATGATTGATACTGATGTTATTACTTCATAATGAAACAACCTAAGAAGAAGAAGTGGAAGAAGAAATAAAGATGAAAGAACTGGTAACTGTAATTACCTCTTCTTTGAAGCGCCTCTTTGAGACCTCCTCTTAGGGCACTAAAATTGGTCTTTGAGGAAGACCAGAACCTCTAGGATTATTCTAGGGAAGTGGAGAGGAGAAAATGGCAGGGTTTGGCCGAGCTTGAGTGCTCAAATTGGTGTGAGGAGGAGGGGGAGGAGGTGCCCTTTTATAAGGGAGGAGAGGGGCACCTTAGGAATATCTCAAAATATTATTTTATATTAAAGTCAAAATCGGTTTATAATGGTTCCAAAGGGTCTTATTTCGAAGCTAAAGTGGGGAAGAGTCGAAATCCTATCAACCAATAGGATTTAGACAAGTTTAGGGTATTATTTTAACCTTATCAATTAGATTTAACTCTAAGTTAAATAATTTAACTTTTACCGTGTCTTTTTGTTTTCTTTCACTATATGGTTAATACACTTACTATAACATGCCAAACGAACCCCAAATTGTATAGTATTAATATATATATCCTTATCTATGTCATTTGTCCGAACCTTAGATTTTTAGGAATAAAATAACAATTAATAATATAATATTTTATTTAAAAACTATTTTGTGTCAATTTTGACACTATTTGATATATGATTTTTGTGAAAGTCATAACAGAATTATATGTTCTAACCAAGTTGATTAAATCAACACTAATATATCATAATAACCTAGAAAATTATTGGAATTCATAAAAAGTCTCAAATTACATTCATTTTATCATTTATAACATTAATTATGTTAATATTTCCTTAAAATGGTAATTACTGCATCATCGTTGTGTCTTAAATAAATTAATTTATTTAAAGTCTAAAAATTATAAATAAAATATCATTATGTAGGATATATTTTTAGCTTTCTAATGAATACTTATAATCTAATTTATCTTATGTGTAACCCTATATTAAAAATGTTTTAGTAAATAAACTTTGATTTTAACTCTTTTAACTCTTCTTTGAATTAAATAATAATAAATGTCCTAATCTAATCCAAGTGGGCCTAAATGGTCATATTTTATTCCTAAACTTGTTTTTGGTCGAATTACACTTGTCCAATAGACTTAGGACATGTGTTAGGGTAATAATAATATCATTTTTACCCTTAATTACCCTATTTACTTTTAACCGTAGTAAATAAAAGTAAAAAGTTACTATTCACCAAAAATTATTTTCATCTCATTGAACCACATTTTACTTACTGACATCAACCGTGTCCCTCGGATTTTTGAAATTCCATTCACAGAAGCGGTAAAATTAAGTTTTATGAGAAATTCAGTTTTTTAATTACCACTTAGTAGTTTCACTATTCATCAAAAATTGATGTTTTTCAGAACAATGCCAAAATTTCATCCTAAGCTATATTTCATATTCATAATTCAAAAATAAAGTCTATTTTACCAAATTCATAACATAGAAGTTGCATTAAATAATTTTATAATTAAATCCCGCTGTTAAAACAAATAGCGTGTTTTTAAGAAACAATATCTTTCAAAAGATTGACACTTGATTATGTCTGGTTTAAATGTGAAATTACAACCAATGACCAACATTGTATTAAATTGTAAAAATATATTCTAAATATACTTTAAAACCACTCAAATTAATAATTTATCACTATTAATTATTTCGATTAAAAAAGTTGTTTTTAATTACAATTTAGTAATTTTCACTATTCATTAGAATATGAAAGTTATCCGAAAAGTACCAAAATTTCACCTTAGGCTAAATTTGATACTCCGAATCCAAAAATGATGTCCATTTTGAGAGCTAAATTTTCTAAAATTTAAAAAGTGGTTATTACTTTTCATAACGGCTAGTTTTAATAATATTTTAATAGCATATCGTTGTTTCGTGAAACTCAGTATTGCGTACTACACACGCTATCGAGGAAGGTTGTGATTGCGTGTAATGCAAGGAAAGTCAAGGATGCGTGTCGTGCAAGCTCCTTTTGGTGTAGCGTACAACACAAGACATTAATAAAATTAAAAAGAATATTTTTCATAAAATCTCGGGCTGTTACATAAAGTATATATTCACTCAGAAGGAATTAAACATGAGTCCGAGAAGATGGCTAGAACTGATAAAATATTACGATAGCATGATCAATTAGCATCTGGGGAAAGAAAACATTGTGGAAAATTCCTTATGCCAGAAACATCATGCATCATTAACCATGATACATTTAGAATATGATCCCTTGATTAATTATTGGATGAATTTTGGCTTATAAGTTATTGGTGCAGGGAATACATCTATTTTGTTTTAGGTTTTAGTGCAGTCTTTGTAGTCTGACAGAATTAAGAAAGCGCAGAAGGAAGAACGTGAGCTACATAAAAAGGTATAATTGGTTAAAATGGGTAAGTTTCCATAATTTAACATTGATAAGGATTTTGTTTTCATACTTGGAAAAACGTTCTGTGTGCCTTGTGATTCCATGTTGAAGAATGATTTGTTGTGTGAAGCTCATAGTTCTCTATTTTCTATTCATCCTGGAAGTACTATAATGTATAGGGACCTTCAAGAGTATTATTGGTGGGATTGAATGAAAAGAGATATTACTGATTTTACCATGAAATGTTTGACATGTCAATAGGTTAATGTAGAACAGCAATTACCGAAGGGGATGCTTTAGCCTTTACCAGTGCCTGAGTGGAAATGGGAGAATGTTTCTATGGACTTTGTGGTGGGACTACCAAGGACTTCTTGAGGTAACAATGCGATTTGGGTTATTGTTGATCGGCTAACAATGTATGCACATTTTATTTCTATTCAAGATACAATGAATTTGGATCGGATTTCTCGATTGTACCTAAAGGAGATTGTCAGGTAACATGGAGTTACACTTTCTATTGTATCTGACTGATATCCCAGGTTCACTTATAACTTTTGGAAGGGAATTAAGAATCATTGGGCACAAAGTTAAATTTCAGTACAGATTTTCATCCTCAATCAGATGGGCAGTCAGAGAGAACGATTCAATCTTTGGAAGATTTTCATAGATATTGTTCATTAGAAATTCAGGGAAGCTGGGATAAACATCATTCTTTAGTTGAGTTTTTTATAATAACAGTTTTCATTCTAGTATTCAGATGGAACCTTTTGAGGCCTTGTATGGGAAGCGGTGTCGGACTCCAGTTTTTAGGATGATGTCGATGAAAGAAAGTTGATGGGGCCTAAAATTAGTAGAAGAAGTGGCTGAGAAAGTGAGGATGATCCAGCAGAACATGAGGACAGCTCAGAATAGGCAGAAAAGTTATGCAGATAATAGAAGGAAAGACTTGTCATTCGAGGTAGGTTACTATGTTTTACTTAAAATATCTACTTGGAAAAGTGTGATGCGTTTTGGTAAGAAAGGGAAGATAAGTCCATGGTTCATCGGCCTTTTTTAAATCTTGGAGAAATTTGGAACAGTGGCGTACTACGTAGCTTTGCCATCGAGTTTGTTTCAGGGACACAATGTTTGACATGTTTTGATGTTGAAAAATTATGTGCCAGATTCATCACATGTCTTGAGCCCAGAAGCAACTCAGCTAGAAGAAAACCTTTCTTAAGAAGAAAAACCAGTTCAGATTATTGATCGAAGGGAACAGGTATTGTGAAATAATGTAATCCACTAGGTAAAGGTTTTGTGGATGAACCACATGGTTGAACAAGAAACATGGGAATCTGAAAATGCTATGAGGGAAAAGTACCTTCAGTTGTTTAATAAGTAAATAAAATTGCGAGGTCGTAATTTCTAGAAGGTGGGGATAATGTAACACAGCAAGTTTTTCTAAAAAAATAGAAATTCATGAAACTTTGTTTTTATGTAGATCTTTCTAACTATCCATTAAAACATAACTTTTCTACTTCTATGTTTTTAATTTCAATAAACTTTCTTCTACAATTGTGTTCAGTTTGTTATTTGGAGTCTATTGGAACCAACTTGTTTTTGGTGAATAGCAACATACCCTTATGAATAGTAATATTAATAGTAATATGACCCTATTGAATAATAAATTGGATTATTATTTTATTTTATTAAGGCTTTATGATAATGACATCTTGATAAATTTTTCAATGTGATATAAAAGCAGGTAGAGTTTTTAAATAATTAATTTTTGAATTAAGTATGATTTTATTTAAAAATTAAATTAAAAATATTTAGAAAATTATTTAAAAAAATGGACTAATTTTTTCAAATCTACATGTCAACAAATGGTTATGGTGAATTTTGGGAATTTTTCTGAAATAGTTGATTTTTCGGTGAATAGTAAAAAAATACAGTTTTTAGTTTCAGTGTGTTAATTACATCATTAATGATATAATAATGATTTCATAAATCTTTTAGACTTGTGTATAGATAAATAAGATGTGAGGTGTCCCATGTGGCTTATATAATGGTCCAATACCGTGGTCAGGCCCTTGGTTTTTCAAATACCAATTATGAGGTGTCCCTTGAAAATTATTAAAAGATTCCCTTACTTTTCCCATAAATACCCACCCATTCCTTCATTAACATCATTCCCAATTACTCCTAATTGAATATATGGAAACCTTATCTTCATAGTAGTCCTCTAAAGGCTTTATCAAGCCTCCAAGGTCCCAACCTTCATGTTCTAGGGTTTACACTACATGGTAAGAAAATTCTTAATTTCATTCTTTTTCCATTCAAGTTCTCTTTTATGTGGTATAACTTTCAATTTTCCATATCATGTTCTTATTTCATTATTATTAAAGATCTATTTTGTATTATGATTTATTTCTGGATGGGCTACTTTTGTCCCCACTCTCCTTAATGTTTTATAAAACCCTGTCGCATAGTCGTTGTGCTGCCGAATTTTTTTAAGAGATTTCACACTTATTCTTTTATTTTGAGATCCTTCCTTATTATTTATTCATATATCCTTACCCAAGAGGCATGAAATCAGCAGAAATCATTTATATTCTAGATTATATCATGTTTATGGAAAATTCCTCATCATTATTCTTCTCCACTCCAACTTATTTAAGGAATAAAAACATTGTCCGTGATGTGTCGAATTACCGACATCGTGGATGATGTGATTTCAATTTCCATTAATTATTTCAATTATGGTCATGAAACCATTTATATGGTTGAACCAGGTTGTTATATATGTTTTTTGACTCACCATTGGTTCTGTAATTATTTTGTACTTATGGTTCTAATTTATAAGACAAAATGATGTTGTTATTATAAAAGAACTTCTAAAATGATCTAAACGAACATCATTAATGTTTTAACTTATGAATCATCATCATATTAAACATAAAAATGATAAATGGTAAAATTTATGTTACTGTATATATTTAATTACTACTCCATTCCAATTCTGGAGTCTCACTTCGAAACGACAAGAACGTCCATCAAGAACCAATCATAGAAATCATTTAAAGAACTCACCCAAAAACGGTGCAAGGAGAAAAATACTAACAATTAATGGGGTGATATGATGTTATTAAATGACCTTATAAGTTCTTATAAAAATGAAAAAATTTCTTTCTAATACTAATAACAGTTTTTTAACAATTATACTAGAGGTTTAAACAAGTTGAAAGTTAGACAAACCCGAGTTAAGGGAATTCTTAACCCGATTTCCATTATTTGGGTTAAACATCTACTTCATTATTTATGTGCTATTTAAATTGTTTGTGTGATGGGTACTGTTTATATTATGTTTTATTATATTTATTTACTGTATATATACATTATTCATCCACTCTATTAAGTCTCTCTTCAATTGTTTGATATTTATAAGGGGCTTTTCTTAAAAAATCCTCTTTTTAAATTTGGTTTTACGAATTTCCAAAGTAATGTTTTTATGGAATTATTCATGTTGTATGATAATGTTTTGGTTCTTGGGAACAATTTATGATGAAGGGTGAGACCTATATCTCCCTCCAATTCATTGGGTATGTGTTTTTTGGAGGTCGGCAAAATGGTTACTCCACGTGTAACTACGATGTTTACACAAAGTAAGGTAGCCGTGAGGAATACAAATTATAAGGTAGTCAAGAATGGTTACATGACTATGTAAGTAATTCCACAAGATACCTTTATGATTATATTTATGTTATAATGTTTTTTGTGTATCTTGTGTAAATCTAATGTTACACAAATTAAGTATATCCGGGTGACAAGAATGAATTTTAAAAATGTTTTCATACGTTACGAGTATTGATGGACTAATGTTCTCTTTCATTCTTTTTCAATCCCTTATTGAGATTTTGTACTCATCCCAGGTTTTTGAAATGTTTTTCATAGGTTAATGAATGATTAAGACAAGTAATTAATCCATGTTAAATGTTGAATAATTGTCAAGGAATCTTGTTTTATGTTTTAATGTTTTATATTTTTTTAAAAATGGAAATTGATTTTATGGTATCCACTCTGTAATAATGTGTAATGTTATGAATGTATTATCCTAAGTCTATAATGCTCTAAACTTGAGGAGATCATCAATGTAAAAAGTAAGTGTTTTCTTGACTAAATTAAATATTATTTATGTAATAAGGTTGAGTCTTTATTCCCACCATAATCCTAATGATAAATGGAGAAGGATCTCCATCATGACCACCATCTAATATGATGGTTTCCTATCCAGAGGGAAAACTCTCACCACATATTCATGATTTTTCTCATCCTCCTATGGGTCAGGTGATCACACTATGATTCACTGTTTCATTTTCACCCTTACAACACTCTGTTAAACTTGTTTTGTATCGAAAATTATAAAAATAATAACAAATTTCACTTTATATTTTCCTCCATTATTTTATTTTTATCACTTTTTAAAAGGGAAATTTTTATTTTTTTTGATATTTTATTGAAGGTGGAGGTGATTTGGAGGGCCCATGATGTTTTCTAAGAAAAATGGGCCATGCTGTGTAGGATCAAAGTACACCAGCTTACTAAACCACATACTTATAATTAATTGTGCATCAAAATGAGGAGAAATTCTTGGTCAAGGCCCAAAATTCATTAGGCTATATTTCATATGAATTAAACCAAGGATCATTTTCCCATATGGTTTCCTAACTAACCTAATTTTTCCAGCACACTGAATCTGCACGAAGTCAAAAGTGGGTTGGTGTGACCTTCCTATATAATGGGATCTAGTTCCCAAATGGTGCCAAAAATTATGTGTAAGTATTAACTAGGTGGTAAAACATGATTCTAGTTTTTTTAATAGAAATAATCTTCTTTCTAGTTGTCAAAACCCATGGGCCAAGTGGTTTTACACAATCTGTGTTCCCAAAACCACCTTCCACTTTGCCTATAAAATGGAAGGTTGGGAACCTCATTTGAAAGTTCATCTAGGAGGCATAGCTTTGGTATTTTGGAGACCCAAAGGAGTCCTATACTCATCCAACAAGTAATGTATGCCCATATCCTCATAGTGGGTCAATAATGAAGAGGGAGTTCCACCCGAGATTCCTCCTATCGATGTCGAGTTAAATAGTGGGTGTTTGTTGTGAGGAAACTACACACTTGTCAAGGAAGTTATGATGCATATATTTGCTACAATTTTGGAGTAATTTTGGTTTTTAAACATTTAATTCAATTTATCTTACATTATCTATGATTTGAATTCCTATTATGATACATGTGATCATTATGATCTTAATTTTTAGCCAATCTATGTGAGGTTTTGAGTGTGTGATTTGTGTTGTTCTGATTGGACAACATAAGAATCCCATTCACACTCACCTTCTTGGGATTTGACTATAAATTGTATTCTCTTATTCTATTCCGAATTTTATGGAAATTTATAATATGATTGTTATGTCATAGTTTTGTTATTCATGAATTGAAATAAAAGATTAGGAATTAATCGGGATTCTAATTAATTTCAACCAAATAATTACTCCAAACATGAATTAAGAGATAAGAAAAATTAACTTTAATCACATGTAATGAAATCAAAATGACACCTTCTTCTCATATTTTTCAAATTCCACATGGTCTTTCAACTTTTATACTATTTTAATTAAGTTATTTCCTTTATTCTATTTTAAAAATCACCCCATATTTTAGTAATATTTATTAAAAATACATATTATAAACGACCAATTCACCTTGAGAGACAACATAGGGTCTTCCCTAGAATATAAATCAACATTAAAAACAAGATCAAATTGACATGTTAGGACAATATAGTCAAATTTTGGCACCATTTTCAAGGAGAAATTTAGTTTATGTGAATGTTATTATATGTTTTTTGTATTTTTTATGAATATTTATTTGTTTTATATTCTACCTCTGCATATACTTTTGTGTTATGATTTTTTTATTCTATAGGTTTTATGAATGACACATTCAACTCCAATAGACTTAAAAACTCTCAAAACCAAAAAATAAAGGACCCTATATGAGTGACACTAAGATGAAAAAGACAACCATTTGAATGAGGAAACAACACAACTGGAGAGACATTTCTAAATCCCTCTTCCTCTAGAACTAAATAAGAACATGATATTAACGATAATAAACTGGATGAAAATAATGGTACATTAAAAGAACTAGCATCACCTTATGTTGATATCCAACCAAACTATATTCAAATACAAGGTGATGAACCTAATTTTGAACATAAATCCAATCTAATTCACCTACTTATAAGATTTCATGGAATCTCTAGAGAAGATACACATACGAACATAAAATAATTTCATCCTGTGTGCTCAACATTAAAACATGAAAATTTGGATGAAGGACAAGTAAAGACAAGGGAATTACCTTTCTCATTATAATACACTACAAAATATTGTCATTACTGTGTTAATTCACTAATTAGAGGATGGTCAGAAATGAAATGTACTCTTCTTGAAAAATATTTCCCATCCTCTTGTACTGAAAGTATAAGGAATGAAATATGTGGTATAAAGTGATCACATGGGAAAAAATAACATGAGTATTGGGAACTCTTTAAAAGGATAGATTCATGTTTCCCACACCACTAAATAAGTTATCAACTATTAATTTAGTATTTTTTATGAAGGGATAAATCCAATTGATCGTAACATGATGGATGCTACTATAGTGGTTCACTAGTAGATAAAACCCCAATCACTATAAGGACCCTAATTGAGAACATGGCACAAAACACTCAACAATTCATTTCAAGGTCTAGTGCATCCATTTGAGGTGTTTGTGATGTGTAAAGTATAAAATTCAAGAAAAGGGTGGGCACAAAGATTGATGAGGTAACTACCCTTCTTCGACAACTTTCTCTTTCCCGTGGAAAGTCCAAATCATTTCCTCCCATCCATTGTGGTATATTCTTTTTTGACACCAAATACTCTGACCAACGTCCCCAATTGAGAGAAACTTATGAGAGATGTGAGGTAATATTTCTAGGCCTCTCATATCACTAATACTTTAGGAAGGAACCATATGATCCATCCACTCATGGGTGGAAATGCAACCAAACCTATAGGAAAGGGGACATTCAAACAATACGCCACAAAAATGGAACTAAGAGGGTCAGAGTAGTCATCCACCACCACCACACAGAAATCCTCAACCACAACAAAGGCCTTTCCAAAAACCCCCTCCAAAACCTGATTTTAGCCTAGAATACATGATGGAAAAATGGATTCCAATAGTCTCCAATTCCATTATACAACCCCAGCTCCCATACAAAAGTTAAAAACCCAATTAGTCCATCTTTCTAACTCGGTGGGGGGAAGTCAAAAGAAATGGTTTGGGTAAACTACCTTAACATCTAGTATACAACGTTAGGGATAATGTAAATTTTAGTTCCATCACCCTTAAAAGTGGGAAAAAACATAAAATCCAAATGAACCCTCAAATAGATTCATCTCCTCTTAAAGAAACGACGACCCCAACCACTAGAAATGCTCCAATTTAGGTAGAACCTTGTCCTAAGAAAATCCCTTCCAAGTGAACTAATGTTTCTGTTGATGAGTCACCTAGACCAACCATTCCTCTTAAATTCCCACAGAGGGCCACCCAACCATGTAAAAAAAAATTAAACAAAACATGATACGAATATTTGGGAAACATTCAAAAAAGTGAATGTCAATATCCCCTTGATTGATGTTGTGATGAAAATTACATGGTACTCCATGTTTGAAAAGGATATTTGTACACACTAAAAGAGAATTCATGGAGATGAAAAGGTGATCTTGGGGAGAGATGTTTCAGAATTTTGAGGTCCATCACTACCCAACAAGTTCAATGATTTTGGGACATTCTCAATCCCTTGCACAATAGGAGAGTATTATTTTTCTTATTCTATGGTTGATTTAGACAACTCTATTAATGTTATTACTCACCCCATTTTCTATTATTTGAATTTTTGTGAAATGATTCCAACTAAAATAGTCATTTAGATATAAAATTGGAGTACAACCCACTCTTCAATTGGGTTTGATGATGTTCCTGTGAGGGTGAAAATTTTAATTTTTCCTACTGATTTTTATATGCTAAAAATGGAAAATGATAGGATAAATGGACACACCCCAATTATATTGGGGAGGCCATTCTTAAAAACCATCAAAAACATAATTTATGTCCATAATGGTACATTATCTATGTAATTTGGGGGTGACATAGTATATTTAAACATCCTTAATGCCATGAAGAACCCCTTAGAAGAACATTCCTCTTTATGGGTAAATTCAATTGATCTACTCCATTTCCCAGAAAACACATATTTTCATTATCCTGATCCACTTTCTATGTTTTCAACCTTGATTTAAATTATATGTAATGAATCATACATTGATTTTTGTAGTGCTCTATAATAGTTTCTTGAATGTTTATTAATTGTTAATCACTTGAACATTGTGGATTTGATGACCATCAATGATACTGGAAATCTTATGAAAGCACATTCCCCATCTATGGATTATACCATTGAGAAGTTAGATGAGATTAGTGACCTCTCACTTTCACACAAAATCCCAAAAATACAAAATCCACCTAAAATGGAACTGAAGCAGATGCCTAAAAATTTAAAATATATTTATATTGAGAAAGGAAATAATTTTTCTTTCATCAATGCCAGTTCACTACCTCCTGAGATCAACTTTTGACAACCTGATTTTTTAGGAAGTATAAACATGATTTGGGATGGACACTTACTGACATTCTTTCTATTATCCCATCAATTAGTAAACAACATATATTGTTAAATGATGAGGATAAACTATGGAGGTAGGTAAAACAACAACTGAACCCAAACCTCATAGAACTAGTTATAATGGAGGTAAAAAAGTTATTTTCTTTTGGAATAATTTACCCCTTCGATGATAACAAATGGATCAGTAAGGTTTAATTATTTTTAAAAAAACTGGTTTGATGGTAATTAAAAATGAAAATAATGAATTGGTTCCAACTCATGTGCAGAATAGTTGGCGTGTCTATATAAACTTTCTTCAACTAAACCGACACACTAGGAAGGATAATTTCCCATTGCCATTCATTGACCAAATTCTATAGAGGCAATCTAGGAAGACCCATTACTGTTTTCTTGATGGTATTATAGATACTTTTAAATCCATATTTCCATCGAGGATCAATATAAGATGACCTTTACTTTCCCCTTTGGAACATTTTTATATAGGAGGATGCCATTTGGTATATGAAAATGCATAAGGTACTTTCTAATGATGCATTATTAGTATTTTATGGGTTTCTTAGATAATTGCATGGAAGTACTCATGGATGATTTCACTATTTATGGATCTTCTTTTGATGAATGTTTGAGTTGTATTGGATCATTCCTATGTCATTGTATTGAAAATAATCCTGTATTAAATTATGATAAATTCCATTTCATGGTGTGATAAGGTATAGTTTTGGGACATATCATTTATAAGGATTGAATCCACGTTAATAAATCAAAAGTGGATATCATTTCTTCCTTACCATTTCCAAAAAATATGTATGGGTTGTGTGGCCTTTCGAAGGTCATGCTAGATTTTACCATCCTTTCATTCTTGACATTAGTATAATTTCACTCCTCCTATCCTGTTTTCTCTAAAAAGAAAAGGAATTTGATTTTGATAATGAATGTGTGGAAGCTTTTAATAAGTTAAAATGGATTATCACATCACCCCTGTTAATCCAACCACCTCGGTGGGATTTACCATTTGAGATAATATTTGATGCCTCTAACTATGCAGTTAGACCCGTTTTATCACAAATAGTCGATCAAGCTCCACATGTCATATCTTAGGCCTCACGTACACTGGACCCTAGAAAAAAAACTACACCAAAAATAAAAATAATTTTCATGACATTTTGTTTTCCATGGATAAATTCATTTCATATATTTTAGGGTCCAAAGTCAATTTGTTCTCAGACCATTTAGACCTACGGTATCTACTTATGAATGTGTAATCCAAACCACATCTCATTCACTAGATGCCCCTCCTTTAAGAATTCAATTTAAAAGTTATAGATAAAAAAGGAGCGTAGAATGTTGTTGCTGACCCTATCAGTTGGATTCACCCATCCTCTGACATTGACTCATCTCCATGTATTCTTATAAATGACATGTTTCCAGATGATCAATTGTACCAAGTGCATGATTTTATTACATAGTATGTTGAAACTGTAAATTATTTCGTAACATCAGGCTTTCTTACTAATTTCTACAAAAACCAGGGAGACTATCTAAAAAATGTGTCTCGTGGGTACATTTAGGATGAACCATACCTTTTGTGCACCTATAGTGATAAAATCCTCAGGTTTTGTGTTGTCGATTGTTAGTTTTAGTACTTTCTTAGGTTTTTCCACAATCTTTCTTATGGGGCCACTTTGGTTCCCAATGGATTGCTCGTAAGATCCTTGATTCTGGTATCTTTTGGCCCATGTTGTTTTGGGATGCCCATGAATTCTATATATATATATTTCACTTTTAAATAAGAGGGGATGTCCCTAAAATAAATAATATTACACAAAAACTGATGCTCTTTCATGAAATTTTATATGTTAGGGACAATGAATTTATGGGACCGTTCCCCCAATTCATTTGGGAACAAGTAAATTCTTATGAAAGGTGATAATGTTTCAAAATTTGTAGAGGAATGCACCATAAGGATTGATGATTATAAGGTAGTTGAGGATTTTTTGAGAACCCAAATCTTCTCTAGGTTTGGATTACCTACATTCATCATTAGTGATCGGGGTTCTCATTTTCAAAAAAAAACATTGAAATACCTTTTGCGTCGGTATGGAGTATGGAATATCATTTTTACTTCTTATCACCCATTGACCAATGGTCAAGCCGAGGTGTCAAATAGATTGGTAAAATAGATTCCTGAAAAAAAGGTTTAAACCAAAAAAAATAATGGATTCTTAGAATCACTAATTCCTTATGGGCTTGTCGTACTGCATTCAAAACTCCCCTTGGCATGTCACCATATTGGATAGTGTTTGGAATGAGTTGTCACCTCCCTATTGAGATAATGCACCAAGCCTATTGGGCCATTAAAAAATGAAATTCCAATCATTCTGGTGGAGGTGCTCAAAGGAAGCTGTAAATTTAGGAGTTAGAGGAAATGAGAAAAGATACATATGAGAAATCAAAGATTTATAAAGAGCGAACCAATGATGCGCATGAACGCATCATCCTTCATCTAAAATTCCACATTGGTTATAAGGTCCTCCACAACAATGAAAGGCTGATGTTGAATCAAGGTAAGCTTTTTCCCACTGATTTGGACGATACACTATTACCAACATACCTCAATTAGGTGTTTTTAGGTTCAAAATAAGGAAACCAATAAAACCTTCACTGTCAATTGAAGTGAACGAAGCACTAACAAAAATCCCTTTCGGAGTTCCATATAGAGGAACTCCAGGTCCAAGATACAACATACTAATGACACCAACCAGGTCGTATCCTTCCTTCCCATGTTCTATTTTATTAAAGAGAGGACACTACACAAACTAGGTGTGGTGGGATGGGTACATTCATGGATTAGTTAGAAATATTTATCATTTTTTTCTTTTTGAATTGTATTTTCACTTTCACCCTATTTTATCTCTTTTTTTGTTCCATAATGTTAATTTTATCCTGGAAAAATATGTCTTCTTTAAAATAATTCCAAATAATTTTTCATTATCGAGTTGATTCATTGGAAAATTTAACTGTTTTTGGAAAAATGTTTTTCAAATGAATGTTGATATGGAATATTTTTCATGAATTTATATTTTAAAATAATTCATAGGTGATTAATGGATTTTTAAAACCCATTCCTCATTAGCGTTGACCAATATTTTAATCTCATACCCGAGAGGTATTCTAAGCCCTTTATTTTATATTCTTCTTTTTAATCACATTATTCAGAGTCTCAGGTCATGTATGGAAACTATAACATTTCTTTTATTTTGTTTGAATCCATAAGATTGAAATGTGCTACATTCATGATAGAGGCCATCATTAATTGTAAAGTCTATTGTACATTTAACCTCTAATTTTGGCCACCATTACAATTTACCATTATTTATCTGTAGAGACCATGAGATGCCTATTACGTAGCCAAATTACAAGCTTATCTATCTCTACCAAACCATATCTTATGTACATTCTTGTTTTACATTCAATAAGTGTGGGGGAGAGTGTGTTTCCATGGGAATTATCATGAATGAATAATTTTGATGGATTGATAGAAACGGTGCCTATATTTTCCTTGGGAAGTGGGTTCACAAGCCATATTGTATCATATTTTTTCAAATTTTTCCTCTTTATCTCCAATGAAAAACAAAAAAAATAAAATAGTTCTGTAAATTGAATGAAAATCAGAAGAGAAAGAAAAAAATAATAGAGAAAAGACGAATTTTATTCAATATTATTCACAGACCGGCTGGGACTCACATAAATAGAAAATGGGGATAGTAAGTAAGAAGTGATACAGATTGTGAGGGGATGAGTGTGTAAAATCTGGGTAAATGTTTGCCAAATTTGGACATGTTTTTTAAGAGATTAAAAAATCATCTTCTACCACATATATGTTTTATACATTAAATCCTACCAACCATTGAAAATGATAACAACCTGTTGGAAGTCCTCTTGAGTAACAAAGTAGTTTCTATTTGTAGAGAACTAATAATTTTGTCGAGAATATGGTATGATCACATGAAATCTAGTAAATGAAAATAACTATATTTTCCTATGTTCCAGAAGTGAAGAGGGAAAATTTCTACGTGAGGTAGGCTGTGACATGTTGCATGGGTGAGCAAATTAAGTTGGAACAATTCAAATGTTATATAAGAAAAATTATACGAAGATTGATTGCATAAATTAGATGATGAATTACATTTTAGAAGAATCGTTGAATGTTTCTCACCTTTGATTTAGAAATGATACATGGTTAGGATATATTGATTTTTTCAAAAGTAAATTTTCGTAGGTGTGGGGGTGTGATCACACTGTGATTCACTATTTCATCTTCACCCTTACACCACGATGTTAAACAAGTTTATTTATTAAAAATTCAAATAATAATAACAAATTCAACTTAATGTTTTATTGATTTTTTTTGATTTTATCACTATTATAAAGGGAAATGTTACATGATTTTTTAATTTCAATGATGTTATAGGTGATTTGGAGGGCCCATGATGAAATGCATGAAAAATGGACCAAGTTGTGGAGGATCCAAGCACACCAGTTTACTAATCCACATTATTCTACTTACCTATTATTTTAAATGTGATGAAATTTTGTAGGATTCTCCAAATTTAATTGGGAAACATTTAATATGAAGGAACCCAAGGATCATTATTACATTTGGTGTCCCATCCATCCAGATCTATCTATCACACTGAATCTTGAGGAAGTAAAAAGTGGTGTGTTGTTATTTGTCCATTTTATGGGATCTAGTTTCCTAAATGGTTTCAAAAATTGTTTTAAGATATTTAAGAGGTGGGGATTTTTTTATTGTTTTTGTAAAATAAATATTTGACTGTCTAGTGGTCAAAAACCACCAAAAATGTGGTTTTATAGAATCTTTGATCCCAAAACCACCTTCAAATTTTCCTATAAAATGGAAGCATGGGATCCTCATTTGGATGTTTGGACAGGAGGAAATGATCATGTATTTTGGAGAACCAGAGGATTATTATACATATCTTAGATGTTCGGGAGGCCCCCATACTCATAGAGGGGTCAATAATGGACAAGGAGATCCACCCAAGCTTCCTCCTCCTCTTGATGTCGAACTAAATAGTTGACGTTCGTTGTGAGGGAGATACACAAATGTCAAGGGATTTCTGATGCATGTATTAGCTACCATCTTGTATTAATTTTTGTGTTTAAACATTTAATTCCATTTAACTAACATGATTTTATATTTTAATGATTTTTTGATACATCATATCAGTAAGCTCATAATTTCTAAATGATCTGTCTGAGGTTTTGAGTGTTTGATTTGTATTGTTCTGATTGGACATAACAAGAATCCATTTCATACCCACCTTATTGATATTTCAATATAATTTTTTTAATATCTTATTCAATTAATAATTATTAGACCTTGATAATATTATTGTTACGTCATGGTTTGGTTCTTTAAGCATTTAAATGAATGATTACTAATTAATCGAGATTCAAATTAATTTTAACCGATGAATTACTACAAACATGAATGAATCTCTAATAACAATAAACTGGAAATGTGGGTAGGGAAATCACAATGACCCCTTTAGTTCATATTTTCAAAATACACTTGGTATTTCAAATTTTAAACTATTTTTATTATGGTATGTCCTTTTAAATGTTTTCTAAATCACCTCTTCTTTTATTAATCTTTATTAAAATACAAACTATAAAATTCTGATGCTTCTTGTGATATGACCTACGGTCATCCCTAAACTATAAATCAACCTTAAAAACATAATAAATTTTACGTGTCTTGACAACAATATAATAATGATCACCTTGAAACTTGATATTTATCTATCACTAAAACTATTGATGTTTTCTCATACTACACACCTCATCTTCTGGTATTTTGGGTACCATCTGCTACATTAATGGTGGTGTTATATTTAGTAAACCACCTATATGTGACACCTCTAGAAATTGGTCCCTTTATCGATGTATCATCCCTGATGGGTCCGTTATTTTGGTCCTTATGATAAATCCTAATAAAAATATATCATGGATACATCCTGAAACAGATAATATGTAACACGATCAATGAGTATTTCTGGAAAGCTAACTCATGATGGCCACTGAAACCAAAACCCATTCCTATATGATACATGTACTATTGTTCTACCTGCAAAGAATTTTCACATGTTATAGGATGAAAAATTGGTGACTAGTGTCTTGGTGGATGAATATGTTAGCCGTCACACTAACACAATAGTCCCTAGCTTGAAAGCGAATCTCAAAACACATAACACTGTTTCCCCAATCCAATATCCCATACTCTGATACTAATGTTGAAATCAATAATATGATACCAATATTTCATGACCCATCCCTATATGGCCCATGATGTGACTCCTCATGCTCTTCTCAAATATTCAAGGGGATGATGAATAGCACCAAGTAAACATATAACTATCATGGTAGGCCTTTTCCAAAGTATATGTTCACACACACAAACATCTCCTTGCCAGTACAATGATGAAACGTAAAAAAACTAAATATCAATGCATGATTACATCTAAAATCACACAATTATGTTATAATTGAATTAATGTAATGTAAAAATTCCCAAAAATAGTTCCAAAACAATGTTTCTAAAAATGGTACAACAGAAAAGTGAAATTAGGACTACTGACAAGATAATACCGGAACACACCTCTGTTTCTCTGGAATTACTAAGAAAGAATCTAGTCTTGGTCCCTCTACAATTTTAAATTTTTGACCATCTTCCCAATACATGGAATTGTGTAGGGGTTACTATAATATTACCCAATTAGACACCCCAAACCCCGAAAGAATATATCAAAAGAATAACAGTTAAATGTAAAAAAATATGTTTGTGACACACATGATTAAAATATTCAAATTTAGTCATCAAAGGAACATAGTATCAATGGTAATTCCACAACCATAATAACAACATAAAATCCCAGTGTGAAATATTCACATAATTCTCATCTAGGGGAAACACTCCATTAATAAAATTGCACTGATGGCATCTGTAAAAGATGTAGTGCTAATCAAGTCTCATCATTATAATTAGATTATATATGTTTGATGATATACGATACACATATAAAGATCACACCAAAGGCCATGGGGTATAACAACAACTCAATCTAGAATAACCCTTTATGTAGAGGATCCGTGCCCATGTAGTGTGGGCCATGATGATACTAAGAACAACACATCGGCAAAAAATTATAGAAGATCTCACTATGGGCCTATGGGAATGATATTGAAAACTATAAATAAGAATATCTACTGAAGGAAACTATATATTGTGCCTAGAATTTGACTCTATACTATCCCATTGTTTATAGATATGGGAGATGTACTGTATCAAAATTTGTCCATGATATTGAGGATATGAGCTCTAAGATAACTTTCAAAGAGTAAATGGGGTATAATAAGTGTACACTTTTTGTACGTTTGATCATACGTTATGTCCATGTAATTAACCCATGTCAATTTCCATGTAAAAGTACATGGTGTGTGGCTACCTGTGTACTAATATCCATGTAACATTATATGGCTTAACCCATGTGTTCATGGATTATCTATGTCCATGTAGGATTACATGATGTTCTCATGTCAATGTACTCCTTATTCATGTATCTATACCCTTTGAGTTACATGACAAGATAGTAGGGAGGGTTCAAATGTTTGATAGGTCACACACTATGGGATACATTTCTTTCTATTGAAACCCTAGACACCGATAAGAGGCTCCTAAAAAGAATATAACTCCTCCATACAAGCTGTGTAATGTGGAAATTTTTAGAATCCCGGATTTGGAATCACTTGTCTTCTCTACTCCATTGGACACTGTTCCATCTATGTCCCATGCTAAATAAAAAATGTGTCATCATGCATTCTTTTCTGCTACTGAATCATCAAAATTTATCCATCAATACATATAGAAAATTTCTTTTAATGGGGCTCTTTCATTGAACACTGAATAATACAAAAATAAGTTATCTACTACACTAGATCGGATGTCGCTTCCTTTGTCACACCACTGTCAGAGCCTGAATCTATAATATCGATTCATTATGCCCAGAATAGGGTGTGAAATGATATATTAAGTTGAAGGATTTCATGATAAAAGTCAATGAATGGAACCAACGATGAGTTATGAAATAGGGGTGAAAATAACAGTGAACAATCATGGGGAACAGAGCTCAATCAATCTTTGTATCATCTCAATTTTATGTTGTTTCAGTGATGAATAAAGATATAAAAACTAATCACCAATAAATTCACCAAGTTTCAGAATAATCTATCTCATCTCATAATGGAAATGATACATGTATAATTTTTTTGGTTGATTGATCCTTACTTGTGATTGAAATTTAAAACTAGAATGATTCCAAATCAAAATAATGTCCTCCAACAATTCAAATTGATTGTTGATGAATAATAAAAGTTGTGTCACAATCATTTCTAAGATCCTATTATTTCTTTTCGCATAGGTCATAGATACCTGATCTGGTTATCACCCACAAATTGAAATCTCTTTAAATTCACTCCAACGATCCACTAGATCTCTATGTTTTAGTTGTTATACGATGAAATCCCCAATAACTGTATACATATTGAATAGGTCAGGTCACTGTATCAATTAAATTAAAGAAAATGATTTATTTAATTAAATTATTCATTTTAGACACGCGAGGACTCCTCCACAAACTCCCCAAATCGACAAAGGTTAAGTCACAAATACGGTAAAAACAATAATCTAAAGTCAATGGAGGCATCAAATTTATGATACATTCTCTAATTTAGAAGATATTATGCATTTTTTTGGAAAATAGTGCACATGATCCATTTAATATATTTCTAACATTTATTTCGTACACGTTGGGATTTGTAATCTCATGTAATCATTGCACATGGTATCAAAAATGTACTATACAATATCAATTTGTCATGAATTTCCTATATGAAAAGAGAAATAAAATATTCTTTTAGGAATTTTAGTCTCATGGAGTAGGTCAACAACTTCTATCTAGAAATGAAATATGAGACCATTTCATTATACCATTTTTTTAGTATGAGATTTTAAAGTTCATTTTATTTTTTAGTATTGATCTAAACTAGAAGAGTAACTTCTGACAATTACCATCCCATATGGTGATTGACTAAGATGGGAATCATTTGTACCATTCAATGGTAATCCGTTGCATTGTTTGTAGGAGGATTCTATGTTTCACCGATTCTTGTTCTGTGGGGGTTCATGTCATGGGATCACAACGAGACACAATATGTGTCAAAAACTATTATCAGTCTCTTATTCTATAGATTATTGGAAATTTAGGGCTCTAAAAATTTAGTAGGGGTGTAATTTCATTCACCCATTTAGGGTAAGGTTACATATCTGGATGCATTTGTTGACATAGTTCCTCCCCAAAATCCAATATAGATGCCAATGATTCAATGATGTCAATAAGTCCTTGATAAATTTTTGTTAGAATTAGTGCATGAATGGGGAAGAAATAAGCATGGAATAACAAATTGGATCTGCCAATATTTGTGGCTACCATCCAATACGTGACATATTTTGAGGGCTCTCCCATATTTTGGCTTACACCCTAGCTCTAATTCAGTTATTAGGGTGAATCCTCATTGTTATTTTCACTACTTAGACGTAAATTAGGAGGGTCCACATGTGTATAATACTTTATAGGAATGCTACATCAGAGAAATTCATCATTGAATCCTTACCAGCACTTTCATTTATTCCCACTCTAAAGAGGGAATTTCTTCGAGTGTAAGGGATCCAACCTCATTTCAATGTGGGTTGTATGTAACATTCCTTTTACCAATATCATTGGTAGATAATTGATCAGGATAAAGTAACACAGTGGTCAATAAAATCCCTAAACTGAGAGAAATAATCTGGTTTTGGGTATGTACAAATCTTTCATTTGTCTTAATGTTCATCACATTCCGAGTGGAACCTCTCTCTCCTTGGTCCACTATGTTGGAGTCATATTAAACACTATCTTCAAGGTTTGTTACCACAATTTTGATAGAAGAATAATGAATTATAGGTGTTTTATTTTATTTTTAATTATGTGATAGTTATTTCTACATTTTGTTATACCTTCAACCACATTCCTAGGATCTTCTTCGAGCTACTTAATAAAGAGTGTCTTGGTGGGATCTGACAGACAAACATGTAGTTTGTGTATATTCATAGGGAAATAGTTCATGAGGTGGGAAAAAACAATGAGACTCATTTCATAATGTTCCCCTAAATGGGAGAAGATATATTTCAGTTGAGGATGAGGTTGAATTAAAAATTCCCCTAGCCTTATAGGTTGTGGTTTCTCTTGTTTTTCTATTGTCATGCCTCAATCTTTATTTATTGATATTATATAGGATCTTGGTGTAAAAAATTCCCCCATCCCTATCAGATGTACTTTATTAGATACTTTGTCTGCTACAAGTACTTCCACTTCTCTCTTGATCTTGTGCATCAACATTTGATCATGATCTGGGTAAAAAGCATGATTTTTATGTGTGTTGCCTTCTTCTGAGGACATCACAAGTGCATTTTTATTATCTTCCCATATGTGAGAATCCAATATAATGTTCCCAATTTCTTGACTCAGTAATGTTTTTATAACCTTCTCTCTCTAGTACTAATGCTTTTGAGACTTATTCAATGATGATTGTAACACCCTGACCCTAGAAGCCCAGAGTGGGTGCATTGTTTTAATACATTGGCATGATTACAATGATTTAAGTCCCAAATGACTGATCATTTTAGTATACATAGAAACAAGACACATACATATGTTCAACATTACAACATGAAATGAAATACAACACTTATTTATTTCATTAGAAATATCCAAGCCTCCTAGATATTCCAGCAAATCACTCATAAATAACTTCTTCATATCCCGGGAATATAAAACATAAGAAAGGGGTGAGCTCAAATTCTCAGTAAGAGTAAACAATACAGTGGAAGATAACATAAACATTAGGCATGGTAAATATTTGAAAACACATGCCTTTACAAATAATAAATATGAATACTTCATGACAGTAATATGATATGAGTAAATAATTCCATAGTAAAACATAGTCATGGTTATTCTACTAGTTTAATGACCACATGTCCCAAAAATATTATTTTCATAATGAGGGAATGTATAATTCTGGACATTATAAACACATTTGGTTATGTCCTCGACCAAGATGTCTAAAAATGAATAAGGTCACAGAGAAAATAATATATCAAATTGGGAAAGGCCTCATCAAATTCCACATCTAATTGTCTCATGAGACTTAATGATGCACAAAAGAGCTATATAAAGATCCACCCATAACTTTATAAGTCCAATACATTCCTAATATGTAAATGTTGAAACATAACATAAACATTCATATTAAAAATTGCATACGAAATGTCAATACCTTAACTATAAACCATGAATGGTTTAAAAATAACCCATCCATAGTCAAACATATCACAAAACCTTAAATAAAATATTGAATATTTTTATCATAATAAATCAACTTCAAACAAGTGTAAAATTTATCAACGGATGTTGACATATATCAAACCAAACTATTTGAGAGAAATACCTCTTTCTATTTTGAAATCATTTAACAGTCAAATAATTATAAAAGAATACATTTATTTTGAAATTATTTTTATAATCTTGTAAGGGAATCTTAAATTGTGATATAATTGTGGATAATAACCACAACCTGTATATAAGTTAAAAACATTCTTACCTTAATTTGCCGAAATGTTCATAAAGTACCTTGTTTGGAAAACAACGGAAAAATTCCTTTCCAACTATTTCGAAAAAATTCAAACAAGGGTATAAATGAATATAAACCATATTGTAGTAAATAGTAAAAAAATGTTTTGAAATGAATTTTTATGAAACATGGATGTGGGTGATAAAGAGGTATCAGTAGATACTTACGTAAAATCAACCTTGGATAATAAAGAGCTTGTGAAATTAACCCTTACCTTTAACTTTCCTTTGGCCGAGGGTATCTTTAACCTCCTATATAATGACCATAGTATGGTATTAAATTATACCATAGCCATATTCATATTTATTATATCATACATGATTCATTTATGACATTATACTACCCATTTAATAATTATTTCCATGTTAAATTAACATTTCAGGTAATAATCATTTTCATTATCGTACGTGTCTTAACATGTTATTCTTGATCGTATCATTTAGATGATGATTTAAATACTCCTATAATGTGACATATGATTTATATATAATATATATTTAGAATATAAATATGTATATTAGATAGATATATGAAATGTAAAACACCATTTATGGAGACAGTAGGCCATACGTACGCATAAACTTTGTTTCTATTTTCATATCGTATAGAATGGAAGTAAATGAATAAGATATATGTAAGTTTATATATATATATATATATTAAGTAGAATTATTATGTCATATATTATGTACTTACTAATAATATTAATTTTTATAATCATCATTGAATGGTAGATGTGGAAATGAATCTTATCGCATCGTGGAGACGGTAAGCCGTACGTACACACGAGCAACGATGTCATATCCTTAATGTTTAAAAGTTGAGGAACTGGATGGTATATTAATTTTAAAGAGAAGTTATCGTGTTTTTCTCATTATTTATATATATATTACTCATCACTTTATCCATCCAAATAACATAGTGTTAAATAACTAATTACACCACAACGTGGAGACAACAAGCTGTATGTACGCACGCATGGTGACATTATCATTAATAGGATGGATTGAATAATGAATATGGTTGGACCATATTTATAATAACATCACAGTATGTATAATGTATGAGAGTTATTATTTTGGTTTGAAAATAACAACGAAAGATTAAGTGGAGGAAGAAAAGAGCTTGAAAAAGGGTGGTGAAATTATTACATCTTTTTCAGGTGTTTCCTTTGGAGTTGATCAAAATGGATCCTTAGATTGGCATTCTAATCAAATTAAGTACTCTCGGTTGATGTGAGGGATGTTTTGAAGATATTTGGGTAGGTTTTGGCCAATCCATATGGATATTGAGGATTGATGTTGAGAGAATGGGAAGTGTCCTTTTATAAGAGAGGAGAGGGTCACTATAAAAAAAGCATGAAATATTATTTTATAATAAAATCATTTTCGGTTTATAATGGCTCCAAAATTTTTTATTTCTAGGATACGGTAGGTATGGATTGAAAAAAACTCATCCAATATGTTTTAGACAGTTTTAGGTTACCATATTCACCTTATATTTTAGATTTAATTCTTAGTTAAATAGCTTAACTTTTACATTGTCCTCTTGTATTCTTACAATATATGGTTAATAAAATTACTCTAAAAATCCAAGAGAACATAAAGTGGTTCATTAATGAAATATATAATATTATTTAATCCATTTTTGAGAATATTAGATTTTTAGTAATATTATATAATGTAATAATATAATATTTGTTTTAAAAACCCATTTATGTCAATTTTGACACTATTTATTATCTCGTTTAAGTGAATGTCATAATAACTTGATTAATTTAAAAATTATACATTGAATACAACATAACATGTCATATTCAACTTTAAAATTCTTCGATTTTCTACAAACATTGAAATTATTTTTATTTTAATATTTATAATACCATTTATTTGATTCTTCCATTAGTATGGTAATTATTTAATCATCATTGTGTTATAAATAAATTTAATTATTTAATGTCTAAAAATTATAAATAGAATACCATTATTTAGAAATATTTTTTAGATTTATAATGAATATTTATAGTATAAAGGATAAATTATATAACACCATGTAAAAATTGTTTTAGTAAATATATATGTTTTTTTCATTTTTGTCTTTACATTAAATTAATTAATATAAAGTGTCATTATCACACTCAAGTGTCTCTATGGGGTCCCAAAATCGTCCCAAGTTTGCTCATGGTTGGATATGTATCAACAAATATAAATAAGACACATGTTCGTGTAATTTAATATTATTAAAATATTTTTTTCCTTTATTTACTAGATTTACCTTTTTAACCATGTTAAATAAAATACTGACTAAAGTAAATATTTATAATGTGTAAAAATAAAAGATAACTATTTATAAAATTTGGGCCTCCTGATTCCAAATAGGGAATCCATTTTCCAAATTTATAAAACAGAAGTGGCAGAAATTAATTTATAATTAATTCCCGTTGTCAAAACAACGATTGTGTTTTTAAGAAATAATAACTATCAAAATATTGTCACTTTTTTGTGTCCAATTTCAATTTGATGTTACTTAATATGAATATAATTAGATTAAATGGTAAAAATATAATCTAATTATTCTTCAAATCCATTAAAATTTAAAATTTATCATTATAAATTATTTTCATTATAAAATATAGTATCAATTATAATTTAGTAATTTTACTTTTCATCAAAATGTGAAAGTTATTATAAAAACATGAAATTTTATCCAAACGAAATTTGTATGTCCAGATTCAAAAGAAGAAGTTTATTTTGTCAAATTTAATACAAAAATATGTCAAATATTGTATTTTAAAATTGTTCACCATTAAAAGGCTGTAAAATTCCAATTTTTAAAAAATAATTCTTTTATATGAAAAATTGAATTTGTTCTTATATTAGGTCTAAAAAAACATAATATTGATCTTAAAATTATATGGAGTATATAAAATTCAAAATACAGTTAATACTCATTATAACCACTTTTTTTAATATCTATTTTGGTAAGTTGTGGTGTGCTCGAAATCCGTGTTGTGCATAGCTCATGTTATTTAATTACATTGAAGAGATAACATACTATGAAATCGTGGGGTGTTACATTCTCCCCTACTTCAATAATTTGTTTCCTTGTAATTTGAAATTATTCTTCTAAAATAAGAGTTTGAAAATTGAAAATTCTTTTGTGGAAAATCGACATCAGAAATAGGGTTAATAAAATTTAGTCTTAATAAGTGGGAAAAGGAAATGAAAATGTCACCACCAAATTAGGGTTTCGAATAAGAGAACATTTGAGGAAATTATGGGCACATAATTGGAGGAGATGCATAAATATTTATATGGAGTGATTGAGGTCATAAAAAAACAATTCTAAAATTGAGGTCCTCAAAGCCATCAATCTAAGATTATTTAAAATATCATCGGATCAACAAAAAATAAGGTACTAGAATAAAAAAAATTATGTTTCAATATATCTTAACAAAAGTTTAAGAATTAATTTATTCTTGGAATAATAATAATATATATATATATACTTGACAAGTAGAGTTCTATCCTTTAACCAATTTCTACCAAATACCCATCTTTCACTCTAAAATATAATAGAACAAAAAAATATTATAGTTATCCTAATCGTATAAGGTTCTAGACATATACCATGAAAAATACTAATTTATAATAACAAGAGAATTCCGATAGGCTAGTGGTGGGTCATAAAGCCTTGTCACACTTTGGTTGTTGGTTCTATTCCTGCAGCTTTGTCCGACACAACGGGTTATCACATGACCTGAATGTTGTCTTATTTCTAAAACTATAGTATTATAATATTCAAAAAATAATATTAATAAATATTATCCAAAGTTCAACTTAATCCATTCCAACCATTATAGCTACCCAAAATATTTCGTCCCAAATTTTCATTAAAATGTCTCCAAATTCCAAATTCAATTTTACCATTATATTCCCCAAACAATTTAAAGTATCTGTTATTGTCACATACTGAAAATATTATTACCTTAATCATATTAAATCCTTAATGAAAAGAAAATTACCACTGTAAAATACTTATATATATATATCACATTCTTCTTATAACTAGAAAATAATTCTTGAATCCAAATACACAATTACATAAATTATTCCACTTCAACTGTAGTAACTAAATATTCTTGGCCCTGCTCCTTTGTCATTTTATAATGTAATTTTCCTTGACTCTTAGGACATTTATTTGCATAATGACCCATTTCTATACCCTTGTAGCATTCAACATTGACAACCTCTTACTTTCCCCAGCAATCATGAGCCTGGTGACCTTTTTGTTCATATTTGTAACAAACTCTCATTACTATCAGATAGGCACCAGATTGCTTCCTTCCAAAATTATCATAGGGTGGAAACTAAACTCTTCCCTTCTTCCCTGATTCCATATTTCCTTTCCCAAATCATTAAATAGATCTCTTCTTCTTTTTCTTTGCTTTAAAGTCATAAGAATTAGAGAATTCCTTTTCTATATTGATAGCACATAATACTATACCTTCGTACAATGAGAGGTATTGTGATACTAATGCTCAGTGGATAAATGGTTTTAACCCATAAAATAAATGATTAAAATTTCTTCTTGTGTTTGTATATAATTATCAGCATTCCTTGCTTACCTTGTAATGTTAGCTTCATACTTTACGAAAATCTCATCTTCTTTTTTCCTCAGACTTAGAAATTACCTTTCCAAATCCTTTCGATGGTCACGAGAATTGTATTTTTCTAAGAAAATATTTTTAAACTCCCTCCATTCCATACATGATACTTCTTTCATCCTCATTTGTTTTTTGAATTAATGGACACCATTGATCTGTATCTCCCGTGAGGCGATAAACTTCCATGACAACATTTTTTCTTTTGTAACTCCCCAAAGCATGAAATATTTTCTCTAAGGAACTTATCCATTGATCTGCTACAAATGGATTTGTAGAACCATTTAATTTTTGTGGTTTTTGCCTCATGAATTGGCCTAACATTGATCCTCTATGTTGTCGATCAGGGTGCTCCATATGGGTAAGGTTATTATTCATAACCTGAATGAGTTTTCCTAGTATGGTGATAAGATGGTCGGCACTAGTTTCATCACCATATCTACTATAATTATCATTGGTAGAAGGGAAGTCCCTACATGGATTACATGCATTGCTACAGCTTCCATTCCATCAACTAGGATCCATTTCTATATAATGGCAGAAAATAGATTAGTTTTTTAATCACAATACATAATTCCAAACTTGTAAAACATTTATCATAAATTGAACAGTTTATGGATATAATGTATAATCATAAAAAATGTTTTCTTTGATGAATTATATACTTATAAATCCATCATAATTGTTTTTAATGAAAATGTGAATTATCCTAAGAATATCCCCTAGGAGTGTTGTAACCATGTGTGGAACAAGGCCCATTGTCATGTAACAAGATACCCCAGGTCAATCCAGAAACACCTTGTAAGAGTTTTCACTCCTAGATATATCTATTCTAGAGCCACCTCTACCTACTCATATCTAGATAGGGATACATTTCTTGGAAAAATAAAAAAATCTCTAAATTACCAAAATTAAATGAAGTTATTCTATACTTATCCTCAATGTATATCTTATGGTAATGTGCTCTAATCAGAGTTCATATAAATCTAGTTTCCATGGTTTGTAAAATTATTCTTCGATACAAAGTGTAACGCCCCGACCATAAAAGACCGGAGTCGGTGCATTATTTTAATTTATTGGAATGATTACATGGAATCAATTCTCAAAGGACCGATCAATTTAGTATTCTTGGAAAGAACATACATACATAAGATCAACATAACAACATGAAAAGAAATACAACACTAATTTATTTCATTTGAAACATCCAAGCCACCTAGATATGATTACATGTCACTCATAACTAACTTCTTCATCTCTTGGGAAAATGAAACATTAGAAAGGGGTGATCTCAAATGCTTAGTAAGAGTAATCAATATAGTGGAAGTTAATATAAACATTCGGCATGGTGAATAATTGAAAACACATGCCTTTACAAATAAAAAACATGAATAATTTAGGGAAGGAATATGATCCGAGTAAATAATGCCATAATAAAACATAACCATGGGTATTCTACTAGTATAATAACCACATGAATCGTCAATGTTATTTTTATAATGAGGAAATTTATAATGTCAGACATTTTGAAACATTTTGTCAAGGCCTCAGCTAAGACGTCTAGAAATGATTAAGGCCTCGGCCAAAACCATATATCAAATTGGGAATGGCCTCATTCAATTCCATGTATAATTGTCTTATGAGACATACTGATGCACCGAGGAGATATAGAATGATCTACCCATCACTTACTATGTCCAATACATTCCTCATTTGAAAACGATGAAACAGAACATAAACATTCGTAATAAACCCTGCATACAAAATGTCAATAATTTAACCATAAACCATGAATTTTTTAAAAATAACCCACCCATAATAAAACATATTACAAAACCATAAATAAAATATGGATGATTTTAATAATAATAAATCAACTTCAATCAAGTGAAAATTTTATCAAATGATGCAGACATAGATGGAATCAAAACTATTTGAGAGAAATATATCCTTCAATTTTGAAATCATTTAAGAGTCACAAATTATAAAAGATAAAATTTATTTTGAAAAAAATTTATAAGTTTGTAAGGGAAGCTTCAATGGTGATATAATGGTGGAGAATAACCAGACCCATTTTATCAGCTAAAAACATTCTTACCTTAATTTGTTGAAAAGATCAAAAAGTATCTTATTTGGAAAATGACAGAAAGATTCCTTTCAAACCATTATATAAAAATACAAAAAAGGGTATAAATGAATTTAAAAAATAGTCTAATAAATATTTTTTTATTAAATAAATTTTTTTAGAAACATGAATGTGGATGATAAATAGGTCCTAAAAGATACTTACATAAAAACAATCTCGTATAATAAAGAGCTTGTGAAATTAACCCTTAACCTGCTCATTTCTTTGGTCGAGGGTATATTTAACCTCCTGTATAATGACCATTTTATGTTATTAAATTATACCAGAACCATATTCATATTTATTATATCATAAATGATTCATTTATTACTTTATACAACCTATTTAATAATCATTTCCATGTTGAAATAACATTTCGGGTAATAATCGCTTTCATTGTCGTACGTGTTTTAACTTGTTATTATTGATTTTATCATTTAGACCAAGATTTACATAATTATAGAATATAACACATGATTTATATATAATATATATTTATAATTTAAATATGTAGAGTAGATAGATATATGAAATATAAAACATCGTTTATAGAGATGGTAGGACGTCCGTACGCATAAGCACTGTTTCTGTTTTAATATCATATTGAATGGAATTAAGTGAATAAGATATATGTAAGAACACACACACACACATATTTTCAGTATCATTATTATTTCATATATTATATACCTAATAATAATATATATTTTTATAATCATCATTGAATGGTGAATGTGGAAATGAATCTCATCGCATCGTAGACACGGTAAGCTGTACGTACAAACGAGTGACGATGTCATTACCTTAATGATTAAAAGATGTGGAATTTGATGTTATATTAATTTTACAGAGAAATTATCATGTTATTTTTATTATTTATATACATATTACTCATCATTATATCTATCCAAATAACCTAGTGTTGAATACCAAATTACACCATGACGTGTAGACGGTAAGCCGTACGTACGCATGCATGGTGTTATTATCATTAATAGGATAGATAGAATAATGTATATGGTTGTACCATATTTATAATAACATAAAATTATGTAGAAGTTATTAGAGTTATTATTTGTTTTTTAATGTAAACTAAAAATAAAGAGGAAGTGGAAGAAGAAAAGAACTTGAAAGAGGGTGGTTAAAGTTTTACTTCTTCTTCGGGTATTTTCTATTGAGATGATCAAAAGGGAACCATAGGTTGGATTTATGACCAAATTAAGGAATCTAGGTTGATTTGAGGGATGTTTTAAGGATATTTGGGTAGGGGTCGGCCCAACCAAATGGATTTGGAGGTGTGATTTTCAGAGAAGGGGTTGTGCCCTGTTATAAGTGAGGTGGAGGTCACTTATGGAAAAGCATGAAATGTTGTTTTACAATAAATTCATATTCGGTTTCTAGTTTCTCAAAAATGATTTATTTCTAGTATAAGGTAGTTATGAGTGGAAAAACACTCAACCAATAGGTTTTAGATAGGTTTAGGTCACCATATTAACCATATCTTTTAGATTTAACTCCAAGTTAAATAGTTTATCTTTTTTGTGACTTCTTATATTCTTAAACAATATGGTTAATAAACATACTCTAAACTACCAAAAAACCACAAGTAGTTCATTAATGACATATATAATATTATTTATTTCCTTTGGTAGATCCTTATATTTTTTGAAATATTATATAATTTAATAATATAATATTTTTTTTAAAAATCATTTATTTCAATTTTGACACTATTTAGTATTTCGTTTATGTGAAATTCATCAGAGCTTTATTACATAGAAAAATATTCATTGAATCAATTTTAACTAGTCTTATTCCCCTATAGAATTCATTTATGTAATAGAAACATTGAAATTACATATTTTTTATATTTATAATACCATTTATTTGATTCTTTCATTAATAAGATAAATATTGAATCATCATTGTGTCACAAATAAATTTAATTATTTAATGTATAAAAATTATAAATAAAATACCATTATGTAGGTAATAACATTATATTTATAATGATTATTTATAGTCAAAAGGATAACTTATATAACTCCTTGTAAAAATTGTTTTACTAAAAGATATTTGTTTATGTCATTTTTGTCTTTACTTTAAATTAATTATTATAGAGTGTCATTATCATACTCAAGTGGCTCCATGGGGTCCAAAAATCGAACCAAGGATGCACATTCTCGGATATGTATCATCCAATAGGAATAATACACATGTTAGGTTAATTTAATATTTTTATAATATTATTTTTTACCCTTATTTATCGGATTTACCCATTTAACCATGGTAAATAAAATATTTTCTAAAGTAAATATCATAATGTCTAAAAAAAGTGGCCTATTTTCACAATTTCAAACTCCAATTCCAAAATGGAATCCATTTTTCCAAATTCAAAATACATAAGTGGCAGAAATTAATATAAAATTAATTCCCATTGTCAAAACAATGAGCGTGATTTTATGAAATAAGAACTATCAAAAGATTTTCAATTATTTGTGCCCAATTTCAAAGTGAAATTACTTCTCATGACCAAAATTATATTAAATGGTAAAAATATAATATAATAATATATCAAAACCATTAAAATGTGTAATTTAACAATATAAATTATTTTAATTAAATAAGATGGTTACAATTTAAATTTAATATTTTTTATTATTCATAAAAATAAGAATATTATCAGAAAAACACAAAAAATTTATCCAAACTAAAATTGTATGTCTTGATTCAAAATAATAAGTTTATTTTGTCAAATTGAATATGAAAAAAGTGTCAAATACTATATTTCAAAGGGTTCTCCATTAGAAGGTTGTAAAATTTCATTTTTTGAAAAATACTTCTTTTATCTAAAAAATTGAATTTGTTATTATATTTTGTCTAAACACATAATATGGATGTTAAAATGATATGGAGCATATAAAATTCAAAATAAAGTTAATACAATTCATAACCACTTTTTTTAATGGCTATTTTGGTAATTCATGGTGTGCTCAAACTCGGGGTTGTGTGTAGCTCATGTTATTGAATTATTTTGAAGAGATAACATACTACGGAATCTTGGGGTGTTAAACTGATTCTTATTAAGTGTTTCACATTCCCCTATTGGTTGTCTTGTATGGTCACTTCTCTATAGAAATTGAATTATAGTATGTCACATATGGTGGGTTTTTTACAAGTTCATGGGGTGTAATAAAAATATATATGTTCTCCTTTTCCTCAAATATGAATTGAAGGCATGGAATCAATTATTAGATTCCATAACTTGTACATTGTATTATGTAATTCCTAGTGAAGAAATTTATACCACCTCTCTAAGGGTGATTTTCTTTGAAACTAGAAGGGCTTCTAAAATGGTTTTCTAATGGATATTTCCCAATATATTAAAATGGAATTCATACCTAATTTAATTCAATAAAATCACTTTTAGTTGGTTGAGAGGTATCCAAATATTCATAATCATATTTTTGTGCATTTTTATGAAAATGGAACTAGAATGTCGAACTAATAAGTGGCTGAGGGCCAAAAAAATGATGTTAATATCATCTGTATTCAAGTGTCTCCTCCAGAATAACATATACTTTTTAAATTAGAAAATTATTCATCCACTTAATTAACCAAATATATGGGATTCCATTATCCATTTTCATAGGATGGGGGGATAGTTGGGGTCATATTCACATGGAAATGTTCCAAAGGTGCTTCAAAGGATGACTGTTTCCTTGGACCATCTTCTAATTGAGAATGAATGGATCCTTTAATGGATATGGTATCAGGCATGACAGAAATCATAATTTAAGGAACCTTATAACATGAGGGACTTCTTGTATTTATTTTAGTAAGGAACCATAAATCTTGTGGATTGATCTTATATCCAAGAGGAGGGATTCCATGTATCTCATCAGGAGATGAAATCTCGTTGTTGATTTGATTGTACCCAAAAGGATATATTTCAATATAATTATCCTATGGAGAGCCTCCTGAACTATTGGTAGAATTATTATAGGGAGGACCATCAAAACTACATTTGAAACTTCAGTAATTTTCATATTTATTAGAAGCATAATAAACTACCACAGATAGATGTCTAATGAAATCAAAACTCTATATTCTAATAGAGCATGATCATGTCTCTGCTACACAATTTTAAACTGTCCTGGGTCATATTTCATTTTTGATGATCTCCCATAGGTAGCTAGAACCACCTATAGTTAATAGAGTTTACCATACATAGGAGTGGGATCGAGCATCTTGTGTTGAGAATGTTGTGTCATGAGCCAGAATCTTTTCTATTTCCATTTGTTGATATTACATTTTCACAAGTTTATATGATTTGCTCAGGGATTGATATATATCCTTACATCAATGAAAGTATGTATAGAGAACCATAATTAGTGGGAAAGGGAATACACACCCATTTTGATGTTGGTGTAGGAATACAAATCATCCCATGTACGATATACATGGTATATCAACTAAGATCATTATTTTCCACTGAATTTGATTGATGATCTTTTTATGTTTGAGGAGGTATTTTCATCTACTCATATATTGTCTCTTTATTTCACTAGAGGGATTGGAATGCATGATCATGTATTAATATCGACTGAATTGTTTCCTCCATATTTGAATAATGGGCAAGATATATGTGATATGGAATTTTTTTCATGAAATTGTTCACCGGTTTGTTTGACCAGCGGGCTTGATATTTGAAACAAGTGATTCGCATATGCTCATAATAATCCACCATATTTGACTAGTAGTATTTGAATTAATGAGAATAAATTTTTATATTCTCATAAATTACCATAATATTTGGATGGAAGATATGATATTCCCAAGAATGTGTTTTCATTTACACATTGTGTGGCACCAAATGTGATTTATAGTCTAAATATGTGTGTGTTGGAAGTGGCATCTGCTCATTGTTCACCGCTATATTTGACTAGAAGGCTTAATATGTGTGGGGAGCTATATTTATTTTGTCATGTTCTGCAACCATATTTTACTGGTGGGCTTCGTATGCATGAGAAGTAATTTTCATATCCTTCTTAACTATTTCTATATTTGAATGGAGAAATTAATATTACTGAAAGGAATTTTCATCTTCTCATTGTGTGCCACCGTATTTTACGTACAGAATTGGTATAAATGATAAGCTATTTTAATATGTTCATGTTATCTCTCCATATTTTAATACCAAACATTGTATGTGTGAGAATGAATTTTCATCTTCTCATAATTTTCCATAGTGTTTTACTAATGAAATTATTTAATAGAAATAAGAATGATGGAATCTCCAGAAATATATTAATTTAACACTATGTCTGATGCCATGTGGTCCTGAGTACAAATGACCTAGGATGTAGCCCACAGGTAGTGTCCTCTTCATAGTGAAGATGTTGGTCCATGATGTGTTGATGATGATGATAGCAGATAGAATCCATTAGAAGGGACCTCTATTCTTCCATGATGAATTATTTGGTAACCACATCATCATAAACCTTGATGTAAGGGAGGAAATCATTGTTATGTTTCCAATATAAGCTTTTGAAATGGTTTTAGATGAATATCTATGTTATATAATTCTAGAATACCAACCATGAAATAAAAAATGGCTGGTGGGGGGGGGGGTGAGGGTTCATATGATGGAGGTCTTGTTCGGATACCTCCATGGTAAGGAGAGTTACGTTTTGGTGGTAATCACATTCCGATTATTTTGAAATTCAACATTTGTGACATTGTGTGGGTGATGGAATCCTCTAGTTCATTGAGTAAATTACTTGTACAGTGGTCGATGTCCACATTAAGGTGGACTTGTGATGCATCATATTCAATGAAGAGATTTATAGAAAATATTCATAATAAATATGTGAAAAATTATGAAAAGGAAAAACTATTCAAAGAAGAATCTCAAAAAATGAGCATGTTTAAAATTGATTTCTTTTTGTGTACCTCATTCATTTTGGGATGCAAAAGGGGCCTGACATGAATGTAAAGAGATAATATTTTCTTAGTATTCGTGTTGGGTTCACCATTTTCTCAATGAAAATGTGTAGCATTGATGATCACCCACATGTCAGGAGAAAAATGGTTCAATGATAACCAAGAAACCTATCCTTTTATTATTTTAAATGGGATATCATAATTAAATGTCTTCACATCATGTTCACAATTGTTTTTACAAAGAAAAAATTGTGGGGTGTGTTGATTTTACTCGATAACTTGATTATGGAGGATATGAATGTTTTACTATCATTCTCATCAGATTCACAATTTTTCAATAACTTCCAACAAGTTTTCTTCATAGAGCTAGAGACACCCAACCATTTCATTATTTTAGTTATTTTACAAAAATTCATTCCCAAGGTATACATTTATTGCGAGGTAGCCCTCTAACACTTAGGGACTCGCATTGGTCGACATGATAGGAGGTCAGGTTCATCTCACCCATTTAGGGAAAATTTTTGTCTATTCTTGGACTCATATATATTTTTTATGACATGTTCATTAATATTTTATTCATTAGAATCTATAATGTGGGTAACTCCTGAATTAATTATATTTTATTAATAAGCATGGAATTGGAATCATCTTTATGTATCTATGGTTCTCCATAAATGGTACCTTTTTACATTTGGGTCAAAGAACCTTATGTCATTTATTATTATAGTGCTTGGTTTTAATCCACATAGTGGTGCACTCTAGAACACATAATCATCTAGAAAGATGGAAGTTTTTTTATGTTAGGATCACACCCATAAGATTGGTTCCCTAGGAATCCTCATGAACGTAATCAGAACCTATGTACTTCAGTGTCAGTAAACAACATGAAGACCCAATGTACTTCTACTTGTGTACCAGTATATAGCTTATCCCATGTATGATCATCCTGGCCATGTCCATATAGCAGTTCTTGGAGTTCCAATGTTTGGTACTCTCAATAAGTGATTTTTTACTCTCTTAGATACACACCGATCCATCAGGGTGTTTCCACAAGTCATTTGACGAGGTCACACACCATGTGATACATATCTTTCTCCCAAAACCATAGCCACTGCTTAGAATATCCCACATTGTGTGTAGCTCCACCATACATGCCATGTAACACAAAAACACTGTAATCTTTGATATGGATTCATGTGTATTATCTACTCCTCCAGCCACCAATCCAGCCGAATCCTATGCAGGAACCAAGTAGTGTTGTTTTTCATTCCATGCTACTGTAGAATCTTCGAAACTTTTCCATAAATACATTAGGAAAAATTAGTTGAATGGTGTTCTTCATTGCATTCCAAAGAACATGAAAACTAGGTATCCACACCAACAGATATACTCCTTCTTTAATCATCATATCACTATCATATCGTACTAAATCCAGATCTACAAAATTTTATCACTATGCCATGAAACAGGTGTGCAACGATTGATACCCTCAATGGTTGTCAAAATGTGGTTCAATGAAGAACACTAATGTTGAATTATGTAAGGGGATGAAAATCCCAAGGAACCATCCAGAAAAATAACTCTCCATCAATGTTCATGTAAACCTTGATTTTTATTAAAATGAAATACAAAGTGATGGAAAATAATCCAAAATAAATAATCCAAATTCTAGAATAATCTGTCCCATCAAATAATATGCATTTTCCACATATCAATTTGTTGGTTAATTGATATAATTTTATCATAAAAATAGGAAGTGGGGAAGAATCCAAATAAAGAAAAATGGAATACCTTGATTCAGATTGATTATTGATGAAGAATGGATATGTTTCATGATCAACACTGAGATCCCCTAACTCTATATTGCATTGATCTCCAATAATCAATCTGGTCATCATATGCCTAAAGAAATATAATTCAGAAATCTCTATGGTTCTTTAAATCACTATGCTTTAGAGGTTAAACATTGTAATCCCCTATAACCATATACTTATTGAAGAGGTTTGGCTGCTACATTAGTGAAATTGAATAAAGGAATATATTTAATTATTTTATTCATTTTATGTCCTTGAAAAGTTTTCCACAGACTCCTTGCGTCGAAAAAGTTTATGTTCCACCTAGGATAAAACCAACATTCTGAACTCAATGGTGCCATTTTATTTCTTATCTAGGATCTTGTTCAAAATTTATTACACAATTTAAGAATATTCGGTTAATATTCCATGTAATATATTTAATATATTTTATACATTTAATTTGGGAACATCGGGCCACAATGTTACACGTCATATCAGTGTCCACTCATGAAAATAATCTATAGATTTTTTTAAAAATAATAATAAATTGAAAATTTTGTGTCATTAAATTCTCCACATCTTAGGGATTCACATATTAAAAATCAAAAACGAGGTCTATACAAACAGTTGGGGGTATTAAGCACAAATCATGCCCTCCTTCTCCAAAGTGAACTCTTGGAGATTCCTATAATACCACCAGACAAGCACATATATAATCTCTCACCCATAATGTATCCTCTCATTCTGATCCTCAGTCAAAACTACATAGTCAACAATGGTAGCTACATCCTTGATGTCAATATCTCCCTAGTAGATAATGTGTGATGGGTCATTCATGTGTCTCCATAGCCATGGCATCTGGATGACATCATGTACCCTTTCAAACTATAGTGGTTGAAATGAGAGGTAGGACACCTCTCCTATTAATTTTTTTTATCTTGAAAGGAACATAAATCTTAGTGATAGGTTATCACCTGGGACAAATAATTGTAATCCAAACCTAGTTTAAATCCATCGGAACACATAGTCTCTCCCCATGAACTCCATGTGATTCTTTTTCTATTCTCATAATAATTCTGATAGCTCTGTACTATCATGATATTATTCAATATGAAATATACCTTCTCGATGGTATCTCAAAACCACTCGTGGACTATATGAATAGAATCTCCTTAGTATTTATTGAAAGGTAGTGTCTTATAGGGCTGCATGTAAAATGCCTCGAATAGTTCCATACTAGTGGTGAAATGATATTTTTTGTTGTATTTATATTCATCCAAGGGTATATGATCCTCCCAACTATGTCCAAAGTCCAATATGAAAACCAGAAACATGTCCTCCAATACAAGAATGTTCCACTCTTTTTATCCATTAATATGGGGGTGAAAGGATGTTATCAAGTGTAATTGAGTTCCAAAAGCCTCAGTCAAACCCTTCCAAATTTGAGAATTGAAGAGAGAATCATGGTTTAAAATGATCATCGATGAATATTCATAGAGTTATAATAGCTCCTATAGATAAAGGCATCCCATGTTCTCAAATAAACTCTTATCTCGAATAGATACGAAGTGGAACAACTTTTGAGTTGGTCTATAAGAACCTAGATGGAATTTATTCTCCTATATGTATATGGAAATTCTATCATTAATTCCATGGATATCCCATCCCAATTCAATTTCAGAACCTCAAGGGGTTGAGATAAAATGTTAGGAACTTATTACTCAACCATTTCATAATGATAATTAATTCATTGATAGATAAACTCTGTAACTTCATTCATCATCAATGGCCACCAAAACTGACATATGAGGTCATGATACTTCTTTTACACACCATTGCATATATAATAAAAGATCTCTGAACCTCCTCCATCAATTTCATTGGTACCATCAATCATCCTATAAAAATATTGACAAACTCCCCCAACTTATGAAAAATCCAATAGAAACATGTCCAGTGGATATCTGAGTACATAGGGTATCATAGTCGATATCCCCATGATGTTCTCCCCAAACTCACTGTTAAAGAAAATGGGTATCAGAAATTTAATTGAGGAAAAATCTCCCATCTCCATATGAAAATGATAACTTCATTGAGGAAAGATTCTCTAGTGCCTCACTCAGCAAAATCGAACATGATTTATTACTAATATAATTTGTTTTTTCATTTCCCTTTTCAGGATTATAGGAAAACTTGATGTCATAAACCTTGAGGAACACTATCTATTACCTCTATTTAGATTTAATATCCTTATGGGAGATGATATACCTGATACTCCTATGATCATAATATATGATAAACCACTCAACCATTAGTTAGTCTTGAAAGTTGTTTTGTGTGAATACAACCTCTAATAACTCAGGATCCTAGAGTTTTTGGTTATTCTCATGTGATATCAACTGACATTATACAAAGGAAATCACCAAAATCCTCTACATCAGCACACTACCATGATCGGTTCCTTATGAATAACATAACATTTTGTATATGAGTCCCTCCTTTAAAAATCTCAATATTGGAGCACTCGTTAAACTAGATCTCAACTCCATAAAATCTTAAGGTTTCCATGTTATCCACATGAATGGCTTCCCCTTTTAGGTTAAATCCATCATGGGTTCTAAAATCATGGATAACTCTTATAGGATTCTCACGCAATATCATCAATATTCAAGGAAGCTCTGAACCTTCCCCACACCATTAGGTGGAGAACATGATCACACTACCTAAAAACATTGATGTGTCCAAAGACACTCCATAAGAAGAGACAATGTATCCCAAGAATTATACATACAATATCCATAATCGAATCTTATAGAACATCCCACAAATAGGTTTCTGTTTTAGTATGTTTATAAACATAATCATGTGTCTCTTTTTCTCCTCATTGGACACTAATTACAGAAGGATATCATTACTGAAGACTACCCCAAACCAGTCTAAGAAAGGTTGAAAGATCTAGTTAATGAGTCCAATGAAAAAATATGGGGAGTTATTTATGCTGAAGAGAATAACCAAGAAATAATATTTATTATTATAGTATCAGAAATACATCTTTAATATATTTGCATCACATAATATAAACTAGTGATACCCTGACATGTGGTAAACTATCAAGAACCATCATGCCCCTCTCAAAAGTTCTAATAGGTCAGTGATCATCAATAGTGGATAAATTTACATTATGGTAAACATGTTCAAGAGTCTATAATCCAATCATAACTTAAATCTCCCATCATCCTTCTTGGTGAACAAAATAGGAGCTTCCTAGGGCGAAAAATTTGTTCTAAAAATATCTTTCCTCTACATGTCCTCCAACTACACCCTTAGCTCTTGAATAATTGCATGATCCATTTGATATGTTGGAGAATTTATTATTGTCATTCCAAGGTTTCTATCAATGAAAAAATATATCTCTTGATAGGGAGGTATGATTAGAACATAATTAAGGAAGACATTCTCCTACTCTATGACCACTACAGGAAACATGAAACACACAACATCCATTGAACAATAGGACATTCTAACCAACTAATTAATAATCGGTTGTATCCTGCTGTGCATAAGTCCAACATGAATTACAAGGGATTTATTTTCAAACAAAAAGGAAAAAATTGTTCCATTATTACAGAAACACTACATCCTTCACCTAAAATTATCAATCTATTCATGAGATATAGATGACTAGTCCATACCTAAGATGAAATCATATGGCCTCATCAGTACTATAATAATATCCCAATAGAAACTCTCACCTCCATGATTTTGGTCACAAAATCGTCACAACTATGTGATCATTGAGTCATCTCCTGTTGGAGTCTCCAAGCAAAAGGTTCGAGCCGAGGGCTACATCATAATCAATAATTCTAGAAATAGATTAGTTTAATAATGGAAGGAGTATTTATTTTTTATATCCTCACAATATCTAAGGTAGAAAATACATAGATCATACCACAAATAATTCCCAAAGCCTCTAGTTCACCAGTCTTGACCACCAACATCTTCCCATTCCCATGTTCTCCAGCAATTAGAGCCTTATTCACCACTTTCAAGGTTGTGGTTGTAACATGTTAAAGAATATACCTACTCTAGATGCTCTCCCATCCCTTATTCCATGTCCACTATGCTATAGGCCTACCTTCTCCTACATCTTCGCGTGCCTTGGTGACCCATCCACATTCTCCCTATTAGTTTTATGGATGGTTGGATAATATCATGAATGATATACTCCACAATCATATGAGTAGAGTTATGGCATCCTACATTTGTATTACATAACTTTCCATTACATTTTACAAATAGATGATCTTTAAAATCTAGTGTCTTAGAAATCAAGAACATAAAACATGAAAAAAAACAAATAATTCTTCTAATACACTTGTAAGGCTTTATCATAAGTTCATCATAAGTACAAATACTACATCTCATATCCTAGAGACATACATCAAAGAAAAGGGTGACCAGGAAGCCCAGAAAGGGTAATCAAGGGAATCAGTTTACTTGTGACATCGATAAGAACATGAATAAAAAAATAAGGACATGAGCAATGGAAGTATAGGAATAACACAATTAAAATAACTTGAATCATAACTTGAAAATTCGGCTTCAACATTTAATTTAGACATTTATGAACATACCACCCTGGTCCATCCCAAAGGTGTCATAAAAATTACCAAGGTTATTAACCAAGGTATCTTGAAACATGTTATCTCTAGAGATTAATTCTTTACCCAATCCATTGGAACAATATTAGATCACACCCTTAATATGAATTTATTTACATGTGAGTAATTTATATAATAATAAAACATTTCATTAATAACCAATAGAGAATAAATGAAATGGGTTTCATTAAAAAATCATGATGTTTTAAAAGCTTTTAAAAATAAGATCATTATATCATTTATAACCCATATAAAGGGAGTGAGGGTTATATTTATGTCAATTCCCGAATAAAATATATCATTTTTATATATTTATGAACACTCATAGAAATGAAATAGGTATGGATATTCACGTAAATATACACGAGAATTTCTTGAGATAAAGAGATATAAATTTTGAGACGAAATTTCTACAGCATAACAACTATATAACATGGTTTTATATACATTGAAAAGAAAGGGGAAAAGGGTAAACAACTCATAAATAACATATAAAATAGTATAAATATAGAATAACAAGGATATAAGAACATGGTATGGAAATTTGAATGACATGCCACATGAAAAGGAAACATGAAAGAAAAGAGAAGGTGCAATTTCTATTACGAGAAATTCAGCAGCCTAACGGCGTCACTTAAAAATTCAGAATTTTTTTATGAGAGTGGAACGGGTCTTTCAACGATTATAAATGAGATGGAATGTAATGAGAACATATAAGAACATACCCTCAACATTAATAGATGGAAACTAGAAGACACAACATAATGGAATTCATGACTTAAATGAGGAGGGTGAAAGGATCCCTTACCTTGAAGAGTAACTTAGAAATCATGAAGGTCAGGACCTTGGGAGGCTTTAGGGAACCTTGGTGGGACTCCTAGGGAGGTAAAGATACCATAACATTGTTGAGGATGATTTTGGAATGAAATTAATGAGGGAAATGTCTTGGTATTTATAGGGAAAGTGAGTGAATACATTATTAATTTCCAAGGGACACCTCATCAGTGGTATTTGCAAAACCATGGGCACGCCCATGGTATTTTCCCATGATATTGGCCACTTGGGACACCTTATAGAATATCTCACTATTCAATGGCCGACCAGAAATCTTACATCATTATTATATTGTTAATGATGCCATTAAACACTCGAAACTCAAACCTGCATTTTTCTATTCACCGAGAAATTTAACTGTTTTAGAAATAATACAAAACATCATCCTAACCTAATATTTATGCTCTGAATTCAAAAATGAAGTCCATTTTTTGAAAATAATTTTACTATATTTTTTAATTTAATTTTTAAATAAAATCATTATTTATTCCAAAAATACAACTTTAAAACTATAACTCATTTTTTAACACCGTAAAAAAGAAATCAAGGTCCCATAAAAATATCATATTACCGTGAGACAATAAAGTATCAATTTTTTAATGAAATTTAGGAAAATACATTTCCATTTTAAATTATTAAATTAATTATAAAATTTAAAATAAAATATTTATAGAGTACAAAAATACCAAAACATAAAATCTGATCGTTTTTTTTTTCAATTTTAAGATGTCTAAAATGAATTTATACATTCATGGGTGATGTTTCTATTTTTTTTGGTGAAATTAATATTCATATGGGTATGTTACTATTCATACATTACTATTCACTAAAAACCAAGTTGATCTTATTAGACTCTAAATTTCTCATTGATCACAACTATAAAAGACCATTTTTTAAAAATCATTTCACATTATTAATTATTTAATGTATACAAAAATATTTTAAAATACCCTTTTCCTAAATAATACACATCCTACATTTATCAAGATATTTGAAATTCATGGACTTTTCTATAAGAAGAAATAACAATTTTATTTATATAAAAGGATTACACCTAGAAGATAAGATCTCGTTACCGAGCCCCTTATTACACCAGTATAGGACCTTAGTGTTAAGTGTGCTATGGTGATAGAATCTTGGGGTGGCTCGAACAACATTGCCTCAGTGGTGATTTCTATCAGCTTGAACTTCTCCCTTAGTTTATTCCTTTCAAGATTCATACGTTGAAGTTGGGCTTGGGGTTGGTCCAAAGCAACTCCCAGTGATGCTACCTCCTTCCCAAGCTCCGACAAAAGGGCTTCATATGGCTTGAGTCTACTAGATGAGGCCATTAAATATTCTTTCGGTATTAATTAACCAATATAACTGTATTTATAAAAACAAAACACTAAGATTATAGTTTCCAACTTTTATATTGACCAACGGTCATATAACAATCAAATCCAAATGGTATCATTTTAATTATACCCCCTTCATTAATTAAAGGATATCATTTTGTAAAGTATAAAATAAAATAACACACAAAATTAGGAAACAAATATAATTGAAATGTTCGGGTCGTTACATTCTTCCACACTTATGAAATTTCATCCCTGAAATTTTATATCGTATCCTCTGATGGGAAAAGATGTGGGTACTTCTGCCTCATGGACTCCTCCAATTCCCACGTGACTTCTTCACATTTTTGGTTCCTCTATAACACCTTAACAAGGTGTGTAGTCTTGTTACATAGAACCTTGTCTCCACGATCCAAGATCTCCAACGGCTGCTCCTCATAAGAGAGGTCATGTTCCAGTTGTACCACTTCGGGATTTGGTACATGTGAAGGGTCAGGTATGTACTTTCTCAAGAGGGGTACAGGGAAGTCATCATGAACTTTTGTTAGATTTGGAGGAAGTGCAAGCCGATAGACCCCTGCTCCCACACGATCAAGGATTTCATAGGGGCCAATGTACCTAGGGCTGAGCTTACCATTCTTCCCAAACCTAATGAATCTCTTCCAAGGTGAAGTCCCTAGAAAGAATTTATCACCAAAATCAAACTCCAAGTCCCTTCGACAGTTGTCGGCATAGCACTTTTTCCAACTCTGAGCAGCCTTAATGTGTTGTGGGATGACATGGACCTTTTCTGTCATATCTTGCACACAATCAGGCCCAAGAAGCTTTCTCTCACCAAATTCATCCCAACAAGTAGGAGTTCTACATCACTTCCCATATGCTGCCATTTGAACGACAGAGTGTAAGATGTTGTTGTAAGGGAACTCAACTAAAGAGAGATGTCGATCAGACCCACCTTTATATTCTATTGTACATGTTCTCAACATATCCTTGAGTGTTTGTATAGTAATTTCAGATTGGCCATCAGTTTGGGGGTGATATGCCATACTAAAATTCAATTCAGTGCTCATATCTTGTTGAATTGTTCTCTAGAATTTGGATGTGATCCTTGGATCATGGTCAGATATGATAGAAAGTGTAACTCCATGCAACCTTACCACTTCCTTCACATAAATCCTGCCATGTTTTTCAAAAGATAAATCTTATCGAATGGAGATAAAATAAGCATTCATCGTGATATGGTCCACAATAACCAATATCACATTATTTCCTTCGGATGTTCTCCGGAGACCCGTGATGAAGTCCATAGTGATATTGTCCCACTTCCATGCTGGTATGGGTAGTGGTTTCAATACCTCTTTAGGAAGTTGTCACTCTGCCTTCACTTGCTGACATACCAAGCAACTTGAAGTGTAGTCAGCAGTCTCCGTTTTCATTTTATCCCACCGATAATGATCACAAAGGTCCCTATACATTTTCGTGCTACCAGGATGTATAAGGAATGTATAGCTATGAGCTTCATCCAATAGCTCCTTCTTTATTTCTAGAATTGATGGAACACATAGTCTTGTTTGAAATTTTTGTACACCTTCTTGATCAATATTGATCTCAGGAAACATTTCATCTTTTGTAGCCTCAATATTCTTCTGTAGCAAAGGATCATCTTTATATTCTTTCTTGATATTCTTTATTAATAAAGGTTGAGAAATCTTTTGGGTTAGGGTTGCTGATGTACCTTCTCTTATAATTCCCATGTCCATCTTTACTAGGTCATTGATCAATGGATCTTTTTAAATCCTAATCATGGAAATAACGACTGGTTCTTTCATGCTTAATGCTTCTACAACATTGTTTGCTCTTTCGGGATGATAATGAATTGAACAAAAAATTTATTTAAGAAGATAAAACCATCTCCTTTGTATCATGTTCAATTCCTTTTGTGTGAAAATATACTTCAAACATTGATGGTCTGTGTATATATCACATTTCTCTCCATAAAGATAGTGCATCAATATCTTCAGAAAAAATATGACTACAGTTAGCTCCAGATCATGCGTAGGATTATTCATCCCATGAGTCTTCAATTGTCGAGATGCATAAGAAATGATCTTGTCATTTTTCCTAAGGATGCACCCAATCCATTTTAAATATGCATCGCTAAAAATAATGAATCCTTCTCCACTTGAGGGCAGTGTTAACATAGGTTCAACAACTAATCTCTTCTTCAATTCATGGAAACTTTCCTCACACTCTTTTGTCCAGATAAAGTTGACCCCTTTTCGAGTTAACTTGGTTACTGGATTAGAAAGTCATGGAATGTTTTTCAAAAACCTCATATAATATCCCGTTAATCCAAGGAAACTACAAATCTTAAATATTATTGTAGACAGAGGCCACTCCACTACAACTTTTTTCTTTGAAGTGTTAATTGTGATTCCATCATTGGTACCAATGTTCCCTAAGAAATCAACTTTTTGTAACCATAATTCACATTTACTAAACGTTCTAAAAAGTCCCTCCTTCTATAGAGTTTGAAAAATAACCCTTAGATGATCCTCATGCTCCTCACAAATTTTGGAATATTTTAGAATATCATTAATAAAAACTACCAAAAAGTTATCAAGGTAGTCTTTAAATACTCTATTCTTCATATCCATAAAAATAGTAGGTACATTAGTCTGTCCAAAAGGCATAACAACAAATTCATAATGCACATATGATGATCAGAAGGTAGTTTTTGGAATATCTTCTTTCTTCACCCTCAATTGATGACAATCAGATTGAAGATCAGTATTAGAGAATAATTAAGGCCCATAAAGTTGGTCAAATAAGTCATCAATTCTTGGAAGTGGGTATTTGTTCTTTACTGTAATTCTGTTCAGTACTCTATAATCAATGCATAGCAGCATCGATCCATCCTTCTTCTTTACAAAGAGAACATGTGATCCCCAAGGAGACACACTCTTTATGATAAAATCATTCTCCAAATGATCTTGGAGTTGTTTCTTTAACTCATCTAGCTCCACATTTTCCATCCTATACGAGGTCTTTGATATTGGATAAGATCCAAGTATGATTTCAATGGAAAACTCTACCTCTCTTTCTAGGGGAGGTCCAGGAAACTCCTCAGGAAATACTTCAATTTATTCCTGAATGATGTGTAGACATTCAATCCTTAAACTCTCATTTCCTTCTTCTTCTTCACCGATAAACTCCATAATGAAGGATATAGGAGGTTATTCTGGACCAAGATCTAGTTGAGATATCTCTCGTTTGAAGATATCTGTAGGTTTTCCATTCAAGACTACTGGGATTTCCTTACTTTTGAATTTGATCTTAGCATTATACTTTGATAGCCACTCCATCCCTAGTATAATGTTGAATTCAAGCATAGGAATGACTACTAGATTTTCCATAAGATTTTTCTCACAAAAGTAGATACTAGAGTTTTAAACACTGATGATTATTGGACAATCCCACCAGGATTATTGACTAATAACTCTACTTTTATCATGTCGGGGATTGATTCTCAATTATTTTCAAACATGGAGGAAATAAATGAATGTGTAGGACCATAATCAATGAAAGTGCATTCTAGCTTTGATAGAAAAACAAGAGTACCTACTACCACATCATTTGAAGCTTCAACTTCAGTTGTTGTGATAACGAAATCATGACCATTCTCCCTTGGACTTTTCTAAGGCAGATAGTGGTTCCCATCCACTACCCTCAGATTTGGACAATGATTGGAAAAAGATCCCAAGTGGTCCACACTTAATGCACTAGACATCAGGTAAGGCCTGCACCTTATTCCTTTTATCGTTAGTGTTTGGAAGTTGAGGTTTCACCTCACTACGACAATTCCTCCCTATATGGCCATCTCTTCCACACTTGTAGCATTTCCCTATCTTGAGTAGGAAGTTCCCTGATTTCTTCTTACCAAATTTAGAACAAGTGGGATGTTGCACTTTCTTGTCTCCTCTTCCCAGATCAAAGGTCTTCCCTAAGATGGGATCCATTGATCTTTTTTTGTTGCTTGATTTATGAGACCATTGCGTCTCACCAAACTCCAGTTCGACTTTCATCACACTTCGCACAATCTCCCCATAACAATCATAGTCTCGGCTGGATAGATTCTTCCAAATATGAGGTCTCAGTACTATGAAGAATCTATCAACCATACCATTTGGATCAATGAAAATGATAGAGGTATATCGTGAATGTCGGGTGAATTTTATCTCATAGCTTCCGACAGATTTGTTCTCATTCTGGTTCAGCTCGAGAAAGTCCATCTCCATTATTTTTCGCATGGAATGAGTGAAATAATTACTGAAAAATATCCCTCTGAACTCTTACCACTCCAAATATTCGACTCCCACTCTTTTCCTTATTTTTTTAATCAGTTCCCACCACTGATCAGCTTCCCCTTCTAGTTGATAGACAGCCAGAGTGACCTTCTCATGCTCTGAACAACGGATCATAGAAACGATCTTTTTGATGGAGATGATCCACTGCTTAGAAATCAATGGGTCAGTCTATCCAATGAAGGTTCGTGGTCGTTGTCACATAAGGAACTCAATAGAATGTTGTTCCAACCATGGTGAGATATGTTTCTCAACTTGATCCATGTTATTTCCCATAACATGAGTCAGTTGATTCATCATTCGCATGAATGTTGGCATTTCGCCTTCAATTGGAGGTACGTCAGTGCATGGTCCGTTGCAGTCACCATTTGCACGGTTCCTCCAATTACCCGCCATTTTATAAAAGATTTAAACCTTACTGAGAAACTTATTCTATTTACAAATTTTTTAAATATAAAGGATTTTATGTCTTAAAACTTCTTTAAAAAATTACATTTCTCTATAAATACTTCATAATGATTTATAAAAAGATTTTGATTAACCAGTCATATCCCTAGGGAGTGTCATAACCAAGAGTGCAATAAGGCATGTTTTCATGCACCGGTTCCCATTCGAGTCTAGCTCAATGTGGTGTTTTCGAGTATTACCTCTATGTACATCTATGCCACATCTACCTCTACTTGATCGTATCCAGACATGGATGTATTTGTTTGATAAACCACTTACTCAATATTAAACAAAATACCAAGATGTTTTCCTATATGTAAACTTTTATATAGGATTCTTCCTAAATATTTCATAGCATAATTTCCATAAATAACTATACTGTCCTTTGATACAAACTATGGCATCCCGCCTTTTTATTATATAACTCTTCACTACATTTTACAAATAGAGGATCTTTAAAGTCTAGTGTCCTAGAAATTAGGAACATAAAACATTATTCTAATCCACTTATATGGATTCATCATAAGTTCATCCTATGTAAAAATATTTCATCTCATATCTTGGAGACATACATCAAGGAAAAGGGTGAGCAGAAGGCTCAGTAAGGGTAAAAAATGGAATCAGTTTACTTGTGACATCAGTAAGAACATGAATAATAACATAAGGATAAGAGCAATAAAAGTATCATCATATCAAAATTAAAAGAACTTGATTCATAACATGAATATGTGGATTCAAAATTTCATTTATATATTTCAGGAACATATCACCAAGGTCCATCCCCAAGGATTCATAAAAATTTCTAAGGTTATTCACCAAGGTATCTTGAAACTTGTCATCTCTAGAGATTAATTTCATACCCAGTGCATTGGAGAACTATCAGGGATTACCATTAATGTTTATTTATTAAAATGTGATCCACATAGATAATAATCAAAAATTTCATAAATAACCTGTAGAGAATAAATGAAATGGGTTTCATTTCAAAATCGTGACGTTTTAAAAGATCTAAAAAATAAGATCACTATATCATTTATAACCCATGGAAAGGAAGTGAGGGTTATATGTATGTCAATTCCAGAATCAAATATATCATTTTTATATATTTATTAACACCCATAGAAATGAAATAGGACTAGGAATTAACATAAATAGACAAGAGAATTTCTTGAGAGAAAGAGATAGAAATTTTGAGATGAAATTTCTGCTGCATAACGACTATATAACATGGTTTTACAAAACATTGAAAAGAGAGTCGAAAATGGTCAAACAATAATAAATAACATATAATATAGTATAAATACATAATAACATGGTGATAAGTACATGGTATGGATATTTGGATGACATACCAGATGAAATGTAAACATGAAAGAAAACAAAAGGTGCGATTTCTTTTACGAGAAATTATGCAGCCTAACAGCATCACATAAAAATTCAGAAAAACATTTATGAGAGTGAAAGGGGTCTATCATCAATTATAAATGAAATGGACAGTAATGAGAATATATAATAACATACCCTAAACATAAATAGATGCAAAATAGAAGACACAACATAAAGGAATTCATGACTTAAAAGAGGAGGGTGAAAGGATCCCTTACCTTGAAGAGTAACTTCGAATGATTGATGGTCGAAACCTTGGGAGGCTTGACGGCACCATGTGAGGAATCCTTAGGATTTAAGGAGACCATAAATTCGTTGAGGATGATTTTGGAATGAAATGAATGTGTGAAATGGCTTGGAATGTATTTGAAAAGTGAGTGAATAAATTATTAATTTCCAAAGGACACCTCATCAGTGGTACTTGAAAAACCATGGGCATGCCCATGGTATTTGCCCATCGTATTTGCCACTTGGGACACCACATAGAATATATCACTATTCATAAGTCGACCAGAAATCATATATCCTTATTACATCCTTAATGTTGTTATTAAACACCTAAAACTCAAAACTTCATTTCACTATTCACCGAAAAATTAAAATTTTTCAGAAAAACCCGAAATATTCATCCAAACCGAATATTGATGCTCTGAAATCAAAATTGAAGTACATTTTATGAAAATAATTTTCTAAATATTTTTAATTTATTTTTTAAATAAAATCATTATTTCTTCCAAAAATACAACTTTAAAACTATTACTCATTTTGTAACACTATAAAAAACTAATCAAGGTCCCATAAAATTATCATATAACCATCAGAAAATAATGTAACAATTTATGATTTAATTTTATCAAAAATAAATTTCCATTTTAAATTATTAAATTAATTATAAAATTTTAAAAAAAATATATATGGCGTACAAAAATACCAAAACTTAAACAATGATCATTTTTTACTATTAAGATGTCTAAAATGTATTTATACATTCATGGGTGAAGTTTCTATTTTTTTGGTCAAATTACTATTCATTACTATTCATATGGGAATGTTACTATTCCTACTTTAGTATACACTAAAAACTAAGTTGATCTTATTATACTCTAAACTTATTGATGATCACAACTATAGAAGACCATTTTTTTTAAAATAATTTCACATTATTAATTATTTAATGTATACTAAAATATTTTAAAATACCCTTTTTCCATAAATACTGCACATCCTATATTTATCCAGATATTTTAAATTCACAAACATTTCCATAAGAAGAAATAACAATTTTATTTATATAAAAGGATTACACCAAGAAACTAAGGTCTCGTTACATATCCCCTTATTAAACTAGTATAAGACTTAGGTGTTAAGTGTGCTATGTTGATAGAATCATGGGGTGGCTCAGACAACATTGCCCGAGTGGTGATTTCTATTAGCTTGAACATCTCTCTTAGGCGATTCCATTCAAGCTTCATACGTTGAAGTTCGGCTTGGGCTTGGTCCAGGGCAAAGCCCCATTATGCTACCACCTTCCCAAGCTCCAACAAATTGGATTCATATGGCTTGAGTCTACTTGATGAGGCCATTAAATATTCTTTCTGTATTAATTAACCAAGATAACCATATTTATAAAGACACAACATTAAGATTATAGTTTCCAACGATCATATTGACCGATGGTTATATAACAGTCGAAACCCAATGGTCTCATTTTAATTATACCCACTTTATTAATTAAACGATATAGTTTTGTTGTGTACAAAATAAAATAACCCACAAAATTAGGAAAAAAATATAATTGAAATGTTCGGATCATTACAAGAGTTGTCTCTCTCTATGTATAATAGACCCATCCTATAAGCCCTAAAGCGTAGACCATCTATCCTTGGACCTTCTATTGAAATGAATCATTCGTCAACATCCATGAGACTGACATCGAATCCCTACTATAGAATTCTCTACTTTTGAATTCCCACTACCATCAACCACAATCTGTTTCTGCTCATCCACAAAACTCTCAATATGGAATGATCTCTCTATCACCCAAACATAGGTAGAAATTCATAGGTGAATATAACTATCACAGATAAATATTCATAGTCCTCGCTCAAAGGCTTGATCATGAACAAACTTATTCCAAACCATATCCATCATGTACCTAAAGAGGTTGGTAAACCTCAATGAATAATCAATTACTATCATTTTACCATAGAGAATATATAGATTTACGTGGATATGTTTTTCTAGAGAGAAGTTAAATAGAAATCCTCTCTAAAAATTCATTCAAACTCTAACCATGACATTGTCACCTCATTATAAGAATGGGTCATTATCATCCACAATATTTCTAATAATCTATTAAGATGGGTCACTTCTGGGACCACCATATTATTTGCTGGTGTCCTCGATAAATGGAAAAATCACTCCACTACCTCTAGCATGTAATCATACTTCTGTGGGATGGTAACATAATGGAACCTGAGGGGTCTCTATTATTTAAAATAATGAAGTGAAACCAATTTGGGGACCTCATCCTTTGGTACTGTGGGTACCATCTAGTTCATAATAGGTAGTGGTATAGCTGGTACACCACATGGAGGTGAAAAATCATAAAAACTTCCTTGTATTGATACCTCATTGTATAGGGGATAATTATTTTGATACTAGTGTTTAATTCATCCTAACATATGTCGCAGAGGCATCCTACAATAGACATGATGTACAAAGGTCAATAATTATATTTGGAATGATAAATCAAGAAGGAAATTGGATCCACAACCCCTTCCTATATTATGAATATAGAATTTTTAATATAAAAATAATGTTATCATGTATCGAGTCAAAAAGAAGGTGGTCAATGACTGGGTGTCAGGATAAATCAGCCTCTACACTAACACTCGAGTCATTGTCTTTAAATCCAATCTTAGAACAGTTAACATTGTTTCCTTATAGAAATATCATGTACACCTCTCTTGAGATAGAACAACCTTCTCTGACACCACTTTGTCAGAACCTGTCCCAATATGGCCCATTCCGTGACCCCAAAGCCTACCGTTAATAGGTTAGGAGATAATGACTTGCTCCACCTAGGAATATCACAAACATGGGAGGCCTTATCCCATGTACCTCTACACATTCTCACATCTACATGACCATGCAATGTTGAAATTTTAAAAAATTATAACCATGCATGAATATATATAAAATTATTGAAGTATAGTATGACAAATGAAATGGAAGTTAATATGGGTTAAATAATTGACCAGCATAAAGATTCTAAAGAAATACAACTTGAATGTATACTGGTTCTACTGTCATCATACCATAGGAACACACATATGTCTATCTACTCTCTATCATAACCACCTAGTACTGGTCCCTATAAGACTCTGTCAAAAGGTTGATTAAATGTTCAAGACATGGTATGTGTGGGATAAGCCCGTACATATATTTATAAAACAATACCACATATAAAACCATGAAACCAAAAAGCATAATTTTTTTTAATAATAGTCAGATCTACCCATTATATTTCCATAAAACATATGACAATAATATCTAGATATACTCAACCAAGACACATAGTCTCATAAGTAAAGTCACTAACACAATATGAACCTAGGATTCCTACACAAAATTTCCACATAGAAATAATCTGATAGAACACACTCCATGAGTCAAATATCACTAATGATGTCTGTTTGAGAGGTAATTATCATTGGTTCTTGCAATTATATATATACACTGGATGTCTAAAAAGATATGATACAAATATATGGATAACACCCATGACCATGTGGTATACCAGCAATTGAATATAGAATAACCCACTAATTATAAGATCTTCACCCACATATTTTTGGTAATGAAGATTCCCAGAACTCCACCTAGTGAAATATAATGATACAAGACTTTAATCTAGGCCCTGTGAAATTATTCCAACAAATCTATCCCAGAAGTACAACAGATGGTATCACAATACCTTATATAAGAGAAAATTCCCTAAGTGTCCTCTAGGTAATGAATACAGGGAATAAGCCTTAATGAAACTTGTCCAAGATAAAATGCATAAGGTAAAAACAAACTTTTAAGTATTAAAATTCATGTAGTATGGGTACACATAATTTTCCTTCAACCCTGGGTTCATCCTGTGTAAATGGCCTATGTATTTGTTTGTATAATATTAAATGGCATGGGGCTTCTCATGTACTAGTACATAGCGTGACTATGTATTCCAATCCTTTCCATGTTTAGGTAGGAGTATGTGGTTGGAATGTATTCATGTAATCACTGGTAATGAATGTGAAACCTCTAAGGTGCATTCTGGGCCCTCGAGGATGGGTCACACACCGTGTGACAATGTTTGAGGCCATTTGATACTTATCTTTCATTATGAAACCTAGCTTCCACTGAGAGGGTCCTATAATTTCCTTAGCTCCATCATAAATTTCATGTAATGTAAAAATTTATATAATTTTATATCTACAATCATGTTTCTTCTCTTCTCATTCGAGGACGAATTTGGCCGTGTCCCATGCCAAAACCAAGGATTTTCATCGATCATGCCTTTCCACAACTAAATCAATGAAATATGACCATCAAACCATTAGAAAAATCCTTCAAATATTTTTTATCATTGATTGCTATAGAAACCAAAAAAATGATATTGACACATCTAATCTAATGCTGCTTCATTCATTTGACCACTTTTGTATCCTGCTGAACCCATATCAGTAATATAAAATCGCTTCACCAAGTTACATGTGTGAAATGATTGATTCCCTCAATGGATGTCAAACCATTATTCATTTAATAACACCTGTGATGAATGCATAATATGGGGGAGGAGGACAAGAAAAAATCTGGAGGAACGAACCTTAGTTGATGTTTGTGCACCTCAATTCAGTTCCATTAGAATAATTAATAAAGAGATTACAAATAATAAAAAATAAATTATTCCAATTCCAGAATAATCTAACCGATCCCTTAATATGAATGATCAGTGGATTAATTATTTGGATGATTGATATGTGTTCATCATATAAATATAAAATAGGGAATAATACAAATAAAAATAATGTATTACCTTGATTCAGATTGATCACTTCCAAATAATGGATTTATGGTTTAATCATTGGTGAGATCCTCTGACTGAAAGATAACATTTTTATTGATTTTGAGTAAATACCCATATACAGAATACCAAAAAACACATCATGGTGGTCTAATGTAATGCAGGCCCATCACATCATTTACAACAAACTCCATCCCCTCACTTGGAAAAGAACTCAGGTAAAATTATAAGTACGTAATTTGGTTTGAAGTTTCCATAAACACCAAAAATCCACCACCATGTGACTCCCCCTCCATGTGTGAGAGACCTCAATATGATCTCCCATGAGAACTTTACATTTCTGGATGATGTATTCCATATTCTAGGGATTACTGATTTTTCTTATCAGTTCCTTATAAAGAATCATAGAATCTGTCTCCACTATCTTCAAAACAATTTTTCATTGGGGGAATATCTCAAGACCCTTAACTAGCTCCTATTCTTCCACCTGCATTACATCACCTCTTCCATAGGCAGCCACAAACGCTGTAATTACTGACCCCTCTTGGTTTCTAACAACACTGCCCCATCACATATATCCCCTTAATAAATACCCATCTCTATTTATGTTGAACCAATGTCTAGGAGGCTGCAATCTTACATAGAATCCCTACTCTGAAATACCTTCTTGGTTATCAAATGAGATGCCTAGAATGATAGAATTCACTAAAGTCACAAATTGACAGTTAGGACTTAATTACAATAGAACCAGAAGCATGTTTTCTAATAACATCATGCACCAAAAAAGTATATGTCAGGCCTATGGTAAAATCCACATTTTGAATACAATGGTTCCCTTATATTTTTTATTCGGGATCCCGTTTAGATGTTATTCTATTTTTTTGGAAAACTACATGCACACACTACTTAATACATATAACTTATTACAAATAGTTATTCAAGACATCTCAAGCCCCATAATCAAATGTATTATTAGTTCCTATACTGAAAAATAATCCATAAAACATTCAATAATATGACACTGAAAAATTTGAGTCATTATATATCATTTTTATTTCATCATGAAGGTTCTATATGGAAACAAAAATAAAATTTTCTTGTGTATGATATAGTGTCATGGAGTAGATAATCCCCTTTCATATAAAAATTATATTCAAGACCCTCTAATTATATTATTGTTTTTTTATGAGTGGTCCAGGATCACTGTATTTTTCAATATTGAGTTGGAAGGAAAGATAAACTACAAAAAATTGTCTTCCCATCCCATGACTGACAGAGCTGGGAAACAAGTGTACCATACAAAGGCAAGCTCCTATAGGGTTTCCAAAAAGCATCTTTATTTCACTGATTCCTATTGTATGTATTTTCCCATTATTGGATAACAATGAGACACAAAGTGAGTCAAATTCTATATTGGGTCTTCAGATACATTGAATATTAAATCAATACGGCTCCTAATATTTGGCGGGGTTGAATGTGAGTCACCCATTAAGGGTACGGTTTCCTATTTGGATTCACTAGTGCACACTATTCCACTATATATTCCAATCGAAATGAGAATGATGAAATAATTTTGGAAATCCCTTTAGGAATGTTTAGATCAATAGGAGCCCAAATTTGGGAAGCCATAGGCAGTGAATAACAAACATTCACTGCCAATATTTTGTGGCTATCATTAATAATGATATATATTTTAGGGTTCTCAGATATTTTGGCTAACATAACAAGTAAAATTATGTGATTGGGGTGAATACATGTTGTTGATTTGTAATGGTTGGAAGTTTGATTTGAACTTCTATTCTTGGAGAATACTTTGTAGGAATGATTCCTCAGAGTAATTCGACATTTAGCCTTCTCAACTCTTTCATTTCTTTATCCTTCCAAGAAAATCATTTTTTTGAGTGTGTGGGGTTCAACCTCATTAGGATGTTGTTTGTCTATAAATTTACCTTTAAACATCTCTTTGGTTTATACTCACAATGGATTTTTTTATGGTGTGGTCTAGGGAATTTCCAAATTTAGATAATGTATATGGTTCTAGGTGTGAAAACTCTTTCATTTGTCTCATTATGGACCATGTTCCAGGTGGAACCATCCCCTCCTTGCACCTCAGCACTGGCTTCATAATCACACTATCAACATGGTTTATTCCCATGATATTCCCTGAATCATGATTCATTATTTATTTCATATTAGTTTTATAATGATAGTATGGTAGTTTATTATTATTTTTGGACCTCTCCCACGTCTTTAGAATCCTCTTTGTGTTACTGGTTGATGAGTGACTTGAAGGGAATCTCCACAAGACCATGGAGTTCATGTATTTTTTTGAGGTAAATAGATCGTGAAGTGGGGTTAACAAAGAGACCAAATTTAATTTGGTTCCACATTAACCTGGGAAGAGTTATTTCTATTAAGGATAAGGTTATGTTGAAAAATACTCTGTCTATGAAAGATGGGGATGCTCCCATTATTCCATTTTGATGTCTCAAACTGATTTTTTTCCTTTAAATTGGAACTTTATGTTAAAATTTATCCCAAACCTATGAGCTAGGGTTGATCCTGTGCTAAGGATACTATATCTATTTCCACTACTCTCATGATCTTATTTATCCTTATTTAATCCTTATTCAGGTGCAATGTATGATTCCTACTAGATCCTCCTACTTCAGAAGACAACAGTAGTGCATTATGATTTGGTTACCCTATGCGAGAATCCTACTTAATGTTCTTAGTTCCTTGAATCAAAAATTAATTGATATTTTTCTCTCGTCGAGCCAAATGATTTTGAGGATTATTCTAGGATTATTCTATCTAAGAGCGTCATCTTTTCTTAGTGGGGTCTCTCTCTGATAACATCCCTAGAGGGATAGATTTATTGGATTCTACCTCTGGTATATTTTTATAAATGGGGAATTGGGTGAAATTAAAAGCTCCATTTTCCCCAATCTTGGATATACACACTGCGAGGGGAATCAATGATTAGACATCATATGTTAGGTATATTATTGAGGAATTCCAATTGAATATCTATCTTTTCTATTTCTTATCATATTCATTATGCAGTTGGAAGGGATTCGTGGTAGAATTTATGCTGGAACACTCCAAATACATTAATTTGGTCATCATATTCATCATAATGAAAGAACATATCTTTTAGGGGGTAGAGAGTTATCTTGAGATTCATAAAGATAATTTCTACGCATTATTCTAAAAATCACTCTAGAATCTAAAACTGAGAAGTTTCTGAAGGACAAAACATGATGGGAATATAATCTCTAATCAGTTGTCTCATCTACAATAACGTTTCATTTTAACTCTTCTTCCAAATATTCATCCATTTTTTAGACCAATGTGAGTTCATTCTCTCTATTTTATCATAGTCATAAGGGATAGATGGGATATTTTTGGCATGGAATGGCTTCATATGTGGTTCAGCTGAATATTTTTTCATAGACCATCTTCTGATTGAGAATGAATGTCACATTACATGGATTGTGTATTTGGAATGACTGGACCCATCTTTCCCATCATTTCAGAATATGAGGAACTTATCATATTTGTTCTAGTTAGGATAAGAACAACTTGATTATTGATCTTTTGCCCATAAGGAAATATATTGTGGAACTAATTAGGATATGAACACACATGATTTATCAGATTATACCCATGAGGAGAGTATTCGTTATTATCATCCCAGGGAGAACCTTGAAAGCTGTTGTTAGAAGTTCTGTGGGGATGACCTTCATGACTGCTACTGATACATCCTTGATTTTCTAACATATTAGAGGGATCATGAGATACCATTGATATATGTTTAATTCCATCATGAAAACTAGTGTTTGATAAAGTGGGTTTGTGAGTACACTTTGCAATTATGAAAATTCTATAGTGGGATTTCATTTACATTTCTCTCATACGGGTATTTAGAAACATGTATTGTGAATGGAGGTCCCCATACATGGGTGTGGGATCAAGGGACTCCCTTTTTGAGGAGGCGATGTCATGATCAAGGGGGTTCTCAAATTTGATGTTCACAGATGACAAAATTGTTTTTATTAATAGAAGTAGTTGGTCAGTGCAGGGGTTGAATGAGAATCTTGGGGAATATTGCTAGTGGAGTGGGAAAGTTGTTAATAAATAGAAAATAACCATTTATGTAACCAAGAATGTATATGAAAGTAGGGCGAGGGATATGGGGCCTAGCTTGAGTATGGAGAGAGGATTTTTTACCATGGAGTAACTTGGGGATCTGGTTATTCCTTCCTCTCTTAGGGATCATCATTTAGATGAATTCCTAAATAAGATCTCTGGTCACATTTTCAACTCAAAAAATAGATTATTATCCTTTGGTGGTCACATTACTTTCGTTAGCAGGGTCATGGTTTTCATTACGATGAACATTCTCTAAAAATGAAGGTTCCCAAGAGCGTGACTTCTAATATGGATAAGATTATGGTGTCCATCATATGTGATTGTCAAATGGAAGGTAGAAATCAATGGCCATTGAGGAAACGTCTTGCAAGACCATTCTCAGAATGAGGTATCAACTTGAAGAGAGTTTTCTCAACAATGAGGGGGTTTCATGGAATGTTTGTCTGGGATTATATGGAAGGATGTTTTTTTGGTGTAGAACTATGAAAGAAATTTACGGTCAGAATTTGTTTGATTTAAGATCGAGGCAATCAAGGATATGGAATTAGATTCACCCTTATATGGAAATTTTGCAACAACACTCTCGGTGGTTAATGGGTATAAGGAACATAATTTTTTTGCACCAAGAATGGGGGTGGGTAGGATGTATTTACCGATCTTCCCACCCCAAACATATCTTTTAGTGAGGCCAGCAGTCATCCTGGGTTCATCCAGGCCATTCTTGATGAGGATAAGTGTGTTTTTTTCATAAGATTGTTATTAGTGATGTTCCAGATAAACACATATTCATTGGTTCGATGTTAGGTATTTCATCCATTAAAGAGTTTTTTCAATTTACAAGGGACATTTCATCTGAATATCAATGGGGGTCACATTGTGGTGTAAGGAGTTATCCTCCATATATAATTTCCTATTGTGGCATATGAGGATCAAATATCTTCCTACTAGTGAGAATTTAATGTGTATAGGTGTACATATGGCTTCTAGGTGTTGGTGTTGTAGGTCCCTGAACCAAGAAATAGTGGGGAATTTATTTTATAACTATGAATGGGATAAAGGGGAATGGATAACATTTGGGGCCTTCTTTGGCTGTGATGCGTCTGAAGGGGAACATGAAAGCATCTTGTGTTCGTTGTTTAGAGGAGCAGGTTCTCTTGGGGATGAGAGGAAGGCCATGACCGTAATCCTGATTGCAGGATACTGGACCATCTGACATGCCAGTAATGACACACAACCCAAAATAGCTTGGGATCTCAAGTATGTATCCATTTTAAAATGATGAATACTATTCTTGATCTGCTCCTGTTGTTCACTGATTGCCATTATGCCCCATATGGGTATTATTTAGCCCCGAATCTCTCAGTCGACAGTCAGTCAGGGATTAATGGGTAGGAATGATGGGAACGATGGCTTCCTCTATGCTAGGTTCTAAAATCCAATACGGATGGGTCCTTAATCATGGGGAGATGCGTGGGGGCGGGGTCCTAAGGGACCAAAGGGGTTCTGTTTTTGTGGCATTTACTACATTTTATGGGAGAGGATATGTTTTATAGACAAATGCTTTGGTCATGGTTACCAGGATAAAGTTATGCAATCAAAGGCAGATAAACATCCAAATGGTGGAGGAAAATTCCATGCTATTATTTATTGCACTATTAGGTAAGGGTATTATTCCTGGTAACATCTCTTACATTATTAAAAAATTTAATTTTCTCAGAGGTAATAATATAGACGTTTCTCACACATGGAAGGATGGGAACATGGTTGAAATAATTTTGGAATCTATGGAATCATCCAACTATAGTATATGTTCATATTTTTCTTATGTTACTTTCCTATGGTGGGGTTGAAACTTTTTTCCAGTGATGCTATGGGTTTACATTACATTAGACAACAATGATTTCTCTTGTTGTTTCCTCTATACAATGGGTTTTCATAAATATATAAAAATGATATTTTTCAGTCAATCATTATTGGGAATGGGAATTTACACCCATTATATTGTTTCTGTGGGAATATGAATATTCACCTTGAACATGGCTAAGTTACATCTAATAGGTCCTCCATTTTCCACAATATATGATTGGTTGGAATTTATGTGTGACAAGGTATTGGAATCTAGTCCTGATCTTCCACCATATTGGAATCATGGGGATAGCTTTCTGATGAAGTTTTTTCATCAACTCATCTTTTCCCATATAATTTGATTGGTGGGATTAATATACTAGAGAAGGAATTTTAACCATCTCATCAATCACTTCTACATTTGACAGGTAGTAATGTTATGTGAAAGATATAGTTTTCAATATATCATGGCTATCCACCTTTGTTGAATGGAAATTTTTGTATGTATCAGCAAGAAATTTCATCTTTCCATGAGCGGAACATTATTTTAAAAATATGCATAATATTATTATGTAGGTATTTTCATCTGCTCATTCATTTCCACTATATTTGATTTATCATCTTGATATGTGGGAGCATGAATTTATATAATCTCATTTTCCCCACCATATTTGACCAGATGGATTGATGTGTTCAAATAGTTATTTTCATATGCTCATGTTATGTAGCCGTATTTGACTGCCTGGCTTGGTATTCATGAGTAGAGATTTTCCTCATTACATGAACTACAATCAAATTTTACTAGTGACCTTATTATACATAAGTAGAAAATTGTTTTTTCTCATCGGGTTCCACCATATTTGACTAATGACCATGTTATGTGTGATCATGGATTTTCATCTTCTATTATTCTAGTACTTATTTGAATGAAGGGACTAATATACATGTTTAGTAATTTTCATCTTCTAATAATTTTCCACCTCATTTGAATGAAATTATTCTTCAATATGAATAATAATGAAGGCATTTAATAGATTTATTTACTTTAACCCATAGTGAGATTCTCTATATGGATAAGTCTGAATGACATGTGTTGTTGCCCATGGGGTGGTTTCTTTTTATGGGCTAGATAGTCCCCCATGAGGTGATAATGATGATTGCTACTAGAAAGATCCCTGAACAAGGACCCCTATGCCTCCAGGATGAAGTCTTTGGAAACCACTTCATTAGTCTCCCTAAGTTAGTAGAGGAACCCATTATCACATTTAAGGTATAAGCTCCAAAAAATGGTTTGGTAAGTCTATCATTGATGTCTAGTTTTGGACCACCAAACTTAGTTATGCATATAGTTGTCAGGGATTCATAAGATTGAGGGCATGTCGGGTAACCTCTAGGGTTGGAAGAGTACCGTTTTTGTGGAACTCCCATAAAAATTCATTTAAAACCCGGCATTAAAGATAGTTTTTGGTAGATGGAAGATACACTTTGGTTTAGTATTTGGCTTGTGTACTATCTAATGTCAATATCTATGTGAACTTGTGAGACTCCCTTTTTACTAAAGAGTGTTTTGGTTAATAGTACCAGAAATATATTTGATGAAGAAAAACAAAATACCTCGTGAAAGCATCATTTCAATAAATGAGCACATCAATATTTTATTACATTGTGTGGACCTCTTTCATTTTTAGGATTGAAAGGGACCTGACATGATGGTGACCTAATCATCATGATTACGGATTCAAATCAGATTCACCATTTTTGTTTTTGGTTAAAACATGTAGCATGGATGAACAACTATTTTTTGAAAACAAAATTCTATAACAAGAACTAGGTAGTCTATACTTTTTATCATGTGAGTGAGATGTTGTAGTTAAATTATTTCTCATAAATTTCACCATTTTATTCAATGAAATTGTGTATAGTGAGTTGATTATTCTAAATGTATATACTATTGGTGGTTTTAATGTTTCAAAATTGATCACTTCAGATTCACCATTTTGAATGACCTCCAATAGGGTTTTTTCGCGGATTAGGAAACACCAAACTTGTACCTTATTACAGATGTTTTATATACATTCTTTAAAAAGGTCGGAAATTATTGGGAGTGGCCCAAAAACACTTAGGACCTCACATCTGTTGGGTGAATAGTAGGTCAGGCTCATCACACCATTTTGGAAGGAATTATTTTCTTTTCTAGGACACTATTATAGATATTATTTAATACATGTTCATGAATCCTTTGTTCAGTCCTAATAATTATGTGGGTCACCCATTAATTTTCAATCAATTATTAACTGGCATGGATTTGGAATCATTTATATGTGTCTTAAGTTATACATCAATAGTACCTCTTGACATGCATACCACATGTCCTTATATTATTTATTAATAGAGTTCATGGATTTGATCCACATATTGGGTTTCTCTAGAACTTATCATCATATAGGGAGACAATGGTTGTTTTGATTTTAGGACCAAACCCATAAGATATTCTTCTAGAATATCCTCAATAATGGAATCAGAACACACGTATATAAAAATAACTTAATGGGACACATCATTCCTATTATGGATGTGTGATAAAGATCAAACCTTGAGGTTTAACATAATGTAGAATGGATGCATAGGTGAAAGGCTCCTAGTCAATATTTTTAGTTGTAGTTAGGTTGAAGCATTTTGATGTTCCAAGAATATGTGTGATATCCTATTTGGGTAGATGATATCACTACGAATATGGATTAATAATGCTGGTGATGAAAGCTGATTTGAAGGAATATGCCCCCTGAGTTTGATGTTCCCTAACTGGGTGTAGGAACTAGAGAAGAATATGTTGAATTTGGTGTGTTGGGTTTGGAACTTAGGGAGGCTTCCTATATATCCCAATTGGTCAGGAATTAATTCCAATGTAGATCATCTGGTTTGGGTATTATACCAAGTAAGAGGAAGATATTTATAGAACCATGAAGAAATTATTGACACAAAGTGTTTTTGAGGTTTGTTTGGGGCTTACACATAGAATTATTTCAATGTTCTTAGGACTGTGTGGATTTTATGATCAACACCAACCTCAAATCCAACGCGAGTTATGCTCTGTGTGAGAGACAATAGTAAAAGGGAGATCTAAAAACCACACAATCTCACTTGTCCACTTGTAGACATGGCCTTAGCCCAAAGGAAATAAGAAATAGAGAGGGTTATAATAAATGGATCCTCTCTTGTTTTCATATCAAGAAACTAAAGGGATAGGGATAAGACTAGGCATACAATAAATGTCCCATATCATATTTTCATATCATGGGACCAATGGGAGAGAGATAGGGTGTCTAGATGACCATCTAATCTCTTGTTTTAGCAACCAAGATAGTCACATTGACTATGGGGTACAAACCTATAAGGGATGTCGAGAAAGAGTAAAACATCCAACGGGAAATTCAAGGGGCTTACTCCAGGAGGGATTCCCAAATCCGAATTTTAAGAATTTTGATATATGGATCTCGCACTATCCCTCATCCAAGGTAATGAATAGTGGTTCCCATAAATCCATAAAATGGGGAGGTCCATGTGAGTACGTTTAAGGTTGAGACCATCATTACCATGATAATGTATTGTCAAGATCATTAATAGTATCCCCATTGTTAGGGCAGTTATCAATCGGACACATCTTATAATGGGTATATATGGTTAAGGACAAATTGAACTGTCCATACTTATCAATCATATTTAAGAGATGAATTAACCTAATACCTCATGAAGGGGTCCATTTAAGGATTTGAGATCCCAAAAATGTGGCTGATGGAAAATGATATCAGTGGAGGGGCTAATGTGGGTTGGAACAAAACACTAGATGAAGGAAATGAGACTGGGGAAGTAGAACACCCCACTATTCCCCAGTCCACATTGTATTTGGCTATGTAGAATGGGGGTTTACTCTATATAATTCTTTCCTATATGGGTGTGGGTGTCATTTGTGATTTCTTTTTCTACTTTGTTCCATGATCCTCTAACATAGAACCTTTTTACATGGGTATGAGTTCCTCGAAAAAAATTCCTATGGAGGCATGATTTTATCTTAGGATGAATCTTGCTAAATAAGACATGGATCCCTTTTCAGATATTTTTAATTCTTAGGGAGATATATAGTAAAGGTTATATCAATATATTCTACATAAAATGGTTTCTATAGAGGTTTTGGGTAAGTGTAAGGCCAATTTTATTCCTTTTATATATTTAATGTTATGTGTTATATTGCCTATGTAAAAATAGATTTCTCTTATACATTATTCTCCTTATAAACTATATTATATTCATCATTTCACAAGCTCCCCTGTTGTGATTTTATAGAGAAATGGGGTCACTAGTTACTGAGATGAATGATTATCCATGGTTTAACACATGGACTTTTATTGTGGCAGCCCAATAAGGACGTCCAAGACCACAAAAGATTTTGTTTTATAGGGGATGGGAATCACCATAAAAGACTGGAAATTTATTTTTTTTGTAAATGATGGTCACTTTTGGGGGACTCAAATCAATTCCATGCCCCACAAATGACATATTTTCATTCACGAGTGATGGTGGACATCTCCATGTACCATAAAATATATCAATTTTTGGATGCCATGTGGAGCGGTGGTCCACATAGAGAGTTTTTTTCTAAGGATTCGAGACCTAATTTTTTGTTTCATATCCTTTAACATTTTTCAAAATATTATTTGATATTATTTAAGGCTTCAAAACATCGGTATAATATGCTTAGCATCCATGTATAGTTTCCGAGACCCAATATTTACCAACACAGGGCTTTTCCAATGCCCTAAATAACCATGGAAATGTCTCACTACCAAGACCACCATTATTAAGGGGGGCCTATCCCAGTAGGACATATAGACCAATAGATCACATTTTTTCATTAACACATGAGAAGGGGGTCAATACCACCATGTAACCTGGGTGATCTCAAACTCTAGAACTCATGATGTACACACATAATAGGTGTGTCTTCATCCAGTACCATGAAAACCAACTAATAATTTAATTAGAAGAAGGGCCCCAATATTAATTATATGATCAGTTGATGTTCCACACAAGCTAGAAAACCGAGATAATTTCATTAATACAATCATCCACTACCTGAGGTTCTGGCTCAACAAAAAACATTACCGGTCCATTTCAGTAGAACTTTGTTAATTTTTCAAACATATTAATATCATCATCATAGACTGAGGTACTCATCGGCTTCCCAACATGTCATAAAACATCCATCATATCCACTAATGGATATAATTAGTTCTCAATATGTTGTACCATTATAATGTGTCACCTTGGTAGAAATTCCCCATGAGTGGGTCCCTAAACTATGGCCACATTACTGAACTGGCCATCATCACCAAATTGTTTTTGAATCATAGTTGGATGTCACTATAAAGACATCTTAATGTTTATCAAGATGTATAATTGTCAATGGGTATATATGGGGAGCAAATTCAATATGTACATGGAATCCACAACCCATTCTCATATGAAGTATTTACCAAATGTTTCCCTACAAACTTTCCTACATGTACAGATTTGACAAGAAGGTTATCAGAGTCTTTATGAATGGATATATTGGCCTTATCACCAACACTGGATTCCCTATCCGAAAATATATACTCTAAACACTTAAACAATACTTCTATCGTTCTGAAACCAAACCTTACATCTAGAAAACAGAGACACCATACATCTCTCTAAAACCCATGCACTGTCATAACACTTTCTACTGGGTATTCCTCCAATACTATTTTGTCACAACACAACTGGGCCCAATACCCTACAACCCCAATACCACCTCTGATAGGCCATGGTTTGGTGACTAATGTCATGGAGGAATATCACACACATAAGAGGTATTACCCTAAACTACCTATATGAACACACACTTCTCTAAGTCTATTTTATGATGAAATGTAAAACAAATAAAAACAATGAATTAACATATCTATAATTCCATAATAGGAGTACGGAAAAATGTTCTAGAATGACGAAAATGTGTACAAATAAATTCCCACAAAAAACATAAAATAATTTCATACCCTCTCATATGTATGTGATTGATGTCAAATGCAACACTAGTATACACCTATTCATTTCTAGAAAAAGCTAGGATTAACCTACTATTAGTACTCCAAGGACTCAAAAGAGTTATCCATCATCTTTATAAGATGTGACATGTGTATGAAAAACCCATGTACTTGTGAGTATAACAGAACCCATTATGACACCCCTAGAATAACCTTCCACAATGTATCGAGAGTAGTCATCTCATCATAAGATATGTAAATAGTAATTTGAGACATACAATAAAAAATTTATATATACTCCTAGTAGACACAAAGTATCATAGTAAGGTCACAACCATATTGACAACCCAAGATTTACACTCAATGGTTCCAAACAATACTCATTCTAGAATTAAAACTCCACAAGCTATACATCAATTGTTATCACTCATACAATTTGTCACATACATTAGTTCTATAAAATTGTATGAATTAAGGATACTAAGAGGATTTATATGAGAAAAAAATTTCAGTTGAAAAATACCACTTAAGAAATATAAGATCTTGACACACGGGTATGGGGTCAAAACCCAGGTCTCACTGGGGGAAATCAAAACCAGCCATAAGAATTTCCTAGGATAAAGGATTGATACCAATATGACTATTAGTCAAGCTATTTCCAAAAACCAAACATATGGAAGGCATGAAGGATATGAGTATATATATGGTCCTCTCAAAGAGAAACATTCTATAAGATTATAAGGGGTCTAGTTTAATAAGACTGAGAACACTCACACCAGAAAAAGGGAACTCTACCAAACAACACTAATCAACATGATGCTATATGAGGTCTCCCTCTATGATGATAACCAAATGCTACACCAAACCCTTATTGGAATAGACCAGAGGAACACACTAATCTGATACTGTTTATGAATCACTGAAAGAATAATTTTCAAAAATCACCTCACATTATAACATACACTGCATAACAAAGTTCTTCTTCATGTTCTATGTAAAAAACAACACAAGTTGGACTAATTGAGTTCTTCAATCTTATTATAAAAAAATACCAATGAACATTCAAGTAATTTCATTAATCTGAAGGGATAAACATAATAAACAAATATGTCACTACAAATGAACATTAATGACCAACTCGATTAATAAATTATGTTTCTTTTTTAAAAAAATATAGAGAAGGAAATTAAAAAATATTGATTCTTATACAATATGAAGATAAATAATTACCCTAATTAAAAACACTGTAGAAAAATTAATTTTTTGATGATTAATTCATTCTTTTCATGATCAAATAAAAAAATGGTAAATCTATCCAAAATAAAGTTTCTACATTGATTAAGATCAATTAAAGTTGAATAATGATTGTACATTATTCTTGTTGATGATATAAATTAGATATATTTTCATGACATCCAATATGATACTTCGATCATCGATCCATGATATTGACTCCCCCAATGGTTCATCCTTGCTCTCCTCTAAATCCTAATGTTTATGAGGAAAACCATATGAATTGGTTATAATGGAATATTTATAGAGGAAAAACATGGTGGATACATCAATATGATAAAATCAATAAATAAATAAATTTATTTTATTAATCTCTATCGTGTTGAATTTTTCAAAAATGGGTAAGCCTAGAAAATGATAATGTTTCACCATGGTTAAATGCAAAAATCAAAACTCAAGATTTTTACCATCCTTCCAATTATAGACACATTTTCATAGATACCCAATTTTTTTTAGAAATATTGATCTCAAATGATATATATTATTTTTAAATATTTTTAAATTATATATTTCAGGCACACTGGGCCTTAAAATTTTATATTGTCTCAGTGCCTCACTCAAAAAATATTCCATGAAATATTCCACAGTCTTACACTGAAAAAAAAACAAATTACAATTTTATCTTAATATTTTATTTGGTAGATTTAATTTTTAATATGTAATTTCAATGAAAATTTTATCTCATGAATATCAATGAATTATTGATAAATTTATAGATAAATAATAATGTTTTTTTAAAATTTTTATATCAATATATATATATTTTACTTTATTATATTAAATTTTTTATTATGGGTTATATTATGAGAATGAACAAGTAGAATCTATAAATAAAACTAGTCTCTACTATTATTTGTAATGCATATAATTATAATGTGATTGTTAATCATTTAAAAAACCATATCAATGATATTTATTCAAAGTATGTTATTTAATTTCAATTGATGATTTCAGGTGTTTGTATTCATTTATAAAATAAATTTTATATATATGTACTAAGATAATGGTGAAGTATTTTATGATATGAGATTTATATTCTTTTTTGTTTAATATTTTATATTGAAGGTTGTGGTATTTATATAGATTTGGATTTTTTTTCATAAAATTTTGCAACATATAAAAGGGGAGAGAATGATTTTTTCAGCTTTATCAGAATTCTCATGAAGATAAATGAAGTATTTTTAACATCTGGATTACACTGTAATGATTTTTTAGATTCAAAGGAACTGGGTTTATAATATAATCACATTCTCTACCAAATTCAATTCAAATGGATAACCATTAGATTGTGATTTATGTAAAGAAACATTTTATCTCACTTGATTCCATGCCATTATCACCTTCTACAAGATGGATTTCCAACTAATCAGTAACTCTAATTTGCTACTTTATGATAATTTATTATTGTATTTTAATCTAGGGGTTTACCCATTAGGTACCAACTAATTCATAGCGGTGACCATTTAGGGAATTCATTGAAACTACTTTGTTTTTAGATATTAATTATGTATATACACATTTTTCATAAATGATCATTGATACTCAACTTAATACTTCTTAATAACCTATCAATAGTGATTTGTTGATTATTTTTTGTGGTAAATTTTATGTTACCATAGGTTTTATTATATTTTGATAGATGTTGAATTAATTTGAATTTTAAATTCAAACATCAATTTATTTGATATTTTTGACGTTACTGTGGTTGGATATATGGAATTTTTTCAGAATAGTATAAATGAGAGATCTTTTTCCACAAAATTTGATGAATAAAAATTTAATAAAATAATTGATTCATTTAATGAATTGTGGTTACATTAATTTTATGAAAAAGATCTTATCTTGAAGTGTTTGATGGGTTTTACGGTTTTTAGATAGAATTACAGTGTTTAATATTCTTGATTGAGTATTTATATTGATTTTATATTTCATAAATAGTTATAATTTTATTGATGATTTTATTGTGTCTTAAACAAAAATTATGGTTTTCATAAATCAAAATGAAATGAGTGATAAACTGAAAACATTATATCTTTATGATGTGCGATGATTTAATTGTTCACATGGGAAGGTACAGAGTGGATAAATATTTATATAATAATTTTGATGGTTTTTAATGAGAATTAAATTTTAATTTCACATTATATAAATAATATATATGTTTTGGAGTATAAATATAGTAACCTATCATTAATTGTAACATGTGAAAGGAAATACCATACTTTTTTTTAATTAATTGGATTAAACTAGTGGATCGTATGACTATAGAATATTTTTTTCCATTCTATGGATGTATCCACTTATGATCAGTGTTGAAATGTATAAATTATAAAGATCATTATATCATGGTTATTTAATATCTACCACATTACATTGAAAAATAAAATCAACGCATTTAATATTTAAATAATAAAATAACACTAATGGATTGTGAAACCTATAAATCCTCAATATCTTAATATTTATTTGCAATATGTAATAATGCATTACGTAGAATAATGTAAAAAATATATTTTATTTTTATATAATGAAAAAATATAGCTTCAAACTATTTATATAAAAAAAATTGATAAGTTAAATGAAATATATTGATTCACCTTCCCTTAGTGTATTGATATATCACATATGGATCGATGTAAATTATTTTTAAAATGTGGTCTAGGTTACCATTCAATACATGATGGTTGAAATTTTTTATTAAATATTATTGAAGAATTTAGTTTGAATAATATTTGTGTTATTGAATTTTTACTTTCAAATATATCATATCAATTCCTTGAATATAAAAGATATACCAAAATTTAATATAATGAACAATCACATTTAGAAATAGTGAATGTTAAAATTTTGTTTGATTATCTTGTAGGTGCATGAAATATTTAACAATATCTATGATCATATTTTTAAATCTATTACAATAATATATTTTATAGAATAATTATTCAAAATTAGCGATGTTTGAGGAATAAATTTCTATATTTACTTTTAGTGAATTAATTTTACATGTTTATAAAGACCAATTCTATAAAAAGAATATTTTACAAGCCTAAAATTATATATATGGTGAATAATTTGGGATGTGTAAAATTTTTTTAGTAAATATTAAAGTTAAATTACATAAATGAATATATTTTATAGAATTATATTTTGAGAAGAATAAATATGTGATCAAGGAGAATGATATTCCATATTAAAATGAAGACAATGTCAACGAATATTTTGAGAAAATATTGAAAATATTTTCAAAAAATAGTAAAAAAGATAGGGTAATTATCTAGTAATGTTTCAAGAAAAGGTTTCCAAATTATTTTGTTATAGGTTACATTATATTAAACATTAAAAGGTCAGAAGAATATGAATTTGGAGAAGTAAATTGTACCGATAGAAAATTTTGAAGGGAAAAAATAAAACACGTTTAATAAATAAATTATTTCATTAAAAAAGAAAAATCAAAGAGTTCCAGCAGATTGATGAAAATAATTTTTTTTACCAAAAATTGAGAAATATTTTAGTACGTACAATGGAACTAGAAAATTCTCTTCATGTAATCCTATTGAGGTACAGTAAATTCTAAAATAAATTATGAATGTTTTTCCTAAAATTATTATGAAATTTGTAATGTTGAATACAGAAATATATATACAGAATAGATAGAGATGTATGTGCTGAATAAGTATATTTAAAAGATAATTTTTTTTTGTAAAAAATAACATTAACTTGAAGAATATATTCTAAACATTGTGTAATGATGTTCCTTGTTATGCTGAAAAAGAATATATATTATTGTAAGTGATTGATAATTGAAGTTCTCTCATGAAATGGATATTATAGTGAATGGGGGATTTTATGAGATGATAAAAAATAATTATTATTTTGATATAACACTATTGAGGTTAATAAATAATAAAAAACACATCAATAATTTCAAGGACATCATTAAAAATTTTCCACATAATGGAGAGAGTTTGAAAGGAAATTTTATGTATTGAAACAATACTAAATAATTTATAATTGTTTAAATTTTAAAATATATTAATCAATACAAAATAACTATAGATTATTTGAGTGAGTTAAAAGGTTATAACATCACCAATGATGAAGGCTGTGATTTTTATTATTATTGAAATAGATAATTTAGAAATCAGTTTTTATTAGAGAATTAACATCGAATAAAACACTCCAAATATTTAATGTTGAAAATTAATAAAAATAATAAATAATGTAGATGGATATAATTAAAATATTTCATAATTTTTGTTTTCAAAAAATAAATATTCTATAATATTAAAAAATGTAATCATCTTCAAGGTACTCTATCTTAAAATAGTGCAGGTTATAAAAGAAGGTTTCTGTTTTATAGATTCAATTGGTGTTGTAAAGGTTATAGTCATATGGAAAGATATGTTTATTTTATTAAAGACCATATAAGACATCCTAAATAGTTATAATATAGAATTTTTTGGAAAGGTAACTCAATTAATGAAAACAAGTTCAAATTCACATTGAAAATTAAAAAATATAGTTGGAGAATAGATTCTTATTACTGATTGAGTTATGATGATGATGTGACCATAATTATCATATTTTTAAATATTTTCAAAAACTTTTTTGAAATAGATTAGTATGAATGATAAAAATAAAATTTTCTAAACTAATCTTAATAGAAAACATACTTTAAATTTTTGTAAGATTCGTTGAGAAATTCTAAGAAGAGCATCTATAGATTTTGGAATGTTAGTGTTTATAAAATATTAATTTTTTTATATATCAAAACCCTATTCGGAATTTACTATATCTTGTACGGAGGAAGATTTTGATCCCTAAATACCACAATTAATAGGCCATAGGTTGGTGACTAGATGTATGTATATATAACTTATCATATATTTACAAAAACTACCTCTTAACCATGTAAAATCCACATCAACATCTATAATTTAATGAATTTATCTACTGAAATTCGTGAATATTGTATATAATTTAATATCATATTATATAAATTGAATCAATTAATAAAAAATATCCCTTAAGTATACCATCCTCTCTATAACTTTATTTGGGTATAATACTACTTACTTCCACCAACAAATATCTTCTTTCAAAAAGTAGATTGATTGACACGATCACCAAATCTATCTAAATAGGCTAAAAAATAGAATATATAAATTATGGGTAGGAATATTAACTTTTTTATGTATGTTCCTAACCAAATATCTCATTTTTTCCATTTTAATGATGCATAATAATTCATCAATATAAGTAATGAACAAACCAAAAAAACAATTAAATAACATCCCTTCTAAGAAAAAAATAGCCAAAATGATTTTTCCATACCCAGAAATCCATAAAACATTCCATAGAACAAACCATTATAGTTATTCCATCACGAAAAACATAGTTACTAATATCCACCCTGTAATCCAATCAATTACCCTCATAAGTAGACCTCACTATAATGAGACCCCATAGGATTCCACCAGTAAGGAACCCTCCATAACTTCCTCATATATCTATCACCCATAGGAATCTCAAATATGTCACATCATGGTATATTTTTTATATGATCTCATGAATCCAACCTATAATAGTCTTACAATTGGTGAACATCACTATTGTATCCAAACAAACTAGTGATAGATATTAACTCGGGATAAAACATGTCACCTTCTATCATACATCACCATATACTATGAAATAAATTAAATAACAATTGAACAATATAATACATTCATATATATATATATCAATAATTATACAATATCACTTTATGAAATGATATAACATCATGTGAAACTGACATAAATTGATTAAATATGACCTTGAGATCTAGAGATATGAGAGTGGTGGTCATAATGAGAACTCCGTGCTAGCATCATCTAGATCTACAACCAATAGTCTTCAAATGGTATCATCTTAAAACTACAACCACTTATATTCATAGAAATAATGGTAGAAAATCACAAGATCACAGGTAGAGGTAAGAATAATAAAATATAGTTTGATCATCCCAAGTAGTTATCATCCCATATAAACAATTAGTGTCTACATAATAAAAAATTGTTAATTTTTTAACATTCTAATGTCACATGATACCAATACTACACATGAAAATGTTCTTGATCAGTCATTATCATGTTTCCCTTACCTCACATTAATTATGATAACTAAATAAAAATTATTATTTATAAAATATATCATTATTTCTTTAAAAATGATGTAATAAGTGATTACAAGAACAACATCATGTTATAGTTTCATTAGGCTCTCATAGCTAAATAAATTATCTGTCTCATTGAAAAGAATAACCTATACACAACCTGAATCATTTGTTCCCACTATATCATAGATGTTCAAACTCTCCTTCCACATATATGGATTGTCGTACTAAAAAATAAATAAAATTAGAAAAATAATAAATTGATTTTTCATCACCTCATAGATTTTGTAATTGAGAATCCACCATAGGTACACCTCTCTAGATGCTTAAGGAAATACACATCTCCTCCTATACCTGAGATTCTATAAGATGATAACTTCTAAATAATTACCTTTATATATCTTGATGTTGTAAGATGTACATTCCTACAGTACTACATTTATATATATTTTTCTCTTGAATCTAGATTATTGGTTGCGGAAGATATAATATCTGGTAAATTATCATCCACCTTGATCTAACAATTATGGTAGATAAATAGTATAAACACAAAGGTGAAAAATCATCCAACACAATATTGTATTTGTGATGTTAAAGGTATATCCCAATTCCACCTACACTGTTCAATATATAATGGGGGAATTAACAATTTCCCCATATCAAATAGTTAATTTATTTTCTATATCAACCCGAATTATTTTTCTTCTAGGGGAATATATATATAAGTCAACAATTGTATGTACTAATACGAGTGCATGGAATTGGTAGTAAAACTATTATTTCACCATATCTCAATACATAGGGAGAGTGAAAAAGAAACAACCATAGTATCTCATTCCCATCAATATCCATCAGAAAAAGGATGTATCACATCATAATGATGGTAAATACAGTTTAACCACTACACTTAAATCATGTATCCTACCATCAATCTCACAATAATTTCTATATATAAGTCCCGATTTTTATGGCCTGCTCATTGAATTTATAAATTCCATGCTCCTAAAAATATAATTTTTTTTCAATAATATCTAATTATTAGTAATTTAATATATCATTCATCTATTTGATTACACGTTTAGCATATTTTACCACATTATAATCCTTGGGAATATTATTTAAAGTGACCTAATTATATTTTAATATAGTCCCTATCACATTTAAATTTTTATAATAAATATTCCATGACATTATAATTAAAATATCTTTCCAACTAGATCTTCCCTTTAATTTCAAGATGTTCATAACGTATTTATAATCCTTTCAAGTTAGAATGTCATAATAATCTGGTGTAATTTTTTATCAATGATTTACCATTAGTTTACATAGATTAATGAGTTCAATAGTATCCATTGTTACCAGCCTTTTTAATTCATATTTTTTATGCACATTTATTTGTTTTAGTAAATTTCAAGGATTCATATGAATGAATATATTTGTATTAACCCTTAAAATTCAAAGAAATTAATCCTTAATAACACATTTGAGTAATAACTAGTTCTTTGAAATTACATTTATTTATGTAATTTGGATTATAAATATCATAGTTAATAAAATATTTTATTAATATTATTTCTTGATTTTATCATTTACATCATAACCATTTAATAAAAAAATGTTCTCTAAAATAAATTTATTTAAATGAATTTTGTAATCTCTTTTAGTATTGTCTAAGAATTTAAAAGGTAATTCTCTAACTCATTTCTGATAATTTATTTCCCTTACTATTAATATCATTCAACTTCTTAACATAATATTTTAATTACCAATACTGATTAATATAATTCACATTTGTTAAGGAAAATTATAAACATGATTAAACCAATCTATAAATTTATTTTCAACAGAGAATCATCATATATATTATTATTATTTGATAATAATATCATACATAATATAAACCCGGTAAATTCAAGATTACACTTTTGTAATTTCATATCACCTGAGTCCATCACAATCATTAAATTTATTGTCCGAGTTAGACTTCCACATGACATCATACACACCTCCCTGAATGCAAGAGGCTTCCAACTAATATGAAGGGTCTATGTCTATTAGTGGGGACATTATTATCTTAATATAATGTCGTAGAAAAACAACAATAATAATAATAAATAACTAGAAGACCATGTGGAATTATAAAAATGGAATACAAGTCATAAAAATAAATTCCTATTAAAAGAGTATTCCAAATTAGTGTAATAAGGTAATATAAATAATGAAATGAAATTTGGGTCCTTCAGAGTCCATCGTTGTTCACTAATAGGTCAAACTCCTCTAATCAATTATCTGACACCATGCACTTTCCATTCATCAGATCAATAATCATGAAAAATCAGAGAACACATAAATTATAGAGTAGGTGCGATTTCATTGCTCAGTAGGAACCTTCTTATATTCCCTTAACAATGTGTGCTCATGTAAACAATTGTTTGATAAAATTATACAAAATTCATTGTTTTAATAACATCACTCTCCAAAACCAAGAACATATATGATAACCAAGACACCTTATTTTGTTTTATACCCAATTTGGAACAATGTCAGATGATAATTAATGAAATCTAAAATGATCATAACTAGCCTCATGGTCATCAGCATGTCACTTGGTGTCCACAATGTTCATCGAGACGATTATGACACTCAATATAAATAAGTTAAAATGATTTTAGTCACTCAAATCGATATCTATAAGTGAATTGAGTAATAAAATGCAACCCAGTGTCTGAAAGGTAAATAAAGTAATGGTTAGGCAAGAAGGCTATCATGATGCTCTTCATTATTTCTGCTCATCATGTGTGCTCCCCCTACATAAAATAAAATGAATCATGGTCATTGGTAATAACCTGCTACAAATTTTAACATGTAAACAAATGTAAATGAGATCCCTAAAATGATACACAACTTTCTACATCACATTTTTCAAATTCAATGTCGAGGTTCGTCAAAGAAATCATGACACAAAATTTTTCTAAACACAAACTAAAGAATTATCCCATCTTAATGAAACATTGAACTGGTTCTGATCCATTTTTACTCGGATTCTAGAGTAATATAAAGATAAAATGTAAAAGGTTAGATACAATCATTACCTGAGATCAATCATAAGAAAACATCATGTTTTATTGGAAGTCTTCATAAAAGTATGGGATGCTCAATGGCATAATAAGGTCATTGTAGTGTAGAGGTGTATAGGAAACAACCACAATAGTGAAAAATAGGGTACTACAACATGGAAAACATTATATAATGACCTATATGATGTAGATAAGATATCATTGGTGTTGAAAAAATTGAATAACTAGTATTAATTGTGTGGGGTGGATACTATGGCATGGTGTCATATCTGCAGTCATTCAGAACATTAGAATGATATCGAAGCTAATAGGTGAATATGATATTTGTAGGATTATATCCATGAGTAAAACCCCTCATTAATACCTATTGAATTCTTAAACGAATTCCCCTCATCAATTCAAAAAATTTATTTCGTAAATCAAAATCTAAATAGAATATTAAAAGGATTAATTCATAGTGAAACAATAATAGAAAAGATATCTAAAATAATGTAGAAAAAATATTTTTCTTTGTATAATCCACTATCATGTATCCTCCACAAACATCCATACATGTTGAATGATATAAAGAAACCTCTAATGGTTAGACTCACCATGAAACACACATTTCATCTTCAATGTATCCTTTATTCCACAACACTGATATGTCGTAGACTTGTAAACCATGACAGAGTAACTCCTATTTTTGCAGAAAGTATTCAAAAAACCACAATTAATCCTAATTAGTCTTATATAGGTATAGAAGACTTTACACAAAAATGTATTAACTAAAACAATGTATAATATGGATAAAAAATCATTTATCAATGAACCAAAAATTTAAGTGTTTTACAATTTTCCTCCACTAAAGATTTATCATCTCAGATAAGAATCACAGCAGTTCCATTGTGAACAACTATAGCCAGTATCTCAAAAATCAACCAATTTCCCACTATTATCCTCCTAGATAAAACGATGATTTTATTCAATCTAAACAACATGTACCATTTTCTCTTAGAGTAAATTCTAAATCTGGTCTATAATCTACATCAGATGATCATCGTATGATCTATTAGTTTCAAGAAAAACTTCCTCGTAGTCTATAAAATTTGAATTTTTAGTTTTATATCTCTTAAGCTATGAAATGTGAAACACATAATTCATGATATGATAACCTAGACGATGTTACAAATGTTACTCCACCGCCAACACACATGTTTTTCTTTAGGGTTTTATAAAAATGTAATATTATCATTGCTTTTTTTCCTCCTATGATAGTATCATAACTTAGGATTTACTATCAAAAAATAGATCACCCATTATGAAATAAAATGGTCTCCACCTATATACAACATATGATCTCTATATTTCTAGGAACCACAAATTCATCCTCACCTACATCATTCCAACAGTGCGATGAAAAACATGAACTCCCAAAAAGACCCTTGTATGGTTCTATCTGAATTGAATCCTGGTAACTGTTATTGTAAATAAACTCAACCAAGTCTCGGTTATCATCAAAATCTCTACAGAACTCTAGGAAAAAACATTATAGCATATCCTCCAGTATTATTATCATATTATCATACTTCTCACCTATCATAGGTTGGTTAATTTTTATCAACATTTGGGGAGTTCCTATGATCTTACGCAAGTCCGCCCAAAATTATAACATAAAACACGCATCTATGTGTGAAACAATTCTCAATGGAACTCTTTGTCAGAATAAAGCCTCATTGACGAAAATATTCAAGATCTCGTCCAATGAGTGAGACTGTTGATTTGGTGGAAAGTGGGGAATTTTTTTAATCCAATAGGAAATCATCCAAATGGTGTCTTGAATCCTTTTGGTACTAGGTAACCCCTAAAACTTTCTATTTTGACGTCTTCCCACTTACAAATGGGAGTAATAAGTGTATATAAAAATCACCAAGACATTGGTTCGCAGACCTTACCCTATAGACGGTAAGGTATTAGGAAATAAATTATACACAAGTCCCTCTTCATTCATGTCCACTAGAACTACATCCTGAACCCCAGATACAACATTTTTATACTAGAATGTTATAGAAATTTATAGGTATATAAATCACACATCATATCCTCTATGGTGGAACCTGATAACAATACCCTCCAATGTACCTTGATCACATCATCATCATCCATCAAATATCTCAGTTTTAGGTCCCATCCAGCTAGTTGTTCTATCACCAAAGAACACTCTCGGTCTGAAACAAAACTATTCTTCAACTGATCCACTAGTGAGGATGTGATCCCTAATGGGTATCTGGTCATCAATCCATAGTAATTATAATTATCCATCCTTCATCCATCCAGCAATCTCCTCTTGTTTTAATCCTTGTGCAAAAACCATTAACCTAGATCATACTAAATTTCTGTCTTATAACAAAGATAATCCACAAAAAATTCCCTTCTATAGTGAATAATCAATCACAATGTTGAAAATCCAAATATACACTACCCATCACTTATATGTATGGTTCAGGACTCGATATGTGAAATTTTATTGATGAATCCTTTAGTCATTGAAAATAAAAAATATATAACCAAATAGATAGTGTATTTAACACTTATAATCATGTAACATTGCTTCCAACTCTATGTAATAGGTAGGTTAGTTATACTACTGTGGTATTAGATGATGATACCCATATGATACTTCCTGGTCTCAATGAATCAGTACCTATCACATACTAATGTCTGAAGCATCAAATTACATTGCATAACCAATACTAGGATAAGATTGTTTCAGAACTTGATAAATTATAAAACATATATTAATCTCATGGAATTACTATTAATAATGTTTTGACCAATGTTATTTCATTTCCTTATTCATTTTCAATGTCATGGGTGACGATATTTAGGGGAAGACCAAAATAAAATATCAGTAATTTCTTTCTAAACACATAAATTCCATGATTTCTAACAATTTTCAGGTATTTGTCTAAGACATGAATTCCTTTAATTTATTGGGGTACAATGAGATACCTACATTAAACAACAAATATCCATTGAATATCCCCTCATAAATCCATAAGACAAAACTAAATAAGTTTTCATAAGCTGATGTGCATAATGCATACTCAGAAATATCATGAGATGCCTAAAATGACACTCCGGTATCATTGAGTAGATATGGATCCTGTCTATGATCATTGTTATGAGAAAGTCTAAGAATGGTTGAAATATCTTTTTCATGAGATTCATAAACACTCTATGTTTATTTGACACTTCTAATGGAAGCAATATGTACTTTTATAACACTAACATTCTATAAAATGAAATCTTATTAATTTCCTCTCCTATAGCTCTCAACTAGTGATATCTTAATTAACTTTCAATTTTATAGAACCACTATTATACCCATAACTGATCTATGAGATTATCAATCATTTAATATAGAAATCTATTTTTCATTGGCACCAGGTTCATCTTTTGGAAATCGACGTAGAGCTGAATAATACCATCTCAATTTATGGAGGGTAACATAGCTTCACCTCTTGGAGATGTAATCATCTAGATATATCCCTTCTACTCAATTTCATCATGCTACAACTGATTCTTCTTTACCTAGTATATATCTATTTGATATTTGTGTATCAAAATAGTTTTTGAACTAGAAAAACACAATATAATATTCAATACCATTATTTGGATGGAGTTTGGTGATGTTTAATTTAAAGATTTCCTGATAGAGATCTATAACTAGATGAAAATATTGAGGGGTATTCACTAATCATGTTGAATGAGACACACATTCCATCAACAATGTGTGTGTTCTAGGATGAATAATACCATAACTAGCTCTATCTACCCCCAATTCCCACCCTATGGTCTACATGTATTTTTCTCCCTTTATTGAAGTAAGTTATACATATCTCTTATAGAATCAAAGATATTTGGGAAGTTCATCACCCAATACCTATTTAGAATCACATGAAAGGAACTATTATTATGAATAATAAATTCCCATATATTTCTATAACAAAAAAATCCATAACGAACACTGTGAATAATTAAAGATGACACAATTTCCTTCTCAACAGTGTATCATGGGAGGCTATCTTAGATGATAACATGATTGGTAATTCATGTACAACCACAACATGTGAATATTTGAAATAAGTAGATTCACTAGTATTAAAAATAGCAGTGGATAAATAGACATGACCAAAATCATAAATTAATTGTTTGATTGTCCCTCACCACTATCTTATAGAGTCTAGTGTACTACATAAACATGACTATCCACATATCCTTTATCATATCCCAAAAATCCAAGACTACTTTGTGTCAACACCTAATATTTTAGAAGATGACCCCTTTTTGATCCCTATGTCAAATATCATGACTATCCTCAACATCTATTAAACCTTATACTCAATTCTATTATAAAGAAATATTGATAATACAATGGATTACTGAATTTCTGAAATGTGCAATGAGGTTCTGTAGTAAAACGTAATATATTGTCTGATCTTTCCATAGATGAAGAAATATTGATTTAAATGGTATGATGAATCCATACTCTGCTCAACCTTCATGCCACTATCCTACTGTAAATCCTAAACCATTGAAATTCTACTACCAAGGGTGGAACAAATAATAATAGTAAGGGTTCCACTAATATTTATAAAGAGTGGTGAAAATAAATCACCTTCTCAATCCTCTTCCATAACTGCATATTTTATCTAGTACTTGAAGAGAACCTGAGTATAAGTAAATAAGTCAAGGATCCGGATGAGATGTGTCATCTCTAGAAGAATATCAACATCAAAATTCCTTGAATCATGAGCCTCATCTCTATCCAATAGAGGATAAAATATAACAATGTTTATGAAGAATATGGTAAGAATAATTTTTCATCACTACTTATGGAAGCTCCTTTAAATCATGTTATATATCTAGATTAATAATACATAAAATGGAATCCTTGAAAAAATATTTCCTTAATATGATAACCTCTCACCTCCAATCCTAAATCATAACATTCTAGCATTTCCCAACAGTGCCTCATAGAAAAATGTTTTCAAGCATCACCATTCATTCGTCTAAACATTATTCTAATTCAAATATCCTATCAATAATATAAATCCATTTAATATACTACATACATCAAGATCCCTATGAATTTTGAAAATATTTGAGCTACATGTCTCAATCGTAGTCAACCAATGTCATGTTAAATATCCCACCATATTCAAGAACTAATAATAATAATATTGGTTGAAGTGGTCCTTCCACTTCTACCATTGGAGAGGGTACAAGAACATGCTCTAGAGAACCCTTCAATCTATCTAGAATTCCCACAAAACATCAATGATGTAGAATGTTATATAACTTGAAGATATAATAGAAAAAAATAATCATATCTAGTGCATGGAATGATGCAAAGGTTTCTTAGAAGTCTACCCTTAACTGATGGTATACCCCTCCAAGAACTAACCCATGCCCCAACCCTTAATGTTAGTCACATTCATATATATAATAAAATTGAAAAACAATATTATTATCTTAACAAGTTAATTTGAATGAATATATATTACAAACACATGGAATATCACACAATAAAAAAACTATGAAAAATATATACTACAAATCAAGGAATATAATTAATGAAAAACTATGAAAAAAACAAGTATATATATGATATGTGAACCTAAATGTCTATCTGTGATGAATGAGCACACCTAATAACTCATAATGATAGTATCTAAAATCATATAAATGTTCTGTTGGGGGTCTATTAATCACGTGTTGGCATGGAACTCCCCTACAGAAGTCCCACACAATTATCTCTTCTCTATCATTTTCCAGGTTAGTCAAAAAGAAAAGAAGAAAACTGGTTCCTTGGTACCATTTTCACACCCCAACTTGATCTAATGTATCTTATTCTGAGTGAATCATGAACTCTTGTGTATATCCTCATATATATGATGCTTCTGACTAAAATTGAGCGTCGATGCCTCTTAGTGGGGATATTTCTCTCTGTATCATGTCATAGAGAAATAATAATAATAATAATAGTCAATATTATAAATTACTATTATACCATGTGTAAGAAAACATATGGAATACATGTTGTTGAAATAAATACTCCCAAAGTGGTAATACCAACTAGAGTATTATGTGTAGATAAATAAATTAATGAAATATCATACCTCTGAAGATCATCCAGATCCTCTAGAAACACCAAACTCTTCTACTCATCTAGGAAACATAAGGGAATTTCTCTTCTATAGATCTCTAGTCACGAAATATACAAGTGAAATAAAATGATTTAGTAGGCTATGAGTATGAGAAATATCTTGACACCTCTCATCTATCCTTAACTAAGCATTCTCAAATAAACATGATTTTTCTATAAATACAATAAACGAATAACAATAATAACATCAAAATACAAAATTGTGCACATGTGTGCATACTGGGACAGAATGAGTTGTTCCTCCTTCTGCAACATGGAAAAAGATAAACAAAGAATTCAGAAATTATTTGATCTAGCCTCAATGACATTGTAATTTCACTCAATATACACAAGGTACATATAGTTTTTTCCCATTACTTAGTATCAAAAAGGTTAATAGAGTAATGTTTACCCAAATATGGATCAACTTAAATATAAGGAAAAATAATAATGGAAACATGGATTTTTTATTAAGTTATAAAATATTTTATGGTTTTAATTAACATAATTCAAAATTATCAATGGAAACATAACTTCCCAAAACTCAAACTCTCAGATCCAATGATAAAAACATAACATTTTAATTTATTTCGTTGATGCCAACAAACATGGCCCATTTTTTCCATAATGTAAAACAAAAAACATAAATATCTAATCAGTTACATATCTAATGAACTTTTTAATAGTTTTCAAGAATAAAGAAAACTCTTATGTGATAATGTATACATTTCTACAAAATAACTATTTTTACACAAAAAAATAATAAAAATACATGCTTTTTGTATTCAATGTAAATCACATAACTATAATCCCGAAATTATTATTTTATCTTATTATACGTAAGAAATGTGTAAAATAATTTTAAAACATGGTTTGAGCACACAAATCTCAAAAAGGGAAATATAAAATTGAAAAAAAATAAAATTTTTTGTTTGTTTTAAAACCATTAGATTATTGGCATGATTTTACATTTAATATGTCAAACTTTGAGCTAAATAATTCATTAACATATAGATGAAATATTTTTTAATACTTAATTTTTCTAATAATACAATCTCTAATAAAATACAATGAAAATTTTATAATAATGTTCATTTCATAAAAGGAGATTAGAACCCATAAAAATAATTTCTAAAAAACATAACTTTTACTATTAGAGGGAATGATCATTCTGTTAAAAATATATATTTATTTTACCTTATGAAATTAAAATACATTCATGAAAAAAATATTTCAAGAAAAGAAAATTCATGTAGATTCCTTGGAACATCATCTTCATTGAACTCTGACCAAAACCCTTACAATACCCCTTACAAATGAAATAAAAAGATCAACTAATTCCAATATTATTTTGGGAGAACATAATCCTTACCTAATAGATTGGAGAGATATATCATTCTCTCCCATCATAAAAATTAAATATCAATGTCCACAACATAAATGAAACATATAAAAACATGATTTTACATTATTAAACATATAAAAATAATCATTTGAACCCTTATGTGATTATTCTTTTTCCTAGTGATATATCAATAATGTTGAAGGCAAAAAATTCAAAACTAATATTCCCAAAACAAAGGGAAGAAAAGTTTTTATTTGATGAAACATGGAATCCTACAATGGAAGATAAATATAATATAATGGTTTCTGGGAGGTAAATGTAGCTGAAACTGTATACATTATATTATCATTTCTCTTAAACATTATTAATAATGTCAAACATTCCAAATGAAATATGAAAAAATCATCCGTTTGAATATCATTTTAATACATTTTAATAATTTGTAATATTATATTTTAATTAATTTTTCATAAATATTTACACATTGATCAAATAATTTGGACATTAAGGAAAAATGTTAGAATTTGATCTTCAATACATATAAAAATCAGTTTTAATATAAAATATCCCTTACAATTTCTCGCAACATACAACATAATATCTCTAACTTCTATGTAATTAAAATATAACATTTATTTACTTTTTTAATAAAAATGTTTATGTTATGTTTAACTCTTTTCATATGAGGAATTAATTGGACTTAGTAAGTGACGGGTGGAGCCTGCTATAGATCCTCGATGCATCGGTATGTCTCATGTGAAAAACTATAGTATTGGTAGAAGGCCTTGAAAAAATCATATTTTTAGTCTTGGCACATTGCCTTGACTATGTGGTTTTGAAGTCCTTCATTATTCGTTCCATCATTACGAAAGTGGCTATTGATATTTCATGTGATTATTTGACTAGTAGATTATCCACGTGAATATGTAAATCGAATTATTTTTCTGTACCATTTCCATATTATACAGAAATTTAACATTAAAAGGATTTTGTTTTAGTCATATACATTGCATTAAATGTTTATGCTTATTTAAGAATGTTTTGGCTATATTGTTATCCTTAATGATCATCTGAGCTCACCCCTTTCAATGTTTTAATCTTCCCAAGATTCCAAGAAGTGTATTATGATTGATAAGCATGGTTAAGTAAGGGTATTAATGGCATTATCAAAGGATCATTTATGTTGTATTTTATTTTCTAATGTGTAATGTAACATTCAAGTATGTAATCTATTTCCAAGACTGTGAAAATGATTGGTCTTTAGGGACTTTATTCCTCATAATAATTCCAATGTATTAAAATAAGGCACCGACTCTGGGCTTTTGGGGCCGGGATATTACAATTTTTACCAGTTTAACTTTAAACATGAATGAGGTGTGTCTTATGGTTTCTTATATATATATTTCATTGAGGTGTTTGAGGTTTATACATCTTCTCTTCTGATTATGGTTATAATAAATGGGTAATGCCTCCCATTTAGTGATAAATGTATACCCTTGGTGTTGGTCACCACCCCAAGGTCTACTAGAGGCAGGACTCATGTGTCATTATCTCTATTTTTATATTTCCAGCTCATGAGTGTCATCTTTTGTGGTAGGGGGTCATGACAGAATGGTATTAGAGGTGATGGTTGAGAGATAGAATTAATTTTTGAGTTAGGAACAGAAAGGATAACATGGGTCGGTTGGGAAATAGTGTGATGTGATCTTGGTGCATGACACATGCTAGGAAATATTGGCTATGAAACTAGATCCCCACCCCGTGATCTAATTCCACAACTCTAATAATCACACAAATTGTGGGGTAGAGGCCATTGGGAAGGTACATGCATCATAAAGAGTTGGGCTCTTGATTGTTTTTTGTTATTTTCGAAAAATTTAAATAAAGAAAGAGTTAAAATGAATCCTAAATAAATTCTATACTACTCAGGCTTATGAATGACTTGTTTACATTTCATCTATGGAACTAATTTTCATCCACAATTGGATCAGGATGTGGAGGCTCAAAAGGAAAATTTTACTGATCCACAAATGGTTAATCTAGAGTTGGAGGACAACCAAACGAATAATATAATTCATTATTTCTAGTCGAAGACTCTTGGAAAGTATGAAGTTAGTTTTTCAGATACAGTTGATGAGAGTTCACTTAGGGAGTTGGCGATCACCTTTACCTTGATCTAGGATCTAATGAAGTGCTGGGATCACATATAAGTTATCTAGATGAGGGGAAAAATTCATCTGTGGTGGAAGAACTGCCTTGGGGAGAGAATGGGGACCAAAGTTTTAGGGTATGACATTAATAGGGAGTTTGAGGAGGAATTAATCTCTTCGATGATAAAGGATAAGAAGTGATAGGAACTAATATCCAACCAGTAGGGGAACATTTTTCTACAGTAATTCAGTTTCATGTTCAAGGATCTCATTTGATTTTCTCAGGACCCCTTTTCAGATGACAAGTCTTAGGCGAGGCACCTGTATGAGAAACTCTCCCCTTCGCTCTGATATTAATTTACTCCATTCACCCAACCGACATACATAAAAGTTCATAATAATGTTGATGTATTGTAAATGATTCCCTTATGGGGAGTTAAACTTCATGAGGAGAGCCAGATGAGTTCTCCAAAGGGGAAGGTTGTCAACAGCAGGTCTCCAACTTCAAGACCCTCTATATTTCAGCCGATGGGAATCCATACCCAATAGTTTCAGTTCCAAAAATTTGGTTCTATTCCTTTTCCCGTACTATTAGCATCGAGGTGTTTCACATTTAGAGGCCATGGTAACCTTCAAATTTAGTGCCCAATTAAAGATCGGTACAATGGAGGTGGCCATTTCTAGTTTGCGCCTCAATATCAGTTTCTCGCTAGGCCATTTCAGTAATAGAGACTATTGGCTCCTGCTCTACCAAGGTGAGAAAGATTAGATAGCGGCTGACCTCAGTTCATTCCATAGGTACCTAGACCCATGCATGTTCGGGGAGGCGTCCGAAAACATAGGGGAGGAAAAGATGGGAATGGTCTGTTGCACACTGTAGAAGTAGTAGTTTCAATAGGGTTGGAGGTCATTTGTGTTATGATTAGTTTGTTCAATACACTTTTATTTCCCATTATTATACAAGATATTTTTAATACTTTGTTGAACCAGGTGCATCCCATGTTCTAAGAATGTTCACAGAGACACATTATCTACCCTTGGTGTTGAGTACACTAGTCATAGGTCATTCCATCTTGTTTGATGTTTGTAGGGGATGCAGACTAATGTTGGGCTGCAATAGTCTAGTGGAGATCTCTTCCTTCTATAGATTCATCCGTATAGTGTTATCCTTTGAATTATCTGGTAGTACTATATGTATGTTATTATAAACAACATCCGGAGAAGAGTCATATTTTTAGACATCAATGGCATGTGTGTAACTTTCATTGGCGAGCGGAGTTGTCAGGTGAGAAGTCAACCTATGGAGAATAATCATTTATTTTTGGTCTAGATATTAGTGGAATTTTTGGATTCTATGATGTTTGGGGTTCTAATAGTTCTTGTGGAGTTCTTGGACATTTTTTTCTAGGAGGTTATGACTCTACCCCCATTGAAATGAGGTTGAGTTCAGATACACTTGCAGCCCGATGATTCAGTGATTTCATTGGATCATTATTTGATGTACCTTCAGAGAAATGGGAGATAAGGATTCAGATTGATGATTTAATGAAGACGGGAGTTTTCAAGCCTAGTGTTTTGCAATGGGGTGCTCTAGTCTGATTTGCGAAGAAGGAAGATGGTGGTTTGAGGCTGTGTATAGAGTATCGGAGGTCGAATCATGTAACGATCAAGAATTGTTACCCTCTCCCAGTAATAAATGATATTTTCAAGAATTTGAGGGGAGAAAAATGGTTTATATGATTGATCTACAGTCTGGGTATCACCAGTTAATGGTGAATAAGGGTGAAATCCTAAAGACTACATTTAGGTGCAGGTGTGGGAAAATTGGGTTATTGGTTATGCGGTTTGGTGTTACGAATGCACCAAATGATTTCGTGGGGCTTATAACCTCTATCTTCGATGAGTTCCTGGACTATTCAATCATCTTATTTATCGATGACATCCTGATCTATAGGATGTAATAGGAGGAGCTTGCCGAGCATCTCATGACTGTCCTAGAAGTCCTTTGATGCCACCAGCTTTATGGAAAGATATCTGAGTCCATGTTTTGGGCACGGGATGAACACATACTTGGACATGTGGTGTCTCATAAAGGTGTATAATTGGATCCATCAATGATTGAGGATGTTTTTTCTTGGTAATCAACCAATAATTTTGCATAGGTTTTTAGTTTTATGGGTCTGGTAGTCTATTACTAAAGATTCGTACTAATTTTCTCATGAGTAGCGGATCTGTTGATGGTTCTGACTACAAAAGGCCTAGCTTTTGTGTCGAGTGAGCAGTTATAGGTAGAATTAAACTTTTTTAAAAGGATGTTGGTTAGTTCTCCAATGCTTAGGTTTCCAGAAGAAGGGGTTTTGTTCGAGGTTTTTTTTGATGATTCTCATCTAAGCATGGGGTGTGTGATAATGTAGAAAATTGGGAGTGATCTCTTATGGGTCTAGGGAGTAATTTACCCATGAACATAACTATTATACCCATGATTTTGAGCTAAATGTAGTCCAGATTTTACTAATGTTAGGGTGACATTACCTCATTGGGGAGCACTTTATGGTTTTCCTGGATCACAAAAGCATGAGGTATATCTTTTCCCAATAATATATGAACTTAGTACAATAGATGTTGATGTATTTTATCTAGTATTTATATTTTTATATCTCCTACACCATAGGAAAGAGGAATTTTTTGGTAATTATTTGATAAGGATATTTCAGAAGAATGTTGTTTGGGAATCTACAAACGTAATGAGTAGAATATATGAGTTTTCCACTATGCACTTTGTTGCATGAATGGATTGTGGTAGAGGTTTTCTATTTCATATGATGTTGTAGTAACCTCTGAGGTAGAATGTAGAAGAGTCTCAGTGGTAAGACTTGGATGCAGAGGTGATGCATGATTTCATTGACCATGGTAATGCTCTGTAGCAATGGTCGTAGGATAGACTGAATCAGATGTTGTTCTGTGGGAGGATTTTTTTCCCAGGGGTGATGCATGACAGATCACTACATGAGTTTCGTAGATCACACTTATCAGTGAACCCATGATTTTTCAAGTTCTATAGTGGCTTGAGGGAATAGTTATGGTGGTTTGGGGTGAAGTTAGCAATGAAAGATTTTGTGGAAAAGTTCTTGGCATGCCAGCAAGTGAGGGACAGGAACCGTGTTCCTTGTAGTTTTTTGCAACCATTATATGTCATCTAGTGGAAGTGGGATGACATCTCATTGAATTTAATCACAGTATTACCTAGTGATCATGGAGGATATGATGTAATCTGGGTAGTAGTGGATCAGATGATAAAATTTACCATCTACTTAGAGATCAAGGAGACGAGCGTAGTGGATGCCTTATCATAGAGATATGTTGACGAGGTGGTATGACTTCATGGAGTCCCGAGATCCATAATATCATATCCGGATACATATTTTATCTCATGATTCTTGAGGGGATTACAATATTCCTTTGGCACTCAGTTATGCCTCAAAACATCTTTCCACCCTTAGACAGATGGCCAGACAAAGAGGACTATTCAGACATTGGGGGACATGTTGTGGGCATGTGTTCTAGATTTTAGAGGATCATGGTTACAACACATTCCCTTGGTATATATTTCATACAATAATAACAGTCACCCTTCCATTAAAATGTATCTATTTAACTAATTGTATGGAATATTGTGTCCCTAACCATTGAGAGGAATAGAAGTTGGGGAGGCAACAGTTCATGGTCCGGTTATGCAGCAAAGTAAAACAAAGATGTTCTAGCTTTCTCAGGAGGGGATGAAAGTAGCTCATGACTAGAAGAAGTCATTTTCTAATCATAGGAGAAGGCTCATGGAGTTCAATGTTGGGGACCACCCTTTGTTAAAAGTTTATGATCGATGTGGGAAGCAAAGGTTTAGTAGAGGAAATAAGCTTTCTCCCAGGATCATCGAACAATTTGAGGTGTTTGGACAAGTTAGGGAGGTTACATAGCAATTATAATTTAACCTCAGTTGATAAGGATCCATGATATATTTCATTTCTCCCATCTCTATCAGTATCTTTACAATGAATCCCATGTAATTGATTTGTGAGAGTTGGATATCGAGGACAAAAAAACATTTGTGGAGTAACTAGTAGAGATCTAGGATCATCATGAGAAGGTGCTTTGTAGATAGACCATTCCCTTGTTTCACATTTTTTAGAGGCTTGGGTTCTTGTAGGAGGGTAATTGGGAAGGGGAGTTATAGATTCCGACCTAGTACCAGGATTTATTTTGAGTTTTTCTCATGTATTTTCCTTTGTAATGTAATGCTAGAACATTTTTTATTAGTTGATTTATTTTATTGCTATGAGATTTGTGATAAAATAATGACCATGTGGAGAGTAGGAACCAATCCCTAATTGAGATGCATAAATGCAGATGTGATGAAACATGTGCAGGAAAGTCAGTTCCACTCAAGTGGGAAATTTTGTGGCATAGAGGAAGGAATTCCCTGATTCATGTGTTTGGGAATTTTGGATTTTGGTGCTTCTTTGGTGATTGTGTGGTTTTGTAGTGGTAGTATATTTTGGAGTAGGAGATCTTGGATGATACGTTTTCACTCCTATTTTCAAAAAAATACCATGTGGTTTATCCTTGAGAGGTATCTTACAGGGTAGTTATTCAAACTCTTATTTCTCATGGGTTTGATTTTGAATTCTCGTGGGTGATAATAGTTTGAGAGGTATCTGACATAATGGCCCTGACATTAGTGGTCAATAACTTTGTCAAAATATAGTGTTGGGGGTGTTTTGGGAGAAAACTATAGTTTATTACAATAGTTTTACAAAATTCGTGTTTTTTTCCTTGTTGAGCCAGGCGTCGACGAGTTGTGTCAGATGCACAATGTCACTATGTTGGTGTTGGATGTCTGGTATCAGTAGATCAACATCTTTAGAACAGAATGGATATAATGACATAAGTATCATAGCATCGGTAGGTCACATTAGTAGATATGTGTGAGTAACATAGAGAATAGATAGGTTAGGGTTTTAGTGGGTCATTGCATTGGTGGCTTAGGCATCGGTGACTCAATCGTCGTTTACTCACGTCACTGACTCTCTCATCAGTGCGTTATTTTCAAACCGTTTTTAGTTTTCCAATTCTCCATCTTTTTTGCTTGAAATGAGTAAAATTCCATATTTAATGAGTTTTGGGCTGTTTCAAATGGTATTTATCGTCAAAAAACCTAATTCTTCCTTTGACTCATAAAATGGGTGGTCTTGATCATGACCCACCTTTTAATGGTCTTTGAAACAGTTTTCCCCATGGATTTAGTATTAGTTATTTTAAATCCAAGATCCTCTCTCCCTTTAAAATCATTAATTTTCTCTTGGTATGCCGAGAACCATTCATCCTCAAGGAGTCGTGCACCTATGTTGTAGTAGACTATTCGGTTTTCACATGGATTTCTCTCTTACTACCCACACGACCCCCTATTTTGAAGGAAGGAAGAATTGTTGATCGTCTAATTTTCAAGGTAGTGATTACTTCAACTCTCTTTATTTTATGCATCTTCTGGGTTGGTTGTACTTATTTTCCCTTGTGAATGTAGTTCACAAAAATTTAATAATGATTATAAGAAGTAATAAATGAGGGATTGGGAGTACGATGATAATGATTACATTCTTTTATATGTTATCCATGATCCATGTTGTAAATTGTATGAGTTTTACTGTTCGAAAAGGCATGGTTGTTGGTGGTCTCTGTTTGTGCACCTATATGATTAATGAATCCCTATTGTAAGAATTGGAATCTGTTCAATCACATATATTTGGTTAAATAAATTTATTCCCTAGGATCAAATATATTCTATGATAACCCATGTTTTATCAAGTGGAATTAAAGAACATGTTCTGCTAAACCTGAATAAACCTTTCTTTGTTAGTGTGGTGGTGTGTTGTGTGTGGTTCTGCTCATCCTTGTGTCTGTACTGTTAGTGTGGTGATGCAGATGGGAGTGTTTTTGTTATTATAAGGGGGTAAAAATGGTGAAATGATGTCTTAGATTGAGATATTGATTGATTGTGGAAAGGAAGATCTTTTTTGAATGGTGGGTCAGTACTTGGATTGTGTTATGGTTGTTGGGCATGGTCTGTTTGGGCAGCCGGAATGTAAAATAGTTGAGCTATGTAGTTTTTGTGGTATGTGGTGATTTTCGTGTAGTGAGGATAAAAGGTATGGTTTTAGAGGGATGATTTTGAAGATGTGTGGTGTTACATTGCATGGGTGTTTCACCTAGAGCTTCTAGAAATGAGTATATTAGGAATGGGTATTAGAGTGGTTTCTTTTACTCCAGTCTCCCTTTCTCTATTCAGATTTCGAAGTGGTTGGTATGGTTACTTTTCCCTTATAATGTGTGTAGCCTTCAGTTGTATCCTAGGTAGGGATGGAATTAATAATCTTTGAGTGTTTAATAAATAATGATAATTGGTAATATATATTAGATGGGGATATGAATTATGTGTGTGTCTTGGTGGGTGGTTGTGAATTAGAGGTGGTAGAAAGGGAATTTTTGTGTCATCTGGTTATTTTTATTTGAAAAATAAATATTTGGGATGAGTTTTTGATACCAACATATATATATATATATATATATATATATTTCCTTGTGTTTTTTATACGTACCAGACTTGTGTTGACTACTACTTGCAGAAACACCCCATTATTATAGGGGAGGGAATTCTTTCCCCAAACCTAGTGGGAGGATCGATGAATGGTTATTGGATCTTCTCTGATCCCTATTCTATACATTGGTAACCCTAGACTCTTCAGGCATGTTTTGATGTGGTTGTGAGACCCATGTATCTGGAGCGAGGTGTTCTTCCCATCCCTCATTGGGATGATTTTTATGGTGATTCCTAAGTGTCTTTAGGATGGGGTTGTGGTTTGTGGCCCAGGTGTTTCTAGGCAAGATGTGATGTGGTATGTTGACAAGGTGTGTTTTGTAAAGTTATGAAAGTGGGTCTTCTAGGAGAGAATTATAATGTCAATACATTCTTAGTTAGGTATGAGCAGTTTACTAGTGGGATGTTTTTAAGAGGTACATAAATATCGTTATTCTTATTAAATTACATTAATTGACTTTCATTTTTTGGTGAGCGTTCCTTGATGAGGTTGTCATGGATCATATACCATGTTAGTTTCTTTTGAGTTTCCTTTTTTTTCTCGTATGGGAATTATTATGCTTCTCCAACTTACACATGAGTGACTTTCAATTTCCTAGAAAGTATCATTGAATGCTCAACCTACATATATAAAACTATTTTCAGGTTTCTAGGGAGATTAAATGGAGCGTGATGGTCTTTAATAGATAGAGCGTCAATATAATTGTTGTCTTGCTTCTTTTCATTGTTCTTATGGTATTTACATTTTGTTTTTTCATTGTGTTTTTATCAGTTTTATTTTAAAAATGTTTGGGTGATGGATTTTGGCTACTTTTATATACATGTATTAGATTTTTTGCGGTTGAATCATCTTTTCTCCCAATCATGGTTACTATAAAAGGGTAATGCTTCCCAGTTTTGATAATTTTATAATTTAGTGTTGGTTGCTGCCTTGGGGCCTACTGGAGGCAGGACTCGGGGGTCATTATATCTCTTTTTATCTATCAAGCTCCGGAGGGGCATCTTTGGATGGAGGGGTTCTTGGCATAATAACACCCTTTCATAGGTTCATTTTTCCATAGATAAGAATAAAATATTTAAGTATAAATACCAAATGGGATTATCATTATGGGGAAATTTGAAGACCCTTCACCAAGTTAGAATATTGTGTTTTTGATTTCCAAAGGCACCATACTATTATGGTGCTCGGTTGTGTGTTTGCGTAATGTAATGAATATTCATAAAAATGATATAATATCCATGTATGTTAATCTTGGGAATCTATAGTTTTTATTAAATGAAATGTTTAGTCAACCATTATAAATTGGTATCAGAAAATATTAATGAAATACTTCACAGTTTTTCAAACGATATGTATATTATTTTCTCCTAGGATGTATCTAAGGATGAGTTAAAGGATACAAAAATACCATGGAATTTAGGTTAATGATAGAGAGATTGGATTCGTGGAAATACACCCCTTTATAGATACTACAACTAGATTTCACTATGGCATGAATACACCTAGGGGTAACAATTACAAAACATCATATTTTTCTAGAATTGTTTTGGAATTCGGTTATGAAAATGGGCCAAAGTAGAAATTTAGTTTGACACCCCTAGGGAATATTCTTTGGAAACTCACAAAATCCTTACAAAAAATGATGAAGGATTTAAATAAAAGTTTACTAAGACTGAACAAGGATGAATATAAGGTGTCATAGATTAAATTAGGTGTCATGATTTATACATTAGTAATTTTTTATGATTATTTGGTCTTATACTATGATTAGTTTTTATCATATATTTCTTTTTGTGTTTTAGTAAATGGTTGGAAAAAGAAGGAATTATATTAAAATTGAATGTGATGGATGAATTTAAAACTAGATCTCATATGGTATTATAATTGGATTAACGTATATTGTGTTAATTCCTAATTAGTTTTCATGGAACATGATTTCTGATGTGTACCTAATCCAACTATCTAACTCACCAAAGGTGAGAATAAAATATTTATCTTTAAAATTGTGTAATGAAGATCATGGAGGAAAGATTATTTAGTATAATTTTTGTTTTTATGTGGAAATAAACACTTTAGCAGATGTATTAGATGAAAATTAATATGTTTTGAATGTGGAGAAGAAGGACATGAAAAAAGTAACTACAATGGAAAAATAAAAATTCAGGTCAATGTAATGTTAGAGAATAACAGACTGTACAATATATCCTGGATTTTTAAATTATTTAAATGTTGAAAGTATGAGAATTATTAAAATAGTTTAAATAATGGGAAATATTGTTATTACAATCATAAAAGTGGTATGAGTAATGCTTATATTGTTTTTTATTGACAAACTATATAATAAATGTGAAATGAAATAAGTGTTAATGAATTATATGAGGATGCTTTGTTAATTTTTTTTAAGATGAAGTGGGTTGAATACAGAAATTCTCTTTTGGAATTCAAATATATTATTTTATATATTATGAAATATTTAAAGATTTATCATTATATGTATTCCATTCAGGATCTAAAATATTACTTTGAATGATACTGATGACCTTGAAAAGTGATTTAATGGGAAGGTTATATTTTATGTAAAACATATGATTAAGGGAAGGTAACCAATAAATTGATTGAGATTTTGAGAAAATTGTTTTTAGTTTGGATAAGTAAGGGAATAATATGGAAAGTGTTTATGACCTCATAACTAATAAAGTATTGATTGAAAAATAATTGTTTTCTATTGTTCATTATGTATAAAACATTTTTGGATTTAAGGATTCTCTCCAATAATATATGTTCTTTTTAATTAATAAATAAGCATGTATGTTTTCACTATTGTTTTATGATAATTAAGTTTAATACCATGTTTAAAATGAATTCATGATAAAGGTATTCGCATATTTGGTGTGTGAAAACTAAGAGGTACATTATGATATATGAGGGATCATTGTTAAGAAAATTTTCAGAAATTTAATCACCTTCTTTCAAAAATATTGGATTTAGATCTCTTATTAGGTTCAATAGATTAAATATTTATGAAAATGTTTTTTTGAACATTAAATGAATATTTATACATTATTTATTGACAATATGAATATTTATTCATATTTGAAAATTTGGATGATGTTGTTTTTCGGAAATGATAAATAAGATAGATGGAATGAATTATCATTCCTTTTATAGATATTATTATAAATTAGTGTTTTAAACACAAACAAATAACAATTATTTATTGAATTATGTGATTATGTGAAAAATGATCTTGGAAAAACTAATGGATGAGATTGTGATTATGAAATGGAATGAAATAAGGTAAGTATATATTCCTTAGAAAATTATTCTAATTTAGGGAATGTGTTTTGAATGAAAATTTTGTCCAATTATCAACATTTTTTATGATATGAATAACCTTTTCAAGCCTTTTTTATGTATTTGTGATAAATAATGTTCTTCTAAACATATTCCATGTCACTCTTGATCTGTATTTGGGTGTTATTTTCACCTCCATGCCTAGGATTTCACATTCCATATATGTTATCCTATGTTGAAGGATGGTTTTTAGTTACTTTAGTTGAATGTTATATTCCAAACATTCCAATTTAAAATTAATTTATTGTAGTCATTATATGATTTGGGTTTATATGAATATCAATTTATAGTAACCATTGATGACCTAAATGAATTTTGAGGGTGAAATTAATTTAAAGGGGGGTAGAATGTTCGACCCTAAGTTTTTGACAATTATAAATCAAAATTATTTGTTGGATTGAATTTCATGATACATCAAGTTAATATTATATGATATGAAACACAAATTTATTATTTTGCTATATGAAACACATAGATTAACATGTGGTATATGCAACATTATTTTGGGCTTCTGTTACAGACCTAATGGGTTTTATAAAACTACAATATACTATTAATAAAATAATTTAATATGCTAGTTATCTCATAGTTGTTGGAATAAATTTAATGAATTGGAATAACTAACATTATAAAATATTTAATATTTAATAAGTTATTAGTTATCTTTAGATTGGAAATAAAATAAGAATCATTTAAAAGAAAAATAATTTTTTCATGAAAACTAGTACCTTTTCTAAAAGACATGTTAATCATGTTTTTTCAAAATAATTTAAAATTTAATTTTAGAAATTATTGAAAATTTATTTAAAATATTATTATTAATTTTTTAAATTAGAATATAAATATTTCTTTAGGGTGACTTTTTAGAGATGTTTTATTTTTTTATAAATATTGTGAAACACAGAATTTTAATTGGAGACTGCCTTTTCATTGAAATAATTAACAATTAAAAAAAATTGAGTTTGTTTTAAAGTAATGATAGTAAAATTATACTTATATTAATTCAATATTGTTTATTAGACTCATTTTAATATATAAATTGAATTTAATAATTTTATAATCATTTGAATAGTTTCAGGTTAAAAAATAGCTTTCTCATCATGTCCGCTGTATTGATTTTAAATTAATTTTTTCCACTTTTGTTATAATAATTTTTAAATATGTTTTAAATATTTGGAATAATCTTAATTTATTATTCCTTATAACTCAACCTGTATTTTTGAACAAAATAATTAGTGAAAACAATAAAAATTATTTACAGTGATTAATTTAAAAATGGGTTTACTTAGTTGTTAAACAAAGAATATAAGCTGTAATAATAACACAAAACATAAAAAACACATTTAATGTACATATTTATTCCCTTGTGACCATATTAACTAATTTTATTGATTTTTGGGACACTTTTCCATTAATGAGGCCAGAATAATAAGATAGGTACGAAAAAAAGTCAAAAAATGTACCTTTCTTCCTTTTTAATTTCAATAATGATTTGGAATTTCAAAAAAGCTACATAATTTATGTTGTTACAAATATTTTGGAAGATAAATTATTTTTAATTTGTGATAAATTATATTAAATTTTTATAGGTGGTGTAATTACATTAAATACTTGTGAAATGAAAACCCAAGAATTATTTAGTTAATAATTAAATAATTGAAATGATAATAAAAATGATAAAAATGAAGTAAATTGAATGGAGTATTGAGTTAAATTATTATTTTAGATGAATATAACCTATTAAAATTGTGTAAATGTTATATATTTGTAGGGTGCTATAAATTCTACCTTGGGTAATAAATACACCCGCAATCACTTTGCAGAAGGATGTAACTGTTTTTACTAGGCTATCAATGAAAAGGGACTCAAGATGAGTTGAATTTATATGAAGGAGCTTGAATGAAGTCAAGTACCCAAGAGTTATGTATTCCATTTACCAAGAAAGGTATGTGATGAATATGGATTGTGAACCATCAGGTATGTAGGACGGATGATGAACCACTAACGCACAATGTGTTAGCCATCGAGCTGGGAAAACCGCGAACCATGTCATCGATGGAGCTATACACTAGAAGATCATATGTGTACGGTATCCATCTGTACATAGATAAAAAATGGTAAGGATTATGTGAACTGTTATCATGAACCAAATCCTCCATGAACCCTGGTTAACCGAACCTTCTGTGGGTTAGAAAATTGCATCAATGGGCCTCTGCAAATGGTATCATGTGCCCAATAGATATGATCACCTGAACACTATTTAAAAGGATAATAGTAGATAAAAAATGGAGGTGATGACTGGGAAGGATGGATGAAGAAATTTTGTGGGAGACCTAAAGGTTCTACTCTGGCTTCCGTCTTGTATCATCAGTGAAGCACAAACCGCGAACCACTTCCACAGTAGGTATAACCATCCGCTAACCATAAAACAAGGGAATTGAATAAAAAAATAGAACCTCGAACCTAATAGGCGAAACACAAAGCAAAGACTCGTCGAGGATGAATTTACCATGAATGGTAGTCCCCCATACCCTCCTTTGACAAGGTGCTCTGCGTAGCGCACCGCTATGCGGACAGAACCCAGCGCCATGAACCCAATTTGTAGGCGGATATATCACAAAGCGGAACGGTAATCCATTTAACACTTTGGTATGTGGTTGGTGATACCAATTCCTATGTACTGTATTGGTACGTAGATGGTCTCTCTTCCGGCATACCACTATGGTATGTGGATCCTCCCCTATACCAAATAAGAAACTAGTAAGCGGAATGGGGTGCTTTCGGGTAATGTTTCTTCTTGTTCCAACCTCACCCCTCTATTTCCATCCAGTCCTCTACAATCCCTCCACTAATTAGTCCCATAGAATCAGTCCAAATCCTCCTCCAAATCCACCGAACTCGTACGGTCAGACACTTGGGTGCATCAACGCACCCCTTTGAGTCTACATACCCATGGTAATAGGAGTCACTAAGGCTCTCTCCAGAATTGTGTGGGCATCAAGAATGCTTGTGAGGATTTATTACCCTGGTAGCACGGATTCAAACCTTGGTATATCGACATGATCCTCCTCATTATTGGGATTAGGGGTGATCACTTTCTTTTCCATTCAAAGAGGAATAGTGACCCGTCAAATGGGTTATGTTCTCTTCCCCCATTGATGGGGACGAAACTCCTCCCCTTCCCAAAACATGATTCAGGGACCTCCTACTAAGGTAAGTAACCAATATTCCAAGGAAGTGCTACGAAACCATCAATTCCATTTCACATGGAAATGTTTATCACTATTCACCCTCACCCACAGTCACCCCGGCCTCTTCTACTGTGGGCTCTCCCTCAACCATCTGTAGGGGAGGAGGCATGTGCATTATCGAGTCTTTCACATCCTCTGGTTTATCACACTTAGCATGACTCACATATGAATATTGGTCTATGAGGATTATAACATTAACACACATTTTCAACTACAAGAACTATGATTATAGACTACGAGAGGATATGTAGGACGCATGCGAGAAGGCACGATATCAAATTTTTCTCATCCCAAAAGGGTCCACCCAATCATGTCTATCAAATGGGATGCTCCCATGCGTACGCCCCACATAATATGAACGACGTGGTTTCAGATTCCTCTCTTAAGGTTACATATTAAACCCATCCTATGGGTTCAATCCCAACTTCCAATTACATTATATCCCCCTAGATAACGATAAACTCTTGGGAACCATCTAATATGGCACATGTAAGTACCATATTCATACCATAAAAAATGTGCATGCTTACGATGAATTGAAAAACTAGGTGTAGCCCTTGGACAGACACTTTTGGAATGATCCAAGGATTCACAAACATATTAACAAAACATAAATCTATTAGAGAGTCCCGAAATATGTGATAACCCTCCTCTGAAAGGGTGAAGTGAGCATGACTTCCCATCCTCTCGAACAAGGGAGTCCTTAAGCGTCCTTATCCAAATTTTTATTCAACGAGAACCAGTTTTTGGAAACTAGGTCCATGAATCATGGATACCAAGGCTGTTTCTAATTCTTGGATCCATGAAAAAACCCATTGGAGACTATCTGGGGAAGTTATATCTGAGAAGGACCAATTTCATGAGTGATTGACACCCACACAATCGCCCAATGGGACCAACAGTTCCTATAGGGTTAATTCAACCTTATTTAAAGGATAATGACGTGCACAATGTTCCCCCTCCGAGGTAGAAAAATATTTGAATTCCTTCATCTACACTATATTTTATAATTTATGTTAAATGAATGTTGTTATAATTCTCATTAATGATTTTTTATAAAAAAAACTTCTATTTATATATTTAAAATTGATAAAATTCCTATATTCGATAAATTTATTTTAAAATATAAAAAAATATAAAATATATTCCACTAATGTACCAATTTTAATATTATAATTTTTACACTTACAATTAATTAGTAAAGCGTCTTCAGAAGGGTTAAGGTTAAATCAGTGTTTTGGGCGTTACATGTGCTTCTGTTAATGTTAATTTCCAACAAACACATATTATTTATACGTTATAAAATATATATCATATTTATATTTATTTATTCCAATTAATTTAATAATTATCACTAAAAATTATCTTAATTTATAAATTAATGCTGTTAGAAATCTAGTTAATATAGTGAAACCCAATATGGAAAAATAAAGAAACTTAATAGTTAAGAAACCATATGTTTAAAACCAGTATATAAATGTGTTATGTAGGTGTTAAAAACCCAAATAATCTCTAAAAACTATTAATAATCAATTTTTTACCCACATTAGGTAACCATGACCTCCCAGTTGTAAATATTTTTGAGTATTTACAAGAATGTCTGCCCACCTCACCTATAAAAGGGAACTCACTATCTTCCATTCATCACACCAATCAAGACATTTTCCTCTGAAATTACCAACCAAAATAACTTAACCATTTACCTCATTTCATTATTGAAGTCCCAATTATTAAATAAATCTTTCCAAGGATTTTTTTTAGTGCAATCCAAAGGAGTTTCCCAATGAAGAGGTAACGTTCAACATTGAATGTTTTGTTTTATTTATTCCTAAAATCCATTAAATTGTTTTTATATCCTGATTATATAATATCTTATATATCTTAAATATAATGATATGTTTTTAGGTTATTTTTTATGAAATAAAAATTCACAAACATAAATCAAATTGGTTATGAAGTCATCATTCATGTGTACTGTAGACTACCACCTCATGAACCACAGTCATTCGTTTATCCATTTCCACCGATCAAGGTTGGTAATTATTACAGAAATAATATTTTTATTTCACATATATGATATTTATTGTTTATTTATTCTTTTTTAAGCATTAAATAACACATACCATAATTCATTCCATTTTATGGGAATATGATAATGTTGTTCCTGTGTACGGCAGACTACCGCCTCATGAAGCGATGTGATTCATTCACACTATACATGGAATTTATTAACCATGGGTTTAATGAAAAATTATCATATATTTTCCATAAATAGTATTGTTTAATTATAATATATCATTTACTTTTCTTTCTTTCAGTACGATAATAAAATCAAAACAATGTTCATGTGTACATACGACTTAACATCTTCATGAATGGTGTATCAAATTTCCTCTATCTATATTTCACATGTTATCATAAATAAATATAGGTTTAATATATATGATATTAATATTCTGTTTCTTATTCTGTATATGATGAAATCACGATCTTGGTAATATTTCAAATCATTAGAACTCAAAAAATGGTTGAAAAACAAAGTGGTTATTATTCAAAATATAACATTAACATGAAATTATTAATAAACATGTAATACTAAGTGGTATTCAAATAATATATACTGTTATATATATTAAAATCATTATATTATTGATTCATAATAAACATAAGTTTATTGTATTTTAGGTTTTTTTAGTATAATCATAGCCAAGACTTAAGGTAAAGGATTTCTATCTCATTTTTTACTTTTGTGAGACACATGCTATAATCACCACCTCATTCTTATATATGGTATATATACACCCCATTAAGTTATTTTATGAACATTATAATTAAAATTATTTTTATTTATAATTCTATTTTGGTATATCTCTTTTCTAGGGTTTATAGTTCAAATGTTACCAATTCGGCTAGAGAATTTTACCTTGATGTTCCCTCTTTGAGACTCGTGTAATGTCTTTCACCTATTTTATTTTTCAAGGGGTATATACTCCCCATATGACATGTTATATTAGATATATAATTATTTTCATGGTTCATGTACTTTTATTCTCTGATGGGTATTATTATTAGATGTGAGAAAAGTGGTAAGTATTTATTGCTATAATATAATTTTTTATGAGGATTGTTTATGATTATGCTTACATTCATAAAATTTTAGGACAAATCTCTAATATATTCTCAATAATTTTATTATAATCTAGTTATTCAGGATATAATTATTTAAAGGTACCACTTATCCACTCTTTACATATTACGATAGTTGATAAATTGTTTTAATAAAACAAAACTTTATTTAACTCTTCAGTATGAAAACTATGTTCTTTTAAAAAAATGTTTTATAAAAAAATATAAAATAATTTATATTATTATTAACCATTATTTTCATATAATAGGATTTATAAATTTTTTTATGTTTTAAAAAGTTTTTAAAATGGGTTTTATTTCTTCCTTTATAATTTTCCAAGGATAATTTCACTAAATAAGGTTTTCAAAATGTTTTATGTTTTAAAAGATGATTTTATGTGGAAGTCAAATTTTTATCTAGAAATGTTTCAAATGATTTCAAATATTACTTTAAATTTCTTAAATGTTTTTTTCAAGGAAATTATTGTTAAAATGTTTAATGTTTTAAACTTTTATTCCCAATGAAATGTTATTTTTTTATGATATGAACCATGTGATATTTCAAAATCCTTATCAATTTTAGATGACATACTTTAATATTTAATATTATTTACTAGTGATATCATCCTTGTTCAGCATTTATTTTTGAATTTTTATTTTCATGATGGCATGTTTTTTATAAAAACCCATTTCTATTTCATAGGCTAGACCATGTAAAAATTATTTTTAAACCCACATTCATTCACGGGTTATTCTATGATGAAAATATTACGAAACATGTCTTTTTCCACAGGTATTAATATAATGAGATGTCTAGGTTATCCATTTCATTTCACCGATTGTGATATGGTGTTCATGAAACCCATATATTTTTATGGATCATGATATGATGAAATTTTTATCATTTTTTAATATATGTATGTGTGATTTAATATAATATTATAAATGTTTCATTACACACATGACAACGTTTTAATCGAACAATAATATATTATAAATATATTAGTATTTAATATAATAAAACTAAACCTAGAAATTAAATTATATAAAAGGAAATTTATTAACTAAATGATGATAATATATGGTTTAGAAAAATATAAAATTAATTCATCAGTTAAAAATTTATTGGAAATCAATATAAAAATAAATTGAATATAAAATAAATTTTCTTCATAAAAACATATTTTTATGCACTAAAATGAGTTTAACTATAATAAAATTATTTAAATTTTGAAGATGATTTTAATGAAATATATATATATATATATATATATATATTATTATATTAAATAAAATATTTTTTTTGAATTTTTCCAATATATTTTATTGGCATAAGACAAGAATAAAACATATTTTATGTCTAAAAAATAATATTTTGTAGAGGCAATTTTACTGAATCTTAATGGTGAACCCAATTTGCATCCAATTATTTGATATTTTATAGAACATATATGTAAAAATAAACATAATATTCAAATGATAAAAATATAAATTTTATTAGTTTTAATGTTTGGTATTTTTCTGTGAAGTTTCATTTTTTAATGAATAATGGAAAATAATGAATTTAATTCAAGGATGATTTTTTGGATAATTTATTTATAAGGTAAAAATATATTCTTCAGTGGTATTAAACAATAATTAGATTTTTTTTATCAATTAACACAATTTATTTCAATGAAATAAATTTCACTATGAAATTGATTATAAAAACAAAGAGAACTTTTTGATATTTTTACATTAAAATCTCACATTGTTGTCACATCTATGTGGTTAATTTTATAATAATTAATAAATTATATATGATTAAAATATATAAAAATGGATAAAAGATTTTGAATTATAATAATTTATAATTTATAATGATATATAATAAGTTTTTGACAGAAAATGCAAGTGAAAGTAAATAAAATTAATTACAATAGTTAAGGTGAAATTAAGCTTAACAAGGGACTAAACATTCATCTTAATAGTCTAAATGATGTAGAAACATATCGAATATCCATTTTATGGACATATTTAGACCCTATACTCTATTTTATATAATTCTAACCACTATTGGATCCCCAAACAATGGAAAAAACGTGGGTGGAATTCCTTATCTAAAATTTGCAAGAGTGTCACTCCTCCTCCACTATACAATGGATTCCTCTCCTCCCGCATCCTCAAACCTCCCATTACTTGTTGAATAGAGAAATATTCTACCAAATAGATCCTCAACACCACAAAAATTATCCTATAATCCTTCACATTTTGATTAAAACAATCAATGTATTCACTCTCGTTCAATCAAAAAATAGTTACCCAAAGAAGATGTAACATTTTTCATTATGATCTTTAGTGTTTTTCCATTTTAAACCCCTAAAATCTTATAAATTCATTAATCTATAAATAAAATAGTATAATAAAGATAATTTAATGTTTTTTTACTATGTATTTAACCTAAAATCACCAAAAATTGTATCAAAAGTGTAACAGTCATAGTATTTTTGTGTATAGTGAACTATTGCCTCACGAAATTATGATTGTTTGTTTTTCCCTTAGCACCTTTCATGGTTGGTTATTATGATGGAATATATTTTTTTATATTAGATATATTATATTTATAATTAATTTATTATTAATTTTATAATTCATACACTTATACTTTCTATTTTGTTTAAAAGTGATAACATCATTTGTAGAAGTCTGGACTACAACCTTGTCAAAGTGATGTGATTCATCCACAATGTACATGGAATATATAAAGGATAGTTTAAATTAATTTTTTTTACATAATTGAAATATATATTATATTCCTTAGATAATTACTTTTATTGAAATATAATATGTATCATTTTCTTTATTACCCTTTCACACACATAAAAAGTGATAATGTCCTTCGTGGATGTGTGGACTACCACATCTTTGACACGATATTATTAATTTTACATCATAAGAATTATATATAGGTATATGTTAATAAATAATATTCTATTTATGATATAATGATCATTCTGGAAATATTTAATTTTCTTACCTTCTTTCCAAAATGATCATTGAAAAATGGGAACATTACTCACGCATACAGACAACCTAATGTCTTTATGATTGAAATGTTTGTTCATTTTTAATAACCATATGTCCTTATTGTATTTAAAATTATAAATTTTCTTTAAATATGATAAATATTTTATGTTTATTATTTTGTATATTTTTAAATAATTTCACCTTTTACCATAGTCAATCTATTAACTTTTTTTGACATGTAAATCCAATATGGTTAAAACAACCGATATATTCATATTTTTTTAAATATTTGTTTACAACATTTTAATAAGTTAAATAAAATAAATAATAAATTTGAAAATAGTTTTTAATAAAATAAATTGTTATCATAATTTTATTATTCAGTAATATAAAGACACATGTGGAAATTTAGACTAATGGTAAGGGATTTCATCTAAATTGACTAATTTGTTATTATGTACTAATTCTATTTTATATGGTGTATATGCTAAATTTCAAAATGATATATCATGAATCTCCTTATTTTTATTATATTTTAATTTTAAATTAATTTTATTCCTTTATGGGGATTATGATTCAAATTTTCCCAAGTGGTATGGGAAACTTTGGAATGATTAAACATTATTTTCTTCAATAACGTTTTAATGAAAATTCTATAGTATTTATATTTATCAATGTCAATAAAAATTATTGTTACTTATGATTCCCTATGTAAATTAATAATAAATATGTATCCCTTATTCAATAAGGATCTTTGGTTACAATTTAAACTATTTTTTAACTAAATATTCTATTTGAAATATGAGTAGTGATTTGGACTGGCAGATACGGGTTGAGCCTGTTTATAGATAGATGCTTGATGCATCGATAGTCTCATGAGAAATATCAGTTGTCCTATCTGAATAGATTAAAATATATTATTAATATATCTTGAAATTATAGTTTTTCATATTCTTAATATATTAAATCCAATATTAAATCATTACCTTCATCTCAAATATCAATTTTATATATTAAATTTTGTCTTCACATATCAATGAAGTCATTTCATTCTTAGTTCATTGAATAAATGGAATATGTTTCAATTTCAAACCTTTTAATATTGTTTTTTTACTTTTCAGTATATTTTAATGACATGTTATATTAGTTATTTACCATTCCATGTTTTATATTTTCATTGATTTATTATTGGTTCCACTTTACATACCCTTATAGTGAATTTGATCTCACCCCTATTATTTTTATTTCCCCCAGATTATAATGAAGAAATATTTTAATAAAAATTCAAGGATTCTATTCATTTCATTTTCTTATTTATAAAGTTTTATTTTCTACTACCCAATATAATATGGGTATCATGTATGTAATCATGTTTTTTATAACGGTTAAACTATTTGATACCCTGGGATATGAAGATTGTATCTATGAAATCGTAATAATGTAAGGCACCGGTATTGGGTTTATGGGGTCATGTAATTACTTTCGTTAGCAGAGAAACATTACCAGTAATCAGGGAAGTATGATTTAGAAAACATGTAATAGAGAACATAACCAAAAGATATACTCTAATGATAAGCACAAAATAATATCCAATAATCTTGGTAAGGTATATATTCTATGGTTATTCCTTGAAATATAAACATATTTGAATACTAAACGTGGATGTTTTTCTAGAAAAGATGTACATATGAGTGAAAACTCCAACAATGTGTGTTTGGACTGACTCATTATAACCTAACACAGGACAACATGCCTTACTGCATACCTGGTTTGTACTCCCAGAGGATACAATAAGGATAATTCTCTTTTTAATTACAACCCATTATAAAGGATTTAAAATGTAAATATACCCCCAATGAAAAACATCTGTATGAGTTTTAGATTAGCTATGTATATGTTTTCCAATTTATTGTAATATTTATTACATATTTAAAATTATAAAATGCTAATAATTTTATGTACTAATATAGTATATTCAATTTTTTATAAATATTATTTGGAAGGGATAATGATATCAATACTCATAGAAAATGTAGTTATTTCCCTGTTGAGGAAGCCAATACAACTAATATTCTAACTATGAATTTTATGGAAATTTTATAGAATATTAATCAGGTTATAAAAAATATAATTTTCCCAATGGAAAAAACCTATAATAGAAATTGAATCTATTATATTTGATTTATTTTTGTGATAATGGCCACTATAATTTATCAGGAATATTGATCCAATGGATGTTGTGATCTGTATTATGTCATTTAAGAAGATATTTATGACAATAAGATGTGGTGAAAATGAAAATGGTACACTTGCGGTGTATTTTCCCCAAGGTGATTCTAATCATTATTGGTCATTGATTCAGAATAATAAATAGGAAGAAGAGACATAACTCAAGGAATAAAGGATTTTTTTTGGATTTTTTTTAAATATTTTCTTAATGATCAAGAAAGTGAGATAAAGAAAAGTTCCTTAGATTAAATAAAAATTAGTAAGAAAGTGTTGAGTAATATCAAGATACCTTTCAATGTTGAGTAGGGTATGATATATAATTCATATGAAACATATAATGAAAGATTAACTATATGATAATCATCATGTAGATGTGGTTTTTTCTTGATTTGGAAATGATTTAGACTGCCTCCAAATTGTTCTACGATGGGTTCTTAAAACTGCTACTAAGATTGGAGTTGGCATTCAACAAATAGAGGTTTCTTCCATTTAGTGGTTTTTTTTGGAAAGAATCATAAAAAGAGTATTTAGTGACTATTTTTAGTATTTAGCCGATATTTCAGGAACAAAATACTAATATTTTAGCGGTTGTTAAATCCACCACTTAATTATGATGCTTTTTACTAAAACTAACCACTGCTAAAAAGGAGAAAACTTCCGCTAATTTTTTTTCATATTTATTTGTGGTTTTAACATTGACCCAAATAAATATACCATTATATATTGGTAGTTATAACTTCAATTGAATAAAAAAACCTTTATTTTAAATGTGGTTTAAACCATCACTATATGAAAAATTATAAAAAAAGAGCTGTAGAATCTGTAGCCACAAAAAAAACCCTGAAACAAATCAATGTAGGGAATCACATAATAAATGAAACACAACATAATCAAAGTACACATAAATCAAAGTATACAATATAAAAACATAAAGAAAGTTTCACTATCTTACAATCACAGTACACATATACAAGGCCCAAACCAGATCACTTAGCATGGTCCACTCTATGAAACATATTAAACATGAAAAACAACTCTCCACTAATCATTGGATAATGATGATGATATTTTCTCATCAACCTATCCATCTCCCCCTCTACATCCTGTTACCAGAACCGGTAAAAAAATTATTTTGAAAAATACCAAATTTTTTATATTTATATTTAAGCTTAAAATAAATAGAAGTTTGGGAATTAAACGACTATTAAGTATTGGGATTTACATACTCATCACTAGTCATCTTATTATATTGACCATCCAATTATTTTCATAAATCGGATATCTAAGCACCATGTTCATGAATTATTCTTTGCATAGAAACAAACTCTTTTAAAGAATCTCAGGGTATGGAGTGACTACAACCAGTATTAGATGTAGCTTCAATCCCTGATGGCCTTCTAAAGATCTCAGATTGTATTGGTCCCAAACCCATCCTGAACAATTGATTAGGATTCTCCTTCCTAAAGACTTTACCAACTGGATCATCCTGGGGTACTGAGAAGGAATATACGGGATAAGAATCCAATAGTTCTTTAATTTTTTTTATAAATCCTATATCAGTCATATTAGAATCATTATATATTAATGTTGTAAAACTGATAATAAGTTATTATAATGAAAATTGAATTCATACGACAACATCCTTGGCATGCTAATTAACAAAACTCTAATTAGATTTTTTATGAACATCCAACCACACTTCTATTCAGTTTGATTTGTGCCCTAAATTCAGTGACTGCATTAAAAAAAGATAAATCAACAATTTAATTTATTGAACATATATTATTTCTATATAGATATTTAAACTAATGAAAAAATTACTAGAGTCGGTCAGGTTCTAGAAATACTCTTTGACCCCACAGTGTGAGGGTTGATTTGCTTTGCCCGACTCGATTCATTCATCCTAGAAACTTCTTGAAATATATAAAATGAAATTTAATAGTAATGCAATAAATGTAATATCCTTTTTATATGCATGTATATATGTAAAATTAGATTAATATAATAAAATATATTTAAATACCATGTTCTTCTCATCATGACGACTTTCAACAAAAACATTCCAATGATCCTTAGGTACCCAATTTGGTATCTTATCATGTAGTTGTTAGTATCTTAATGAAGAATCATTTAATTCATTCCATAATCTCCATTTTAACTAATTTCATTTCTTGCCCAAATTTTTCAATTTCAACTTTTTTGATATTAGATCAGCAATTAGAAATTGTAAAAACATATGCAATAAGATATTCATTTTTAAAATATTAGAATTCAATAACATAATTACGTAAAATTGCATCATAATGTACTAAATTTACCTTTATATGTGATTCAAAAACTTCATTTTTTCATGATGAAGGCATATGCGTATTGTCATCATACGTAATCAGAAGGGTAACCGGATTAGAAACCTGGTAGCCTTGAATATATTAAAATTATCCCACAACATCATCTATAGGGACCCCATAGTAGTAAAATTGGAAAACTATCTTTAGTCTGTTCAGATTCCAAATGTCTAATGATTTCATATTTTTCTCCACAGTATAATTGTATCTATCTATTATTAAAACACAGTTAGTAGTGTAAAAACGTGCAATAACATTATTAATATTAAATTTTTTTCCTATAATAGTCACCCACTAATATCCCTATGATGAACTAGTAATGGTGGAATGCACCGTTACTACTGATCCCACTGAATGGGGATGCCTCATCTGATTTAAAAATGGTACACTAACAGAGGTTCTCAGAGATGGTCTAGTGGGTAAGAATATAGTTTATCAAATTTTATTGGGAGGGAGATAGATGGATCATCATCTATCGGTATGGTTGATGGAATGTCAACTGATTGTCAACTGAAATCAGTATAATGCTTCCTCCCTACAATTCAAGTCATTTAATTAGAAAAAAAACACCAAATGAAAATAAATAGTTTATAATACATAATGTGTAGATGAATTTTTTTACACAAGTGGATTTCAACATGATTTATGAGAAATATATGTGGACGTTGTGAATTATGAAAATGTCAAAATAAAAAATCTTTAATCTAAACACAAAAGGGGAAGAAGTCGGTTAGAATAATATAGTTTCTGACTAGATATACACTATATAAACTAATAGAATTTTGTCTTAGTAGAAAAATCATTAATATCCCTATATGAGTCAAAAACATTTGATGATGTCATTAATTATCACGAACCGACTCTGGTCGCCTCTAAAACAGGCACCCTACCCGACCCATGGCAAGTCCTGAAGGGAATCCCTGATCCCGACGGGCTGGCACAAGTTCCCAAGTATCAAAAACTGAAAATTGGAAACAATTTACCCAAGTTTTTATATATAAAACAAAAAATTAATCCACAAAATCAAATCTGGATTTTTCAAACACAAAACATATTTTACTGAAATTTAGAACTGAATTACACAATTTTAAACAATTTTTGAAGACCATTACAAATCTACAAACCCAAGAAATGACAGCCCAATAACCTCCACATGGAAAGAGGCACCGCCCTCAAGCCATCTCCACGACACTACATCACGATGGACCACTGAAAACCCAAACCAATGGCATAAAACCTATATCCAAACATGTGACATAAAATAAGAAAGTCTACTTACACCCAAAGGTGTAAGTAGGGTGTGAGGAAAATCCCAGTAGGATACCACGACTAAGAGATTACATGTGATAAACATTTCAGGACAAAAAGCATTGCAAGTTTTGATAATAAGAAATACTAGTTAAAATTTTCTAAAGGATGCAATTATAAATGAAAATAGTTTTCATGTGTGATAATTTTAATGGACCAACAATTTTAAAATAAATAACAATGCTACTGAATTTTACAGCCAACAATACTGTATACTGGTGGTAAGTACAAAGGATCCAATGAGCACAAGTAATTGAAAATAACCCCAAGGCATTAGCTAGTAGTGGGTCCCAAGAACCTCATATCTTGGTCAGAGTAACCCAAAAAAATATCTTTTCTTGTGCATGATCCACTAGTAGGAATTATACCCATAACCTAGTGGTCTAAAATCATCATTATAATAGTTTAGTTAGAGTTGTAAACATCAATATTACTATGTGAAACTGAGGCCAAACCCCACGGATTCAGTAGCATACTAGTACACGTCCACCCACATAGATTCCTGGGTTTTACCTTTGTGCTTAAACAAGTTAAAAAATCCAAGAAGTATAGATTTCACATGAAAATATCACTTCCACATCACACATTAACCAAACAGACCCATATACATCACACAAGTCACAAATTCCACTTTTCATTCAAATGAATTTTGAAATCAAACTCACACCAAAATTGCCTACCAAACTTTTCACATTTCTTTATCACTTCCAAAAATCCTTTAAACAATTTTATAAAACCATTACAAGATATTAAACTCACATAACAGCCCACACACATGTCACATAATACCCTTCTCACCTTCACAATTCATTTTATCAATAAACTCACACGAAACATCCCACACCCGTGTTTCACACACAAAACACAATTTAGTAAAACGTTTCAGCAATTTATATAACATTCTAAAAATGTTTGACATCTTAAATAACCACTTTAAAATTCAAAAACCCACATTAGGTGAACACACTCACCGAAATAGTACATATACACACTTTCCCAACATTCTTTAACCAACTAAAACATTTGCAATTTTTATAAAACAAACCCGAGATGTATAACGATTGTTTTCACACTAAACCCATTTCAAACCCCTCATTCAAAACCAAAATCATACCAGTACCAATCCAAAACAGAATTTTCAGCCATAAAACAATTATTAAACCACCCCTAAATGTTATAAAAATACATCAAATAATACCACAAAGATAAACATGAAAAACACACGTTTTCATAAATCTCCTACAAGAAGTACAACACGGTTTTACACCTTAAAATCATTCAAAAACCTCTTTTCAAGGACCACAAGATAATAAGTAATTAAAAAACCAGAATTTTCATCCCCTTCCAAAAATAATAAATCACTTTCATATGTTATAAACTAAACCCAAACATTACCCCAAGAGTCACACATGAAAAGTACCCAATTTCAAGCTAAAATACAACTAAAAATTAAATTTTTAACCAAATCCATCAAAAAAAGTTTCAAAACACAAAAAATAGATTATAATCCTACTAAATTAAAAAACAATGCAAGATAACTCGTCATAAAATGGTTACACATGGAATCACCTACCCTTTTTAGTCGAAACCCTCAAAACATGGTGCGAAACCTTAAGCGCACCACCGCTGCACCACAAGGAATATAAATACAGACCTAAACCACAATAATTGTCCCAAAAGACACCAAATCAGACCTCGGAATTGAACCCAAGCTTTTTAATATGAGTAACTTCAAGAAATAGTAAATAAAACTAAAAGAGGATGGAAGCAACCAAGAAGGAATTCTCTTACTTGAAAAATCTTGAGGAAATCGGCCCCAATCCACCAATATTCAAATCTTGAAGTACCCAATACTGGTATGTAGGATTGAAGGATTTAAATTAGGTTATGTGGGGACCGAATTTGGGGAAAAAGATATAAAATTAATGGATTTATTAAAGAATAATTTTACCTTATCGAATTTTCTCGATTTGAGAATGATTGAGAAAGATCACCCTAATATGTGGGGTATATGAGCTCCAAAGAGGAAAAAGAGATACGGGGGGTGAGCCTGAGGTGTTTGGATTTGAGTGGGAGGTTGAAGAACTGGAAAACAATAAATAAATAATGAGATATTGATTTTTTTTTAAACAAATTAAAGTAGGAAATGGGATTACGGGTAGGCCCATTACCTTAATCAAAAACCCAAATCCACCATGATTTTGGATTTCTATGTGGTCTAAAGGGATATGGTGATTTTAATATATCTGGGTAAGCCAATTGGGAAGTGTAATGGGTATAAAATAGTAAAAATTGTAGGATTTATAAAAGAAACTAAATTTGTTTTTAAATATGGAATTGGGCTCACGGTTTGGCCCAAATTTTCAAAACCCACCATTTTCACTAAAATGAGTGGTAAAACCCCAAAACAAATCGGGAATGGAAATTAAATGAATAATGAATTTAAAAAAATTTAATGGGTGTGAAAATTCTCCCCACCATAAAACTTTCCACCCTCGGAAAGCCACATCAAGGACAAAGTAAAAACCAAACCCAACCGAAAGGCAAAAATGGACTCCTTTGCTAAGGTTTTCCCCCAAAGGAAAAAACAACATCAATGATAAATTAAAGAAGGAATATTTCACAACCAATATAGACACCTATTTATTCAAATTATCAAAAACATTCAGATTTATCATAAAATAAAACTCCTCAAACACTATTTGAACAAGGCTCAAGAAATTTACCAAGACAAACAAGAACATTAAACAGGGTTACACTTACATTTCTATAACTAAACCATGGGGCACTCTCCAATCCCAACGTTTACATAGGGAAGATGTAGGTGGTTATATAGATTTGAATGATACTACCCACTTCCAAGTCAAGACCATGGAAAAAAAGTGAGTTACTGGTAGAAGGATATAGAAATGGGCTCCCCACCATAAGAACCAACCATCTTAACTGACCAATATGGACCGGCACAGAAAGACCCCAAAACATAAAGAGTTGGGATGACCGTATGGATGTCCCGTGAAGTTTGGGAAACTGTACGCTAACCATGTGGGTCCTTATACCTACATGGTTTTTTGGGGAATGGTTACTATTAAATGTGCACTCAAAAGTCTATACAAATCCAAAACCTTTCCCCCAAACCAAAAGGAAATCAAATGGGAAAAGAAATTCATTGGGAGATAACATGGGGATGAGGCCCTCCACCTCTTTCCACCGAATGGGAACAGAAGAAGAAAGATGACAACACCAAATGTTTAAACTATTTCCATCTCTCATACTGAGAACAGTTCATTTTATAAGGTTAAAAACTACACTGGGATTTCCTCTGACTATGTGCCAACTTCTCTCCAGGACCTATGGCTGGAGCTGGGATGATTGAAGCATCTTCGACCTCACAGTTTGGATTTTGAAACCCCCAAATAGAATTTCTTCTTCCGATTCTACAAACAAATACACAAAATCACAGATGGGTTCACCAATACATGACACACTCCAGAACTCACTTTACCCTAACTTGGAAATTCACTAAAATAAGGGTTTAGAGGATGCACTAACATCACACCTTGTTTCTTCGGGTGAGAAACAACAGAAATAAAGGACACATATAAACACCTTCCTCTAAGATAAAGGATGTTGAGATCTCCCAAAAGGATAAACACTTATGAAAAAATAGACTCAAAAAATATTGTACAACTTCACCTTTACAATCAAACGAGCATGTGACATCATATCGTGTCCTTGAACATGACCGAAGTGACTGATAGAAATAATACAAGTAGGGGGGCTTACACAACACCCCCAAACATCACAGTATTCTAGAAAGTGGTCATAACAGCCTCTCATGGCCAAATTTCCCACACTGGTGGTTTAACATAAACCCCTTCTTCGAAGAGACTATGAAGGACTTAGGGGCCCTCTTAGACAATATCCATACAGACACCCCCAGAGAACATTCACATTTGGTGAATCAGGAAGCTTATGAAACTACAGTCTCTTTCAACCATCCACTAGCACTCATCCACAATAAGAGGATCCAAAAAAACCAATAAAGTAAATGGTGTAGACTCATTCTACAAAGCTCAAGAAAATATTCCTTACATTGATCAACTGGAGGACTTTCCAATGGCGAAACAATCCTGGTTGCACTTCAGTTGTGCACTAAACCTTAATGGGGGCATACCTTATCCATTGAGAGAACCCAAGGACCCAACCAAGCTGGTCCATTGGTAAAAAATTCCACAAAACATATCCAAACTCATTAATGGAACCACCTAAATGGTTTTTCAAAACATATATCATAGTAGACTAATAATCAGACCTTCTACCCAGCTTACTGACAAAACACAAACCCAAAAAATAGTTCTAACTAGAGGGGTTCTTGGACTCAAAACATCCCACAACATCAACATTTTCCAAAAACACATAATATACACCATCCCAAGCAATTCATCAAGACACCATTTTTTCATTAAAAACATTTCTTTGAAAACAAACGGTTCAATAGTTAGCGTATCCACCAATGGTACCCCATGGGCCTCACACATACATGCTTCTGTGCCACACCAGGAACCCTCCTCATATTCATCCCAATACTCATCTAGTCATGCCATCAACCAACCATCATCCCATATAACCCCATTCATGTGGTCTCTCATGGAACTACCAAACGTTAAAACAAAAATTCTTTCCACTTTTCAAAAACAAAACGGTCAACCAACCCATACTTTTTCTCAAAACTGCTAAAAATGAGATCAAAATCCCAATTCACAACTTACAAAACTTTTCATAAGGACACAACCATTTAAAAAAGAACTCAATTTCAAGTTATTCACATCAATTTCAAAACATCTCATCCCATTAAAACACCCTTTAATTGTTTAGAAAACTATATTGGGAACACTTTTGATAACCAACCTCAATATGGTTCTGGCTTTTGAAAGAGGTGTAAGCACAGTATTTTCCATTTCCAAACAATTATAAAAATTCAGTTCCACCATTTCATAAATCAAACCATTCCCTCTTTTTCTGAAGATCATTTCACAAAAACTTTATTCTTATTAAAACCACGTCACTTTAAAACCAAAGTTCCAAGATATCAAAACTAAAGCACAAAACAATACGAGAGGAAACTTGTCTCAGTTGGAGACTTGGACATATGGTTGGCAGACACATTCCAATCACATCACCTTCACAGAGAGTGTTTTAGAAAATATCCCTGACTCCACATGGCTTGCCAGACCCTGCGAGCTCACTGAGACCATTAACCCAACTCTCTTTTCATTTCCCCTAATCATCATTAGACAAAGAAAACCAAAAGACATAGATAAATCCCAAACTCCCCTAGTGACATGAATCCCGTCACTAGGTGTGGTGATCAAGCACACTACCCATAACCATAATTTCATGTCCCGACAATCATAACTCCAGACTATCCTGAATATTTCCCAAATAACATGACTCAAATAGAGAGAACCTCCTATGATACCATTTTGTCACGAACGGAATCTGGTCGCCTCCAAAACTGGCACCCGACCCGACCTGTGGCAAGTCCCGAAGGGCGTCCCTGATCCCTATGGGCTGGCACAAGTACTTGGATATCAAAAACTAAAAATTGGGAATGATTTACCCGAGTTTTTATACTTTAAACAACAAATGAATCCAAGAAATCAAATATGGAATTTTCAAACCCAGAACATCTTTTACTAAAATTCAGAACTAAATTACACAATATTAAACAATGTATGAAGACCATTAAAAGGTACGAACCCAAGAAAAGATAGGCCAATAACCTCCATATGGAAAAAGGCACCACCCTCAAGCCATCTCCACGACACTGCATCACGATGGACCGCTAAAAACCCGAACCAATGGCATAAAACCTGTTCCCAAACCTGTGACATAAAATAATAAAGACTACTTACACCAAAAGGTATAAGTAGGGTGTGAGAGAATGCCTAGTTGTATACTACCGCTAATATATTCCATGTGTTAAACATTTCATGACAAAAAGTATTTCATGTTTTGTAAATAAGAAATACTAGTTACAATTTTCTAAAGGATGCAATAATAAATGAAAACAGTTTTCATGTGGGCTAATTTTAAAGGAATAATAATTTTAAAATAAATAACAAAGCTAATGAATTTTCCAGCCAACAATACCGTATACCGAGGGCAAGGACAAAGGATCTAATGATCACATGTAATAGGAAATAACCCGTAGGCACTAGCTAGCTGTGGGTCCCAGGTACCTCATATCTCGTTGAGAGTAACCACATAAAATATTCTTTCTCATGCACGAGCCACTAGTAGTTATCATACCCATAACCCAGTGGTCTCCAATCATCATCATCATAGTTTAGTTAGAGTTGTAAGCATCAATATTGCTAAGTGAAACTAAGGCCAAACCCCATGGATTCACTAGCATACTAGTACACGTCAACCCACCTAGATACCCAGTTTTTTCCTTTGTTCTCAAACAAGTTCAATAATCCAAGAAGTATAGTTTTCACATTCAAATATCACATCCACACCACAGATTAACCAAGAGTCACACATGAAAAGTACACAATTTCAAGCTAAAATACAACTAAAAATTACATGTTTAACCAAATGCATCAAAAATAGTTTTCACACCACACAAAACAGATTATAAACATACTAAATTAATAAAACAAGCAATCTAACTCATCATAAAATGGTTACACATGGAATCACATACCCTTTTGAGTCGAAACCCTCAAAATTTGATGCGAAACATTAAGCGCACCACCGCTGCACCACAAGGAATAAAAATCCAGACCTAAACCACAATAATTGACCCAAGAAACACCAAATCAGACCTTGGAATCAAACCCTAGCTTCTAGATATGAGTAACTTCAAGAAATAGGAAATAAAACTAAAAGAGGATGGAAGGAACCAAGAAGGAATTCTCTTACTTGAAACATCTTGAGAAAATCGGCCCCAATCCATCAATATTTGAATCTTGAAGTACCAAAAACTGGTATGGAGGATTGAAGGATTTATATTATGTCATGTGGGGATCGAATTCGGGAGAAAAGACTAAAAATTTATGGATTTATAAAAGAATCATTTTACCTCATCAAAACTCATCGATTTGAGAATGATTGAGAAAGATCACCCTAATCCGCGGGGTATATGAACTCCAAAGAGGATAACGAGATAAGGGGGTTAGAATGAGGTATTTGGATTAGAGTGGGAGTTCTACACACTGAAAACAGTAAAAAACGAATGAGATATTAAAATTTTAAAAAATAATTTAAAGCAGGAAATGGGCTTACGGACAGGCCCATTACCATAATCAAAAACCCAAATCCATCATGATTTTGGTTTTCTATGTTGTCCAAAGGTACATGGGGATTTTAATATATCATGGTATTCCAATTGGGAAGTGGAATGGGTATAAAGTAGTAAAAATTGAAAGAGTTATAGAAGAAACAAAATTTGTTTTTAAATCTGGAATTAGGCTCATGGTTTGGACCAAATTTTCAAAACCCACCATTTTCACCAAAATGAGTGGTAAACCCCCAAAACATATTAGGAATGGAAATTAAATGAATAATGAATTTTAAAAAATTTCATGGGTGTTCTATTAATGATGTGAGTTGCATCAAAAACATAAATGTGAAATGTGATCTGATAAAAAATAATATGATTGATAAAGATATTCCACGTCTAAATAGCTTAAACCTGATCTGAACCAAATTATCTTTTGGAAAAAAAACAAGGAGGATTGAATTAACATAAAAAAAGAAAAATAGTAGATTAAATGTTATTCCCATATATTTGGTATTGATCTAAATGAGAACTTATCTCTTATGTCATTGAATGAGGCTTTAAGATTGGTTTTTTATATATATGATCAGAACATGGTTTATATTTATCATATGTATGTGAAGTATAGATTCCAAAATTATGTATTTGAATATAAAGTCTACATTGAATAACCACATTGTTTTATCAATGATTAGGATAAGGGAAAAGTGTTACAATTATTTATGGTTTTATATAGACTATATAATGAAACATGATCAAGGAACATAAAGTTGTATTTGTATTTATGTATTATTTTTTTCAAAGGGGTGGGGTTCATTAGAACTACTATGTCATGATTATGGTAGTTCATTAGATGTTAAATCTTTTTACGTGTTCATTACATCCTTTTTTAGGAATGAATTACACAAAATGCAATTAGTTTTCAAAATCCAGGATGCTTGAATTAATGATGTCACTTATTTCTAGATTATTTGTTTCAAATGGTATAAAATGATTTAAATGTCAAAATGTAAAATTTATTTATAAAAAAATATTATAATTATAAGCTAAATATATTTAATATGGATGATTATAGAATGATTTCCACTCTACTGGAATCCAAATAGATATATTCCAAATACGTAGAAGAAGTAATAATTTTTATAATACCCAAATTGTATCACCCATTTCAAGGTACAACCTTAATAAATTCCAATTTATTTTCACATAATATATCCTGATCATTTGGTAAATACACATAATAAGTTTTCTAGTTTTCTCTACAATTGGATTATTAGTATCCATTAAAAAATAAAAAACTCCATGTGAAAACCCAAAATATAAACTAGATTCATCGATATAATATAATTTCATGCATCAATTTTAATCACTGTATAACTAACAGTGTATGTGATAAGGATGATAAATATTTCTATATATAGACAAAAAACCACAACCTCATCTACCTACTTAAAAGTAGCATGGTATTTCCCATGATTCATATAATGAAATGGATTCCATTTACAATGAATCCTCACAAATCTACTCCGATACACTAACTCATTAAACGTTGGTACCCAACATTTCATTACTAATATAATCAGGTTATTTTAATGTCGATCACCCATATTACATGATATACTATCGAACTAATTCATAAAATAGCCATCCATCCTTGAAGCACTCTAATCCGCACTCTCCGTATGAATTTTTAGAAGGTTACCAAGATGATTACCCTTTGATTTCTATCAACTTAATCTTATTACCACTAAATTAACCATTACATACACTAAACTAAAATATGTAAGAGAATACATTAATCATATTGAAAATGTATTCCCCTAAATTATTTCTTAACAATGATAACCACTTGATTGTTATGAATCGTTAAAAAATAACTAATAAGAAAACCTCAAAACAATGTATTGTCTTGAAACACAGTTCCATGAACCATTCAAGGGTTAATATTTTAAAATTTATAAATGGAACCACCTTTTTAACTTATTGACTCACCCAGTACTCCAAATCCCACAAGACATCCAATGGGTAAAAAATCACATAATACAACTCTGAAAATATTTAAATTAATTAAACAATCTCCAAAATTAAATAAAAAATAATTGGATAATAAAATACTAACTCTCTAGATGGAATAATAGTGATGAAAAAATAATAAAAAGTATGATGAAATACCAAAATACATCCTTTTTAATTACCTTCCTTATAGAGTAGTGGTAGTTACCATTCAGGGGAGAGAGGGGTTGACACCTCAGTCTTGCGATTTGAGATTTTGTTGGAGAAAAGAGATGATGTCTAGGGGGAGAATTGGAGATGAGGGTGAGGGGGAGAAGGTAAGCTTACGAGGGATAGAGATTGGTTAACAATGAGGGGGAGAAGTGGAGCTTGTAGTGAGGGTGATAAAGGGTCCAACTGTTAGGTGAGAAGAGGAGCACATTGAGAGGGTGAGATAGGGGATGGAGGTGAGAGGGAGAGTGGGATTTGTTTAAAGGGTTTCATAGTGTTGGGGAAGAGGGGTTTTGGGTGTTCCGCGCCATGGGGCTGAGAGAGTGGGAGGGGTAGAAGTGTCAGAATTTTACATAAAGGATTCAACATATGTTTTAAAAAAACACTACTATATTGTGAAAATCAAATAGTATTGTTTTCATAAACCACCTCTAATATACGATTTTTTTATTGGATGGTCAATTTGTTGAAGGTATTAAACAAATTATATAAAGAGAGTATGTCTCCCAAAACTTTTCATCATATGTTGAAATAGTTTTTTGTGACATCAATAAGAAGAATTAATTTTCAAGAATCAATATATTAAAGTTAACCAAGATAATAAAGGCCATATATGCACCATGAAAAAATTAATGAGTCAAATTAGATTGGAATGAAGGATTTTACCACATGTGATAAACTAGAAAGAATAATACTAGTAAATTTAAGAAGGAAATAAGAGTTTTTTATAATTATGGAGATAAGGGTCACCATTCTAATGAATAGAAAGTGAAAAATCAAAATTCTACAATTGAGCGTCCCAAATATAATGATATCGGACACTATGAAAACAAATTACCCAATAATTAAGGGAACATACCTTAGAAGAATCTAAGAGATCAAGTCCATGCATATGTTATTAACAAAAGTAAAGTGGAATGATTAATGTTCTTATGTATCTTGATCTATGAAATATGATGTAAAAATATTTTATTGATGATTTTTTCATCATATGTATATTGAAATATGTTAATATTGTTCAAAAATAATATTTCATTAAATATTTTTTATCAAATGATAAATAGTGCCAAGAACAATTACATCGTATAATGTAAATATTTTTGGAAACCCATGGATGAGTGAAAGATAAGAATCAATATACTTAGAATGTTAAGAAAATGTTTTTTGGGTGGAAAACAATCTTTATATAATTTAAATATGATAAGTGTTGACTACATTGTAGTTGAGTTATTATTTATTAACAATGTGTTTTAAACTCTCATTGATCAAGTTTACATAATTTCAAGATTTAAGGAATTTATCCAACAATCTATATTCTATTAATGGAAAAATATGCATGATTGTTTTCAATAATGTTTTATGGCACATCATGTTATTGACATATACAAATATTTTGGATGTGTAAATTTAAATTCACATCATGTTATTTGATAAGTTTGTTTTAGAAATTCCTTGAAATTTATTCTAATGTGTTGGATCATAATATTTTTGAAACATTAACCATTAATGAAATGGTTTATGTTGATCATTGGATGAGTTTTTAGAGGTTAATGTATTGAATAACCATCTTATTAATCCATTGTTACTAAAATAAGTCAAAATAATTCAATAAATTACCAAATTATAATTTTGTGCTTGTAGGTAAATTAATTAAGTGTCAAACCACACTAAATTTATTACGGAATCCTTCGAATCCATTATATTTTTTGAATTTGAAATCAGCATTTTCAATGAACTGGATTTTTTGATACATTTCTCATTTGAGAATGACTACTATCTGATTTGGTCTAGGGGTTCTTGGAGATTTTGGGGATTTTTGATGGAGGTTTTAAAATGGTCCCTGATATTTGATTTTTTCTGTTAATCCCCTATATCCCTTGTCTGGTTAAGCTTCCCAGGCCCTTCGTTGCACTTCATCAAACATATTTACCTCTTCCATATTTATAAAATAATAATGCATCCCATTAAATTAGATTATACTACTCAAAACCTCACAAGGACATCCGTTGTGCTTCTTTGTGTTGATGTTGACCATACACAACACCTACCTTCTATTATCTAGATCCAAAATACAAACACTGGATTTTTTTTCCAAGAAGTGTTCTATGAAATCATACCTAGCCACTACTATAACTGATTACATCATTTAAACTCCATTAGAAATTATGTCTCTATTAAGGACACCATGAGCTATCATACAATTGGGAAGCCTTCTCTAAGTAAACACAAATCGGTTTTCATTGATAAATATTGAAGACTTGATAATGAAAAAGATCAAGCCTCTAAGGAAAATGTCCAATTCTATCTTCACCCACCCAAGAATCATGTCCAGCACAAACTTAGTGCACTGAAGTTGATGATTTATCTAGGTTTGTGGATGCAGTCCATAAAGATAAAACTATATAAGACTATTTTTGGGTTTTTACAACCAATAATGAGTTGTGAAAAAAAGACTTACTCTATTTTGTATGATTCTAATCATGATGATAATGAGAAAGCACAAAAAATTTAGGATGATTATCTACATATGAGAACTAAAAAACCTAAGCAAACTTTTGTTAATTCGGATGGTTTTATCATCCCATTACCTAAGAAGACTCAAAAAAAATTTATTTCTCTTAGTATGAGATAACCATGTTCTATAGATCCTTTAGGATTTTAAGAGAGGAAATGAACATCCTTCCATAGCCAGTAATTAATGAAATTATATTCACTTCAGCATCCACTACTGATGATGGATCCACATCATCTAATGAAGAGGACTCCTCCTCTGATGAACATTTTCAGTTGCATATAATTCAGATTAAAATATTCACTTATGTTATTGAGGATGGATACAAGGAGGAATTTTACCCTTTGATTGAGGAAGAAGAAAGGTTTTCTTTGGAAATATATCACAACTCCGAGACATATGTTGATGATAATCATAGTATCATACAATGTATGTTTGATTGAGTAGAATTTCAGCATGACCAGAACCCTGATTTTTATTTTCAACATCTTCAGATGGAATTAATATTTTATAGGAATGGTGTTTGACTATAGTTTTTTTTCATTTTTGATATTTTCCCCATTTTTTTGTATATGATAATGGGTATATTGAGGAAAAATTAAAATGGTACTCATATAAAATCAAATGTTCATTTTTCATTGGATTCTTATGTGATGGATTTTAAATTATTAGAGAGAGGGGATGGAAGATTACATAGAAACAAGAATGGTTTGGATTACAAAATAACTTTTTTTGGAGGATTATTGGAAGAAATACCATTGCATGTTGATTTTTATTTTTGAAATGGATCTCATTATAATGGTTGGTGGACATGGTGATTTTATCACTGGTCTACCATGGGCTGTTTAAGATCAGAATCAAAATGTTGAAATCATTCTAGAAAAATATGTTTTGGTTTAAAATTCTACTTTTTGGATTTCCATTCTACTGTTCAATACATTTTTTGAATGAACTATTATGGGTCGAAGAGAAGAACCAGATTTATCACAAAATGAAATAATATTGAAGGATAATTGAAGAGTTTACTCATGATAAGCATAAAAGAATAGCATATTTAAAAGTTGAAATAATTAATTGAACATTGTAAATATATATTCTATCTCAAATGCATGTAGTCGGTAAGGAATTTCCATTATTGTGCTAATGATTTTCTGGGATAAGGAGGGTTGATTGATTTCTTAACTTTGTGTTGTCAAGATGTGAAGGTTAATGTCGATATGATGTATCACAAGTTTGATTATAGTCTATTTGATTATACATGATGTGATTAGTGAATACTGGGGCTTTGGGGAAGTTGCATTCATTCTTTTGTTACCGAGTTCTCTCATGTCCCAACAAGAATCGTTGTTAGGAATTTCTCGTAAATTTATATTCTTTACAATTTTATCCTACTGGTATAATCTTATTATACCCTGTGTAATAAACTAAAATTTACATATTTGTTTAATAAATTTTTGGGGGGCATGGGTTATACATTTGATCTGACCCATTTTAAGTAATAATATTGTGCTTATAGTAAAGTACCAAGTACGCCTATTTACTTATATTTTAAGAGAGTGGATGAATTCCTCAACGATAGTAAAAATGTTGTTTGGGGAAAAAAATTTATCCTATTATCATCATTTTTTTATGATATCAATATCCTTTGTTAATAACTATTGTTTATAGTCTTATAGATAACACCTTTATTATGAACATGTTCTCCAACACTCCCCATGAAATATTGATTTTTATATATTGGTTTTATATCCATGTCTGGATTTCCCACCAATGTTCTATTACTAGGGAACCTATTTACATGACCATTATAATTTAATTAAATTTTATTAAGAAAGACTTTTATTACCCATATTTATAATGTGGGGGTTTCAACAATAGTATTTTCAAATATGAATCCCCTGATTACCAAGTCCAGGATTGAATTGTTAGGATTCAATTTAATTAAGTTGGGTAGAATGCAACACATCGAAATAATAAAGTAAGAACACTGTGTTTGATAACATGTATAACATGCAACAACAAAAACATAAGTGAATTTAATATCTCATGACGTTGTCATATAATTAATATATTAAATAAATTTAATATTTTCTATAGCATGAAATTAACGAAAACATTTTGTTATCTTTCCTTTGATACAATAATGACCTTTTTCAATAACATGCATTACACTCAAGACCATGTATTAACCAAAAAACAATAAATTATTTAAATTTTATTATAAAATATAATAAATAAAAATTTAGTTATTAAATTGGATATTATTATTATTATTAAATAACTTATGAAAATATATGGTTTACCCAAATATTAATTTAATTAATTAGTGACAAATTGATTTGAAATTCATATCAGAACCAATTGAATATAAAGGAATTTTTTTCATAAAGCCTTATTTTTATGTACCAAAGCTATTTTACCTTAATTAAATTAGTTAATTTTTTGGATGAATAAAATTAAATATATATATTATATATTCAATAAATTATTTTTGATATTCATCAAATATATTTGATATGCATATGATAACAACAAAACCAATATTATGAATAAAAATTAATATTTTTATAAGTCAATTTAACTACCTTTTAATTGATACAACAACTGAAATCCAATTTTTGTAATATTTTAAGACTTTATTTGTCAAAAAAACTTAATATTTTAATTAAAATCATATAACATCGTTTTTGGTGATTTTTTGGATTTTTTCATTTATGTTTCATTTATTATTGAATAATGGAAAATAATGATTTTTAATTCAAAGATACATTTCTATATAAATTATTTATAAGTAAAAATTATAGTTAAAAATTGCTTTTAATTTTTATTTGATTTACGTTTTATCAATTAATCCAATTTAGGTCACTCGAATCACTTTCAATTTGAAATTGAATATAAAAACAAAGAAATCTTTTAATCATCTTTACTCTAAAAACTCGCCCTGTCATCCCATCTGTGGGAATAATTGTAAATTAATTTCTTCAAATTTTATAATGGAAATTTGGATTAATGGATTCTGTAACACCCCAAGATTTCATAGTATGTTATTTCTTAAAAGTAATTCTGTAAACTCCACTACACACAACACCGAGTTCAAGCACGCCACGACTTACCTAACTAGCCATTAAAAAGAAGTTATGAATATTATTAACTTAATTTTGAACTTTATAGTATCCTTATAATTTTAGAATCCAAATTATGAGTTTCTTAGATATAATTTAAGAAGAAATTCGATTTTTTAGATAAAGGATGTATTTTTCAGAAAATGCAATTTTACCACCTCTTGAGGGTGAACCCTTTTTTAATCCAATATTTGATACCTATATATATTAAATTTAACAAAAAAATATTCTTATTTAGAATCAAGAGATAAAAATTTCGTTTTGAATTTTTTTGTATTTTTTTGATAACTTACATATTTTGGTGAATAGTTAAAAATACTAAATTTTAATTAAAAAGAATTTTTTAATCGAAATAATTTATAGTGTTAAATTATAAATTTTAATTGTTTGGAAGTACAAATAGATTATATTTTTACCATTTAGTCCAATGCTGGTCATTGTACGTAATTTCCCTTTGCAATTGGACATAAACATATGTCAGTCTTTTGATAGTTACTATTTCTTAAAAATACAACTTTTGGTTTTGACAATGAGAATTAAAATTAAATTAATAAATAAAACAACAATGTTTTGAATTTGGTAAAGTAGACAAAATTTTTGAATTCAGAATATCGAAATTAGCTTAGGGTGTATTTTCGGTTTTTTCTGAAAACATTAAATTTTTTATGAATAGTGAAAAACACTGAGTTATAGTTTAAAACCAAATTTTTATTTAAATAATTATTTATTTTATTTAAATTAATTTATGTCAAAATATATACATAATACCTATATTAGTTCAATTTAATTTATTTGAGTTGGTTTATTATAATTTTAGATATATAAAAATTTTATTGAACTTTTCACCATATTTTACCCACCTCTGAGGAGAATTTGCAAATTCACATAAAACATAATTTTACCACTCCTATGAGTTGAATTTGGAAATTACTAGAGACACAGTAAATATCAAGGAGTAAAATGCAGTTCAATAAGATAAAAATAATTTTTTGGTAAATAGTAACTTTTTACTTTTATTTACCGTGGTTAAATGTAATAGGGTAATTCAAGGTAAAAATAATATTGTAATAATTGAAAATTACCTTAACACATGTCCTAACATTATTGGATGAGTAACGGCCGACCATGGGCATCTTTGGGTCGATTTTGGGGCCCCATGGAGCCACTTATTAATGATAATGACACTTTAGATTAATTAATTTAATGTAAAGGAAAAATTGACATAAACAAAAAACTTTTAGTAATTAATTTTTATATGGTGTTAAATAAGTAATATTTTTAACTATAAATATTAATTAGAAATCTAGAAATATTTCTTACATCATGGTATTTTTTTATAAATTTTATACATTGAATAAATGAAATTATTTATGACACAATAATGATACAGTATTATATCATTAATAAATGGTTTAAATAAATTAGATTATAAATATTAAAATAATATCAAAAACATGTCCAATTCTTATTGGATGTCTTTATTCCGACAATGAGTCATCTTATCTCTATCTCTAATTATTTTTGGACCTTTATAAATCGAATGTCATTATATAATAAAAAAATATTTTCACACTTTCCTAAAGAGCCCCTCCTACCCCTTATAAAAGGAGACCACTTATAAACATTTCATCACACCTCTCAAGCCTTTAGGATCGTCCAAACTATGTAAAATTAATCTCCCTACATCCCTCTCCTCCTCCTAGAAGCCTTAACATAGGCAGAAAGTAGTTCAAAAAGTCATTTTGGTTCAAACCAATGGAAGTTACCCAAATTAAAGGTAAAAGTTTCTCTTAACTTCTTTTCTTTTATTTTACTTCTCCAACCCCTAATCACTTTTTATTAATTTATTTTATAGAAACAATAGTATCCTATATATACTCAAATGTTTTTATAAGAAGGTTTCAAATTACACTTACACACACCTCCATCTAATGGGTGAAGAACATAATGTTTCTGGGGATGGAAAACTAACACCTCACGAAACGATGATTGTTCAATTACCACCTACCGCCTCCCTTGGTGGACATTATGATGGAATTGTATTTATATATGATATATATTATGTTTATTTTTTCTTAATAATTCTGTATTTTTCTTTTATATGATACCTTAATGGGTTCCATTATGGGTTAACACGATAATTTCATTTGAGGAAGTGTGGACTACCGCCCCCTCAAAGGGATATGACTCGTTAATACCATATGTGGGACATATAAAGGATGAAGGTAATGATGTTTTATATGATATTATACTGGAATTATAATATAAAAATTTATAATTATGTTTTAATTCCATTAAAATAATAAATAGAAATGAAAGTAGCGTTCATGCATACGTACGGCTTACTGTCTCCATGAATGGTGCATTTCATTTCATACCCCAGAATGATATATAATGTTATAAATACATGTATATAATGGATATTTATGATATTTATGATATCTAAATAATGAATATAATTATGGATATAATTAAATTTTGACATGTGAACAACTTGTAACTATAAGGTGGTCATTTTCAACTCAAGTCCCAAATATCGATAAAATGAACATTATTAACTTAAATGATTACATAATGTTTATAACATTGTAATAAGTGATATAAAAGGGATAATAAACTTTGAAAAGGTTATTAGGCAAGTTTAAATTAACTTTAGTTTTTTATTCAGGATATTAAAGAATGAACGTGTCATGTCGGACATGAGGTAAGGGGTTTCTTATCTCACTTTTAATTCCGTGAGATTTCCATTGTTCACAACTTATTTTTTGAATGTGGTGTATTGTGTACTGTCGTTTGACATATATTATCATGATTCTTTTTATATTAATGATATTCTGTTATTCATTTGGTTGTTATTTATTATTATTCATAGGACTCAATTGATTACAACAATGTAAGGGTTAATTTCACAATCACTTCATTATTCGGGATTGTTTATATATAATTATCTACTCAGACCTCTTTATCATTCACATCCATGTTTTCTTAAAAATTTATTGCAAATTTCTTATACTATTTACTATACTATGGGATAAAGTCATTTATACCCTTATTTGACCTTATACATTTTGGAATAGAATCTTTCCGTCGTTTTACAAACAAGGTACTTTTAACCTTTTCGACATATTTAAGGTAAGAATGTTTCTTTAACTTATATGACGGGTGAGGCTATATTCTTCCATTATAATATCATCGAAGCTTATCTTATAAGATTATAAGAATATTTTCAAAATAAAGGTTCACTTTATAATTATGTGGCTCTTAAATGATTTCAAAATAGAAAGAGATATTTCTCTAAAAAAAGGTTTTTATTTAATCTATGTCAACATCCTTTGATGGATTTTAAGTATATTTGATGTTGATTTATTATGATACAAAAATTCCATATTATATTGAATGTTTTGTGATATTATTGACTATGGATGTGTTATTTTTACACCATTCATGGTTTATGGACAAAGTATTAAAATTTCATATGCATTTTTTAATATGAATGTTTATGTTATGTTTAAACCTTTTCATATGAAGGATGGATTAGACTTAGTAATTGACGGGTGGATCCCGCTATAGCTCCTTGATGCATCGATAGGTCTCATGAGACAAACCAGTGTCTTTGCACAAGGCCTTGAAAAAATCTTATTTGTAGTCTTGGAAAATGGCCATGACTATGTGGTTATGATAGTATGGCATTATACATTCCATCATTATGAAAGTCGTTATTGATATTGAATGTGATTATTCAACTAGTAGAATATCCATGGGAATAATTAAATGGAATTTTTTATTTTATTTTTCCTGATTACGTTTATGTTCAAGTTTAAAAGGATTTTGTTTTGGTTATACATTTCCTTAAATGTTTACACTAATTTATGAAAGTTTCTTCTGTATTGTTTTCTTTACTGAGCATATGAGCTCACCCCTTTATATGTTTTAATTTTCATAGGATTCCATGAAGTGTATCCTGAATGATATGCTGGGTTAAGCTAGGGGATTAATGGCGTTATCAAAGGATCGTTTATGTTGTGTTTTATTTCCTAATGTGTAATGAAATGTCCATGTATGTAATCTGTTTTCCAAGACTGTGTCTTTCGGGACTTGATTCCTTGTAATCATTTCAATGTTATGTAATAATGCACTGAATCTAGGAAAATGGGGTCGGGGCGTTACAATTGGTATTAGAGGAAGTTTATAAATAACCGTGGAAACTATATTCCGATAAACTCTTATTAGAACACATAGCCCTAAGATAGACTTTGAGGATTAGTATAAAATAAAATCCTAGAATTTTGCTAATGTAGAGATTTCGTGAGTTTTCCAAACAAATACATCCCTTTCTGGATATGACCAGGTAGAGGCGGCTCTAGCATATATGTACATAGGGGTAAAACCTGAAAACACCGCTTTGATCTAGACTCGAATGGGAACTGATGCATGACAACGGGCCTTGCTGTACTTTTGGTTAAGACACTCATGGGGGATATGCTAAGGATAATTCTCATTTTATTTACAAATCATTATGAAGGGTTTATGAGTATATACTTCCTTAAAGAATTTTTTTTATGATTATGGATTATATCTATAAACTTTTCAATTTATGTTGAGTGTTTTACAAGTTTGGAATTATGTATATTGATTCATAAACTAATATAGGTTATGTCATTGTATAGAAAATGCACCCAATCGAAGGAATGTGAACTCCAGCAATACGTATGATCCAAAGAGTAAGAATGATCATATCTTTCATGATATTAAGATAATATTTAGAAGGGAAATATTCTCCCATGTATTCTCAACAATTGAATAAATAGTATCATGTGTTAATAAGATAAGTAATGAATTCTCTATTTCCTATGGCTTGGAAGGGAAGCAAGTTAAGAAAAGGATGGAAGAGGGAAAGATGGATAAAGGGAAGAGGGAAAAGAAGGATTTTCCCATAAGTGATAACTGTGGAAAGAATCACCTTGGTAAATGCATGAATGGAATGGGAGTTTTTTATATGTGTGGAGAAAATGGACACCAAGTACATGATTGCAAGGGTATGAAAAAAGTTTCCAAGGTACAAGGCTTCATCTGCAAGGAGTTGGGAAACTACACGAATCAATGTACAAATCACTAGAGTATACCCCAAATGCTGCTATTGGATAATAATAATGTAATGATACTACCGAAGATGTATAGGAATGATAATATTTCTTTAGTTGTTATTAATTTATTTCTCCATTTTATTATTGTATTAATTATGTACAATTATAATAAATATAGAGTATATAAGGATTGTACTACAATACTAGTTTATTAAGGACTTGAGAATGTGTGGAACCAAGAAAAGTGACTCAATTGCAAGATAAATTATTGGAAAATATATGGTTGAGAGAAATATAAAACATAATATGGTTCTGATACCGAGGTAGTGTTTTTGGAATAAGAGATGGTTGATTTGGATAAATTATATTGGATATTCTTGACTTCTTTGGTACTGATTAATAGTTTTTTTTTTAATCATTGTTGGAATTTTCAATATTTTTGGATATAAGGAATATATCCATTATTATATAAATTATAAGGGAGAATGAATGTAATCAATATGGTTTTATGATAATTCAGGGTGTTACCATGTTTTAAAATAATACATGATGAAGGTGTTCACATGTTATTATGTGGAAAACAGGTTCTTCATTGTGTTTAACTTCCTTATAAATTTTGGAATGTGAGTTTGGATAGATTTGTTTTGGATAAGTCTAATGTTTGAAATGGATTAAGATACTATTGTTTAGGATAAATTTGGATTTTTATAAAAAGGACAACACGCCGACCGTGTGACAACCTGTCACGTCGGACAAAGCTGTGGGAATCAAACCTACAACCATAGTGTGATTGAGATTTATCACCTACCACTGGACTACGTGATGTCCTTGAATTTTATAATGTAGTTTCTTTTTTTAAAGGGTCTGATAGGTGAATTATAAATTAGTTTTTTTGGACCCTATACATATAGTATAAATAGAATATTTTTTTTAAATTTTTATTATCTTTTAGTGTGAAAGATGAGTTTGTGGTAGAAATTAGGTAAAGGATTGAACTCTACCTATCAAGTATATATCATTTTCTTCTCCGATTCTATTAAGAAATTAATTCTTAAACTTTAGTTTTGGAATCTTAAAACTAAAAATCTGTTGTCCTAATACCTTATGTTTTGTTTAACCGATGATATTTTAAATCATCAGAGATTGATGGCTTTGAGGCCCTTAATTATTCAATTTTTTGTGATTGATGACTTCAATCACTCCATATAAATATTTAAGTTCTTCCTCCAATTATGTGTCCCCAATTTCCACCAATTTTCTCCTAATCGAGATCATAATTCTATGGTGACTTTTTCATTCCCCCTTCCATATTATTAAGACTAAATTTTATAAACCCAATTTCCGATGTTGGTTTTCCCACAAAAGTATTTTCTACTTTCAAAATTTTATTTTCGAAGAACACTTTAAAATTGCGAGGATGAATTTTTTTTAAGGAGGGAATAATGTAACACCCCATGATTTCAAAGTACGTTATTTTTTCAAAGTAATTCAATAACTTGCACTACACGCAACACTGAGTTCAAGCGCACCACGACTTACCAAACTAGCTGTTCAAAAGCGGTTATGAATCTTAATAATTGGATTATGAAATTTATATCATCTTAATAATTTTAGAATCCATATCATGAGTTTCATAGAAATAATGTACGAACAAATTCAATTTTTTAGAAAAAGGATATATTTTTAAAAAAATGCAATTTTACCACCTTTTGAGGGAAAACCATTTTTAAGTCCAATATTTGACACTTTTATATGTTAAATTTGACAAAATAAACTTCTTCATTATTATATAAAGATAATAAATTAGTTTTGATAAATTTTTTTTGTATTTTTATGATAAATTACATATTTTTGTGAATAGTGGAAAATACTAAATTTTATTTAAAAACAAATTTTTTAATCGAAAAAATTTATAGTGATAAATTTTAAATTATAATGGTTTGGATGTATAAATATATTATATTTTTATCACTTAATTCAATTCTGGTCATTTTTAGTAATTTCACTTTGAAATCAGACATAAACAATTGTCAATATTTTGATAGTTATTATTTCTTAAAAATATGCCTTTTGGTTTTGACAAGGGGAATTAATTTTAAATTAATAAATGAAACCTCTTTGTTTTAAATTTGGTAAAATAGACTTAATTTTTGATTTTGGAATATCTAAATTATATTAGGGATAATTTTTGGTAATTTTCTGGAAACATTCAATTTTTGATGAATAGTGAAAAACACTAAGTTATAGTTTAAAACCAAATTTTTAATTAAATAATTAGTTATCTTATTTAAATTAATTTAGTAAAAATAGATACATAATACCTACATAAGTTTAGTGTAATTCATTATATTCGGTTTATAATAATTTTAGATATATAAATATTTTATTGAACTTTTCACCGTGTTTTACCCACCTCCTAGGAGAATTTGAAAATTCACATAAAACATAATTTTACCTCTTTTGTGAGTTGAATTTTGAAAATCTGAGAGACAAATTTAATATCAAGGAATAAATGTGGTTCATTAAGATAAAAATAATTTTTAGTAAATAGTATCTTTTTCTTTTATTTACTACGGTTAAAGGAAAATAGGGTAATTCATGGTAAAAAAATATTTTAATAATTCAAAATTACCTAAACACATGTCCTATCCTTATTGTATGAGTAATGTCCTAGCATGGGCATATTTGGGGAGATTTTGGTATCCCATAGAGCCACTTATTAATTATAATGACACTTTAGATTAAATAATTTAATGTAAAGGAAAAATTTACAAAAACAAAATCCTTTTAGTAATTAATTTTTATATTGTCTTATATAAGTAATATGTTTGACTTAATATATTCATTGGAAATCTAAAAGTATTTCCTACATCATCATATTTTTTTATAATTTTTATAATTTCAATAAATTAAATTATTTATGACACAACAATGATGCGGTATTTACCTCATTAATAAATGATTTAAATAAATTTGATTATAAAAATTAAAATTATAGCAAAAACAAGTCCAATTTTTCTTGGATGATTTTATTTAGACCATTATTCATCTTATCTTGAACTCTATTTATTTTTGGACTTATAGAAACAGAATTTCATTATATAATAAAAAAATATTTTCACACTTTTCTAAATAGCCCCTCCACCCCCTTATAAAAGGAGAACAATTATAACCAATTCCTCACACCTCTAAAGCCTTTAGGCTCGTCCAAACTCTGAAAAATTAAGATCGACACATCCCAATCCTCTTTTTATAAGCCTTACCTTAGGAAAAATGCTCTTTATGAAGTCATTTGGGTTCAAACCAAAGGAAGTTAGCCAAATTAAAGGTAACAGTTTCTCTTAACTTCTTTTCGTTTATTTTACTTCTCCAACACCTAAACTCTTTTTATTCCATTATTTTATAACAACACCAGTATCCTAAATATACTATGATGTTTTTATGATAAGGATTCTAATTAAACTTACACAAACCTCCATCTAATGGGAGGATAACATAATGTTTCTATGGATGGAAAACTAACGCCTCACGAAACGATGATTGTTCAATTACCTCCTACCACCTCTCATGGTGGCCATTATGACAGAAATATATTTATATATGATATATATTATGTTTATGTTTTTATAATACTTTTTTATTTTTCTTTTATGGCCTACCTTAATAGTTTCCATTACAGGTAAAAACAATAATTTTATTTGAGGAAGTGCGGACTACTACCCCCTCAAAGTGATATGACTCATTAATACCATATGTGGGATGTATAAAGGATGGAGTTAATGATATTTTATATAATATTATACTGTAATTATAATATACTAATGTATAATTATGTTTTAATTCCTTTAAAATAATAAATAGAAATTAATTTAGTGTTCATGCGTACGTACGACTTACCATCTCCATGAATGTTGCATTTCATTTCTTACCCCAAAATGATATGTTCTGTTATAAATACATGTATATAATTGATATATATGATATATATGATATCTAAATCATGAATATTATTATGGATATAATAAAATTTTTACCATGTGAACAACTTGTAACCATAAGGTGTTCATTTTTGACTTAAGTGCCAAATATCGAAAAAACGAACATTATTAACTTAAATGATTACATAATGTTTATATCATGGTAATAAGTGAAATAAAAGGGATAATAAACTTGAAAAAGGTTATTAAGCATGTATAAATTAACTTTATTTTATTATTCGTGATATTAATGAACGAACGGGTCAAGTCGGACACGAGGTAAGGGGTTTCTCATCTCACTTTTAATTCCGTGAGATTTCCATTGTTCACAACTTATTTATTGAATGTGGTGTATTGTGTACAGACATTTGAAATATATTATCATGATTATTTTTATGTTCATGATATTCTGGAATTCATTTGGTTGTCATTGACTATTGTTCATAGGACTCGATTGATTACAACAAGGTAAGGGTTAATTTCACAATCTCTTCATCATTCGAGATTCTTCATATGTAATTATCTAATGGGACCTCTTTATCATCCTCATTCATGTTTTCCTAAAAATGAATTCAAAAACATGTTCACTATTTACTAGACTATGGGTTAAAGTCATTTATACCCATATTTGACATTATATATTTCTTAAAAGAATCTTTCCGTCGTTTTCCAAAGAATATACTTTTAACCTTTTCGAAAAATTTAAGGTAAGATTGTTTTTTTAACTTATACGGTGGGTGTAGCTATATTATGCCATTATAATATCATCTAATCTTCCATTACAAATTTATAATAATATTTTCAAACTGAAAAATCTTTTTATAATTATGTGGATCTTAAATGATTTCAAAATAGAAAGGGATATTTCTCAAAAAAAAGGTTTTGATTTCATCTATATCAACATCCTTTGATGGATTTTAAGTATATTTGATGTTGATTTATTATGATACAAAAAATCCATATTGTATTAAATGCTTTGTGATATGTTTGACTATGGATGTGTTATTTTTACACCATTAATGGTTTATGGATAAAGTATTGAAATTCCGTATGCTAGTTTTAATACAAATGTTTATGTTATGTTTAATCCTTTTCATATGAGGAATAAGTTGGACTTAGTAAGTGATGGGCAGAGCCCACTATAGCTCCTCGATGCATTGGTAGGTCTCATAAGACATACTAGTGTCTTGGAACAGGGTCTTGACAAAATCTTATTTGTAGTCTTGGCACAAGGCCTTGACTATGTGGTTATGATAGTCTAACATTATGAATTCCATCATTATGAAAGTGGTTATTGATATTGAATGTGATTATTCGACTAGTGGAATATCCATCTGAATAAGTAAATGGAATTATTTTATTTTATTTTTCCATATTATGTTGAAATTCAAGTTTAAATGGATTTTAGTTTAGTTATACATTGCCTTAAATGTTTATGGTAATTTAAGAAAGTTTCCGCTATATTGTTATCCTTACTTAGTATCTGAGCTCACTCCTTTCTATGTTTTAATTTTCACAGGATTCCAAGAAGTGTATCATGATTGATAAGAAGGGTTAAGCTAGGGGATTAATGTAGTTCTCAAAGGATCATTTATGTTGTCTTTTATTTTCTACAGTGTAATTTAATGTCCATGTATGTAATCTATTTTCCAATACTACTAAACCGATCGGTCTTTCAGGACTTGATTCCATGTAATCACGCAAATTTTATGTAATAATGCACCGACTCTGGGTAACTGTGTTCAAAGAGTTAAAAATTCCATACTTTTAATCATAATAATTTATAATTTCAAATATTTAAAAAAAATTGATAAAAAATGTGAATTTAATTAAAATTAATTACAATGATTACAGCGAAATTAAGCATAATAATTGACTAAACATTAATCTTATTTTCTAAAATGAATCTGAAAGTTGTACAAAATCTATTGGCTAGAAATAATCAAACCCTTTGATACCTTTTCTATAATTTTTATCATTATTAGATACACTTTAAATTGGAAAAACATTGGTGGAATTCCTTTTCTAAAATTTATAAGAGTGCCACTCCTCCACCACTGTAAAATGGCCTCCAATCCTACCAATTCCTCAAAACTCTCAATATAATTTGTCTCAAATAGGATATACCCTAAATGATACAAAAATTTCCTCCCCTAAACCTAGAATCCTCCCCTTAGTCATAAATCCATGCAAGGAATCCCTTTGGTTCAAACCAAAACAGTTACCCAAATAAGAGGTAGCATCGTTTCTTAAACACTTTAGTTTTATTTCAATTATCCACTCCATTAACTCTTATTATTCCATTATCATAAAACAAAACAATAATAATCAGTATAATTTTTTTTATTTTATGGGATATACCTAAACTCTAACACACATCCATATAATTTATAATGATCATACTCTTTATGTGCACGGTGAACTACAACCTCATGAAAGAGTTATTGTTTATTTATTCTTTTACAAAACATTAATGGTTAGGAATTATTGTTTAAATTATGTTTTTATATATAATATATTATATTTATTGTATCTTTATTCTTTGTAATTATTTTATAAAACATTCCCTTATACTTTCTGTTTTCTGTAAATATAATAACATAATTTGTGGAAGTGTGGGATACTGCCTCCTCAATGCAATGTGATTCGTTCACACTATACATGGAATGTATAAAGGATATTTTTAATAAATAATATTAAGAATAAATGCAATATATATGATAGTAATGAAATAATTAACCTTATTTAAATATAATATATTTCATTTTCTTTATTACACATTCACACACTTAAAAAGTGATGACATCATTCATGGACGTGTGGATTACCTCCTCCTCAACAATAAGTGATTCATTCAACCACAAAAGAATTTTTAGAATATTTATATATGATTATATAATATGGTTTCTGATATAATTATAATTATAGAAATATTTATGTTACTTAAAATTTTACATTAATGGTGTATTAAAATAGGAATAGTACTCATGCATATGTACAACCTACCATCTACATTATTGTAACTTTAGTTCATTTTTCATTAACATATTTATTGATTAGGTATAAAATCATATTTGAGTTATAAAAATTATAACAATATTAAAATTATTATAATGGGGATGTTTATATAATGGCTCTTTTGACCGTATTTTATATACCAAAGTCATTTTTAACACATAAACTGAATACAGTTAAAATACCAGACATAAACATAGTTGTATGAGTTGTTGTTTAGAAAAATATAATAAGTGGATTAAATGAAATAATAAACCTGAAATTTTTCTAATAATGTAATCAATTAACATAAGTATTTTATTCAAGAATACAAATACATATGTGATAATTCTATCTCAAGGTAATATAATTCATCAAAATTTTTATTCAATTGAGAATTATTTGTTATTATGCACCAATTTAGTTTTATATGGTGTATATACTACCGTTTGACATGTTATATCGCGAATCAACATATTTTCATGATATTTTTTATTTCGTATAATGTTATTACTTCTTGTTGATTACTATTTAAATGTTTCAAAGTGGTATGAGACACTTTTGAATGTTGAAAGAATATTTTCCACTAAATTTTTTGAATGATATTTAAATGGTATTTTCATGCATCATTCTTAAAAAAACATCATTTTTACTTACCCTTCAATAGGGAAATTATTGATAATTCAATATCCCTTATTCAGCATGGATATTTGGTGATAAGGTAGACTGTTTACTAGTTAAATCAATTATTCAATATATGGGTAATTATTTGGACTCACTAATATAGGAAAGACCCAACTGTAGATATCCACTCAATGAATTGATAAAATCTTGAGATGAATCAGTGGGCCAAATCTGGATAGTTTAAAATGCCTTGGGAATTGATCTTGACAGTACAATGGTTCATGTTCAAGATACATGAAATAAAATATTAATAATTTTATTCATTTTAGATATCATTTTTATCCCTGATATTTTTCATCGACATATTTATGTATCCATTTCATTCTTATTTTATAAATTAAATGGAATTTGTTTCAATTTCTTACCATGCAACAATGATTTTGAATTATCTATTTATTCTAATGACATGTGTTATAAGTTATTTACCTTTCTAGTTTTATTATTCTAATTGATTTATTATTGATTCCTCCTTAATTATACTTATTAATAAATTGATCTAATCAATATATTGTTTCATTCCCTGCGTTATGAAGAAGAAATCTTTGAATAAGCCTTAAATCATTCAGTTCATTTAATATTATAATTGATTATGTTTTATTTTCAATATCTCAATTTAATATGGGAATCATGTATGTATTCTAGTTTTCTAAGACTACTAAAATGTTTAGTGTATTGGGTTTTGATGATTATATTTATGCCAATGTAATAAATTAATTCATCGGCTTTGGGTTTTAGGGGTCAGGCCATTACAGGAATGGGGAGTGAACCCTGTTCATTAAGTAGATTTATCATATAACATGCTATTAAGAGTAAACCTTGACTACTAATATTGTATTTGGAGTGGATATTGATTAATAATATGGTCTTGGTAGTTACCCTTTACTACTATGATGGTTTGTAGAATGTTCCAATTCTACTAAGATAGCTATGCAAGTGAGACCTGACAGCTATGGGAATAATTTCGTATGTTTATGTGTATCCCAATATTTCTTATCTTATTCCTATATTATTATCTCATGGATTGTTCAATTAACGCACTTACGATTCAAGAAATTTGATCTATGAATATTTTTTTGATGACTTGTGTGTATGATCTATTATATAAAGGCAATGATATTTAAATATTATGAACATATTCTAGTACACTTTTTTCTTGTTATTATTATGTAGTTTGTTATTTACACTTATTGAGAACCTGATATCTCCATTTATTATGTTTCTTTTACCCTAATGAATGAAAAATGGTTTTTATATAGGAGTACCAAATATGAAGATCTTTGTGAGAAACATTAGAGATATTTCACTAAGATAAAATATTTTGCTCCATGTTTCCAATGGTAGTAAACTACTATGGTTGTCATGTGTTCATTTGTGTAATTTAATTAATATTTATAAAATTTAAATTAATATCAATGTTTTTAAGGGCTATGTTATAATAATACAATCCCTCAATATATACTCCAACATTTGAATCATTTTCCCTATTTTACCATCACTTTATTTATGGAATTTTGTTCTAAGGGACTACTAAATGCCACTAAAATTTTGTAATATAATTCACATATATGTTTTAAACATATAATGATGACTATATGATAAAATACATAAATCATCATGTATATCTACCACCTCTATTACATAAATATTTATTAAAATAACCACTAGTGTCAAATTATTAATTATTATGAAATGATCTAACTTCCAAAATTAAACTACTATAACCAACACCATTCAATGTATTTGTAAAAACTATAAAAAATATATATAAATGTCATTTTTCTCCCAAAATGTCTTTTATATAGTTTAAGTCAACCTCACTAGGACATGATGATCATCATTCAAATGATGACATACCAAACATAAATATTTTAATTTATTCACAAATTTATTAAATCCATTTAAAAAAACAAATTTATGAATGGATTATATATCTTTTTAAGGTTCACATATTTATTTTTGAGGTAAGATTATCATAAAATTCACCACACAACAATATGATTTTGTATTGTTCTTGGTCCTAGTTTTAACTTTTGAATTTCAAATTTTAATTTAGTTTGTAGAATTTATATTTTTTTTGATTAGTTTATGTTTTTTATAATTGGTTTTCTCATAATAATGTGACATGTGATTTCATAATAAATCTTAGAAAGTTTAGTTTTTAAATTCCAAACAAATAAATTATAGATATATCTACATGCATATATAATTATAAACTTTAGAAATCATACAAACCAATGTTATTTAAACACTGAGGAAGAAATTGTCTCCCATGAAATAACAGTTGACATTACTCATCCTTGGTTTAACGATCTTAAAAATTACAATTCATTATTTTATCCCTCTATATACACACCTTAATGTCTCCAAACTAAGACTCTTCTGTAATTCACACCAAAGATGATGTCATTAAATCTAATAATGACATGCTCTTTCATCAATATCCATATATAAAAAGTGATTAGATGCAAAAATAATCATTTATTTTCACTACTAACCATACAACTCAGTAAAATCCCTATACGACAAAATAATAAAAGCATCAACCAATAAATTGCCTCTTCAAATGGTATAAGTGATCTTGAAATCATGATATTAAAGTAATTAAAACCACCATCATTACAAATAAATGAAATAATTCATAGAAAATATATTTTTGAGTCTCTAATGATATATATAAACCAAAATTCATTCTCCAACAATATAATGACTCAGTATTAGGTAAAATTACATAACCACAAGATCTAAATCATTGGTATGTAACATTGTCTTACTCATGGGTATTTTACAATTTATAAACATATGAAAATATTTTTCAATCCTATATCAAAACCAATCAAAATTCTTGATGTGATTTTTCATATTGTTATTCATAATTAATACACTCCCTATATAATAAAATTACTATCACACTAATAAACCTCTCCTTTTATAGTTCATAACAAACTTGACACTCCTCTATCCAATAAAAAAATTCACTTTCTTATTCAAATATAACAATAATGTTCAAATATGAGAAAAACTATGGTAGAAAATCTTGTAATAAGCATATAAATCTAAAAATCTCCTTATTTTACAAAAACTATTTGGTGAATTTAATTGAATAACCACCTCAATCTTTATTGGATCTACATCTACACCATGATTCAAAATAACTTATCCTAGAAAAAGAACCCAATTTTTCAAAAACTAAATCATATAAATCTTCCAATACAAGTTATATTCCCTAAGAAACATTGTTCCCCCACGAGATGATCTTCATGATCAGCCTCCATAATAGAATATATTTATATATCATCAGTGAGAAGTACTAAAAATCATCATGATAATGTTGAAACACCCTATTTGTAGAACTCATCAACATAATTGGTTCATTCATAACTATAAATAGAATCTCTATAATCATGAAATTTCGATTCCAATTCTAAAAAGGTGTCTTGAGAATATATTAATCTGAAACACTCATCAAGTGATAATAAATTAATAAATTATTTTTGGAAATCCCACTTATTATTTTCTAATGACTAAAAAATATTCCATCCATGGGAGGGTATAATGGTTTTTTACCCCCACCTAGTTCAAAAATCAATAATATATACATAACCTAAGTCTTTTAGTATCATTATTATCAAAAAAATATTGTATTTTACAAGGTAATACATTAAGAAGAATAAATCATCAATAAAAGAACTCATTATTATATATCTTTAACTACTAAATATCTATTGGATCATATGATAAAATACAATAATAAATACATTAGAACCTAGATATATCTCAGTCCCAAATATATCTCTCACCTTGGAGGAAATCTCATAACCACCTATTGAAAAACATAATATGATCCCTAATAACTAATGAAATTTTTTTCATCATTATATTTGATTCACAATTAAACAATATTGATAAATTATATGTAATACTATATGACTAAATCCAGGTCTGAGACAAATTATAATATAATTGTCTAAAAAATCACCTAATCACCATTAATAATATTGAAAATAAACCATCATTGATAATAATTAACATAATATAGTAATATATACACCTAATCTATACAAATGATTAAAGAATATTATTATAGCTATATCAGGGCATGGATTCATGGGAATCGGTCTCACCCAACATCTATCTATAAATTAATCTCCCTGGAAAGCCTTATATAACCTCCCACATAAGTATCAAACTCTAGTGGTCTCTAAATATTATCAAAATTATGTTTTTCCCCAAAAAATATTAATGGGGTTATGATATTCATTTAAGAGCCTATATAAATAAAAAGATAAGATTGAGTAAAGTAAAAAAATAATATCAGAAAACCCCATTTAGTCCTTCTATAGATAGAAATTCTATAGTAAATATTTTCTTTCTATTAACTTCTTCTAATTAATGTGGTATTCCTTCAACTCATATTTGGTAAACTCTATCATTCATTGGATGATGAGATACTCCTTAATGTTCTATTCCATCGCTACCCTATATTGGTTGTACTAATACTCATTTGTTCTATATATTATATAAAACTTATAATAGTAATTCTAACATGATGGTCTATCAATGGTCTCAGTATAGTCACACCTACAATGAATAGCCAAAAAATATAGGCATATAGTCTAATAAATAATTAAACCACCAAAAGAGGAACATTTAATTCCCTAGTATTTTCTTTATTATTACATTCTACACATATTAAATAAATGAGATAACACTAGAAGCTAACTCTCATAGCCCCACATAAACCCCATATTCTTCCAAAATTAATAATGTAATCCTCTAGATCTACAATGTGAACTGACCTTATTGGAACTACAAAAGAAATAGCCTATACTAGTCAAATATTTTTCATCTATGTCAACCTTTTCTAATATCCATATAACAGACACCAGAGAAATTATTATCAACTACTTCTAGATCATAGTTCTCAAATATAACTAAAAACAATGAGCTCTAATCCTAACATCAGTTATAAAATTAGGAAAATAAATATTCAACATCATAAAAATAATAGCAAAATCTTAAAAAATGTTGTTTTATATGATATAAACAACATTATTGATTGTCACATGTGTATATTTCTTTCTGATAAGAACTATTGTTTAAAAACATCCAAAACTATTTATATCCAATCAAAGACACATCATGATATTCAGAACATAATGTCCATCATTAATGTGATGAACTTTTCAAAAAAACTCACTATTGAGGGAATACTATTACCATATTGTATTTGAATCAATTGAAAAGAAATATCAACCTTTCCTCACCCACACCCAATTTCATGAATATGTATAGAACCCTCATACTTTATAAATTTATATTTATATAACTCACTGATCGTCCTTTTCCAAGAATATACTATCTATTGTTCAACATTTTACCAAAACCTCAAATTCTCACCAAGCATCAAAAATATGAACCTCATAATAGTATCAAACAACATGAATAACTTAAAATAGATAAACCAACATAAACAATATGATACATATATATAGGGAATGTGTAACATCATTAGCACATCCTTCACCCCCTCATTGACTGTCACACCAATCATTACACATTTAATCATTATGAACAGAAAATACATGAGTTTTTAGTTCACATCTTTCAATATGAGATATAGTAATCATATTATTCTTTATGGGTTGATTCATAGATTACAGAGCCCGTGCATAGATGATTATGGGTCTCTTGAATCTAGATAATTTCTCCATAATAATTTATATAGTAGGATCGTGTAATATTATTTAGTTTTTATCCATGAGATATCCATAGGTGCATACATTAAAAAACCAAATTGAAATACTCACTCTAATATAAATATATCATGAACCACAATCATTATGACTCCACTTTTGTTGAAAGTGACTTAGAGTGTGACCCATGAAGCTTATTTTCAGTAAGTTGTGGGTCTGCTATAAGAACAAAAAATATATCAACAAACATATATTGTTGGAATTTCCATTTTTAAATGAAAAAATAAACCAAAAAAAATAATAATATAATGAATAAAATTATAATAATAAATAGATAAGGTTTTTTAATCCATATCATGTCATATAAATAAATTATATAAATTGAAAAAATGACAAGATATATCATTATTTATACCTCTAGTGAGGTATTGTTTCTGAAGGAAAATGTGACTTTACTGAGAAATAGAATGGTCCAACACAGACTCACCAATTAATATATTTTATATTGTGATGGATAAACCATAGATATTTTTTTCCAATGGATATTCATTCCCCATGACAATTTCCAATTTCTGAAAGGATTCCAATATGTTTTCTTCTGGAACTGGAATCACCCAATGGTTTTGTATCCATGGGTACATGCATTATAAAGGTAGGTTCCCTTTAGGTTTTTTGGCCTAAGATGATTAAGAACTTTCATTGGTCAAGAGGATGGACGTTTGGGATCATCACACCCATTTGAGAAGAATTATTACCTACTCTAAGACTCTCTTATTGATTTATGATATGTTCCATATTCCTTTATTATGTCCCAAGTAGGATGTGCATCATCCGAAATTAGGAATCAATTATTAGCATGCATGAAATTCAAAATCATCTGTATATATTTGTCGTTTTTCATTGATGTAAATTTATTTAAGAATATGGTGTTCTTCATTAATGTTATCATCTCATATACTATTTATAGATTCCTTGTTCTTTATTATAATGATTCTGGTTCTTCTAACCACACAGTGAGGAAATTTATAATATATATTCATCCATGTAGACATGTGCCACTCGGGGGGTTTGTCATCATCAAGGGAGACATGAATTGTTTGATTTTGAGATTGAACCCATAAATGAGATTCCTATAAAAACATGTGAAAGGACTCATATCCCATGTAGTTAAGTGATACTTAATGGGAAAAATCAAACCACATAAGATCATGTGATGATGCAAAACCCATAAATTTTAATATAATGTTGAAAGAACTTCTAGGTGAATGATTCCATGTTATGTTTAGCATGTGACTTATTCTGAAAAATCCGTATGATAATAGAAGTGATTTGAGTTTCCATGTTAAATTAGACCCTGCTAGGGATATGGCCTAAAAGAATAGGGTTTACTTGGGGTGTTGGGCTTGAATTTTTGGGAGGCTTCGTACATGTTACATGTGGATGGTAATCAAACCCTTATAGTTAATTGGTGCATACCTAAAAATATAGAGGACCTCAAGGATATGTCTTGCAATGTACTATGGCCCTTTAAGATAATAGGTTGGTGATTATATATGAGATGTATAAACCCTATAAAGGGTTCACGAGTGATGTTTTAACAAATAGTGATTTAAGGTCGTAACTCGGGGTTTACACCTTAGGAGGATACCCAAAATTATGAGAATCATGATTTGAGATTATTATTAAAGAGGGTTCCCATTGAGCTCAGGCCCTAGGTATGATTCTTACGTATCTTAGTTAATAGGGATCAATGTTTTTATTGTTCAATCCTTCAGGTGGATTGTGTGGGTGTTGTGATCATCAATAATCACTAATACCATGTGTGTTATGATCATTATAAGAAATAAAAGGAAGTATAAGATTCAAAAAATGACACACATTTCAGCATTCACTAGTGGAGGAGGCTGAGGATACGGAGGAAGAGGATGATGCTACAGTGAAAGAGGTCAAGGCTACAAAACAACCCCCTCAACAAATTACATTGTACATGAATCCAATGTGATGAAGGTATTAATGTGATGGATGTAGAGGTGGAGAAGATAAATACAACAACCTCCCACAGGGAAGGATTGGGTATTATACCAAGATGGATGCCCTGAAATTCGTTCTAGAGAGGGGGGACGATCTTATTCCTAGTTGAATGGAAAATTAAACGAGATCCTTACCCTCATAGTAGGAAATTGTAGGATTAGGTTCTCAAAGATCACAAGGGACACATAGAGTCATATCCTTGGATTCGGAGACCAGGAAATCCTCAACACATTCCTTGGGGTAAGGGTCGTTTTTACCATAGATATAAAAATATACAAACATCCTAAGGATTCTGAACCTCTAATAAGACAAGTGTGAGAAACCTCTAACCATATAAATCTAAATCCAAATTGGAGACAAACTAGTGTGCCCTTCCACAATGTTTTTTTAGAGCAGGAGGTCTTTGTGGAGGCTTCAAAATGATCCCTCTCAGACAAAGGAGCCACAAAACAAAAGACCCCTCCATGAATGTCTCTGAAGAAGGTATATTTAGTGGCTCGCATATGTTGTAGGGTATGGAGAACCAAGGAGGTTCATGCAACGGGTGCTCTATGCATTGGGTGCTCCATGCATGTATAAATGGGAAAATGAGAGAAGCTTGGTCGATCGACCACCTAGTAAACTATAAAAGGATGATAACTTTCTCAGGACTTCAGTTTTTTCCACAGTAATTCCTAGATTTCATTCACAAATGAAAATAGTTAATGAAGGGATCCTCACACTAGGCTTCATTATTTAGGGGTGGTTAAAATTCCTTTCATATGAGTTGTTTACTTTAAACACTTGAAGGACTAAGGTTCTACTATCACCCTCTTATTCCACCTTATTTTGTTGTTATAAAACATCCTAGAGTGTTTCAGAGTACTTAAACAGAGTACAAGGGTGATCAGAGCAACAATCGTCCTTATGGAAATTTTGTGAATACAAATGAAGACACGAATGAACTATTTATAGGAATATATGGTACCTTGGGTAAAGGAGTATGTTCATGAAAGTTACTAGCATACAAGTGGGTAGCATCAATTTTGGAGGCGCATAGGTGGTTACACAGTGAAACTTCTTGGGGATAACTTTGGTGAACTATTCCTTGGGTATTTTTGATTCATGGCCTTCATAATTAATATTCTCCACCTTTTTCAATTGAATTTTTCTTGGTTTCCATTTCATCTATGTGATAAAATATAGTTTCAATAAAATACCCATCAATATTGGATCTAATCAAAGAATGATGGTCTAATCCTGATGTAATGGGATGTAATATATATATTATTCAAACAAGATTACATTCATGGTTATTTTCCCCAGTATTCCACCCAATTTAACCAATCATATAGGATTCCTATTCTATAAATAGGGTCTTTATTCTATTGTAAGGCTCTCGCGATTTAGAAATTTAAGATCCATGCGGGAATTCCCTCCATGCAAACTCCATATCTATTTTCTTTCTTAACTCTTCATTATTTCAAATATAGTATGTATTCAACTATGTGATGAATAGTCTTAGATGGGTGTCTTGTGTGAAAAACTTGTGTGAGACATTTACACGAGACACTTTCATGCTACAATGCATTTTCAAGATTTCGGGATTTTTGTGGTCTTCTTCAAAATGAACATATTGTTAATTGAAATTATTATTTATTTGTAGGCCTATCATATCTAGGGTTTCAGAATCTCCCTCATAGTAGGTCGAATTGTATTCTGAGTATGTAAAAATAGAATAAGTCCAATAATTGAAGGAATTTTCCTCTAATGTTGAAATAATTTGGGATTTCATATGTGAGGAGTTGCATATTCCTGGGATAAGAGACCTCCAAGACTCAATAGATATTTGTTTTGAGGAAAATCCTTCTAATATAAGAACCCATATTTTTTAGCTATAAATCCTCATATATTCAAATATTTATTGGGTCCCTTAAACATGTTATGTGAAGGATATGATAGAATGTGGCATTACTGAGGTAATTGATTATTCATATTTTGAGTTATGGATTGGCTTTTTTAGTATAAGAGATGTAGGTTTTATTCTGCATATAATATTTTTTATTTTGTATTTATGTTTCATTAAAATCATTATTTACTAAAAGGATTAAATCTTAATTTTCATATGGATATGGAAAAATAAATTGAGGTTTCGTCACCACAGTATAGCCCAAGCGGTACTTTGTTTAGGGTTAATAAATCACCTCCTGAATTAGGAAACGTATCCCTTGGCTAATAGGTAATGGAGGATGAGATGGTGGGAGACTTCCCACTTATAAAACCTATTTTTAGGAGGTCAATAATAACCCTCCTTTAAAGGAGAAGAAAGAAGGAAACTGAAGATTGAAATATATGGATAAATGATTTGTCAGAAGTAGTAACTCTTCTTGACATCAATAATTTCGTTTTCATCCCAAGAAATTGTTTAAACATCATGAAATTATAGGAATTCCTTTTATTTTTTCAGTTAGGGAAGTTATAAATGAGCCTCCATGAATTGTGGATAGTGATTCAGACCAATTAAAGATCCATACAAAGAAAATTTCTCCCTCAACTGTAGAAATTAGTAGGGATGATGGGGTATTAACTATTCCTCGCACTAGTCTTATCAATGCTAGAGAGAGAGTGGTGGAATCTAGTATGTTAAAAGTGCTCCACGAGAAGCTATATATCAATGTCTAACTTCCATTTATGTGAAATTTTATGTTCATATCTTTCACTAGAGAATCATATGACAACTGATACAAACCCGATGATTGACATTAACAAGGTTGTTCTGGGTCTCAAGTCGTTATTAGATGGTTATGAACCAACCGCTCCATGTATTCCCATGGGAGAGATTAACATGGGGCTTGGGATGTCAATAGAATCTATGATAAATATTGATATGTATTTTTCAGAATTACTAGAACATATTAATATTTATAAAACTTTAGAAGAATTTAGGGCACTATATACAATTTTACAAGGATGTGAGTCTATATTTCCTTTTCAATTAAAATTTTTATGCCTGATAATCTAATCATGATTGGTTGGAATGTGCTTATCCATCCACGGAAGCTGCTACAACGATGTAACATAGAGAAGACATTTAAATCACTCTCAATCCCACTATTGTAGGGGATCCATCTCAAGTAGACCTTAATACGAGATGCCTTCCTGAGCCTCATCTAGAAAATATTGGCTAGACCTAGGAGAGTATCCCTCATGAACGAGTTCCATCCCAGAATAATGAATATGGGAACACTGGGGAGGAATGCTCCCACTATGAAATCATGATGTAGTGTAAAGAACACTAACTTCTAGGACTGTGCTTTCTTATTGCAATTATTTTTATGTTAACAATGGTTTTCATTCATCATTTGGATTATAATCATCTTGGGCTAGGTCTGAGGGAGAAGCTTCCACATAATATCATCAATCATTAGAAGAAAATACATCAACAGTTTAGGAGGTACTAGAACATTGTACTTATTTGGTTGCATGGATCCCAAATTACTTATCTTCTTATGATAGAGATTCTGAATTAGATCTATTGCTTTGAAATTGTCTATTAATCACATGTCACAAGGCTTCATAAGACATAAAAAAGATAATCCATGTGATTCCCCTTGAGGTGTTTCGTTCACAATTTTAATGTCATTTATCTTTCTTCTTTATTTTGGGATTTAGTGGGATTGATTGTCATCTAATACACACTATATTGAAGGAGACTATTCATTTTCTAGAATGAGAGAATAATATTCATCAATACCTTACAAAAACTAAACTTCTCACCAACATTGATGATTCTCAAGCTGCACTATCCCAAGCAGAGACAGCCTACAACATTATGTTTGTGGGATTTAAAAAGAAAATCAAGGATAAGTCCATTAAAGTGTTGTGTCTCTCATGATCATTATATTCTGCTCATGTGTATCTCAAAAAAACTCCTTTGTTCATTATGAAAATCCCAAATAGAAGGGGAATATACCATTATAGTTGCCAATGAATTGCTTTTTTAGGATTAAGATACTGCTTCAGGTCTACTAACGGAGCTTCAATGAGTAGCTGAAGAGGCTCAGGATGTTTTTGAGAGATGAAGAGTTATGTTGAAGCCCTCAAGTAACATGTGACAGAGAGACTGTATTTTTTGAATCATCCTCTGATTTATCTTCATAAATGAAAATAATATTGTTTTTATGCTGTTTTTCTTCATCCATACATTCTTCCTATATTCATAATGTCATAATTGACTTCCATAGAATTACGTCTTTATATCAGAAAATCATAATTACAATGATAGGGATGGGGGATGTTTAAATTATTTCTAAACAATATGTTCTAGTGGGTATAGAATGAATATTTCTTAGGTCATATTAAAAATCTTATAATGTTTTTTCTTTTGTTTCATCATCCTGATTTTTGACTATGATCAATATGAAAGTGAAATAACGGGTGAGACGTGGATTTTTTAAGCTTCCCATTTTCTTTTTTTAACCTAATAATATATCATCCTTTAAATTTTTAATTTTTCTATATTTTTTAAACAATATAGAGCGTAGGTGGAGCAAGCATAGACTCAACTTCTTTCCAAAATACCCTTTGTGAATTTTTTGCCTGGCAATTACTATGTCTATTTTGGGGGTAGTTTAATGTTGTTCATGTGAAACTAAATGGTATAATATATTAATTTTAAAAACATTGACCATGAATCTAGAGATGACAACCGATATAAGGTTTAGTTACTAGGATTGTTCAAATATTATTTAAATACAACCAAGGGGAATCTCAATCAATGATTATATGCCTCTTTAATCAAAACATGATATTTCATAATAGATAAGGCCTATCATTAAAATGAGGCTACCAATAATTTAAAACCCCATTATGAGTGGTTTTGTATGCGAGGAATCATTTTTCTGATATGACTATTATGGGGGTGATTTATACCAGTCCAACGGCGGAACATACTACATAGTTCGGTAAAGGAGTTCCCAAGAATCATAACATTATATTACTCTTTGGTGACAGATGCATATAGAGATTATAATTTTATAAAACAACCTGGGGTGATTTTTCATTGCTAATATTTCTAAAAATGAAGGGAATTTCTATGTCAACATAGGCCATCGATGGGAAACTAATCCTATAAGAATTTAATGTATGAAGGAGGGTACATTTTGTGAGCTAACAAATATCAGGGTAAAAAGGCTCATTTTCTGAAAAAGTATGAAGTTATTATTCATTTTAATGTCATGTTACTAATATATTATGTTGTTAAATTTAATGTTGAGTTAATGGGACATTATTCTATGCAACTGGAGTAGAGTAGTGAGGACCTTATTTTTTGAAGATTGAGGTAATGCAGTAAGGAAATTATTCTGTGTTGTTTAAAGTCATATGATAAGGAAAATATGTTTTTCATTTTAAATTCATAAAATAAGGACATTTTTGGGATATAATTTAATGTCATTATATTTTCCCAAAAAGGTGGATGATTCTCCCATTCTTGGTAATTTATTTGGAATAATGATACCTTTCTCATGAGTAGAAGGAGAAACTTATACGCTATGATTTGGGCATTTTTGGATATGAAGGATGTTATGGAAAAAAGGATTATGGAATTTAGAGGAGGTCTCTCTCGAGAAAAAAGTTCTCACTTATTGGGAAACATGTTATGGGGTATTTTTTATGCAATTTCCACTAGGGAACATACTGTATAGTCAATAATGGAATCCTTTAGCTGAAAAATCTATAATGAGGGATATTTTATGCAAGGTTAATAGGGGAACATACTTCACTGTAAGGATAATGAGCTCTTAATAATTCTAACATTCTATCATTAAATGCCGATTGATATTTCTGGAGACTTGGATCTTCCCATACACAGATTTTGGATCTTCCCTAGTCATGATTTCCAATCAATCAAGGGATTAGGCATTCTACAAATGGATAACTATAATTTAAGAAGTAGGGTGGTTTTAGTATTAGATCATATAACTATTACCATAAGATTATATAAATAATGGATGGTATGTGGTCAAATGTCCCATGATTGTCATATTTTTCATTGAACAAAGGGAAAAATTGTAAACCCCATTCTTCAAGATATTCAGGTTGGGAGAAAGGATATGGGACACATATGAAAGGGATGACCACTTACTTTAAATTATGGGTTCCACTATACTATCATCAAAGATTAATGTGATGGAAGAGGCTTATCCCATGGGTGAAAGTACCTCTATTTTAAGAACCTATTATAGGGGTTATTTTATGAAAGGCTAACTGGGTAATGCACTATATAGTCAAACAATGGCATCCTTAGGCTGATAGTACTGTTATATGGGAGATATATTCAAGGAAAAATGGGTTAGGAACTACATGGTAAGGTGAATGATCTATCATGTATCAAAAATTATACCGCTAAAATCTAAGTAATTATTATGAATAACATAATGTATTCATGATTAGGAGTATGCCATGTGAAAAGGGGCATTGATCAATGCACAATGAAAGCACTGTATCAATACGTGCCATGAATTTGGAGTCCCTTACACGTTATTGACTCATATGTAGAAGGGGGCATCACTTGTTTCCTTGGTGGATTTTCTAAGTAGAGGAAAAAAAATAAAAGCTTATATATTGATTATTGTTTTCATGTATGAGAGAAGTAATTTTATTTTACCCCATGGATATGTCTAGGGATCAAGGTCTATTATTCACTATGTATCTCAATGGGATGATAATCAATCCACACAAAGTTTTATAGGTACCATCTAGTTTGATGTCATGTGTCAAAGACATTGGTTGCACAGTTAAATTTCTTATGGAAAGGACATGGGTGATTCTGATGTGAAAAGGAATATCGTGGTAGGGTAGGGTGTCAATCCCAAGAATCACTACATATATTGTGAATGAAATAATCATGCCATACATTTTTCCTAATAGATATGGGTTTATGTGTAACGTGAGAACTCATATTGGATCTCCCCATGTAGATCTGACTCATTTGAAAGAGAGTTGGTCATTTTCTACATTCAGATATGGTTAATAACATGATTGAATATCTATGATTCAATATGTATTTCATATGCATGAGAATCATTCCACATGAAATTCCTTTAGGGACCAAACAGTTTATTTTCATGCATTAAGGACATATAGTGTTCCTTTTATGGTCTTGCGGCTTGGAGCAGAATAGCCTCAATGTCAATATTTAAATCTTACTTATGTATAAAAATCTATTACCAATGTTCTCATTCCATGTGAGATTTACATAGTGTGAGAAACAGGGAGTGGTAAATGTTTATCCTACAATACGAAGGTAACAAAATGGAATAATCCTGGCATTACAGTTATGTGGTGGCGAAGCTTGGAGATAGGACTCAATCTTATCAACATAACTCATTAGGATGATAATAAATCAATAAGTAATTCATGATATCCTCTCTATTTTAACATCATGTGATAATGACAAGATTAACCAACATGGATGGATGAGAGCATTGTAGTCGAATAATGTTGTAGGACTCATGCATCTCTGTGTATCTCATTTGAATAATAATCAAGAATCATGAGATTATTGGTAGACTCCATGTGTTTATCTAATTTATGAAATGTAATTAAAGGGTCATTGTGATTCAATCATAGTTGTACCCAAGATTGGAGAGTCATAAGTCACTACGTATCTCTGTAAGATGATAATCAAACCACTTATAGTTCTTGTAAATTCTCTTTATACAGTTTTTATTGATGCACATATGGGTGAAAAGTATTTTTAAAAATTGATGAAGGACCTATGATTGGAGATTGGGAATGTCACTACATATCTTGTGGGGAAAAGAATCAACCCACATGTAGTTCTTGATAAAGTTCCCTGTTTTGGTCTGATCCATACACATGGAGTGGGGGGGGGGGTAAATCACAGATGGACCCGAGAATGAATATCTAAGCATCATAATATATTTCAATGGTATGAAAATCAGTCCAAAATAGTACTTATAAATGGTTCCCTACAAAAAATAAGGATTGATTTGAGGAAGGGGATTTATTATTTTTCATATATTTTTTATAACAATGGTTTTTCTTAAGACACAAAATGGTATGAGAATCATATTATATGTTCTATAAGATTTCCCAATATAGATTTGGATCATACACTAGGAAAGGTTGAATTTTTTTTATGGTCATGGAATGGAAAAATATTGGGGATCTTGGTGTCCTCACATATCAAATTGGAATGAGAATCAAGCCACTTGTACTTCTTGATGAACCATGTAGTCTATCATTATGCGGTAATGATGTGGGTCACCTAATGTGAAATAAACATTATGGCTAGACCAAGGGATAAGACCCAAGTCTCACTATGTATCTCTCTGGGGATGCAATCAATCCACACATAGTTCATGTTAGATATTCCCCATTTAGGTCTGATCCAAGCAGAGGGAGAAATGGGGATTAAGTGCCACGAGGAAGAGCAAATGATTTGAGTGAAGTTTACACATGAAAGATACTCATATTTTAAGGTACCATAATGAGTTTCTACTCATGGTATATTAGATAATTCATTACCTCAAATAAGTGAGATGTTGGATATATTGTTTAACATCATGTGTTGAGGACAATAGTTGTTATGTACTTTAACGTCTTGTAGATTGGACCACATGTCATGTAGATTGTCATCGTGAACCAAGGATGATGATTCTATGCATCTTAACATCATGCAACATGGATGCACATGGTTCTACGTAGTTTAACATCCTGTAGCTAATAAAATCTCTATGAAATTACTCAAAGTACTTATTTAGGAACCTTTCCTTTATTGGAGTTTTATTGACTTATCTATCCATTTAAATTAAGTACTAAGCTCCAATAGAGTGGACCTTATGTATAAAGTAAGGTTCCTTCCACTTATGAAAAATATACAGAGGCTTATTTCAGGGAATCATCAGAGTCTTAAGGACCAATAAAAATTATCCTTATAAGAATGAACATAAAAGGCCCATATTGTTTAAAAATTTCTATATCTGATTTTGATATAACTTCAAGTGATGAAAGGTAGGAAATCACTTTTCATCTAGTTTCTAAAATTCATCTAGTCATTTCTAGGTTATCATGTCTATGGATAGCCGATCAGAAATCAAAATAAGGAGTGATGGAAACTAATGGTTAATGGGAAATATTGCTTTTGTTCCATAAACCAATGATTACAGGGATTCTTGAATTTCAGTATGAGTTGAAGTACAATAATCCCACAAGGAATACAAGAGATAATCAGGCCATCTTTATTATCTTTTTTCGACTATCTTTTGGAGTATGTTTGGTAAGGTCTTTTTAAAATCTATTATCTATCCTTTTTCTATTGTAGGATGTGGGGGGTGAATGATTTTATTTGATATTGTACTCTTGATATAGCTTCTCTACCTTTGTATAAGGAAAATTGGTTCTGTTTTCCATAATTATGGTATGTGGGACAACAAATCTAGTGATGATGTTTGATTTCAGCAAGCTAACAATGATTTTGTCTTCGAATTGTTTGAGTGGTTTTCCCTCAGTGAATTTGGAGAAGAAATCAGTGGTAGTAATGATATACTTAAAATCCTTTTCCCATGCAGAGGATAAGGTCCAACAATATCCATTCCTCATAAGGAAATTTTCCATGTGAATTTAGTTTTATATTGTAACTCTGGGGTTGATGGATGTATATTATATTAAATTGGTAAGGATGAGACTTCTTAGTGAATTTGGTTCAATCATGCGTCATCGAAGGCCAGAAGTATCCATAAATTAAAATTAAATTATAAAGTGTATACCCTGATTAGTGGGAACCACATGCTCCTATATATACTTCTTCTATAATAGACAAATTCTCATATCGATCAACATATCTAAAAAATGACACCATCAAATCCTTACTTTTAGAGGAGTTTATAGTGATTTGGAACATCATAAAGTGTGAAATTAGCCGCTCGTTTCCAGATCTACTCTCTTCCAACACTATCTGTGGGAGGTATTATATCATGGAGATATTCTAAGATGGGTTTCATCCATCCCATAGGAGGACCAAATAGCTGTGGGATGGGACTAATTTCCTTGATCTCTTATATTATGATCTAAAAAATGTAGAAACCATTCGTAAATGGAATCTTCTGATGACTATTTCTTTTTGATTTGGATCTTATAATGTTGTTGCTAAATTTTCTGTTGAATATTCCTAACCATCCTGTGATCACGAGAAGTGAATAAATGTTGGATATGAGAATAATAATTTGATTAAACCTCAGATATAATCACACATGGGAATTAGATATTATTTTATGTTGACATAATCTCTATTGATCTTCCTTATTATCAAATCTAAGTCTCCTATTAATTCTAGGTAGTTAACTGGTACATGGAGTGTCTATTCTAGGTCTGTAATAAGACCATGATATTTTACCTCATTGTCTATACCTCCTTCTAATAATAGGAAAAAAGCACAGAAAAATTTCCATCTCTGAGGTGATAAGATAAATTCCAAACCCAACATTATTCTGCTTAGGGTCATCCATTAACATCCCCATTGGACTCCTCGAAGCACATTTAAATTACATTTACCGTGTTTAGGGGATTTCCTGAATAGAGAATGTCTTTAAATCATGTAGTTCATTATTTTATGACATCTCTGCTAGAGATGGTTTCTCAATGATGAATTCTTCCAAATCCTGGACTTCAACATATTTATGATTCATAAACTGAATATCAAACTGATGTAGTATAACTACCCACCATTCTAGGTTCCCATTTATCATAGGATTAATGGGGATAAATTTGATTTGGTTATTGGGAGAAACCATGTGGATCTCATCATGCGAAAAATGGTGACTCTGATTCTTAACTATAAATATTAACATAAGGTATCCATTTTTAATATCTAGAATTCGAGTCTCTACGTCAAGTATGGATTGACTGAGATAGTAAAGGTTATCTCATTCCCGTTATCATTATTTTGTGTGATGAAAAAACCTAGTGATCACTCCAAGGAATACATGTACAGAATGAGAGTTTTTCTTTCAATATGTAGAATCACTGGAGGAAGTCTCATGAGGCATTTCATGATGAAATCCAATGATTCTTAATAGTCATTGGTCCACTAATAAGTGACACCCTTCTTCGTAAATTTGGTGAAGGGTAAAATCATGCATGTGAGGTTGTCTATGAAGTTCTGAATATAGGCCATTTTTTCATGAAATTTTCTCAACTCTTTCATGTTTTGAGGAGGTCACATGCCATGGATAGCTTCAGTATTCCTGAGATCAACTTTAATTCCACGATTTCATAGCCTGAAGCTATGAAATTTTTTTAAGGTTACCCTAAAATAAAATTTTATGTGTTTCTTAATTAGATTATCTTGTCTATGATTTCTAAATATGGCCTATATATCACCCATGTGGTCAGAACATTGATGGAATTTTACCACTATATCATCAACTTAACCTTTGAAAAATATTCCCAATGTGGTTTTGAAAATGTGATGCATAGCATATTGGGTTGTGTAATAAGTTTTCTACAAGACAATGCGAATTACCTGATATGAGAATATGCCTTAATGGGCTCTAATGGATGTGGCTTCTTCATCCTCTAGGGAAATTAAGATTTGATTCTACCCTGAGCAACTATCCATGATGAAGAGGGCCTGATGAGTAGTTGTTGCATAAATTAATTTATATGTGATTGTAAAAGTCAAGTCATCTTTGGGACAATATAGATTGATATATCTCTTGGACATGATCATCCTCAATGTGTTTTCCACATTATCCTTAATTTAGTAGGTGTGAGTCAGGTGTGTCCTCCTGGATACCTACTAGTATCCTCAATGATGTTTTGGAAAAACCATGTGATGTGTGGCCACCATGGGGTGAAGGCCTGGAATCTCTGTCTAGTTATAAGAAAACATATCCCAATAAATTTATGTATGGGGAGTAAACCTCCTCTTATTTGGGAAACATGGATTCACTAATTATATTAGGGGCATGGACCTTCCCCTATACCCATATTTATTTCTATGAGTTCATCCACAGTGTTGTAGACACCTTCCCAAATTGTAGAGGGGTGTCCCTGAGAACTTATTCTTCTCCCACTTCCTCATTACCAACTTCTTGTACTTATTCATGGGGAGGAGATGAAAAAATAAATCCTTATAGGGAAGAGTGGAGTCACCATTTGGACATTGTGAGGATGAGGCAATCATGTCAGACTAACTTTATAGTATACGAACATCTTGGAGTCTTAAAGGGGAAACTAAGGACTGATAATGAATCTCTTTACTTTGTCTTATTATAGCGAAAAAAATAATCTAGTTTGGCTAAGGGAACTAGGTTTTGTTTAAGGTCGGGGATGGAATGATGTTATATGTATTTAAGATTTAATTATTATTTGGATGGTTGATCAATTATTTAGTCCCATTAGGCTCAAATGTCGTGATTGACATTACAAAATCTGGTAAATGAAAAAGTGAATTTTGGATCAACCAACCAATTTGATTAATAGGGAACAACAAATCATCAATGATCTTATTTGAACGGTTATATAGGATAATATCCAAGACATTTTGGCCATTTATTTGGGCATCATCATTAACAACTTATTTCTTCCCTTCATGGTTATAGAAACCAAAATAAATGTATTTTGTTTCTTAGGATTTGAATAGGGCCTTACCACCATAAAATGTCAAAAAATGAATATTGATATAATATTTTAGACATTGGTGGAATGATAAAGGAATGACCACATGCTATTGTAACCAAGGTATTTCGAGTAGAAATTTGAATGGTGTGTCCTACCGAACTATTATGAACCAGGAGTTGAATAATATATCTCCAAACTGAGTTTTGAGTGTGATCTTTCCAAGAGTTTATTGCTCATTATTTTCATAACCATGTAATATCATATTAGATGGAGACAAGTGAGATTTGTTGAGTTCTATTTGATGAATATTCCAGACTCAGATGAGTTTGAATCTTGAGCTATTTTCAATGAGGATCATTGTATATCAATATCATTTATCCCAGTGTATATATACAAGGGTCTAACATGCCCTTGTAGGACAATATTCTTATCTTGGATAGAGAAGGATATATATTAATTTAATTCCATATGATCATTCTCTTCACAATATACTTTAGTAATAGTGAAGTCAAATTCAAATTCTCGATGGCTTGACAGTGCCTCAATGATTGCATCTCGAAAGAATTTTGATAGACATAAATCATCCATGATTGATAAATATGATGGAAGTTGGGATAATAAATTCAAAAAATAATACTTTTGATGCATTGGTCTATGCTTCTAATAAAGGATATTCTCTTTTTTAGGTTCCCTAGGAGATTATTTTCTTGATGTGGATGATTTTTTCTTTGGTATAGAAGATGGAAGTGCTTCTATTATTTGTGGACTTGGCTGGCTAGGTCTTCACCCTATCTTAGGAAGTGGTTCTGTATCCTTTAATAGTCATTCCAAGATAATTATGTTAGGGAAGACCATGTCATGTGTGGAGTAAGAACTCACTTTTCGTGTTGATATTGTTAAATAACATTCCCACATGTTTCATCCGTGTAGATAGTTCGAGAAGGTGTTTGGTTGTGGTGGTGGCTCCTAGAATGACCTCATCTTCGCCTATATCCTCAAACCCAATGACGTCTCCCCCAATTTCCAGATCAATTACTGATAAATTAGGGTCATAATTTGAATCATCATTTTATTAGTGATTTTTTAATTTAATAAAATTAAAATAAAAAATAATTAAATCCTCATTAGATAAAGATTCTTCTAGGGGTTCAAATATTGTGTCCCATTTTGTGGGCCAGTGCCCATTATTTTGAGATGGTAAAAAAGAAATTAGCTAAGGTAAATGTAAACTTTGGTCTTAACTTGAGATCATCTACAATAATTTTTTCCTTATTTTACTAGCCATGTTTCTTCTTTGAATATTGGATTTCAGAGGACACCGATTTTGATTAAGTATGATTTTCTATAGTATAAGTGGATGGAGGCCTAGTTAGTTGTTTTTACTATTTTTTTAGAATTTAATGAACCCAATTGATTGTTTTTTGACCATCTAGTCATATAACATCTACAAATTCGTATATTTAACTTATTTCTACTTTTTTCCCTTGTCTGGATTCGTAATAGAAGAATATTCTACCTGGGAGGGATAATTAGTTTGCGTAAGTTTCCCAGAATCAACCATATTTTGTAGGAGGTATATGAAATTAAAACACTCTAGAATTTAATTCCCCACCATTTTATGGAAAGGTAAATTTTTTACGAGATCCTTATCAACTTCTTTATTGGGATTCATTTGCTTTGGCAACTTTACAATGTTATTTTCCAATGATGAGAGGAAGTATTTGTGGATGTGGTCATTTTGAACGGAATAAACCATTTTTTTCATCTCCTCAACATTTATCCACGTCTAATCTTCATGATTATATATTATAGTCAATTTTTTCTGTTGATGGTCAAGAGGTGGATCTTTACGGCACAGTGTGGGATTTGAGGTCCTAGAAGGTCCATGGTTCTACTTAAGTGTAATTGTATTGGTCTCTTCCTTTATTGTTCACATTATTTGAGATAATGAGATTACATCAGACATGGATTTTTACTCTGTGAGGGATTTTTCCAAATGTTCAGCACTTGTGTCCAGATATTGAAACCCACCTATGATTTTCATATGGATCAATGGGGTGTACATCTCCTCAAAGAGATTCTATATAGAGTGTTTCAACAACTCTTCTTGAGGGAGTGGTACCTTTAAAGAGTATGTCCCTTCTTTCCACCATGAAATGAAATCTGAGACTTTTTCATTCTCACTTTTATTGAAAATTGTGTGATTGAAGATAATTGTCTTCAACATCATTGAGCTAAACTGGAAAAGGATCTTCTAGAAGAGAACTTCTCATATAGTGATAAATAGGGTCTACTAACTCATGTACCATATATGGGTAGGCACCTAAAATAATTTCATGAAGAATTTTAGTTTCACTATGTCTTGTTGCTAATGGGCCCCCATCATGGAATCTCAGTGAGTGAAGAAATTCATCATGTGCATCTCCAAATCTCCTAAGACGTTAAAAATTAGAAAAATAAGATTCTCAAGGATTTGTGGGGGATTAGTCAGATCTACCAATTTTGTGTGAGAATAAATTTATTACGTTACTTGTTACCTCCATCATTCCATGTATTCTAATAGATTCATTAATTACAAAATGGTATTCATAAGCATTCGAGGAATTCTCACCAAAGACGGGACCAGCATAGGTACGACAGATGGAGCTTGAACTGATGTAGTGACTTGCAGGACCACTAGTGGTGTCACCCCAGGTATCATCCATTAGTAACTAATAGGGGTAGTCTTATAAGGATGTTCCTAACCATGTTTTGTCAGTTTACCCAATGGAGTTATTTATTGATCTACTATTTTAGGATCCAAAAATATTGGTGGATAATTTCCCACATTGAGAGGATACTCCTTCTCTACATCTGTTATTTTGGAAAACCCTAGGTTATGAGGTACGCCAAATTGAAGTGAATGTTTAGGGTCTTCTTTTAGAGTATCTTGTGTTGGAATCCTACATTGAAGTAAATCTGCATCGAGTCTTCCAGACTCTCCCATTTCCTCCACTTAATGAGAAAATCATTCCTCCAGTGAATGAAATTGTCCTTCACTTAGAAGAAGGTGAGACATGGTTTGACCCTTACCTTTTAACTTTGTGGGTTCCTTTTAAGGAGGAAAAGGTGGATAGTTTGAGTGACCAACCATATTTTGAGCGAGCATCTTTTTTCAAGTATGCAGACCTCATGCATTATTTTTTGTATGGACCATCTCATGAACCAGAACATATTGTTCAAAATTATCTGAATTACACTTATGTTCTAGAGGGAATTCATGGATTATGTTGATGAAATTAATAGATGTATAATGAATGATATGCATTAAATTTGAATTTCTATGAGATCACCTTTTTCTACGCCATCCACGAGACTATGCCCTCTTCTTTGTATATTCCATGGGATTTATTGGATCGACAGTAACCCAAAGGTAATTCCCGAAGAGTTAAATAATTCATGTTCCATGTGAATTTACTGTATCATGGGACATAAAAAATTGTGATTATTCACTCAACAGTAGCTTCCCCAATCAATAGAAGACATATTCCCATTGAGTATGGGATTTCTTGGGTGAAAAAGCCCCAACCCTGGGGGCTGGGGATATTCATGTTCTTCCTTCAGAACCTTATGGGCTTGGTTGCCTAATCCAAAGGGTTGGGTTAAAAGATCTCTCATCACTATAGGTTGGGGTTGATCCTGGAATGTTGTGGCTGATATTACCACTACTTCTCTTCATATTTTGTAAATTCTAGTCTGAACATGGGATGGGTGCGTTATTAGACACACAGTTTAATCTCCTATTTTAGAAGATTATTGTGATATTTCTGTCATTTTCCTTATATAATGGATGAAATCCTATATTTGATATTCCTTCTCATTTTTCTTAGATGTTTGAGGTAAATTTATCTCATCATTTTTCTCTCTTCTAGCATGAAAACTATGAGAGTAGATCAGGTCCTATTCTTCTTGATAATATCTTCAATCATAAATAGATCATGATTATTGTATCCATCCAGAGGAAATGAAATTGCACGATTTTACCTTTGGAAGGCCTTGATGGCAAGGGAGCATAGTGAAATGAAATGCTCTATGAACATCCCATCTTCTGATACCAACACTAAATAGGGTTTCTACAACCATCCATCGTGTCCTCATTAATGGGTTGAGGCATTCACATTGATGGAATCCCTATAGCATCTCAATCTTAGGGTGTTGGGAAGGAAAGAGAGATTCCAATTCAATTTGGAATTGCATTCCTTCTATTACCTTGACATGATTCTAATACTCATCATAACTTATTACCTTTTCTTTTATGTGATGAAGAGTTTTCCATATATTGACGTGGATGTCATGCATAAAATATTCCACCAAAACCATAGGAATTCTGTATTGAGAGGTGGATAAATTCCAAAACATGACTATGATGCCTTATTTATCTAGTTGTTTCCTCATGTTTAGAAAATATTCTTCGAATTTCACAAGAGGTTCCTCAACCTGGTCCGACCAGATTAGTTTGTTCCCAAATTTTAAAAAAGAAGAAATGGGATTTTCTGAGATCTCCACAACTATTCTTGAAGGAAAAGACCCAAGGGTGGTCTTGAGAAAGACCATCACCTGGGATTTTCTTCTAGTTGGTAAAGGATTTCACCTTCTCTTTACAGCAAATCAAGCATGAGTAGCCTTATAATTTATGGTTCCTCTCTATAAGGGTACATTCTCTTCACTACTTTTTCAATTGAATAATTATTTTGACAAAGTGAATCACAAAAATGGAGAGAACATTCATATTAATTCCCATCATGGGGAAGACCACATTGAAGGATTAAAGTAAGGGGAATAACCACTTTCTCCTTGGTATTCTGGCCACATGAAGGGTTATCATGGCTCTCATCAAGAGATAGGCTCTTTGGACCGACTGCATTGTTTCCATGAGGCAATACTTCACAATGACGTGTCTGGTGAGGACCTTGTGAATTACAATTTCTCCTAATAAAATTTGGTATTTGGAGGGTAGGATCTTGAGTAGTAAAAGATAAAAATCTTGGGGGTTCATGAACTCCCACATCAAGAAATGCATGATTGTAGATCAGATCTCAATTTTTCAATCCTGTATGATGAGACAACTTCATAGAAATCATCGTACAAGTATTTGGGACACATTATTAGATAAGATGAAAACATGGGTAGGTATTTTTGCGTAACATGGTGTATCCATTTTAATAGGTTGATTACCTCTGATTAGAGTGGTTTTATGTTCCTGATATTGATTCCTACATAATATAGGAAAATTTTCCTCATGGTTATCCTAGATGATAGCATAGTTATGTCTCTACTATCGGGAGTTATACTAATGACGCACCCAATTATTGGGGACATATTTGTGTATCTATAATTTTGGAACTACTATCATCACCATGATGATATCCTGACCATATTTTATGATATAGGATGTAATTTACAGCTTCCTTTTGAACATTCCCAAAATATGATTTGTGACTTCAGTGACTGGAACGATGATATACATCTATTCTGTTTCTAGAGGAGATGCATGTCCCTACATCTTTCCTCACTTTTCAGATAGTCGATAATGAATGTACTCATGTATAGGGGAATAGAGTTGAGTATTCCGATTGATTATTCTCAGGACTTTCCAACTGAATTCTCTATGTTATACCAGATGTGGATACTTGAAAGCCTGATAAATTACGGTAGGTGTTTGTTCCTGCATAGTACTTTCCATTACACATGGTTGATCTTCTTCTTTGAGTGCTTCCAAACCAATCAACAGGTATGCCTGTTGGGTATATATGGGTGTATGTTCCTACTTGTATGATGCTTCCATATTTGGTAGGTGGGTTTCCTTGAATGCCTCTAGGTGACTCTACATGCATGGTGAATGAATACTGACGGTTGTGTGTGACTACTAACTATTTCCCACCAAATTTGTTTGGTGGGCTTCTCTAAAGGGGGAAAAGGTATGAACCTACTCCATATTGGCCTATTTTTATCCCTGGGGGACATCATGCATTCATGGGTCTAAGGGTCTTGGGATTGGTAGTTCAAGGAAACACAATCATCATGTTGGGGGGTGAACTATTGTGCGGTATTTTTGATGAAAATAACTAGAAAGAGCCCATGATAAGGATCCATTTTTCTTCAGTATTATGTCATAGGTGGCTTCCTAATCCCTCACTTTGAAATATAGGAGGGATTGGTTTTTGTGTAATAGGGATAAGCTCCCAAAATGGATGAAGCTAGTAGTTGAAACTGTGTTATTTAGGACCATCGATCATCATTGACCATACTACTGGTGGTTTTAGTTGAGATAAACGGTATGTTAGATAGCCTCCATGATCATGATCATATCATTTTGTGGTACTCTCTTATAAGTGAGTTTGAGGCAGAATGTTGAAGATACTGACATGGTGAAGGCATACTTTACATCAACAAAGATTTATACTGATTATAATTCAGGGTATTTATTGGTGATAACTTGAAGGAATCCATTAGATTGAAGGGAGTTCTTGGAATTATGTTTTTTAAGATATATACGAGATATGATTAAGGAAATCATGTTAAAGTATCATCTTTTTTTATTAAAACAAGAATGATTTATTGTCATGTTCAGACATGATTTCTATTGAGAATTTAAGGGGACTAATAGGTAGTTGAAACTATTATCTTGGTTAAGGATTCACATTGGGTTCTCCATTTTTTCAGATATAAATATGAATTCATTGTGAAACAGAATGGTATGATTAATACTAGTCAATACATCCCTTCTATATTATGATGGAGACCCCATATTCATTGTTTTTTATTGATTTATGCTCCCCATGATATTTTTCTATTTTCTAGTAGTTTCCAATGGGTTTGTTCATGAAAAAAACACCCAATGGTTTTATATTCCTGGGGACCTTCTTCCCAAATTTAGGTTCTCAATAGGTTTTTTACCTATAATTATTAAGAACATTAATTGGTCAAGTGGATGGGAGGTCAGGCTCATCAAAGCCTATTGAGAGGAATTATTTCCTCATCTAAGAATCTCATTTAGATTTAATATATGTTCATGAATGATTTATTAATTCCCATGTATGATTTTGGTAATCCAAAATTAGAAATCAATTGTTAGCATGTGGGGAATTCAGAATCGTCTATACGTATCCAAGGATCATCATTAATAGAGATATCAGTTTTTATCAAAGGTTATCCATTAATGATATCATATTATACAATACATAGAGTTTCTTTGGTAATTTTTACAATGATGCGTGGTTCTTGAGCCACACAGGGAGGCACTCTGATATTTATTATCATCTAGGAAGATGAGTGTCACTCTTGATTTTATCCACATCTAGGGAGATGAAAATTTTGATTTTGGGATCAAACCATTGAATAGAATTCCTACATGTAGTTGTGAATGGAATCAGAACCCACATACTTCAGTTTCACTTAATGGGTCACATCATACCTTTTAAGGATTTGTGATTATGAACCAACCCTAAAATTTAACATAATTTTGAATGTATGTTTAGGAAAAAGGTTCCTAGTTTTGTTTATTTTGGGTCTTATATCAAAACTGCCTGAGGAACCTGGAAGGGATTAGAGTTACCATGTTAAATTAGACCCAAATGAGGATATGGCCGAATAAAACATGGTTGACTTGGGGTGTTGGGTTTGAACCTCATTGAGGCTTCCTATGTATCCCATGTGGATAGGAATCAAATCCCGCATAGTTTTTTGGTGAGAACACAGACCTATGGAGGTCCTCAGGGATATGTATCATGGGGGAGTACGACCCTTTGAGATAATATTTTGGGGATTAATCTTAAGAAGGATATACCTGATAAAGGGTCCATGATGGATGTTTTAAATTGGGGTGATTTTAGGGATTAACATGAAGTTTAAATCTGAGGGGGATACCTAGATTAAGGGAATTGTGATTAGGGATTATTTTTAAGGAGGATTCCCATTAATCTTGGGCCCTTGCTGGGATTCCTATTTATCCTTGTTAATAAGAGTCACAGTTATCCTAGTTCTATCCTTCATGTCGATTTTTTGGGTTTCATGATCACCAATATCAACTAAGGGTACATGTTCCTTGTTCTCTTTGAGAAAAAAGAGGAAAAAGAGATTTGAAAAACCAAAAACTTTTCATCCTTCACTGGTGGAAGAGGAAGAGGCTATGGTGAAAGAGGCCGAGGGTATGGTAGAATAGGATAGAGATAAAACACTTCCACTTCATAAATTTAAATTATATCAGGGTCCAATGTGATGAAGGTATTATGTGGAAGGATTCGTTGGTAGAGAGAAGTAAGACAAGAACCTCCCAAAGAAAGGTCTAGGGGCTTATACAATGATGGTTTTACTGAAATTAGTCCATAGTGGGAGGAGGATCTCATTCCATATAGTATAGAAATGAAAGTGTGTGCATTACCCTCCTGAAAGTGAACCAAAAGTTCTATGTCAAAGAGATATGAAGGGATAGACAGAGTCCTATACCCATATTCTGTGAACAAGAACTACTCAAAATTTTCCCTAGTGTATGGGTTATCATGACTGTTCATATAAAAATATACATATGTCTTGAGGATCGTCAACCTCTAATAGGGAAAGTGTGGGGAACCCCTATCCATATAAATACAATTCCAAATGGAATACATTCTGGTCTTTCTTTCCCCATGGTTTTGTAGAACATTTGGTATTGGTGGACGCTTCAAAATGGCATCTCTTAGGAAAGGGGTCCATAAAAGGAAATGTTATTCCATGAGTGTCATTTAATAAGGTATAATAAAAGTTTAATGTAGGTTGTAGTATTGGTATAACCAATGAGGATCATGAAAGGGGTGATCTATGTAAGTATGGTTGGTCAAATGGGAGAATCTTGGGAGATGGACCACCTAGGAAACTATATATGGGAGGGACTTTCCTCATACCATAAATAGTTTTGACAAGTGTTCCTAGAGGCAAGTTGTGTATGTCCCTAACTAAAGAATGGATTATCTTCTGGGCTTCATTTATTTTGGGTTGGATGTATTCCTTTCATTAGTGTTGTTTACATTAAACACCATATAAACATATATTCTATTATCCCCTCTTATTCTACCATATATATGTGTTAGAAAACTAACTAGAGAATTTTAGAGGACGTTAGAAAAGAACTAGGGTGATCATTGTAGAAATCGATCCTTAGGAAAAATTTTCAATACAAATGAACACCCTAAAGGTTTGTTTATAATAAAATATTGGTCACTGTGTGAATGTATTTTTTCATGAATGTGGGTATCATGCATGTTAGTGGAATGTTGGTACTGACTTGCTGATGTTGCTTGGGGATACCTTGGGAAAACTGATTTTGGGGCTTAGTGATTCATGGCCTTCATGAGCTATTTTATCTTCCTATTTCTAAAGAACTTCCCTTGGTTTTGTTTTCATCTATGTTATAATATAGAGCATTGACTAGTATATTTTAATATACATCCACTAATATGTACCATGTGTTTGCAGCTATGGTCTCCAAACAAAACCACCAAATCTATCTAGATAATTTAAAATATTATGTGAATAAATATATGTATATATATAAAAAATTAATGATCATATAAATATTCCAAGTAGCTTACACACCAAAAATACCATGTGTCCATTTGAATAAAATAGGCTAATAAATATTGGTATGGAATAAAAAACAAAACAATCAATCATGTAATAGAATTTTCAAAGCCAATAATCTAATAGGCATTCATCCCATACACCAAAATCAACACACCACCAATCATATGAAATGCATGGGAATTTTCTATATTTCATTTTTTACCATATAATATGATAGATATTTTCACAAGGTATGATAAGAGATTGTCCAAGAGGATTTTAATTTACCTTAAGGGTGTGTTATATACAATGATATAAAGATACTATAGGATCTTCCATGGAAATAAAAATTTCTAATATAATGACATCTTTTGGTTTTCTGTTTATTGGATAATATTTTACAATATAGATGATTCATATACTTTTGGAACCAAATGATAAAGATTTAGAATTCATGTCTTTTACTTATTTTTATTCATTAACTTAAACTATTTCATTTTAAGAAATTTTAATGAAGATTTATTAGTCTAAAGTTATATATAATATAAAAAAAAAATTACTATTTATTTATAAAATATATGAGTTAATTTTGGACATAGGTACCTAGATCATGTAATTTTCTTATTGCCTATATGAGGGAGTAATGGCCTATTCTATAGTGTGAAATTTTCTTGGGATCATTTGGTTGAGAGACACCCTTCTCAAATATCTCTTTTTCTTCTTTTTTTTCATTGAGATACTAGCATCTAATGAAGGAATCTAATGATCCTACTGAAATTGTTTGGGAAATTTATATTATCTTGTGGATAAAAATAATAGATAATAACCATTTGGTTTTTCCTTGGTGATCATCATCAAATGTCTATGACATCTCTAATATGAATCTACCTACCATGGTACACATATTCTTTATTACTATATCAGATGATGTATTCTATATAACATGGGGATCCTATATTATAGATTTCTTAATTAATGTTTATGAAGTAATTAATTTTTAATCAATCATAAAAATACGTTTCACTAATATCACATCCTTACCATTCTTTTATAATTTTTAAATTTTTTGAGAAATGAATTTTTCCTTTATCATAATTCTTATCATTATCCTAGTCATAAAATATGATATGTTTTTTTCTTGTTGAAATCATATCTTATTATATCATGTATCCTAAGTTCTGATTCCTTATAGATCCCCTAATTATTTACATATTGTATCATATGATATTGATAAGTCATATTGTACTATTTGATCAATGAGGTTTTCAATAAAAGAGTGTGATAGATCTCTTAATATTTCCCAAGATATCATTAAATATGAAAATATATCATGTTTAATGATTCCTCTATCTATTAGAAAATATGATGAATAGTTCTTAAAAGTTTTATATTCTCTTGGAATAAATTGTAATCTATGAATATGATTGAATAATTCAATATGTTATATTAAACACAAATAATTATTCATTTTTAATTATTAATTGAATTTTCTTATTTAAAATTTTTTTATAGACAATGGAAAAATTATTTTTTTGATATATATTAATATTCAAAAGTGTATTATAAATGAATTAGTTATAAAATATTTATAAATAAATAATTTAATGTTTTTAACACATTTATTAATAAACAGTCCCTAATACTACAAGTTAATGTCAAGATATAATTTTCATTATTATATGGAATACATATAATTTGGATATAAATTTTATTCAAATAAATTATATGGAGTTTATAAATGGTTTATAAATTAAAAAAAAAGAAAAATATGACTTGTTTATATTTAATTATTAATAATTGTTCATAACACTAGATTTGAAATGATCAAGTTAAAAAGGAATTTAATTGGAAATAATTTTACTGTTATCCAAAGAGATTACATAAATGATGTTATAAAAGGTATGAATAGTGTTTATATGTGATATATATGGATTATGTAAAATGTTGACCTAAAATAAATAGAAATATATATATTTTTTATTTCATGAAATATCAAATATTAGAATAAAATTCCATATATTTATTAAAATAAAAAACATTATTTATATAATTAATTTTTATAATAAATATTATAGAATGTCTATAAAAAATTATAACATATTTAAAATTATTAAATTATCAATTATGAAAAAATAAATATCTCATGTATAATGAATAAATAAAATTATTATTTATTTGTTAAAATCCAATGAAATATTCCTATTTATCAACATTTTATGAAATGTAAATATTCTATATGATTTTAATTATTTCATAAATTGATTCTTATAAATATTTTTTTTATGCATGAAATGTTAGGTGCAACAAAATATGATTTAGTTCTCATCTACCTTGACATTGTTTTTAATTGATGTTATTCACAAGAATTTTTTATTGAATATGGTTTAAACATATTAGTTTTTAGTGTTATGATTAATTGGATTCTCTCATAAGTATTTTGTCCCTAGGTAGAGGGATTTTGATTGGAATTATCATTGTATTGAGGATTATTCATTATTATAGAAGGGTGGGGATATCTATATGTTGATCTAAGATTAATCTTATATAAATTTTATATATAATTTAAATATAATCCTCTATATGAAAAAATCATGTACCAAAGGAATAGGATTTATTTGGATATGTATAATTTTTTTGGATCCTATTTTTGGATTGGTAACCATGAAAATAGGTAGTGTAAAGAGTTTCATGTTAACATGGTATGAATATATTAATATGGTAGATGTAATAGGGATTCCATAAATAAATCACTATAATTATTCATATATAAAATGAATAATACATGAAATTATAAATATTTCATGTAATGTAATTTTTATGAATTTAATAAGACTATGATGCATATTCCATTGATTGAACATAATTCAACAAAAATACTATGTGTAAGATTCTTTCTGAAGTAGCACTTTTCAACACCCCAATTATCCAACCGAGTAAGTCACAAAATAACCGGGTTCACATGAATTATCTAGAATATGGAATGAAAGTAATAGGTGACCCTAATTAGATTTGGTGTTGGTTATTGATTTTTTTTGGGTTACACTTATCTATGAGAACCTATTCATATTAGGATACCTGAGAAATATTATTGGGTTTATCCAAATAATGGATCGGGTAAAGAGTTATATTCTTGAGTACAGATTATTTATATATTTTATGATCTATATGTTTCTCTACCTAAACATAAAAGTTGTGAGAGAAACATCAAAAAAGAATAATTGATTAGTAAAATATAGATATTGAACAACTATTAATGGCAACGATCATGAAATAATCATTTAATAATTTGGGACTGGGGAAATATCCCAAATCATAGGATTTATTTTTCCCACAAAAAAAATAAATAGGAATCTGAACACACGAATTATGAGACCCTTGGAACATCCAATGTAGGGTTTATGCACAATTGATGATATATCGAAGGGTCCTATGTAGGGTGTATGACAAGACACATATATTATGTGAAATATTCTTGAACTATATTGTTGATCATATAATGGTTCTTTGATGGGCCTTCATAATCATGTGAAGGAGTTCAAATAAACCCTTTTGATCATGATAGATGTATTTTGGTAGATTTATGAAATTATTCTAGTCTTTCAATCTAATAAATGATATAAAAGGAAGAACCATAACATATAATTTATTTTTCACATGACGTATTGATGACATCAAAAGGTATTTGTGTTCCTGTCATCAACTAGCTATGAAGTCCTTTGAAATTCACAAGACACCACCATTAATTAGGCAAATATAGTTAGATAAGCCCTCTTTTTTATTTTTAGGGTCATCAATGAGTCCTTTTCATCAAATGGTGACTCCATGAAAATCACTTTGCAGTCATAGATGTGTTCATAATTTAAAATTTCTAAAAGAGGTAAGCATCACATAGGCATTTTTTTCACACGATGCCTAGATGACCACATCAAGGCTTCATGTGACTATCATCATCTAGTTGTGAGACCCTTTGGGATTTTCAAAATAGTCATTTATAAATTGTATGGGATATCAATATTCATTCTTAACATCAGCAATTATTTAATACATGTCTTTTGAATCATACAAAGGTTTCGAGAAAGGACATCCAATCATGAGAAAGGCATTTTGACGTGGTATATGGATCTTTCAATGACCCTACAACATGACACAAGAATAAATGATCCTAAATATAGACTAATAATGAGGTGATATATGGTGAAGTTTTAGATTTATGTTAAAATAATGTAATGTTCACGATATATTTAATGTATGTTCAGGAGACTCTTCCACCAACTTATTGGAAAAAATTGGTGTCATGGAATATGGAGTAGATACAGGGTAGATATTCCTATATAAACCCACCTGTTTTGGAAAAGACACAGTGGTATATAAATATATGGAAGAATGATTATATTATTTTTAAAAACATAGAGAAGGAAGGGAATCAAATAAAGGACAATCCAATCAATAGAGACTTCTTCCTCATAAACTGTGTGAGGTACTAAAAGGATCATATAGTTGGGTCATCATGTTCATATGAACAAATCATATGTTATAAATTATATGGAGTATCATTATGGATAACTATAGATACATATAAATGATGTTATTTTTTCCCATATATATAAAAGTTCAACACCCGATGATTTTGTTACGGTAACCATCCTTGTATCAGGTCTTCAAAAAGTTTCACAAACTTATTATAAATCATTAATAGTTTCTTAGAGTAGAGAATAACTACTCAAAAAGGGTTTGATGGTCCTGAAACCACATACTCTTCTCCAATATGAGTCCATACGGTTGTTTTTTCATTAAACCCCAATGAATTCAGGCCTCTGGAAAGCACATCAACGTTTTTTCATGAAAATGGGATGCATTGGGCTTATATATTTAAGGAAAATATTTTTAACCTGATATAAGATTATGAGATTATATTCAACCCCCCCCCCCACAATAAACCATCAAATCAACACCAAACATCCTTGTTTTCATTTAGAACAAAAATAATCCACATGATGTGAAATAAAGTAGTAATAGCATAATTAAATTACCATAGGCATCATGCACCATGTTTCCCAAACCTAGATATCCAAGAAGAATAATTATTTAGAAAAACATGTGTAAAATGAAACTTTATATGGGCTATAATTTTAGTGGGAAATAATTTTCTAAAATCCCTTTTTAAAATAATATTTAACATGATATTCATTTGACAAGAAATTTTGTGTTAGATAGTTGATTCAAAATTGGTATGCTCAACCTTGAGATCAATATTGGATATGAAAAATAAAAAAATCCATAAATTTCATGAATGGTATTAGAACATGAGAAATGTTTCCATCAAATATTGAATATTATATGTGTTTCAATTACCCATTCCCAAATGACCTACATGTGGAGTTGTTTATCAACATATTGTTATGTTTCTTTGATAATTATCTAAAGGATTATTTGGAATAATATACCCTAATTGTTATAAATATGGGTTATATTTTTAAAAAAAAACAAGAGACCCTGGATACCCATAGAAGGATATAAATCCTAAAAAATATCTATTATAGGAAAGATATGAATTAGTTTTACTTAGTATTTAATGATCCATTACCTTGAAACTGAAAAAATAAACCTCGATCTCAACCCATGTACTCAATATTAAAATGTATTTAATAATTAATAGAGGCTAGGGTCACATCTTAAACATTAACAAGACATAAACGTCATTATATAGTCACTAAATAAATATTTGTATATATACTTTAAGAAATATAACATAAATGAATTCAATGAACATTTCCTTGATCTCCTCAATATATTTGGGATATTTTAAAAGGACATGGGTGGTTCATGATCATGTGACATGACAATAGATGAAAAGCCTAAAATTAAAAATAATATTTAGAATGTGAATGAAATAATCCATAGAGAGTCAACACCACTATCTGAGCTATTGAAACAGAAAGATATGCCATGGTTTCACGGTATCAGCATTAGCCATTGGAGAATAATTTTTTTAGAAAATATAAATGGTTGTAAAAATCTACCTGAAGATTTAACATTATGTATAAATTTTATTGATTTTTTTTTATATTTAAAGGTATGTGATATAGAATTTGTTTTTCTCATCTTTAGTACCTCTAAAAAAGGTTAGTAGTAAACAATGTTTTAATGATTGTATCATGATGTATATCATTCATGTAATGAATAAAATGTTTCTATATTCTGAAATATTAATGAAATATGTAATTTAATTTAGTATAAATTTTAATGAAGATGCATATCTCATATTTACCTTCTTAATATCTTTTAAATGGTATTTTTTTAAATAAATGATATAGAAATTTTTGGATTCACATGCGTTATCATTCAACTAATTCTTAACATTCTTCAATAAAAGAAAAATATAAAACCATTTTTATAAGAGATAAATTAATTATCTAAGAATATAAAGGAATACGATTCCCCCAGTAAAAGCAAAATATTTTAAAAAATCATTATTATGATGAAATATATAAACACATAAAATAAAATATATGATTTGCAATTAATATTTTGTTAGATAAGAATTCCTAAAAAATATTATTTCTCAATAAAAAAGGTTTTTTTATATTAGAATGATATCCTAAAAATGATATAATTCAGAATAGGTTATTTGGAATATGATTTTATTTAAATGACTATAAAATTAAGAAATGTAATATTATGATGGTAATTTTTTAAAGATTCTTTCACCAAATATCCTAATATTTTTTGAATATGATTATAATGAATTAAAAAAGATTCATTAACTACCATAACATAAGTGTAATTTACCTAATGTTCAAAAAATTTATGATACGATTATTATAACATTTTTATAAAAAATGTTGATAGTGAATGTTTCAAGGAAGATTGTTATAAATTTATGAATGTTCTTAATAGATAATAGATATTAAAAACATAATTATATTAAATGTTATGATGTAATGGATTTTGAATATATTCAAGTTGTTGAATATTATTAATATGATTATAGGGTATCACCGTTATTCTAAATAGATTACTTAATAGTTGTTACTCACAAAAAAGTTTAGCGAGAAGTTCTTATCTGATGGTCACACATAGATGGTATCGGAATTAACTATATATTTTATGAGTATATATAAATTTTTAAACTGTATGAAATATGTGGTTAATCTTATAATTTTCTATATATAATATGATAACAATTCTTACATATGTTTTTTTAGTATTCTTAAAATAATTTTATGTTACAGAATTTATAATCCAAAATGATGTCATCACTTCATCATTCCTTCATGTTATATATATATATATATATATATATATATATATTTCATTAAGTGTACTAATAATCGACCTTTGAATGTGTGAAATTGAATTATACCTAATTTATGTTCATTAATGAGCTATAAATGTTATTAAATATTGTTGAGATTAGAATGACTATTATTATATTAAGATACAAGATATGCTCAAGATGAACAATTTTTTTCACTAGCAGATCCATCTAATATTCAGTATGATGTTCCATAAAATATATATTTTGAATTTTATGGGTGAATTGTTCATATATTAGTCCCCAATAATTGAGGATAAAGAGATACCTTTCATTAGAACCACGAAACATTAATACCTTTTTACACAGTCCATGAGGATTAGCTAATCACTGGGTGGGTTGGTTTGTTATTAATCATGTCAATAGTTATAGCTCAATCAGGATTGGCATTTCTCATCTTGTATGATGTGTATGACATAGGGGCCCAAAATTATGATAGTATTAGTTAATTGTTGTCCATAATTATAAAGTTATATATGGATTTGTTTATCCATTAATAAGGGTCATTTGCTGTACTCAACTTCTAGATGGATGACATGTGATTTATTTATATACATGATATATTTATACTTATAGCATCAAGAAATTATTTGGAGAAAATATGGGATTTAAATACACTATATCCTAGGGTCACATAATTACATGAATAGTGAGAATGAATTAAAATTAATTCTAGCATGTGAAAATTATTATGGAAATAGTTATCAAGATTACTGTGTTTAAATGTGACCATCCTTGACACCATTGTATGGTGATAAAAATTTATGGTTATTATTGTTTTCTATTCAGTTATAGTCTTTGATCCTGTGATTCATATTTTTTTAAAATGCTAAAATGGCCTTTGGGGTAACACTTTTTGTTTGATTGAATGTGTATTGAGTTTGACTCAGAGAGATACTATGAATGTGTTTAATAGTTTTCTGAAAATTTGGTTTCAAATTGATATTAAATAAGGTATTGCATATTATATCATATAATGTGATTCTAATGACAGGTTTAAAAAATGTGTTGGATGATATCTAAAATATTTTTTTATATGATCTTAGAAGTTAATTTATATAAAAAATTGAGGTAAAATATCATGAATGTTTTATTAGGTTTATATCAAGTGGTTGATTTAAATGAATACTCCATAAATCCCTTTATATGATATAATATGACTGGGAATGTTTAAATGTACAAGATACAGATACGAGAAATGATTTCATTTTATTCAAAAGATATATTATATCCTATTATATACATATATCCTATGATATTTATCTGGAATGTGGAAATCTCTCAAATAGTTATATAATTAATTGGCAATATTATTATATCAAATAATATGGAATATTTGAACCATATATTTTGATAGCTAAACACTAATGACATAATGTTCATATCATAAAATTATATTCTTTCATCAATATAAAATGTGTCATTATATTAAATAGTTATATCTTTCCAATGGTCTAGAGTGCATGGAATAAAGCTAATTGAAATTATATCTATGACATGCCTTGCTGCCCTCCTTCTCATAGAACCCTTAGGGTGGAATCCCCCCCTTCAGGTAGCATCACTATACATTCAACCCATCCCCCAGATTTCATACGATTCATGACCACTAAATCCATACCTGTCTTCCCCATCATCTGCCTCAACCCGAAAGTGCCCTATATTTATAGAGGGGCTTCTTATTTTACATTTCTCTCCAAGAATTGTCTTTGGAATCATCCCTCCATGGGTTCTCCCTAGTTGATCTTTTTGGTCATACATGACCATCATTGGATGGATTTGATAGATTCATTAGTAGTGTCTGGCACTTGTAAGATCAAATTGTGGTCAGCCTCTAGGAAAATCAAAAATTAATTTTTTGCTTCACCTTTTTTGATGAAATATCTTATGTGAGATCCTACGGACATATACAATACAATGGTTCCCATTAATCCATTATTTGTTGAAGATATTATTTTTACTAAAAACATGACCACCTTTATATTGTTATTTGGCTATGATTTCACTGTATTTATCTTCCCTTTCAATATATTACTATACTTCAAATTTTTGGATATATTGATGGATAATTCCATACATTTTATGATCATTCGATATTACTAAGATATCCCATTTCTCCCACATATGTGTTGAATTTTACCTCTCCAAGACCCCAGTTGAGGTCGTCTAGGTCGAGGTTGAGGACACAATCCGTTTTATTCCACCAGTTGTTTTTTATAATTGGATTGATTTATTCGTATTTTGCTTCATCCTTCACCAAATTCAGTCTAGTTTCTATTCATCACGTAGATCAATTCTAAATATTATAATCTATATTTATATTTTGGATATTACATGCCTCATAGTTCTTTATCGAAAGAATTCTACTCTAATTCACTCATATTAGAAGGGTTGGAGTTACCTTTTGGGTATTCTCTCGAAAGATATATGAAGGTAGAGCTGGTAGAGGGTGGGTCTTGGCTCAACTCCTTTTGATTGGTCCCTTCCTAAATTGAGGTGACTGGGGATTGTGAAGAGACTACCCCATTTTTTATTCCTCACTCAAAAGAACATATTGCAATGGATGGGGGTTGAGGTTTACTGGGGCTTTCTTCTAGTGATTTATGAATGATTCCGCCTCTGTTCTAGTTGAGGATGAATAAGTGGTTAAAATGGAATCTTCAGAAAAAAGAGATTTTGGTTCAGCGGTTTTCTTATGGCTCTGTACAACTCCTGAATAGGTTGGTGTCCCTTCATAAATCGAGGGATGATGACTCTCTAAAAAATCATTGGAAAATAGTGCTTCCTAGGTAGAATAGGAAACAAAATGGATCAAGATGTCTGGTTGAGGCATGGTTAGGGTCCCCTGATATTTCCTCCCCCATAGTGTCAAACATAGAGCATAAAGGTCACGTAACCTATGATGAAACATCATGGTAGTTCTTAATGAACAGTGTTGGTCCTTTTCATGGTATATATCCTAATAGACTAAGGAGGAAGTGGAGACAAAAAGGAACCGGGGTCTCATATAGGGACATGGTTAGAAATGATAAAATCAAAAGTGAAAAAGAATTACTTCTGCTTTCTGAATCTAATGGAGACAAGATAGTAAAAAAGTGGTGTCAATAAGGTGCACAATTGTAAATCCAACATTTAGTGGAATACTCATGACCATGATAGTTATCATCAAAAGGTGAACCATGAGGAAGAGGGTGAAGCTTATAAGGATAAATAACAAGTTGATGATACCACCAAATACCTAAAGAGAAAGTCTAAAATTGAGTAAATAGAAAAGGAGAATTGCTTGGAGATCATTCTCCACTCAAAATAAGTAATTTCTAAATTGAACATCCTAATAAATGCTTCAATGGTAGTGGACAACCGTTTATATGAATGAATTGTCTTAGTTAATAGGAACAAGCATCAATGGGAATGGATCAAGAGAAAATACTACATCTTCATGTGAATAGTAAATGTAATGAAGATCAATATGGAGGCATACATTCAAACATGGGACAATTTGGCCAACCATTTTGAAGAAATCATCAAGGAATTCCCAGAAAATAAGGTCACTTATTTACAAAGGGAATTATATAGAGTGATAGGTTCTAATAATCTCATCCTTGTTTTAATGATTTTGTATGTTCATTCTGTGTCTAATTCCCCCAAGTGTGGCCTTGTAGGGTTTCCCAATTTTTCTCAACAGTGCATTTGAAGTAAAAATATAATTTTCATTCAATGGGAATGGAATATGAAAATTTTTACATTTAAAGAGTTGAATTAAATATTTAAGTTTATTATATTTGATATCACGTAAATATTAATGAACATAAAATACATATATTAAATGGAATAGTAAAGATATAGTATATCCTTATTTTATAATAGGTTTAGTTCAATGTGAACCAATAAATATTCTCTACACCATATTCCTCCTTGAGAGGTATGGTATTTACTAAGGGCCTTTTTTGAAATGGGAATCATAAATAAATTAAAACCCACCTTTTATATTGGAGGAACGACTACATAGATAACTAGACATTTAAAGGGGAATCACAACACATTATAAGATTTACATTCTAAGGATGGTCTAACATATCCTCACACTAGGATCTGTGAGTGAAAACCTGAAAATCCTTATATTAAAATTCTAGATTCACAACCAACAAAATAAGAATGATTTTTAGAGTGTAAAAGCTTAATCCAAATATTGTATGCAATGGTGAAAGGAATATAATGAAATAATACATACATAAAACAATCATATGTAAAATTTCATTTCAAAAGATAAATCACATCCACTGGTTTCTATTCACCTCTGTATGGTATCTATAGTCTTAAAATATTAGTTCCCCATTCATAATTTAGCATCATTATAGATTTTTTTCATATATGATTACTTGTATGATCACAAGAACACCAACTAATTCTGTCCATAATTAATTTAATATATAAGTATCTCACATCTCAAAGGTTTTTAATTATTACTCTCTTAGTATTAGTTATAGTATCAACATTATGATTATTTTTTGTATTGGTATTAAAATAAATATCTTTATCAGTATCAGGATCAATTCTCCTTCCATTACTCTTGATCCAGCAAATTAAAATCTATAATGGCTCTCTAATGTGTAAAATAATTCATAATAATAATGAAAATATAATAATTACCTCGATTATCACACAGTTATTCAACATAAATTTTTTTAGACTTATCTTCTATTCATTAGTTTAAAACATCATCATAATAATCATCATTGAATACCCATTGAAATGGTTTAAAATATTACCACAAATCTCAAAAAAAAATTGATTTTAAACATTCATATTTCAAAAACCCTCTAGAATCTCTTCATGTGGATATGTGAAATGTTTCCTATAATGATAACACTTAATACATAATCAAATATATTTAAATAATTTATTAAATATAAAAAAATATTTGGAAATAATTAAAATAAGAAAAAATCCATATGAAAATGAAGTAAATCATTTTATAAAAATCAAAAAAAATTGGTAAACTATTATATGTGATAAAAACCCACCACTATGCACATAATAGCTCACTATTTACAGAAAAACAAAGGCCACTACTACAACATGGTGTCTTTACTTATGGTATTTTGACAGGTTTTGATATGATATAATATAATAGACCAGGTATTCTAAAAATATCTAGGTTATATATCTCAGTTCCTGTAGATATTTTTTCAACTCAAAATAAATTAGACTCTAATGGGGTGTGATTTAATTTCATATTTTTCATATATAAAATCCAGGTCCAAAACATTTATTTCTATGACATGTTTTAAAAACACTAACCAATTTTGAGTGAATTACATGAGGTTAATCAATATAAGGTCTATGTATATGTAACATGAAAAATTAAATTTAATAGTAATCAAGATTTCTAGAATTCAATATGAAGGTAATTAAAACTCACAAAAATGTAATAGGAATAATTAATTCTCTATGTAAAGGTATGTCATACAACAAGAGTAAAGATATTATATCAACCCTTTCTTTTCTTAAAATGGCTTCACTTAAGATTTGTGGAATACTGAAAACATTATACAAATAGATAAACAAAACCCATATTATTATTGTGCATTTTGAAACATGGAAATATTACCACTGATTCATAAGTGATTTAAATTATCTCTGACTATTATCTGTTTGACTAACACCCTTCTTATACCAATTAAACATAATAGATATATTCATAACATGGGGAAGTAAACATAATAATGACTAAGATCAAATGATCAGTAAGGGTAAAAAGGGTTATATGTAAGAAAAATCTTGAGCATAAGGGTATTATAACATTAACATTAATATAAAAGATCATACCTTTCATATCAAAGATCAGATACTAGAATCATGGCATAAATCTTGACAGTTCACAAGACATGAATCATTAGGAAATATAAAATGTAATCCATAAAAGCATAAAATATGAATAAAACATGTAACTGTGTTAAACACATATGAATATATTATTATTTTAGTAGTTGTCAATACATTGATGCAAATACCATACTAGTGGTCAAAGGCCATTACTAAACTAGGTTCACACCTTTTTCCATCCCTATATCACAGATGTGAGGTCACCCCTTATTCCATCCCTGTATTATTCAACCTATTTCATTTCCCATTCCATCTTGTAATAATAAATAAATATAATTTCACTTTCTAGCCATGTCTATCTCTGAAGATAAAAATATTTACCCAATGCATTGGAGGTAGATATAGGTCCCCTCATATCATAATGATATCATACATACATGCGCCCCAATATCATAAATAATCATATCATAACCGATTAAATGAAATTGGTATTATAAACATGTAATCATATTATAACATGTGGATAGAGACAGGTTTCATAATCATTTTATCATGAGCATAACCCATGAAAAGAAGTGGGTTTGAAAATCATTTATCCCAAGAAATAGAAATGGGTTTCAAAAGGATATAACCTGTCATTGAGATACGGGTTTCAAAAACATCATGCCATCAAAACATAAACAATTCAAATAAAAAATATGAATGAAATCATTGAATTATTATGTCCTAAATTAATGAGTAAAACTAATGGATGTTATATGAGATGTGAAATAATTCTCAATAAAAATTAAAAAAAATCATGAGGAAAATATCCTTTCTTAATTAAAAACTCTTTTAAAAATATATCAACTTTTTGAGAATATTTTTCATTAAATATAGATTAGGAAACATACAAATGAAGAATTGAAAAAAATAAAGATTTTTTTAAATCCATTTTCCTTGAAAATTTTCTTCCAAGATAATTTGATTTTTTTAAAAAAATTGGGTTTTGAATATTATAGATTTATGACTAGAGAGGGAGGCGATCAGATTTCACATTAAAATATTAGTTTAAGTACCAAAGAGATAATTAATAGTACTAATAAATGGATTTATCTTTAATAAATAGAGTATACGGAAACCAATGAGTTTTGGGGAGATATGTATCACAATATCTCATCATAAGAAGCATAAACATAAACAATCCTAAAAAGCTATGATATTATATCAATAAACTCTTATAACATGGTAACATGTGATCATATTATCTAGGTATGAAATGGAATTAAATTAAGCCTAAAATAAAATGAAAATAAAAAATTCATGATATAACCTATAAAATTTAAGTATATACACCTTTAAAAAGAGTTTAGCTTCATATCAAAACATGGATCTCAATGAAGGAAAATTGAGATAAAATGATTTTACTGATTTATAAATTTTAAAACAACTAACCCATGAAAGAATGATAATAAAATCGATATGTGAATAAACATAAATTTAATTATAATATACATAATAAAATCATGGGTAATGTAAAAACCCAAAATTCATTAATGAAAATTCCTCTTGATCTTATTAAATGCCTTATTACAGATAAATAAAACTTATGCACTTACATGGTTTTATGTTTTGGATTTTGAAATACCATTAAGAATTGTAACCATTCCTAATATAGCAGATAAACAGTTATCAAATTATTAGTCTAAATATAGGGCTTTAACAAATCCAATCTACGTGGAAAAATGATGAAATGGCCTAATCTGGAAGAATTTCTACATAAGAAGACCATTTTATGGATCTTGGAAATGTGGTGGAATGATTGGTCTTTTCTCTTCACCAAGCCCAATTCAAGCATCAAAATTTTAAGCTTGAGTGGAACATCCTACAAGAGAAGTGGATGTTGATAGAGATTACCACCCAAGCGATGTTTTCTGAGCCACACCAATAGTCTGTCACAATCACACACCTTACCCTCCGGTCTTATGCATGTATTATTAGGGGTTATTTAATAGTACTCTAGAACTATTATTATTTACATTATTTTTATATAGAATATACATTCAATTTATTATTATTACTTTGTAAATAGTTTTTTAAAGAAAAAAATAGTATTTTTGGCTATTATTCGATTAAGAAATCTATTTTGATGAATAAAATGATTTTTTTAATTAAATAATATATAATATAACTATTTTTAATAAATAAAATTTTAATAAATATAAATGATCAATTAATTTTTATGAATACAATTGTGATTTTTATTATGGTTTGAAAGCGGTTTCGGTCAAAACATGTGAATTTTCGATAAATATTAGTTTTTATTTTATAAGTAAAAATTCACATATTTAGAAAATTATTTAGATAAAATGTTTCTTATTTTTTGAATGTGGATGTCAAAATAATCCAATGGTGAATTTTTCATAATTTTCATTGACAATCAAATTTTTGGGTAAAAATAAGTACCATTTAATTATATAATGTGTTTTATGACATAATAATGACCTAATAGTGATGTAATAAAATACTATAAAAACTCTTATAGGCAAATATATGTTTTTAAATTAAAATAATGCTATTTTGGGTTTGTTTGATATATTTTACAAAGCATTAGGGGACCCTTCAAGACTTATAAAACATTTTATCTTTTAAAATTGATTTCCTTGAGAGTGTGACTCACCTCCTCATAAGCAAGACTAATATTTTATAATGTTCCTCATGTGGAATTATTAAATAATTTTTTCCACTCCCATTTGGAAAAAAACATGGGCAAAATCCATTGTTTGGTTTGTGGTTTTGATTAGTTTAATGTGTGGTGTCCCAAACCTAAATAATAAAGAATTCTCGCTCCTTTCCTATACAAACTCACCCAAGATCTCACGTACTCATCACTAAAATAATTTGGATCTCCATAAACGACTTAAATATAATCTATATATTCCTCTCAACATTCACCAAGCTCCAAATAAGCCTCTCCCAAGCCTTTGGGATCACACTTCCAAGTAAGAGATTTTTTCTTTTCTCATTTTTTTCCAAAGTTCATTATGTTATTATGCCCTTTATTTAGAATTATAAATGTTGGTGTATGATTTAGAACCTCTCCCATACTTCCATATTTATGTTTGAATGATGATATACCCCTTTCTATCTCATTAATTCTCTCATGTACACTCATTACTATGGAAAAATTCCATAAAGAATTTTTTTCTTCTCATTTATATTCAAGAAATTATTTTATATTAATTATATAAATTCCCTTACATTATATTGTGATATTATTTTCCATGACCCCCTTACATTAAATTTTATCTATAAATTAAATGATATCCCATTTCTCTTATCAACCCCTTTTATGATTCCTATTTGACATTGTTATGTTTCAAAAGTTATACATCAATTTCCATGCCAAAATCATTGTGTAAGTAAATACCATAACCATTTCATTATCAAGTATATTCCCCTTTATGAAAATGTAATTTTTTATTGAGGAATTAAATTTATGTATTACCCATCACTTATTCATGGAATAAATTATGATGTTTAATGAATCCATGTTGTATGATCTATGTGGAACACTTATGAATTAAATGAAATGTTTAAGAAAGGTGTGCCCTAATACCACTCCAATGAATTAGGAAAAAAACTAGTATCATGATATGTCAATATCAATGTGGGTTTAATAATGATAATTAAAGTTAAATGATGGTTTACTCATGCTAAATCACATGCAATGGGGGTTTACTCATTCTACATGTTCAATAATCCTTGGCTCATTCTAATACCATGTTAAGTGTTGATGCCAAATTTCCATTTTCTGATAATAATGATATATATTTCCTTAATTTTTATGTTTCTATTATTCTCCATTGATATTCCAATTTCCTAACATGTATTGTATTATTCATGTAATTCCTTATTTACTCCCTTACTGGACATTATAGTTTATCTTTTTCACATGTATTTCCTCAGGTTATCCCACACAATGCTAAGTATGAGGGAATGTTGTGGTTATGTAAAAAATGTTTTCAATAAATATGTTGGGAGTTTTATGTTATATGTTGTTATTTAATGTTCATAATCCATAGAGACACTATGACTCTCAATCATCTATGTTCAATCAAGTGAATACTATGTAATAAATCATGATTAACTGTGTAATGAAGAGTAGGGTTGTCATAGTTGGTATCAATATATAGGTTTAGTTATTTTTGTAAATAGAATTAGAAAACCCTAGTGAAGACATAGAGATATTAATAAGTATTATAAAAACATCCCTAAATTTTGTTGAGTATTGAGTTAGTGGTTTGTTCAGAAGACACATCCCTATCTGGATACGAGCAGGTAGAGGTGGCTCTGGAACAGATGTATCTAGAAGTGAATACTCCAACAATGTGTTTCAGTCTAGACCTAGGGTATCCTGGTAAACAACAATGGGCCTTGTTGCACTCTTGGTTTCGTTGCTCAAGGGGGATATGCTTTCGTAAATTCACAAGTTTAGTATGAAACATTATTGGAGGAATAAGAAATTCCCCTAAGAATAAATTTTGGGAATTATATCATGCATAAAATAGATTGAAGCCTATAAAATTCTTAAGATAAGAAAAAAAGAAATTTATAAGTCATCTGTTTTTATCTTTTGATTACCCTTAATGTGTTTAATAGTTATCTTCCCTAACTTATTTTGGATGAAGTAAATAAGTAGAACTAGAATCAAAAAGTTATAGGTAGGGAAATCATCTATAGTTCTATACATTCTTCTATATCATAAAAGTATAGTTGAATAATACCAACACAAACACAAATAATTCAAGTAAAGATGTCGGAGATTACTTCAACTGGGAAAATCATTTCATCCCATGAATATAACTCCTACCCAGTCACAATTTGTTTATTTAAATTCCCAAAAAACCTCTTCAAACTCCCTCTAGTGGAATTTAATTCAATTTTCGGCATGTATATACTTTCTTTATTTAGATCAAACAATAATTGTTTTGATAGGAAAATAACTCTCCATATGGTGAATTGACCTGCGATTCTATACTAGTGCAAAGAGGAAGATGAATCTTCATTAGCACCATAATCTCAAGCATGTAAATTAGTGCCCTATGAGCTTGCATATCTGGGTCAGCTGATTGTGTCTAAGGAAGCGACCATCCATGAAGACACGTCTATTGTGAGGGAAATTCTCTGAAGTGTTTCCTGTGGAATTGTCTGGTCATCCTCCTAGATGAGATGTTGAATTCGTAATTGACATTATACATGGGGAACTGACAATTTCCAAGACTCCGAATAGAATTGCAGTTGTGGGGTTTGATGAGTTAAAGAAACAACTACATGATAATCTAGATAAAGGTTTTATACACCCATGTGATTCACCATGGGGTGCACTAGTCTTCTTCTTCAAGAAGAATGATGGGTCGATGCCCGTTTTCATTAATTATTGTGATCTCAACAAAATCACAATAAAGAAAAATTATTATCTTCCATGAATTGATGACTTTCTTGATCAGCTACGTGGAGCACAATACTTTTTCAAGGTGGATTTGTGGTTAGGATATTACCATGTAAGGGTGAAGAAGGAGGATAACCCCAAGACTGCTTTTTGTATAAGGTATGGGAACATTGAATTCAAAGTAATGCCTTTTAGAATCACAAAGGATCTACTAATCTTCATGTACATGATGAATACTGTATCTATAGATTACCTCAACATATTTTTTGTATTTTTTATAGATGATATTCAAATATACTCCAATACTAAGTAGGAGAATGAGGTGAATCTATGAACTATACTAGAGACCTTGTGTAAGGAGAAGTTCTATGCAATGTACAGTAAGTGTGAGTTCTTGTTGAAGAAGTCTCATTCTTGAGTTATATCATCACAAGTAATGGGAAATCTATCGATACCTCCCTGACAGCTATAGTTGAGGGATGGACATGGCCAACATCGGTAATGGATATCCATATCTTCCTAGAGTTAACTGGATATTATTGCCACTTTGTGACAATTTTCTCACGATTTCCCAACCCTCTAACCAAAATAACTCGAAAGGGAGTAATGTTTTCATGGAGGGATGAATGTGAAGAAAGCATCAAAGAGTTAAAAGGGAGGCTTATCAATACACCAAAATAGACAACCCTAAGAAGTGGTGAATTCTATGTCATGTACAGTGATGATTCAAATTGGGGTTTAGACTGTGTGTTAATGTAAAATGATAAAGTGATAGCCTACTCCTCAAGGAACATAATAATCTCGGAGCAAATCTATCCCACGCATGATATAGAGTTGGCGGTTATGATCTTTTCATTGAAAATTTGGCAGCAGTACCACTTTGGGGAGAAGTGTGAAATATACACAGTAAAAAAAAGCCACAAGTATAAATTCACACCGAAAGAGTTGAATATGACCCAAGGAAGATGGTCAGATCGGATCAATGACTATGAATTCTCAATCCACAACCACCCTAGGAAAGTGAACATGGTGGCGGATGCTCTATATAGAAAGGACCCAACGATTCTATCATAGATGAGAATTGAAAAGGATCCATTCTTCATTGATTTATTGAATATAGACATGGGAATCATAAATAAGGGAATATCACTAATCCTTTCAAAAATTATTTCTTAATTGTCACTTTTAGAAAGGTTAAAGGATGCTCAAGAAGATGATTTGGGTATATAGATAAAGGTGGAAACTTTCATAAAAGGAGAATCCTAAGAGTTTGATGTCAAGGAATAAGGAATTGTGAGATTTGGGTCATGACAATATTTTCCATCAGCTAAAGAGTTAAATAAAGAACTTTTGGATGATGCAAATAGATCGAATTACTCGATTAACCCAGGAAACACAAAGATGTATTGAGATCTATGATAGCAGAAATGGTGGGTTAACATGAAGAAGGAAATTGTTTAGTATACATAAAAGTGTCTGGAGTGTCATAAAGTTAAGACTAAGAGGCATAATTATAAGGGGAGTTGAAACCATTACCCATACCAAAACAGAAATGGTAGAACATCACAAAGGACATGGTCACCAAGCTTCCAAAGACATCCAAAGGAAACAATGCTATCTCAGTTATTGTGGATTGTATTACAAAGACTACAAACTTCATTATAGTTTGAGAGGAATTCCCATTAGAACAACTGACATGGATATATATTAGAGAATTAGTAAGGCTTCATGGAGTACAACTATTGATTGAATCTGATTGAGATCCACGATTCACCTATATGTTTGGGAAGAGTTGTCAACATGATCTGGATACTAAGAAAGAACATCAGTAAAACTAATCATCCTAAAAATGATTTTCAACTAGAGTGGACTATCCAAAAACTTAATGAAATGTTGAGAGAATGCTCATTGGACTACAAAGTAGTATGGGATATATAACTTCCTCTAGTTGAGTTTTCTTTCAACAACAATTTCCACTCAAGCATCCATATGGATCCTTATGAAGCCCTGTATGGGAATATATGAAAAACACTGACATTTTGGGATGATGTTGGGATGAGAAAACTCTTAGGTCTGGAATTGGTTGAAGAAATGATGGAAAAGTAAAAGAAAATCCAACAGTGCATTAAAGCTGCTCAGAGTAGACAAACGAACTATGTTGAAAATGATGACAAGACCTAGAGTTTGATGTCAAAGACATTGTATTCATCCGAAATTCATCGTGGAAGGAGGTTATGATATTTAAGAAGGAGATAAAGATTATTACAAGGTACATCGACCCTTTTGAGAACCATGATCACATTGGATCAGTGTCTTATTGACTATCACTCCCACATAACCTCTCTCAAGTATATGATGTATTCTATGTATCACTCATGAGGATATACATACCTAACCAATCACATGTACTTTATTCAGAGTGAGTACCATTGGAGAATGACCTCTCCTATGAAGAGAAGATGGTGTTGGTCTCAGATTGTAAGAAAAATGTTCTACTAAATAAGACAATACCCATCGTTAAGGTGTTGTGGAAAAACCACAAGTTTGAAGAGGTGACGTGGGAATATGAGGATGTGATAAAGTAGATCTACCTAAAACTTTTTATTGTGAGAAAAGAAAATTTTGAGGGTTAAATTTCATAAGGGAGGAGATTGTAATGACCCAAAAATTCATTAATTAAAATTCCCCTTGATATAAATAAATTTCTTATTATGAATATATAATACATATAAACTTCCTTGATTTTATGTTTTTGGGTTTTAAAACACCGTTAAGAATTGTGAAAATTCCAAATATAGAGGTTAAAAACAGATCACATGTTTAGAATAAATACAATGATTTAACAAATTCAATTTACTAATACAAAATGATCAGTGGCCTAATCCAGAATAATTGCTCCATATGAATCTCGTTTTTCAGAGCTTGGAATGGAGGTGGCATCATTGGGCTTCAATCTAGAACAAGCCTATCTCTTGCTGCAAGATGTTAAACTTGAGAAGAACTGCCTTCGGGAGAAGTGAAACTTCATAGAGATTACAACCTGAGCGATGTTATCTGTGCCACCCAAAGAGATTTTCACCATCGCACACCATACCCTTCGGGCTTATGCAGGTGTTGGAAGGAGTTATATAACAAGGCCCTAGCACATTGATTATGTTAATTATTCTTTTTATAGAGAATAAACATTCATTTTATTATTGATACTTTTTAAATAGTATTTAAAGAAAAAATAGTATTATTAGTTATTATTCAATTAAGAAATTAATTTTGATGAATTAATGGATTTTTTAATTATAAAAAATTTATTGAAATATTATTACTAAATTACTATTTATTAATTATAAATGATCATATATTTTTTATGAATAAAATTTTAAATTTTTATTAATGATTGAAATTCCTTTCTTACAAAAACCCATCATTTTTCGATAAATGTCAGTTTTTATTTAGAATGTTAAAATTTAAATATTTAGAAAACTATTTAGATAAAATGAATATTATTTTTGGAATCAAGATGTCAAAATTATCCAATAGTTAATTTTTCAATTTTTTTTGAGAATGTCGAATTTTTGGGTAAATAATAAGTACCACTTATAAATATAATGTTTTTAAGACCACATAATGTACCTATAGTGATGTAATAAAACACTATAAACGTTATTTTAGGCTAATTTATGTTTTACCAATAAATTAATTTGTATTTTTGTTTTGTATTATTTATTTTTAAAATCCTTAGTGGACCCTTCATAACATATAAAACATTTTATCTTTTTAAATTGATTTCCTTGAGAGTGTGACTCACCTCCACATAAGAAAGCCTAATATTTTAAGAATTTAAGCCATTGTCCTTATAAAATAATGGTTTCCACTCCACTTTTTCAAAAAACATGGTAAAAATCATAGTGTTGGTTTGTGGTTTTGATTATTTTAATGAATGGTGTCCCAAACCAAAATAATTAAAAATTCCCTCTCCTTTCTTATATAAACTCACTGAAGCTCTCACCTCGTCTTCACTCAATGCCTTTGGAGCATGACTAGCATCTGAACTCCTCTCTCTAAAAACCTCCGAAGGAACACTAATTTCCCCTGAAGCCGATATCAAGCCTCTCTCAATCCATTGGGATCACACTTCCATGTAATATATTTCTTCCTTTCTCATTTTTATAAAAATTATATTATGTTGTTATGTCCTTTTATTTTCAATTATATATGTTGGGGTATGATTTTTCACCTCCCCCATACTACCCAATTAACGTTCTAGTGATGATATACCCATTTATCTCTCATTAATTCCTCCCATGTACACTCGTTGCTATGCCGAAATTCCTTAAGGAATTTATCTCTTCTCAATTACATTCAACAAATTATTTTATAGTATGAATCTAAATACCATTACATTATATGAGGATACTATTTTCCATGATCTCCCTTACATTAAATTTCATGTATAAATTATTATAGACCCTTTATTTCTAATCAACACCTTTTATTATTCCTATTAGACATTGTTATACTGGAAAAGTTATACCACAATTTCCTTGTCAAAATCATCAAGTAAGTGAATACCATACCCATTTCCTTTTCAATTGCATTCACAAATATGCACATGTAATTGTGGATTCAGGGCATGCATTTATGTATTCCACAAAACGTATTTTTGAATAAATTATTTTGTTTTTAGTCATGGTTTTTTGATCAATGTGGCACACTTATGCCTGAAATGAAATGTTTGAGAAGGGTGAGACTGGATAGCACTCCAATGAATTATGTAATGATTAATATAAGGATACATCATGTGCAATGAGGTTTTACACATGCTAATTCACAATAAATGAGGGTTTACTTTATAATTCAAGTGTAATTAGGGTTGACTCATTCTCCATGTGCAATGGGCCTTGGCTCATTTTAATACAATGTTAAGTGTTGTTGCCACATTTCTATGTTATGATAATCATTATATATCTTGAGTTTATGTTCATGTTTCTCATATGATCAATTAATATTCCTATTGCCTAAAATCCAATTTATTATTAGTGTTATTCTTTATTTACTCACTTACATGGATTTATAGATCACCCTTTTTACATGTATTTCCTCAGGTCATCCCATGAAATGCTAAGTACAAGGGAATGTTGTGGTTATGTAAGGGAAATATTCAATAAAGATGTTGTGTGTTTTAGGTTCTAAGTTGTTATGTAATCTTCCTAAGCCACAAAGACAATAGACCTCTCGATCTTATATGTTTTATCAAGTGATTTTTATGTAATAAATCATCTTTAAGTGTGTAAAAAAGAGCAATGTTATCAAATGTAATAAAAAAGACTACATAAAATGAAATACTGGAGAACATAACATGTATCTCATATAAATAAAGAGAGAGATGAAATCCCATCACATTTTGTCTTTAATCTTTTCGTAATCATTCAAAACAAATGTATATTAAATATAAATTTATTATACATATTTTGAAGAACAATATTATTATATATATGGTTTTATTATGACCCTATATAATCTGCTTGTAAACAATTCTATATTAATGTTTCCCTTTGGGTAATATTTGATTTATTATTCACATGTGTCTTAATTTGTTATATCATTGGTATTTGTAAATTATTTCATAGAATCTAGAGTGTAAAACACTATATAAATATCTTTTATATAAATTATATTTTTATTATAATAATCTATATATTATATAAGTATGATACATTATACACCATTCAAGGAGACGATAGATCCTACGTACGCATGAATGCTATTTTCATTTAATTATCATGTCAAATGAAAGAGAGTAAAACACGTATATGTATATATATGTATATTTGTATCATTGTTAAATAATATTTAGGATATCATAAATTTCTTATATATTCACTAAAAACATCCTTAATACAATCCATGTAGTGTATGACTGAATCATATCGCATTGAGGGGCCAGTAGCCCATAGTTTCTCAAATGAAATTATTATATTTACACCAAATAGAATGTAAAAAAAGATATATGTTGAAAAAGGGATACTTATTATTAAATTAATAATAAATATAATATATAACATATATAAAAAAATATCCATAATAATGTCCACCATGGGAGGTGGTAGGGAAAATTGAACAATCATCGTTTAGTGAGGTTGTAGTTCATTGTACACATAAATCGTATATTCATTATCCATTAGAAACAGGTTTTTGTATGATTAGGTTGAAACATAATCATAAAAAATCCTATTATATTGATTATTCATTTTCTCTATACAAGAATAGAAAGAAGTTACTATAGGGGGTGGGGAATGGAAATAAAAGAAAGGACTTGAGAGTAGATGATAGCACTTAATAGGGTACCTCCTTTTGGTTTGTTCCAGAAGGTTTCTTTTAATTGCATTGTAACCAATGGAAGGATTCTAGGAGGAAGGTAGAATTTCATATATGTGTATTGGGTAGATATTGTAAAAAACTAAGATGTTTGAGAGGTGTGAAGTAGTGGGATTGGTGGTGGCCTTTTACAGGGAAGGAAAAGGGATCACATCGAATTTTTGAAAACATGTTATGTGTATAAATGTTCATACCTAAAAAACATCATACCAAACCAATATAAATCAATAATAGATGGATTAAGACTGAATAGAGTCCATAAAATGGGTTTTGGACAAGTGGGTGTGGTGTCCTAACCCAGGTTCCATAGAACGGTGCACCGACCCGATTGTACACTTGCCCTCATGCACATCTTCCCATACACCAGAGGGTGCCGACTACATACAAGGGTCTAGTAAGTTAGTGTTGGTGATAATATACCCTCTTTTATTATAATAAAACACCTACTGAATCAAATAACAATACACAATTTTGGAAACATATGAATAACAGGAACAAATCCATGTCATAAGATAACCAAAACCTGAACATACAATACTCAACTGAAAGGTATAATATGTTATGAAAATGAAAAAGTCAAGTGTCTACAATTTAACTAAAAAAATCCACAAAGTCTCCCATGAGGGTCTCGAACCACAACTAGTTCCTTCTCCCATGATCCTATCCAAAACTACTACCTATCCCAGTGCCTTACCCTTATACTATCCTATAACAACATATTCTACTCAGGTGCTGATCAGGCTGCCTAAATAGGGTATGAGTACAACTCAGTAGGAAACCACCAATATTGTCTAAAAGGAGTCCCATAAAAATATTGTGCATGTGGTTTTATAAAGTAACAAAATACAATGCATAATTAAACAGTTGTCACATTTTCATTTAATCCTTAATCATCACATTAGGCCCATTTTCACTTCATGTTTTCCATTTGAATAATCATTCATTATTATCATTTATTTGGTGTAGGTTTTCATTATTTTAACCCCAAATCTCATTAAGTGTAGGTCTCCATGATTATAACACTATGTCTAATTTAGTGTAGTTCGACATGACTAACACCCCATAATATCAATCATGGATAACTAATGGGGTGGAATGACATTTCCATGTCCCAGCTTCTAATAGGTCTATAACTCTTTGTCTTGAACCATTAAAATCTCATCCATTTAATCATTCAGTAATTCACAATAATTTTCAACATTATTCCATTACTAAACCAGTGATTAGGGTGACATTTCAAAGGACATTAGGTAACTAAACAATTAACTAAGAACATAACCCAATAATTAACTCATTAATTAATCAATAAAAAAAACTCTTATTCCTTAATTAATTCTCACAATGAATTATCCATATAAAATCTCAACTTTTCATAATTAATTCACACAATTAATTATCTTTTATCAACATCATGGAACACAATTAATTCTTACAATTATTTGTCTTACATAGAAAAATATAATTTCATAATTATTTCCCCCCAATTAATTGTCATACCACAAACAATTAAATATCTCAATTATAATATCTCAACCCATAAAAAACTCAAAAATGGAAATTTGGGAGACCCACCTTCATTTGTTCCATGATTCTATTATCAATTTATCAACATTGTAATCACAATTCATTTACATATCCTAATTACTCTAATTTAGGAAATCAAATCATCAAGGGAATCTATAAAATTCATAAACTCACATTCACATATCAAATCTACAACTATGGGAGTTAAATTTAGATGACCTACTTTAGTTTATTGATAGATGTTAGCCCAACATAAATCCCCAAAATCCTAGTAGCCCAAAATCATCGATCAAGATTTGGATCTAATTCTCAACTCCAATATTAAGATCAATGGCTTCCAGATCTTTCAAATCTATATCTAGATCCACAATCCAAGATCTAGATCTCAACTCATTGTTTTTGATCCATGTAAATGGTGGATATATTCAATGAAATGATCAAATAATGAAAGAGGAATGAACCAGATAAACAATAGGATGGAATCCACTTATCGAGAAGAGATAAGATCTTAAGTATGGGATTTTGATCTCAATAAACTATGTTTTAATCACCTTAGAGTCCCTCTAGAAGGCTCTCGGATCACAATGAATTTGTCCAGCCAAAGGTAAGAATAAAATATGGGAGTCTCAGGGGATTCTTCTGGTTTTAAGATGTATATTTTGAAAATTAATTTTGTGTGCACAGTTTTATAGGTATATGTTCCTAGATGGGGAAAATCATGTGCCAACCATTAGGACTTCAAATACACACATGGATCTATGGAGCATTGTTAGGAAAAATGTGTGACAACCATGAAAACCTCCACCATCTGCATGGTTAGCTTGCGCACAGTTTTTACAAATCATGAACAAACCATGCACACTCCATCCCTTCCCATGTTCCTTAAAAACATCACCCAAGAACACCTAGGTCGTACCCCAACCCAATGGTACATAATAAAAACAGAAAAAAATACCAGAAAATATGCCTGAGATTCCTCTAGAAAGGGCTAGAATTTATAATCTCTCATCCTTATAACATCTCGTCCTCAAGCTGCACTCCTGAACATCTATAATATTCCAAACTAAATATATTGGGCCATTGATCCCTCATGTCTGCTTCCTATTCCAAAGTATCCTCTTGAACACATCCATGTTTCCAAACACATGAACTAAAAGCGTGGTCCTTCCATGTAACACTTTATCACATCGAACCAGAATACATACCAGATGCTCATCGAAGGATGCATCTATCTCACGTTTAATCTCTTCTACATCAATCACATGGGAATGTTCAAGGTGATACTTCCATAGATGGGATAGATTGAAAAACATCATGCATAGCTCGGAATTTCTGTAGAAGTGTTAATCGGTATGCCAGAAGCCCAATTCTCCCCTCTCCTTAAATGGTCTTACAAACCTATGTTCTAGCATTCTCTACCTCTATATCCTATGGTGACCCAACCTAGGTGACACCTAAATTAATAAACAATCACCCTTTATAAACATTAGGGGTCCTCTCCATCTATCAGCATGTGAATTCTTCCAACTCTGAGTTATAGACATACGTTTCATAATCAATTGTACCTGCTTCGATATCTCTTAAATTAGACTCAATCCCAATAGCTCTGACACACCCACGTTTAAACATCATGTCATTGATTTAAAAGGTATTCCATAAAGTGCCTCATATAGTACCATCCGTATAATTTCTTGATAGCTGTTGTTATAGGAAAACTCTACTAAATCCAAGTGCTACTCCCAAGAACCACCATAGTCAAGTAGAAATTCATACAACATATCCTACAACACCTGTATTGTACACTATGGATACCTATATTTCTATGGGTGGAAGGTCATACTTAACAAAACCTATTTACCAAGTGATTTCTATTAGCCATTCCAGAAACATGAAATAAAGCACAAATCACAATCTAAAACTATAGTCCTTGGCAGGCTTTGCAAACAAACTATATCTCATATGTACAGTTCTCCCTACTATTCTACTTTATAGTTTTACCTGAAAGGAATGAAGTTTTCTACCATAATTATTCAATCCATAATGAACCAAATAGAATGATTCTTCCTAAGAGTCAATGGAAGTCCTACCACAAAATCCATAGTCACGTTCTCCAACTTCCATTCCCGAATAGGCAATGATAGAAACTGGCCTCTAGGGAATTGATGCTCTATTTTTACCTTCTAATAGGTGAAACATATTTTTATAAACCCTAAAATATCATTTTTCATTCCTGGCCACCAAAACTATCATCTGAGGTAACAGTAAAAAAAATTGACCCCCAAATGTACCGCCAACTTTGAGGCATTAAATTCTCGCATGAGTTTTTCTCGTATACTCATAGGCACAACGACCTAATTTTTCACATTGATTATCTCATCCTCATATAATATCCATTATGAAGGTGTCTCCTAACCTTCAAGTATTTCCCTTAAGGATAAACAATCAGTATCCACATAATTCATGTCCTTGATCCATCTCAAGAGTGTAAACTCCACTACTATAGAAACTAGAATCAACATATACTAACTCTCCTGAACTACCACAAGCATTTCTGCCAACAATGTCATCATTTTACACTATCCACTAAAATAATGTACCAACTTTGTATATGTTTTCCTACTCATGGAATTAGCCACACTATTCCTCTTTTTGAGTGTATATTCTACTTCAAAATTAAAGGACTTCATATACTTAACCCATATTCACGGTTAAATATTCAAGTCGTGTTGTGAAAAGATATATTCCAAGATTTTTTGATTTCTAAAAACTGGAAACTTTTATACAAAAATATTATGTCACCAACACTTAAGATCATAAAACATTGCTGCCAACATGAGGTCATGCGTATGGAAATTCTGTTCATGTGGCCACAACTACCGAGACCTGTAAGCAATGACTCGATCTTCTTACATCATCCAAGATATGAATCTAATCCCATAAGTGTCACAATACACCATTTACTCCTCACCCAACTCTGGTAAGATTCAAATTGGTGCTGAAGTCAAGTGATTCTTCAACTCCTACATAGCATTCTCGCATGCACCTCTCCAATCAAACTTTACCCCATTCATTGTCAAACCTATAAGCGGTGCTTCCAATCAGAAAAAGTATTCGATGAACCACCTGTAATGACTTCGTATTCTCAAAATACATTAGATATCAAAAACATTATTAGGATACTCCAACAAAACCATTTTCTGCACTTTTTCTGGGTCCACATCCACACCTTATTATGAGATTATATGCCCAAAAAAGTGTACGCTTAAAATCCAAAATGGACATTTAGATAACACGCCATATTTTTAATGCTCTATCAATGTACCCATGATGATGCCATGATTTGGGGAATAATCACCATGAGTCTTAGTGTACACCAATATGTTATCTATGAACACCACCACATATTGATTTATATATGGATGAGAGATCCTATTTATCAAGGCCATAAATATTTTTGGAGAATTTCCCAACCAAAACAAAATTATGAAAACACATAAAGGCCATACCTTCTTCTAATAGTTGTTCTTGGTATGTCAAAGGTCCGAAATCTCACCAGCTGATACCCTGATCTCATATCAATCATTGAGAAAACACAAGCCCCATTCAGTTGGTCAAACAAATCATCGATATATGGATGATGATATCTGGTCATCATAGTTATTTTATTCAACTTTAGGTAGTCAACAAAAAAGTATAAACTCCCATAGAACATACATTCAAACAAAACAGGTGATCCTAAAGGCAATGTTCTTGGAAGGAATAGATAATATCTAATCTCTAGATAATGTTTTTTGATTAAATATACATCCCTAGTACATGTTCCCAATGTTTTATTTATATTCATCACCATTCATATGGAATCCACCTCCAGGATCAATCCATTAACAAGATTTGTAGATATAAAGGAATCAGAGTCAGCAGTATCTAACAAGGCATTAGACAAAGTAGAATAAACTTGAATAGTAGATCTCACTCTCGATGGACCAACCTCTCTCTCCAAAAGTGTTGGTTTCACTCAATGTAACTTACCTTCCTCTATTTCATGTGGAATTGCTCGACTCCACTAAGTAGAAACACTTTGCTGATATGTGCACTTATAACCTAAATCACCCAGTAAACTACCTCTATCACCTCATCCAGTAGAACTCATGCTACTAGACTTATCTAGTGTAGATGACCCCTTCCCCCAATCTGACTCTTAGCAGCTACTCCCTCAGCACTATCCTACCACTGCTTCATAAAAAAACTTCTGTATATTTCCTACATTTCTAAAAAAATAGTCACTCCACTAGTGGTCGAGGAAAATGTATAAGATATTGTCCCTAACTATCACAATGGTCGAAAAGAACATGATTAAGATTTGGTGTAACTATTCCTCCAGACATTCCACCACGCCTTCCACTCTCTTGACTAATTTTATCATAACGGTGCATCCTACTATTGGAAGGCTCACTAATTGATCGTCCTGTGACAACTACCTATCCAGTACTAGAATCCTTATACAGGTTACCCATTGCAATTATATCCTAATTAACCACATAGGATAATTTATTTGGCCAAAATATATTTACCTCGGCCTTAATTATATACCAAAGTCAGTCCTGAAATCATTTTTCCAAAAAAAGCATCATATTCCACTAAAACTAGAGCAAATCAATGTAAATATGTGAAATTTTCTGAGTAATCCTTTATGTACATGATTCTTCAGGTCAGATTCATAAACTCTAAAGCCTTCTCTTGTATCATAGTTTCTGGATATAATTGTTCCAAGAACATCACTAGAAAATTTTTCAATAAAATATCATCAGCATTTCTAGATTGTACCTGAATATCCCACCAACGCTTCTCTAAAACCCATAGCATATAAGTAGCTAACTTGTCCCTCCCCCCATACAGTGTTACCAAATGGTCAAGTATCATCTCTATGAATTCAGTCAAGAATTCATCTCCCTTAGGTCCACACTCAGTTGTAAAATTAATATGGTACTATAGCTGTAACTCCCTTGTTAGCTCTGACATGCTTCTTTGAACTCGCAGTGGATCTCTCTCTATGAATTTCATGAAATGTGAAATGTTCTCTCAAAACTGTTCCTCTTACTCCTCAGCTTTCACTAATGGTGACTCAAGTTCCCTATCTTGATGTTTGTTCTGGGCCATACCCCTCAGTCTCTCCCTCAACAAGCACCACAAAGGCATATCTCTACAAGCCAAACATATGTCTTAGGTCTCATAACTCAACCTTATAACATTTACATAAGAGGATAAACTAACACATCAATTTTAAACATTTACTTTCCACTTTTTCTGACCAAAATGTTAACACTGGGGCCCTATCAATACCCTTAACCACCCTAATTGTAGATCTTTGGAAAACATGGTATATAAATTATCAATAATTAATCCAAACCATAATTAATCACGTTTTCTCAAATTAATTAATTCCATAATTAATTATTCAAACATACTTTTTTAATAAATAATGGTTCTCATTATACACCCATTTATTCTCATTTATCATCAATACTTCAATCTCACAACAAGGGGAAATAGTTAAAGTTCAAAAACTTATCCATAACCCATTTTCATATGACTACCAAGAATTATGCATGTCACAACTACTTTGAGTGCCTAGAATGATGACTGTAGACTCAAATATCATGCATTTTTTTGGCTAGGAATCAAAATTAAAAAATTAAAAAAAACACATAATATCACATGTGAGTTACCCATGGTGAAATAATATCCAACTATAACAAAAAACAACAATCAAAAAAATCCCACCCTAAGTACTCAAATTTTCCCCCATACATGGGTTTGCAACTCCTATGCACGTGCCCATTACCAAGCCTAAATTCTTCCTAGTATCATGTCTACATTTCCTAAAACAGTAAGACGAAAGAAGAATAAATAAAAGAAAACTAATTTGATACCACTTTTTGATGTCTCGACTCAGGTGCCACTAAACAGTGCCCCGAGCCGGTTAGCCACATGCCCTCAAGCGTGCCTCCCTGTATGCCTGAGGGTCTTGACAAGTAGTGATTGTCTATTAAGCCAGTCTTGGGGAGGCTATACCTTATTTTATTAGAATAAAACACCAATATATAAAAGTAACCACAACCAAATGTGGAATCATATAAATAAAAAGAAAAATCCATGTCATAATATAACAAAAAAACATGAAAATACGATACTCAAATGAATGGTAAAACATGTTATGATAATGAAAATGTCAATTGTTTACAATGATACTGAATGTAAAGACACAAAAACAACCGAGAGGGTCCCGAACCACATTAGTTCCCACTCCCACTACTCAATCACAATGTACAGCCTATCCTAGGGCCTTAACCTTATCCTATCCTAAAATAACAATGTCTAATCAAGTGTAGATTAGGTGGCTCAAATAGGGTGTGATTACAACCCAGTAGGCCACCAAAAATGGTGTCCAAAATGATTCCAGTCGAAACATAGTACATGAAATTTTATTATTCAAAAAAAATGAATAATTAAACAGTCATGACATTATCATTTCAACTTTAATTATCACATTAGGCCTAGTTTCAATTTATTTTTTCCATTTGAATCATCATTAATTATTATCATTCATTTGGTGTTGGTCATCATGTCTAGCACCCCAAATCTCATTAAGTGTAGGTAGACATGCCAATAACTCTATATCTCATTAGGTGTAGTTAATTATTCCTAGCATCCCACAATATCAATCATGGATAACTATTTTGGAGGAATGCCATGTCTATGTCCTTACATCAAATTAGTCTAGAACGCTATGTCTATCACCAAATAAATCTCATCCATTTAATAATTCATTAATTCACAAGAATTTTCCACATCATTCCATTACTAATCCAATTATTAGTTAAATATTTTTATGTCCCTTAGTTAACTCTGCAATTCACTAAGCACATAACCAATTAACTAATTATTCAATTAATGAACTAAATCATATTTAATTTCAAAGTGAAATTTGTTTTAATTCACTAAAATTTATTAATAAATGTATTATTGATCTAATTATACCTTAAAAATTTTCAAAATATAATTTGACATTAATAAATATTTAAACAAAAATTCATTTTAAACCCCGAAGCAGTTTTTCACTATTCATAAAAAAATAAGTTTCTCATGAAACTCCAAAAAACTAACCCTATGATAATTTTAACATTATAAATACTAAAATGATGATTATTCTACTAAACTAAATTTATAAATATTTCAAAAAATAATTTTATTATTTTTCACAAAAGTACATTCGAGAAAATGATATTATATACATAAAGGGACTTTACCAAAAATCAAGTATTTCATTATCAATATGACTTATTTATATAAAACATTATAAAAAAAATAGAAAATTAGTTATTAATTTTCCTATTAATGATGTTATTGGATAGGTTATAATAGTCTAATTTAAATAATTATGACTATAAAATGATGTTTTGTAGAAACATTTTCACTGCATGTAACGTACACCAAGTCAGTGTTGTGTGTCACATACAAAGAGTTGATGTTCCAAGTAATGTTTGAAGAGTTGGTGTAGTGTAACGTATTCCAATTCGATTCCATTTGAATGAAATGTTTGACATAGATCATTATTAGAAATAAATGAAATTTTAATTTATTCAAAATTAAATCCATAAAAACAAAGGGTATTACATTCTACCACCATAAAATGAATTTCACCATCAAAATTAATTACTCTGATAAAAAACGGGGATACATTTAAATCATCATAACATTAAGTTCCCATGTAGCTTACTCTAACTTTTTATTTCTCCATAAATTTTTTTTAGGTGAGTGTTCTTCATTCATATAACTTTCTTTGTGCGGTCCTAAATTTCAACATGTTACTCCTCATAAGAAAGATCCTACTCTAAGGGTATGACCTCTAAGTTTAGTATATGTAAATGATCAGGTATGTACATTCCCAAGTGATATATATGGAACACATCTTGGATTTGAGAGAAATTTAGAGGAAGTTTCAACAATAGGCTACCTTCTTGATATGATCAATAATCTCAAAGGGACCGATATACCTAGGGCTTAGTTTCCCTTTCATTCCAAAACTCATAACATTTTTACATGGTGAGATTCATAGAAACACTTTTTCTCCAACGTCAAATTCCAGACCACGTCAATGGTTAATAGTGAATCTTTTTAGCTAACTTTGAACTTCGTTTATATGAAACTGAATGGTTCTAACATTCTCAACCCTTTCTTCAGAAAATATCATGTCCCAAATGATTTATTCATCCATCCTAATCCAAGAACATTGGAGCTCTACATTTCTTCCCATAGAGATAATTTTATGGTTTCATCTTAATTCTCGAGTGAATGCTATTGTTGTAAGAAAAATTAATTTGATGATGTTGTTGATCCTAACCAATGTTTTAATTCTAGAGAATAATATCTCAACATATCCTCTAGGATATGAATTGTTCTTTCAGAGTGACCATATGTTTGATAATGTTAAGCCGTTCTAAAACACAATTATATATCATGTTCTTGGTGAAGGATTTCCCAGAACATTGAGGTGAATATCATATCCCAATCTTCGATAATGTAATGTGGTACTACATGACACCTTACCACTTTATTAATGTTTTTCTTAAAAATGTGATCAATAGTTAAGTCTTATCTAATAGTGATGAAGTGTGTGGAATTGGAAAGTTGATTAACAACCACCCAAGTGGTATTGAACGCTTTAGAGGTTTTTGGTAGCACTGTGACAAAATCCAACGTTATGTTCTCCCATTTCCATTCTATTATGTGTAGTGGATGCTATATCCCCTTTTCCATTTTTTGAACCACAACTTGTTGGTACTCCAAGTACCAAGATACAAACTATGCAATAACTTTCTTCATTACATCCCACCCCAAGTATTCTCTCAAGTGTCAATACTTATTCGTACATCCATGTTGAATATAGAATGATGACCAATGAGATTCCTCTAAATATCCTTCAAATATTATGTGGAATGAACACGTACATAGTTCTTAACCTTCATCATTCCATCCGGATCAATGTTAAAAATCAAAACATTTTAGGCAATCTTTTTTTATCTCTTTATATTGCTTATGTACCTTCTTAAAATTCACTTGGATAGTTGGTTGAACATTAATTTGAGAATGATATGATTGTACCCATTATTTTTTGATTTTTACATCCATCCATTAAAAATATTGAAATATGAGATCTTTTTTAATCCTCAACGTGGATAGGCTGGCATGATCCTTCCGACTCTAAGCATTGACCACCTTGTTTGTTTTCCGAGGGTAGTGATGTATTGAGTAGTAATAGTCTTTTATCAACTATAACCATATTCTAATGAACATTTATAACTAATTTTGTGTGAATATATATTTTGGACTTTTATAATCATTATCTATATATATATATAATTTCTTTCTCTATAAAGATATTGCCTCTATATATTTAATGCATAATGTACCACCGTTAAATGCAAATCATGAGTTGGGTAATTTTTGTCATAAATATTCAATAGCCAAGATGCATAAAAGATATCCATGATATTATTCATAAAAATATTCAAATCCCTTCTTGGATCGATCATAATAGATTTCAAACCCTTACCCACTATAGGGTACTATTACCATAGGTACCCTGAAAAACCTTATATTCAGTTTCTTGAAATTTTCCTCAAATTAATCTATCCATAGGGACATAACATGCTTCTAAGTTAACATGGTCATAGGTTTATATATTCTTCATAAAATCTCAATAAATTATTGAAAATATCCTTATAAACTAATAAATCCTCGGATCTTAGACACCGTGTTTGGTCTAGGTTAGAATTCAATGGCCTCTTTCTTGATGGATCTACTATTATAACATCTCTAGAGATTATGTTCCACAAAATGAATCATGTTGTATCTAAAATTCAAACTATGTAAATTTTTCATATAACTTCTCTTTATATAGGGTCTTTATTACAATTATCATGTGATCTTCATGCTCTTACTTTATCTTTAAATATATAATAATATCAGATATAAAGACTACTCGATACTAATCAAGTTAATCTCTAAAGATATAATTCATTAAATCCAAGAATATAAAAGTGTAATTAGTAAGACCAAAAGGCATCACTATATATTTATAGTGTCCATACCTTGTACAAAATTTCATCATGGGTATATCCTCTTTCTTGACCCTTAATTTATTATATCCATAACGAAGGTCAATCTTGGAAGAGTATTGAACTCCACAAAGTTGATCAAAAAAGTCATCTATACCTAGAAGATTATATATGTTCTTGATTTTGATCTTTTCCAACTCCCAATAATCAATTAAGAGTCTCATTGATCCAACTTTTTTCCCAAATTGAATGGGTGCCCCCTAAGGTGACACACTTGTCCAAATGAATCCTGTATCATGGTTTTCATGGAGTTTCTTCTTCAATTCCTGTAACTCAATCAAATCAATTCCATAAAAATTATTTAAAATTAGTGTGGAAAATGTATTTGTTATATTGGGAATATAAATTCATGTTTAGGTGGTAGACGGGGAAAATATTCTATAAATACATCCATAAAATAATGAACAAAAGGCATATCATCGATGGTAATTTTATCCCCAACCATTTTATATAGAAAACCCTTTCGAAATATAATTGAAACTAATACACTAGATGAAATCACTATAATATGTTCCTACTTATCATCACATTAATGGATGATCGTGTAATGTTTTGAAATATGAAAAGTAAATTACCTTAATAAATAATTGATGTGATATTTTTCAATGAAATCCAATCCATGCATTAGAATACATTGAATTCATCCAATGGAAGAATGACAAGATGTGTTGGAAGTACAATCCCACAAACATCAACTTAAGAGTAATCATAGACCTGAGATACAATCATCATACCATTAGGTGTACTCACTAATAATTCCACATCTATTTGTCTTGGTGGAATATTAACACCCCTATAAATATATTTAGATATGAAAGAGTGGGTAGATCCAGAATCGAATATGACATTAAAAAAATATAGAGTGGATGGTATGTAAACCTTTCATCATGTAGTTACCACAGCCCTCATCAAAAATAGAGATTTTATGATATTTCCCCTTGTACCTCAACTTAATAGGTTATTGAATAATATCATCATCATTAACACTTAGTTTTGGGTAGTGGATACAATAATTCTCATTCTCCTAACACTGGTAGCATTGAATCATGGGAGGTGAATACTATGTAGATTTATCTCTGTTATAATTTGGAGTTAAATTCTTTCTATACATAAAAATTTTACTAGACCCCTTATGAAAAATTACTACATTAATCTTTCCAAATTTATAGCATAAAGAAAAACTCATTTTGTTTTCTCCACAGTTTTTTTGATTTTCCATTAAACTCCACATTCATATTCTTGTCAAAACAATGGGATTTATTTGTGACAGCAAGCACCATTTCATCAATTGTTTCACTTTTAACAGTATCTACATAGCTACTAAAGTCTCTTATGGAAAATTCTTCTCTGAGATTTCTCTTTAAGTCCATAAATAACCTATCAGCTTTTTGTTCAGGTTGAAGGATATTTCCTAAAGCATAGATCACAAGTCTCATGAAATTAGCCTTATATGCATTGATAGATTAATAATCCCATTCCTTCACTTTAGTGAACTCTTTATCCATCATGGTGTAAATAATCTAAGGAAAATACATATTAAAAACAAGTACTTAATCTCATCCAAATCTATGGATTTAATCTCATATTACTTCCTTTTATTCTATATTAGAGTCCACCACTAGTCTGATTTACTTTCTAACCAATAGATTTCCATAATTAATTTCACATGTTATGAACACTAGTCAATTGATAATATATTTTAATTTGTACTAATCCATTGTTTAGAAACTAGTATATCATAAGACCCTCTAAAATAAGGTGGATGTTTCCTTATGAATGATCCAATAGAATGTTGTTCCTTGTTCTTCACATTTGTAAATCCAACATGATTTTTATCTTGAGAAAGTTGTGTGAGTGCAACAATGAGGATTTTTATTCCATCTCCCATAGAATTTAGTTTCTAAAGAGTAAACTCCTTGTATTTTAAGTGGTAATGACCATTAATATGGTTCTTTTGGGTTCCATCAATTAACTAAAACGAAAAATCATAGAGTAAGAAACAATTACCATAGTGAGTAACCACATAATCAGAAAATGTCACTTATATGATGTCTAAATTATGAAACATTATTAAATCTATGGAATTATAGGTTTATCCTATGTTTTTTATAGACAAATTATATTTTAATCCTTCATAATGGTTCACTATGAGTTTTTGAATTCCCAAATCATATCACATAAGTGTCAAACAAGGTGTGCAACAGGTACTAGATAACACCGAGTCATGCTGAAAAAATCATGTTGGAGTTGTTACCCCTAGGCACACCTATTCCAGATCAACATCCACTCATAGTATCCAAGAATGGATTTATTTCTATAAAACCACTCACTCAATCGTTCACCCAAATTACATGACATTTTCTTATAATTTTCCTTACTCTTAAAGTTTTCCTTATACATGTCATTAGGATTCTCACTAAGGTTTTATCTTCCTAGCATCCAGAGGATGACAAAACCTTTTCTCTAATACCAACTATAAAAAAATCTTGATTTTATTACATTAACATTACATAACATTTGTCAAATAGTTAAGACATTATCAAAACATACTCCCAAAGACCATAATATTATACTGATTTTGGAAACATTAAAACATAATCACTAATGCATAACTAAGATACAGTATCTCCCACTAGGTTCATATTGAATAGAACCCTTCTTATACACATAAAACATAATACATATCTTTATAACCTTGGGATGGAAACATAAAAATGAGAGATATTAAATACATTGTAAGGATAAATAAAAGAGATATGTATTCAAAATATTGATAATTATGATATGAGAACATGATCATTAAAATAGAAGATCATAACCTACATGTCAAAGATCATATACATGAGTCATGGCATAAAACATTGTAGTTCAGAAGACATGAGTCATATGGAAATAAAGAACGAAATCCACGAATGAATAACTTTGTAATAAAACATAGAATTTTTGTAGACACATATAAATATATATTGATCTCCATATTATCCATGGCATTGATGTAGATACGATCTTCATGAAAAAAAATTTATTACAAATGTTGTTTCACACACTATTCCAGCCCAATATTATTGAACTAAGTTCACCCCTAGTTACAACCCAATATTACTGAAACTATTTCATTTCCCATTAAATCCCTGTAATACTAAAAAAATATCAATTACCATTCTACCAATTAATGTATCATGAGATAAAAATTATTGAACAATGTATTTTAGGGATATATATGTCACAAAAATCTCATAATTAAATCATTTGTACATGTTCCAAAAGATCATACATAATCATATCATCACCCATGAAATGAAATGGTTATTATAAAAATTTTATTATAAAAATGTTATCATACAATAACCAATATAAATATATATGTTTTTAGTCATTTCAATATGAATATAACTAAGGAAAATATGTGTGTTTCAAAATCTTATAACCTATCAAAGATAAACGAGTTTTAAAAGCTCATAACCCATAAAAGAGAAATGGGTTCCATAAAGCTAATGCCATCAAAACCTAATCCATTTAGAGAATAAATATGAATATAAACATTGAATAATTTCCTCAAAAAGCCATTATAAACACAAATGGATGTTATCTTAGAAGGTAAATAATTTTTAAAGACCTTTTAAAAATATTTCTTGGGTAAAATATCCATTTTCATTGAAAATGCTTTTAAAATCATAAAACCTTTTTGAAAAATATTTTTCTTTGAAAATAGATTTTAAAACTAATAAAGGAATTATAAAAACTATGAAACATTTTTAAAATAAATTTTTATTTTAAATCTTCTTCAACTATATTTTGATAAAATTTTTGGAAGCATTTTTGAAAAAATGGTTTTTGAATAAAATAAATTTCTGAATGGAGAGAGACACGATGAGATTTTAGTTAAAAATGTTTTTTAAGCACTCAAGAGTGGAGAAATGGTACTAATACATTGATATATCTTTAATAAACATAATATAAGTAAACCCCTGAGTTTTCATGGGTGATGGATCATAATATTTCATCATAGGAATCATAAACGTAAACAATCTCGAAAAGTAATACGATTGACTCAGTAGACTCTTCTAACTAGCTTACATGGGATCATATTCTCATTATAAGAAACAGAAAGTACATGAATGTTAAAATATAATTAAAATATGTAAATCCATGATATATAATTTAAAATGGAAGTATATACCTCTTCAAAAAGAGTTTAGTTTCATAAAAAACATGAGTCTCATAGATGGAAAATAAGGAAAAAACTATTTTACCAATTTTGAAACTTTTGAAACATCAACCCCATGAAATAAATATAAAAAAATGTATATGTGAATACACATATAGTTAATTATAATATAAATATAATTTAATAATGGGTAGTAGATACACAACAAATATGGAAATAATGGTGAACATATCATTATCTCACAGAAATAAAAAATGAGAAAAAATCCCCTTACTATGTGTATTGATTTTCGTCATACTCATTAAAAACATATGTATAGTAAGTATAATTATGTTATAAATATTTTATAAAACCATATATATATATATATGGTTTTATTAGGATAATATATTACTATGTTGTTAACAATTATATGTTAAGGTTTAACTTTAAGTAACATTCACTTTATTTTCCGCATGTGTCTTAGTTTTAAATATAAAGGGTATTTGTACTTAATATAATGATTTATAGAATGTTAAAAATTGTATAAATATCATTTATATATATTTTATTTGTATTATATTGATATATAGATTATATAAGTATGAAACAGAATACCCCATTCATTGAGACGGTAGGTCGTACGTACACATGAATGTTATTTCTGTTTAACTGTCATGTTGAAAGAAATAGATGTATGTATATATATATAGTAATTAATTTCGATTTATGATCACATATTTGTCTTATATATTCACTAAAACCATCCATAATACATCCCATATAGTGTATGAACGAATCATACCGCTTTGAGGGGGTAGTAGTCAACACTTCCTCAAATGAAATTTTCTTATTAACACCAAATGGAAAGTAAAAAATATATGTGTTGTAAAAGGAATAAATTATCATAAATGAATAATAAATAAAATATATAACATATATAAATATATTATCCATCATAATTTCCACCATGAGTGGCGGTAAGAAAAATTGTATAATTAATGTCTTTTGCAGCGATAGTTCTATGTACACAAAAATATTGTGTTTGTTATACATTGAAAGGAGCTGTTATTAAGTGTAGGTTGAAACCTTATCATTAATAATCTTATAATATTAAAGATAATTTTTTATACAATCATGGAAAAAAATGTGTTGGGGTAGTGAAAGAAAATTTTAGAAAGCAGTTAAGAGAAGACGCTACCTCTTAATACGGTAACTCCTTTGGGTTTGTGCCAAAAGGCTACCATGTATTTTCGACTACCAAAAGGGAAGGATTCTGAGAGGAATTAATGATTTCTAGGAAGTTTATTAGGTATATATTGGACAAAATTATGTGTCTTCATAAGTGTGAGCAATTGGGAGAGGTGGTGACCATTTATAGGGAAGGAAAAGGACTCACTAAGATTTAAAAACAAATTAGGTTTACAGATGTCATTACCTAAACCAAACTCATAAAAAACAATATAAATCCAGAAATAATGTTTTATAGACTAGTAATGTATAAAAAATGGGATTTTTACAAGTGGATATGTTATTTGGTCCCCTAAGATTAATGTTTAGTCCGTTATTAATATTAATTTGACCTTAATCTATCTTGTTAATTTTATTCACTTTTATTAATATTTTTGGTAAATAATTAAGTTTATATAATTATAATCTTACTATTATACTAATTAAAGTGATTTATTTTTATTTTTTTAAATTCAATTCACAAAATCGGAAAAATTAATATTAATGATAATCAAATAGAGATGAGAAAATTTTGGGTCTTCAATATAGAAGGAAGTTCAAAATATTATTTTGTTTCCAAATAAATTTCATATGAAAACTTATTCTAATGACATATATTGTATTAATATATGTATTATTGATATATATTTATCTTAAAACACATTTAAAATATAATTTTACATTACTAATTATTTAAAAGAAAATGCATTTTTAAACCTAAAAGCTGTATTTTTCTATATTTTTCTAAAATTAATTTTATTATTTTTCACAATAATACATTAAAAGTTGTTCATTTGAGAAAAAGATATTTTTAAACATAAAAGGGAATTAAAAAATATCTTAACAATCAAAATATGTTATATTTATATTAAAAATGATTTAATTTTTCAAAAAGTAGTTATTACTATTCATATTCCTATTTTTAATGACTTGGATATAATTAACTCATTTAAATAATTATAACTATAAAATTTTGTTTTGTAGAAACATTATTTATATGTGTAACACATTCTTGGTCTGTGTTTTGTGTAATATACACCGATTCAATGTTTCATGTAACATACAATGAGTTTGTGCCTTATAATGTTTGACATTCCATTTTAGTGTGAAATTAATATTTGACTTAGTGCATTATAAGAAATAAATGAAAATTTAATTTATTCCTAAAAATATTCTATATAAAATTTCGGGGTTATAGATATAGTGCTTTATTTTTATGATAAGTAAATGAAGTTTAATATGGGGATAAAGATAAAATATGGATTTTATAATATGCATGAATTTCAGTTGTAAAACATATGTCCTATGTAATGGTATTTTTTCGATGCTTTCGTTGGGCGTGAATCCATCTGTTGAGGACACGGTGACTGTTGCCCCACATTCCCACATTCTAAAGGCGGTTATCATTCATCTCTTGTTCAGGGACATTTTCTCCTTGAACTAAATGCGATGTTGGGATGTCATTATTTGCTTTTGTGGATTCCTCCTCAAATCTCTGTAACTAGTCGGGGTCTCCCACATAGTCTTAAGACGTTGTTCTTGAAATTCATACTAGTGTTATGTCTTCATGGACATCGGTTAATTATGCTACTCATGTCTGGACATTCCCAAGGTTCAAGATAGGGCCACAACATTCGGTCTAGGGAGTAGTCATGTTGGATATCGCCAGCATGTCTGGATTCTTGTACACTTGTGCATCTGGTTTCTTACCCTTATAAAAGGGATTCTCGAGGTTGAGGAAGCCAATGTAATCCCACATCGAGTGCGGGGAATTATATTCCATGGCATGTCTATGAGGTTTTACTCAGCTTCTCATGTTTATCATAAGGTATACCACGATTTTAACATTTGATGGAGATAGATCAGACTGATTAGGACATATATAGCAGTAGATCAGATGGGTGCAATCCCTGGTGGAAACCCTGATGTTGGGTATAACACGTGGTTAGTTACCCAATTGATGTTAGGAGCAATGTGAAATTAGGTGAAATGATCTCATCGAGATGTGATGGCCTGGGTATGTATCAGGATGGATATGGATGGTTGAGTAAAATTTAGGGAGAATGAGGTGGAACAGAAATGAGAATAATAGAGAAGTTGGGCTTGAGACTTTAAAAGACTCCCTACATTTCCCTGTGGTTGGGAATAAATGTTTATATAATTCTGTGGGGATACAGGGCACCTGAGGAGGTGACCCGTGAGAATGGATGCTTGGATGGTATCCAGAGGAAGTAGAACCTTTGGGTCCAGGCATTACCTTCCTGAAACACATAGGCACCAAGGAGAGAGGACACAATGGGACATGATTGATGGGATGAACCTCAGGGAGGATTCCTACAAATTCATGAGGTGGGGAATCAAAGTCCATATAGTTCAATTTGGGGGTATATAATTGGGGTGAACACATCGTACAATGAACCCATGATACACTAGGCCACACGCATGGTTAGAAGCCTAGTATGGTTTAACGCTCGAGTGGTGTACTAGAGATTTGGCCCCAACAGGGGGGAAACTAAATTTTAACAATGTTTGGTGTTGAATATCATGAAGGATTCCTATGTACCTTGTCTAGGAGACAGAGATCAAACCCCCATATTTCATATGAAATTGGTGGCTACAACGGCATACCATCGGTTGGGGATTACAATGTATTACCACTGGATGGGGTACAACGGGGTACCACTGGATTGGGTATAGTAGCATACCAATAGATGGGGTAGAATGAATTACCACTGGATGGGGTACAAGGGCTTACCACTAGATGGGGTACAAGGGATTACCACTGGATGGGGTACAATTTCTTACTACTGGATTGGGTACAAGATTTTACTGCTTGATTGGGTACATTGTCTTACTGCTCATTTGGGTAAAAACAATTGCCACTGGATTGGTTATAAAAACATAACACTGGATTGGGTACAATGACTTACAGCTAGATTGGGTATTATCGATTACTGTTGGATGAGGTTCCATGAATTACCATTGGATTGGGTTCAACCTCATGGAGGATTACTACATACCTTTTCTAGGAGACATGGATCAAATCCCACGTAATTTAGGATGGGTGAATACAGTGTATCGTCGTGCAGAATGAAAAGGGTTGTACATTTTAACATCTTGCAGGATAGGGGTGAACCTATGTGAAGTGGTCGGGACTGATGGATGATGGGCTTAAACCTCAGTGAGGCTTCCTACACACATTTCATGGAAGAGGGAAAGGATAAAAGATTATTTAGTTCCAGATGGTGAATGTAGTTGAATGTTATTCGGGATGAGAGTGAACCAACGTGAAGGGGTTGGATCCAAAGGAGGTGTCTGGGTTGATCCTCAGAGAGGATTCTTATGCACCTTGCTCAGATGGGGAAAAGATCAAAGTCCATGTAGTTTTGAAGGGGGCTTGGAACTTACACTCTCGGGCAGCCCATGAATGATGTCAGGGTAAATACTTTCTCTAAGCTCACATGAGTCATGCTCTGTGTGATTAATAATAGGTAGAAATACCTAATGATCATGTTTCAAAAAATGAATACATAAGGAATGAAGTGGGGCATACATGTGGTTTGTGGCCTAGGGAGACGGATATTGGTACTTACTCAAAGATGGAGGCTCAATGGTGACAAATCTTGGAGGGAGAGGGAAAGGGTAATGAATGTCCTTGTACCTATCACTCCTCTAGTATTAGTTTCTGAAGAAGAAAGGAGGAGAAGGGATACTGCCTCCAGTGAGAAAGGATAGGTGTCTTACACCAAGATGGTTGCCTTTACCCTAGAGATACATCATTGTAGTAGAGAGGATCTCATTCCATGTGAGGAATATCTCACTCCCGGGGAGAGGAGTGGGCATGGAGAATGTCTGAGATGGGGCACCCCACATTCAATTCATTGTGTGAGGAAACAATTTAACATCATGTGCTATGAGTTATGGTTCTTAGAATTTTAATGTCCTGCAGCTCGGATGAGGCAGGATCACTCCGCACCTCTTGGAAATATATAATTAGCATGATTTAGCCCTTATTGATGGGAATGAGATGAAAATGCTATGGTGTCGAGGTTTCGTGGAGTGATCCATTGAGGGGATCACGTAAGCATGGCTATGCAAAGAAGCAATATCCATTAGTGTTCCTATACAAAGAATCATGAGGCTAAGCAATGAAAAGTGAAACACTGCCCAATAGACCTTGAAGGAAAATCATATAAACCCAAAAGGTTGTATAAGAGAGGGGTTTTCAAAGAAGAGAGGTTCACATGAAGGGGTCTTGCAAAGATCTGGTTCCCCAAAGAGTAGAGAGGCTTCACGAAGGGGTGTGCTTCTCAAAGTGGAGTGGCATAGACTAGGTAGGGATTATTCACCCCTATAAATGGTTCTTCATAAAGTGGAATGGATTTCACGAAGTAGGACTCTGTGCTGCAAGTTTACCTTGAAAATCATAGCACTACGAAGTAATGTTCTCCTCAGAGCACAATGATTGTACCTTAGAATATGGTTCACTTGCATATGGGGGGTACTTCGTGTAGTAGAAGTTCTTTGGAAGACCTAAGTCACCATGAGAATCTCCTTCCTTTGAAATGGCATGTGGGCTTCATGAAGGGAATCCCTTCTTGAAGAGGGGTTGTCTTTGAGAAAAGGAAATGGTTCTTCGTAAAGCTCAAGTACCTAAAAAAATCATTTTTCTCAATGATTAACAGAGCACATGTTGCTTCATGATTTGAGAGATGAAAAGGTGAATGGTAGGGGTATATGTCCTCTAGGTCCGAGGGGAGCCCGGTATTTATATGCGAAGGGTGGAGTGAAGTAGGTACAACTTAGTGTGATGCCACATGGTGCTCTACGATCGACTGCAGAGTGCATCGTGGTCATCGAAAATGCAAAGTCAACTTTGATCCCCCCATTGTTATGAAACTTTCCTCAGATCACTTTGCAGAGGCTTCCATCATGTTTGATTGTCTTGTGGAGGTCGATTCGGCTGCCTCCACGGCCTGAATATCCTAGTTAATTATATTATAACCATAGAGAATCCCACCTCTTTTCTATGTGGTGACCGTCGAGGGGGGATCGGCTTCATGTCGGATGTGGTTCTTTGGAGCTTCACAAATAGCATAGTGCTTAGGGGGCCGCAAATGTGCATCACGAGGTTGCCCCTTTGGTTTGGGATTCTTCTTCATGTCCATTCCTTCTTCATGTATTTTGGCACCAAAAAATTCCTCCCTCCTTATACATAGATCCAAGGAGTAAACTAGGGTTGGATTCTATGGTAAAATCACCAAAATGTATAAATGAATCACAAATCATGATCGCAAAGTAGGGTGGTTAAGTAGGGACGCGATGTAGAGTGGTGATGCGACGGTTGGGAGCACTGCGAAGCTCTCTGCGGCTAGCCACTCAGTGAAGCACAGGAGGTTTCTGCCTATAAATAATGGTGTCTAACCTATCTTTCATCCTTTCTCATCTTTGAATCTTAATTCATGGACTCGTGATTCACAAAGTTACACACGATTTACTATTTCTTCTTGATAATTGGGCATTTATGCCTTGTAGAGAACAACGAGTCCCTCGACTCAACATGTGTTCGCTCCGTGGCCTACGTCTGCGATCTTGGTGGCACTATCCACATCCTTCCTCTACGATCGAGATTCGTGATTGAGCTCCGAGATCTGGGACAAAATTTTTAAAATTTTAATGAATAATGGATTGTGAGGAAGCATCCGGAGGAGTTCTTGTGGATGCTACATGGAGAGAAGAAATGGGAAATAATATGGGTATCAGGGCCACTTATGGAGCCATTCTGACCATGAGTATCTACTCAAGCTACTATTAGGGGGTCAGAAGAACTTCCCAATGTGTAAAAGGTTGAATATAGATGGCTTTGGACTGAGTTAGGACATTTTAATTCTTAATGCAAGTAGGGATTAGCTGGATTACTGGATCCAGAGTACATAGTTCTAGTGCCAGTGGTTTAGGGCGGTTGACAACCATACTTGGGGGATTTCACACCCATTAACCCCAATTTGATGTACAACCATGTGAATAACGTTTATGGGAAGTCATTACAGCCGAAGGCACCCCCCCTCCCCCCATGTTACCACACTATTCTGAAGGAGGCCCTGGGGTACCCAGAGGAGGGGTGAACTGATGAGTGGGATTTTCACTAGGGGGGAACCTTAATAGACGACCGATCATGGGACTACTGGGTAAGAGCCTTATGTGAGGATTTTGGGGAGGATCTATGGTGAGTGGGCCTGTATGAGGCGGCCTGGGCTTCCCAATTTCAAATCTACCAGCCGAAGCAGCTGCTATCAGAGTGGCTGAGAAGGTTGTCATTGAGTACAAAAAGTTTCCACTTTTACCCCAGGGTGGTTTTTATCAGCCTCTATTAAATTCAACAAATATTGGGGGTCTTGATACTGGGGGAAATGTATGATGAGTTCCAACCTACCACAAACACATGGGAGGACCTGGAGTAGATGTTGCAGCTGGAAAAGGCGTTGATGGACATCGTGTTGGGGGAGGACAAGAAGTCGGTGAGGGATGTCCACTTTATGTTGTGTTTCATGAAATTTTTTAATTTCCTTGAAGAAATAACGTTTCTTGTGAGGCCTTGGACCAACCCAAAGGGGGTTCATCATGGCAAGAAGCACTCATATTGGTGACTCCTAGAGAACGACCAATATAACTCCTAGGGAATCAATGTCAGTACTGAGCTGTAATCAGTGGTTAGGTTGGAGGAATTAATATCGATGCATATCTATGGATGGATTCTACCGGTGAGAAACACGAACATGGGCATGTGACCAAGAAAGTTTATTATGGAATCCGTATTGGTGACATGGGAGCATGTCAACCTAGGAATCTCGATGCTCATCATGATGTTTAAGATGTTGTGGAACATCTGCAAAGGGATGAAGCCACATAGGAAATACGGGGCATTCCATATTCTATATGGGTGGATATAGGCGCATGTTAGGGGAATCTGTGTAAAATATGAACCCCATTTCCCCTCCGAGATTAGATTTGTGACCGGCTATTATAAACTGGGTGGGGAGTTTTCTGACAAAGATTCCCCTACATTTGGTATTGAATCGGGTGTGAAAGGTGGACGAGTTATACTTCCACCCATTCCCATTTCCAATAGGTGTGTTCGTCAAAGGTTGATAGGGGACAAAAGAGCATCAGCACTACCTCCTAGCCTTTCAGGGTGATGTTCTGGTTGCGTGGGTCGACCACGAGCCTCTCTGGGAACCATACACCCCACATCATTTCGCAAGGAAGTTTCGGTGCATGCAACGGCTGACCTCGTCGGTCTACATGGGAGTTCTCCATGAGTATCACCCCTGTGTAATGAGGAATATGTGGCTCATGTTTACACCAGAATATGAGAAGATGCAAAATGATCTGCCTCTTCCCAGAGCTGTCTATGGGCTGGTAAAGGAATACACCAAAGGTTTGGAGGTAGACTATCTGGGGGAAATGTTGATGTAATAGAAAATATATGCCAGTGATGGTTGGCCTCCCCAACCTTAAGGTTGGGGCTGAATATCTAGGATTATTTCTCATGGTGGCGGGACTGCAGTGGTAGAAATACCCATGTCAGTCGGGAGGCAAGCGGCAGTAGCGGACCTGGCGGTCCCAGAGGAGTAGAGTCATCCCGAGGGGAGTTTTCCCATGGTGTTTCATAGGATACCCACCAAGGATACGAGAAAGTGGCTATGCCATATAGGCATTCCTGAGAATGTTGTCTTTTAAGAGGCTTGGGACATCTCGGATGTCAAAAAACAATTCCTAAATTCATCTGAGATGTGGAAAAAATTTATTCACCTTGGGATTGATTTTTTAGGGATTGAAACTCTCAGGGACAACTTTGTGGTATCATAGGAGGAGGGGGAGCAGTACCATGATAAAATGGAGGAATTTGGGAACACATGGGGTGTCCCCCGCATAATGATAGATCAAGTGAAACTGTTTCTTGATCTAACAACACCTACGAAGTGGTCGACCACTGAATTAAGAGAGCACGTCCCTCTACCAGAGTTTTCGGATGAGTCCTCCTTGGAGGAGAAAGTTGATGGAGGGAGCCCTCTAGGGGAGGGTGAAGTTAGAAACTCAGACCCATAGTTGGAAAAGTTTGTAAAGGGCCTTGAGGTAAATATTAAACAACATCCTCTTAGTATCTATCTATGTATTTTAATACTTATCAACTAAAATATGACTTGTTACGGGGGGCCTCATTCCCAAAACCCGATCTATCCTAACATTAGATGCAGTGGCAAGAACTTCATGATCCATGCCCATTGATATGGGGACCATCATTCCTTAAAAGTCCATGACACCCAGGGTGGTCCTCCAAGAGCCTTCAGACATCACAACAATATATGGTGGCCCATACCATAGGGTTCCAACAAAAATAGATCAAGAGAGGGTCCAACTATTTGATATATGTAAGTCTCCATCATATAATTCATATCTACCACCCATTGCCCCAGTTAATTAAGGATTTTTCACTTTTAGTATGCATAATTATTCAAATGGAATGGTCCACTTTGGTGAGGCTGGTCGGAGCTCGTGGTGAAGCCTTTCACAAGGGAATGCTAATGATCGTGGAAGTGGACATTCAAATCAATCATGATTTAGTGCTTCAGATCACTGGTGGGACCACCATCAGGAAGAAACTGTGATCATTGAGGTGGGATCCAATGAATATTATCAATCAGACAAGATGGGTCCTAACATACCTGATCAGACACCCAATGCACACCCTGGTAATGTTTTCCTGGAGGCGTTCCCCGCATATGAACATATCGACCGCACTGACCAAGACGAGATGACTTCTAATGAAGAAGATATCAAAATCATCTACCGAAGGTCATGGAAGCATATTAGGCACATCATCAGGGAGACCCCTCCAGCTCAATGGATAGATCATATGTGGAGGATCTGTTCCCAGTTGCAAAAATTTTTCATTGTAGGAGTGGATTCCAAGCATCTCTATATGGTCATCTAAGACCTCATGGAGGAAAAGATTCATGAGCATGATCATGACCTTAGTGTAAGTTTATAATGAAAGTTATCGACAAAAACCAAGAGGCTCTAAGAGGTAGAAAATGAGATCTAATGGTTGTGTATAGGGGTAGATGAGTATTCCACTTTTCACAATGTGAAATCTGGGCTAGTGTAACGCCAAAAGGCCCATCTGGAAGAGGTTGAAGAAAGTATGAAGAAGCCCTCCATGGGGATGGCCACTATCTGATCTAACAAAGAGAGGGCCTAGATTGTTGCTGATGAACTATGCCACATCATTGTCGAAGAGGAATGAGAGTTAACATGCGACATCAGATCCTTGATTCCATAAGACAGAGAGTGCCATAGATGGAACGTTATAACGAAGAGGGCAACCCATCCATGGGAAGGTCCAATCCATGGGTATTGTAATGTGTATAAACCCGTGAATTTAACTTCATTATTGTTTATGTTGGCTGCATCCATGAGTTCCATTATTCATTTTGGATTATTGTATTTCCATCACATTCATGAAAGATCCGGCAATAAACCTCTATGATCACATGGGCTGGGACCAAAGTGAGAAACAAGGGATGAACACTTTTTTATTCCATCTGAATATAAAAGTGTCAATCATGATTTAGGATTCATGGTTTTGAACAACTGATCATGATTTCCAGGGAAAATGATAGAGTCCTGACAAGAGGATAAGGTTCTCAGAACCCTCGAATTTTTATTTTCCAAATATACTCTGGTGCATGAGCTGAGTAACTCCAGGTGTGTTATAATCAATCTGAATAGAGGTGAGTGGATGGTGTGAATCACAACATCAAAAATATGGAACATTTAAGGTATTATGTGACAATTAAGGATAATTGTTGACCATGTTAGAAAGAGAGTATCCTTATTGTGTTTTCCTGAAATGGGGATAATAAATGTGGGTTGACTGCTGACCATGTTCAAAACATAGTACATGCCTTGAAATGTAATCCATTTTCTTTCATAACATTATCCTAGGATTGTAGATGGGCGATAGGTAGAGCATCCATATCATTAGGGGGGTTCCTTCGGATATGAACTGGGATGAGGGTCCGATAAAAGGGCACGAAAAGCATGGAGGGTGGAGTGATGGGTTGTTCAAACGGAGTCCAAAATTCATGAAATTATGCCACCGTGGTGGAAACACATTAGGTGAGCACATAATCTTGATCAAATATCAACCTTACTTCCAAACATGTCCTCTCTAGTGAGGACCGATGGTTCATTGTTGTTTTATGCAAGGTCAAGACGGATGATAGACCCCAAGTTGGTCCCAAGGAGAATTACCTGGGCATCGATACGTATCCCATATATATGGGAATCATGAAAAACATCATTCTTAAGCAAAATGTGGTCAGAGGCCAACGATGGTATGGAGGATCATATTTGACGAGAAAACTGACAAATCCCATATATAGAACAGGGCATCCTGAATTTACATAGGGTAGGCCATTTGTTTAATGTTATATGGTGAGGGCATGGTTACCATGAAAGGGAATATGCGTTGTGGTAAATACCCTATTGTGAATGAGGACTATAAGAGTCCACACCACCCCACATAATCTCGTGGGAGACCTTATGTCAAGAGACCAAAGGTGAAAATTGTACTTGGACCGATATGAGTCTTCTAGGAATTCCTACGTATACTAAAAGGATGGGAATCAATACATGCATAGTTTTGAAGAATTTCGGGCAATTTAGTATCATGGTAAAAGGACATCTAGATATTAGTTTGAAGGTATTATAGCTTAGAATATAAAAATAAAATAGGGAGGGAGAGATGTGGTGTGGAAATTTCAAAACCCAATGTGAATGAAAAATTTAGGGGTCCATATGACATCATGTGATCCCAAAAGTGATTTTAGGTCAAGGGACCACAAAATTAAAGTTAGGATAGGCTCAAAGAAATGTGTTTCGGCATTCCTACATACCACCTTATGATGTGGATCAAGTCACATGTAGTTCTAGAATTATAGTTTAACATCATGTGGGACGATAGGCCTGTGTGGTACAGCTGCACCAGTACACACCCCACCAATACTACTAAACCCACTTGAGTTATGCTCAATGTGGGAAACACGTAGTAGTGGTAGGATTTTCATTGTATAGGGAGGCACACATTAAGGGTGATGGAAAAATAGGTTACTGGAATCCCACTACTATTAACCCACCGACTTAATGCACGTAGATGTGATGGAGGAAGAATTGACTGTGTTGGAAATCAACTTAAACATATGGAGGTGGATAGGTGTGAGTCATGATGCTCGAGATCTAGATCAAAATTATAGTGGAGTGACAATAGATAAAACTTTTGACCATGTTTGTACATATTAACTGTTTCACGTTATTCTAAAATAGGGACAGACAAGTGTGGGTTAGACGCTTACCACGTCCGAAACACCGAACCTATCGCAAATTTTGTATGTGTTCTTCAGGGGAATTGAACCAAGATGGATGGTAATCCAATGTGACATGAGACTATGTCATAAAGGGGGTATCTTTTAGATGTGTAAGAGTATTTTGATCTAAATAAAGGGCACATAAATTATATACATGAAACTAGGGGGTTTTTATGTGAAAATTCCACACCTTAGACTCTTTGTCACTATATATGTGTATATTCCAATGAGATGTGTCTAATAGAGGAATTCAAATACCCTTTTTAAGAAAAGGTTCCTAGGGTCACACACTCCTATCTTATGGTTATAGTATAGACTATTAATAGGGTACCGTGATTGATGGACTGTGTGTAGGGAAGCGAAGTAGTCAAACCCGACACATAGTTCTGATCGAGAGATCTTAGTTTAATGTCATAGAACATGAACGAAGTTGGGAATAGACAAGGGAGAAACATTTTGATGTTATCGTAAAACAAAATGTTAATTAAAATACAAGAGGTAATCTTCGCACCACATACTCAGTCCCAAAGGATCTCGGGCCAAAGGGGCAAAAAAGGGGTTAGTTTTAAAATTTCTTTGGGCTGGACCTACAGACTGAATGTATGGGTGTTTCTAAATATCCCATGATGATGGGAATCAGTCCATACATAGTTCTTAAAGTTTAATAGTAAGGTACCAATACTAGGGATAATACTGTCATGCGGGTCTGGCCCATACACAAAAATAAGCAGCATTTGATAGGTCTTGTTAGTTCGTTAGGATGAATGTATGTATTTTTTTATGAAGAAACAATCCTAGGATGGAGGATCCATGCATCAATATATAATAAAGCCACATGTAGACATTAAAAAATGTTATGGTGGATATCCACTACAAAAAAAGATGCCCCCCCCCCCCCCGAGTGAGGACTACACAATGCTATACCATTTTTCATAGTGTGGCTAGGACGATAATGTCATATTTTGGGGTCATATGATAAGACAAACCCCGACATTTTAATTTCTTGATGTAAAGGTGCAACAATTTAATGTCATGTGATACTAGTCATCATATTTTATGGTCATATGGGTTGGACACATGCCAATGAAATGTTGTTTTTTGGGTAAACACACATGGCATGATAAAGTATAGCCAATGTGAATGAGGATGAAGTCCACAACACCCCATGGGAAATATTGAGGAAGAATCCTCAGGCCAAGGGGCCATGAAAGGTCAAAGAATATGGGGTTGGACATATGGAAGAAACATATAGGTGTTCCTATATACCCCACGAGTATGGGACTCTAGTCGTATGTAGTTCTGAGGGTGCGGTTTATCCTCATGTTGGGCAACATGTAGAAGAGACTAGCTCCAAAATGGGGAGTACGTGGTGAGGATATTCCAAACCTGACATGAATGAGGGAATAATCCCACATAGGCCACACCAAAAAATCATATGAATTTAAGTTCCAGAATGTAGAACAGAAGAGGTAATTAGTGTATGATGATCTGGACCCAATGAGAAGATGTTCGAGTGTTCATTTGTATCTCTTGGGGATGGGAATCAAGATGTGAGTTGTTCTAAGAGTGTCATGTAGTTTTACATCTTGCGACAAGGATGCAGAGAGATCCTAGTTTTAGAGTCTTAGAGCTCAGACCATAGATAAGTGAGAATCTTCTTAATGGGTGAAAACCTCAAACAAATACCTATGAACACATGAACTATGCTTGATGTGGGAAACAAGGGCAGAGAAGGTCATTGAAACACATGGAATACATGAAAAGTGGAAATCGATGCGAAAACCCAACCGACACATCCCCATGGATCTGCCCCCCAAATGTGAAAATGTGCATGGAGGAATAGTACCAAAAGTGTAAAAGTCCCACTTGGACATGATGATGTAGAAAAGGATTTGATTCATGAAACTTAAATTTAGATCTTGATGAGGTGATGTGATGATGGAGGATAAATTTTGACCATGATCAAAACATAGAATCCATATCATGTGACCTGAAATTGGAATAACAAATGGGTATCAACCACTGAACTTATTCTCAATATGAGACATGTATCAAATTTGCATCAAAAATTATTGGGGATATTTTTCTAATATGGTCGGAGATCCCTAGGGCCTAATATCAATGCCATTCGGGGGCCCTTGCAGATGTGAAATATAATAAAATCCCAAATGAATGTGAACATGAATCCTAAAAATGGGTGATAAGATGTCTATGTAGAATGAGACACTCTATGTCTTGAACTATAGTGCTCCTTAGCACATCGATGAACTGACAAAGAGGGATGAGGGTACCAACTCAGGGGCATCTGACTCGAAAAGGTGTGTATAAAATAGGGGAAGGAAGAACTATCTGGAGGTAGAGGTATGTGGTGTGGTCGTTATTAACCCCATGCAAATGGGACATAAGCCCACATCACACCTCATTCCCCCATCATGGAAGAACTCATGCTAGGGGTTTAGGATGATGATATGGTTTATATGAAGCATGGATAGGCCCAAAGACTAAACATTCAATCAGTCCTACGTATCCCATGAGGGTGGGAATCAAGCCACAAATAGTTCTTGTAGAATGCTATGATTCTTTTTGTCTTGGGGCAGGGACGTTGATTTGCGCAAGTTATCTCGATGAGGAACATGTACAGTGTGGAGGTTTACCAGACATGAATGAGGTTATAATCTCACATACATCACGCCATTCATAATTCCCAGAGAGAACTCAGAGTAAGAGGATGAGGAAAAGAATAATTGATCTCGGGCTAGGCCCGAAGACAAAATGTTAGGGTTTTCCAATGTTTCCCATGAGGACAGCAATCAATCCATATGTATTTCTAGAAGGATGTCATGTATTTTAACATTGCGTGGCAAGGACGTAATAGATCTTAGTTTACGGTCATAGAAATTAGACCATAAATGCCCAGTTTAATGTTATTTGTGTGGGAAAGAAGGGTAGAAAGGATGAATCAAAATGCATATCATGTGGAAAACCTTAGAACGAAAACAATTATTGAGGAAATACAATGGGTTTCATCCACTAATAAAATTTGAAACATAGGACTTGTATCATATTATTTTCTATAATACTCAGGGATGTTGATATGAAATGGTAGGAGGGCCTTGGGACGTAGAATCCATGTTGTCTAGGGGTCCCTTCAGATATAAGAGGTAGTGGAAACCCAAAGTATGGAGACACATGAAGCATAATGGTACCCTTGTAGTTCAAAGTCTCTCATAAAGGAAAATGGTGAGTGAAGGCCTCCAAATAGGGGAACACATGGTACAGTCATGAAAAATCCGATGTGAATGAGGACATAATCCCACACCACACCGTACATTTGGGGTGGTATCCGGGTCGGGTGGCCAGACCAAGGAGGTGATCACAAAATTTAGGGTTGGATCTATAGAAAAAAATATCAAGGCATTCCTACATATCCCATAAAGATTGGAATCAATTCGTACATAGTTCTGGTGGGGCTAAGTCGTTTAACGCCATGCAGTGAGGACGTGGGAGAATCGAAGAATGGGGAGGGGCACATGGTGAAACCATCTTAAACATGACACCAATGGGGCCAAGGAAGTATACCATGTGCCATGTGTAATCCTCCAGGATAACTACAACATGGGGGTAGTCATTGGAATTAATTTTGGGGTTACACTCTAGGATGAAGCATCTGAGCATTCCTACATATCCCATAAGTATGTAATTCTAGCCATACATAGTTCTCGAAAATGGTGTGTATTTTAACATCATACAACATGGATGTGGGATACTTTAAGGACTTGGGATAGTATAATGTCATGTATGACCACCTATAGTTTAACGTCATGAGGTACGACATACAGTTTAATGTACTGAGGAAACTAACAGTTTAAGGTCATATAGGACCGTATAGACTTTATTTTATGGTCATAGCACTCTGAACACTTTGAAATTTATCATTAAATGGGACGAAAAAGATGTTTAATTTCATGCAGGACATAATATATTATATTAATATAGGACCAATCTTGCTTAGGCAAAGTATTTCTTGATGAACTTATCATTGGTTGTAGGATTTATATGCTCACCATCCATTGTAACAAGGGATTACATGCCATTATGGTATACCATGTAAATGATGTAATTTCCATCCCATTTGGGATTCTATTTTTGTGGTTTCCAACCAGGTATCATTAGCGTTCATAGGGCCAACACCATGTCCCCTTGTAAGAAAGAGCGGAGGAAAACATTATTGGTAAAAGATCTAGCTATCTTGTTTTGATGCCTCTCTACACTGTGTAGGGAACAAAGCCTTCCCTCATCATGTGCTTCTAGTTTATCCAGATATATTTCAACTACCTTTATGTTGTCTGTTGATCATAGAACACTATGCGCAATGAAGAGAACTGAATCTCGATGGGTAGGATTACCTATGTTCCATACACCAGGGAATATGGTGTCACATTTGTGGAATTTTGGGTCTTTGTCCGATATTCCCATTCAGTATTGGGTAGTTTAGCCAGCCAACACTTCTTATTCTAAACAACCAACTTCTTTAAGATGTTAGAGTGTTTTTTGTTAAATGCCTCGATCTTCTCATTTTCATGCATGTGATAGTGGGTTGTATTGTTCGAACATATGATGTACTTGGCATAAATTTCTTCAATTTGGCCACCTGGAAATTGGTTCCATTATAGGTGCGGATAGCGTGAGACTCTAAACTGATAAATGATATTGGATCTCACAAATTGAATGATAGAACGGACCTTGAACTCCATTAGTGGAACTACATTTTCCCACATAGAAGAGAAATATGTAGCGGTTAGTATGAACTTGCACTGCTGAGATATCGTCAGTGGATAGGGTACCCTGACTTCGACTCCCCATACCGCAAAGGGACAATAGTTCTTTGTAGTTTGGAGTGGTTCTGGAGACCGATGAAAAAAAAATAAAATGGATTTGGCATGCATGGTACCTCTTGGGAAAATCAATGCAATCACTGATCATGGAGGGCCAAAAATATCCCAACCTCTAGATCTGGTGAAATGGTTTCAGCCCAGTTTGATGAGCCTTGCAGGAACTGCCATTAACCATCATCATGACCTAAGAGATCTCACCTCCATGAATGTAATAGAGGATCACCCCATCAAACCCATTCTTGAAGTGGATTTTCTCATGAATGAAAGTACTCTAGAGGGTAAATTGTAATGTGTAGTGTCGGATTCGCTCACGCTCGGCTCAATCATCTGGGATATTTCCATTATAGATATACTCAACAAAGGGGGTCCTCCAGTGGGGAGACATTTCCATTTCTATTACATGGGGTCCTTAGAGTCCAAACATGGAGGCGTTGGTAGTTAGGTGGCTTACCTATGGGATATCATCGTCATCTGGAGCGATGGGAGTGTTGACCATCCGGTGCACCACATGAATATTCTGATCATCCTAGTAAGGTTTCGTAAGAGTTGTATGTAATGACCCAAAGTTTTTCAATAGAAATTCCCTTCTAATATTTATTTCATAAAATTACATGAATACACAAATAATGAACTACAAAGTGATAAGTGACCTTTAATCATATGTTTGTCACTTCAGTGTTTGTAATTTTGAAAATCTGACATACACGGTTGTGTTCAAGATGATTTTTGGACTCTAATGAATCAAAAATAATTTTCAATGAATAGTAAGTTACCCTTGTGAATAGTAACCTACCCTTATGAATCGTAATATGATCCTTATGAATAGTAAATCATACAACATAAGAATAACCTTACCCATGAATAATTAAATAAAATTTAGACATCTTAGAAAGTGACAATTTGACCTTAGTAAATGTGTTGGTATTTTGTAAGTCATAAATAAATAAATAATTAATTAATTTAAAGAAAACCTATTTCCCTAATATGTATTCATAAATTATTGAATCAATGTCTTATAGTTTTTAGATAATTTTATAATACCCTATGTAATTTTTGAAAGCACTATAAAATTAGTTTTAATTTTATAAACTATTTTTTACGTAAATTATGATTTTAAATGAATATTAAATTAAAAATATTTAGAAAATTATTTTTGAATAGTAGAATTCCTTTTTGGATTCTACACGTCGATAAATGGTTTGGGTAAATATTTGGGATTTTTCTGAGATACTTGAAATTTTTAGGAATAGTAGAATCCAATAATTCACAATAAATGTTAAATAATGGATTCATTGAGTCATCGATGATGTTATGCTGATGTAAGCCCAATTGTTTTAGGATCAATGATAAAATTACTATTATTTTTCATGGAATACTCACTATTCCTTGTCTTGTGACGAAATAATAAACTAATTAATTTTATATTAAGGAAACCCCTCTCCCCTCCACTATAAAAGCCACCCTTCACACCCTCATTTCATCACACCTCTCGAGCTCCATGCCTTCTCTAAACTCTACCCAAACATCTTCCCTAGCCCATTCCCCACGTCCAAGAGCTTATGGTATCATCAAATGACAAATCTTAGGTCTTTAAGATGGTTCTCAAGAAGAGGATTCAAGAGGTAATTTCTATCTCGCTTCTCCTTTAATTTCCTTTCAATTTCATGTTCATTTCTTGATCTCTACCCACCTATATTCATCAAAATGGTGTTGTAACTCCAGTATTATACATATAATGGAATTATATGTTAATAATAGGATATTATATCATCCACCCCCATTTCCATCTTCCTTTTATTTTATTAAAGGAAACGTTGTTCGTGAGGTGTTAATTTATCACCATCAAGAACGATAAGTTTTCTTCTTCCATTTCTACCTTTAGATCTGGTCATGAATCCATTTTTATGTTAGAACCATAATATTTTACACGTATAATCTCCAATTTCATGTACTATAACTAACTTATTACCATATTTCTAGTGATAAAATCAAACAAGTTCATTATGATCGAAAAATATCCTAAGTTAACCCAAACAATCATCTTTTAATTCTTATCTAATGATTCATCCACATGGATGTAATTTGATTCATTATAAGATCATTAAAAATCCAGTAATCTCTTTAATAACATTTAATATCAGTTCTAGATGTTTTCCCATGTTCTACCCGAACATCAATTAAAGAATAGAAGTGGACCACTCAAGAAAACCATAAAAATGAACATCCCCGAACAATGTTTTTAAACTCTATAAGTCATAAAAAGGAACATAATATGACTTAATGAAACCATAATGAACCCTATTAATGTATATAAGTTTCTGTAATATATAATTAATGAATATAATGTCATTATATAGGACATTAATGAGAAGGAATCATTTAGATACAAGGTAAGGGGAAATTCTCGAACCCAGCATTCATCCTTCGGGTTCTCCCTCTTCCACTCCATTTTTGATATGGTTACTCCATAAAGATTATTTTTTCATCATTATCATGACTTTTATAGGATATAAATATTTTCTACTAATGTTTATGTCAATTAAAATGTTTTCCAAAAGAACTCTTCTTTTAAGTACTCTCCTTTTACCTCTCATTCAAGGTTGATGGTTCTTCCATCAAGTATGTTGTTCCCTCTTTATTTTGAGAACCCAAAGATTATGAATGTGTTATTATGTGATGAAACAAATTCCATTTCATGGGTTAGTTATTTTCATTTATGTTATATGTTCATTGTGTCATGAATGATAAATGATAATGTTATGATGTGACGGGTGCGCCTGGAATTATATAGCGCAATATGAATGTTTAAATGTGACAGGTGCACCTAGAATTATATAGTGCTCCAATGCATTGGTTAAAGTGATTAACCTCATTATTAAATCTGAAATAGGGTGTGAACTATATTCTATCATGGTTCACAATTATGTGTGGTATTTAACCACTAAGACATGATGTTTCATTTTTATGCATTTCCACATTTCAAGTCTTATATTTATGCTTCCTCTCATGTTCAAGATCTTTTTACCATGTCATGATTATGATCACCCCATGCTATACTATTATTATATATCCTCTTACTGGGATTCTAGATCACTCTTTTTTATGTATATCCTCAGGTGGCTACTTTTACTAAGGAGAGGACAAGGGCCAATAAGATGCTAGAGAAGAATAAATTAAATAAATATTTACGCTTGATGTTGTAATTTCTATGTATGGTCCTAGTTTTCCCAAGACACTAAACCTTTGGATCCTCTCTGAGTGACACTATTATGTTTTTTATCTTTGAAATGATTTAATATTAATGTAAGAAATGGATAGGTCGCTATAGTTTGTATCAGATGAAAGGTTTAGTTGATTTGGGAATTAGGATTAGTGAACCCTAGAGGAAACCAATAGCATGGGGATAACTACAAAAATGCACACAAGAATATTTACATAGGGATCCCATATGTTTTGTTTTTTGTATAAATTTTTTAAATGAATAAGTTATTCATGACTTTTTTACTTATGTTTTGTTCTAACTTTTTCTATTTTAGAAAATGGTGGGACTATGAGAAATCAGGCCAACAACTCGTGCGAGGGCCAATGCAAAGATTTCCTGAAAAACATCCCCAATGATTTGGGAGGTGGAGTTAAAAACATCATGGAGATGCTTACCTAGTTATATCAAGTTATGAACAATAACCATAATAATGGGGAACTTCCTCCTTCACCAAATAGGGAGAAACTGTCTATCAAATGTTTTATGCGGAAACAACCTACGATTATTAGTGGATCTTCTGATCCACTAGTTTCAGAACAGTGGGTCAACTCCCTGGAGAAGATCTTTTCTGTTCTTCACTATTCTGAGAGGGAGAAGGTGAACCTAGCCATTTATCGTCTAGTTGTAGAAGCTGATCAATGGTGGGCTTTGATTAAGAACACCAAGCCATGGGTGGAAATTGAAGGGATGGAATGGGAAGACATTAAGATAATGTTTCATAATATGTATTTCCCACGAACTCTTCTCACAAAGATGGAGAGAGAATTTATAGAGCTCAATAAAAAAGAAGTAGAATCATTCACAAACTAGGAATCAAATTTCACAAGGCTTGTAAGGTATGCTTTGGGTATTGTTACAAAAAAATGATAGCAAAATAGATATATTCTTTAGTGGATTAAAACCACTTCTTCAAAAGGCTATTGAAATTTGAGACTTTTAGAGTTACGAAGAAGTTGTTCGGTGTTCTCTCAAAGTGGATATGGCGTTTAGAGAATGGTACCATAGCTATGGTGATAAGAAAAGAAAGATGGAGTTTCAATCTAGTGGATCTAATGAAAAGGTGGGAAGAAAAATCAACGACCCACATGCCAAAGATGTGGGAAGTTTCACCATGGGAACTGCCTCAAAGGGATGAGGAAATGCTCAAAGTGTGGGAAAGAAGGACATCATGCTCAAGAGTGTCGAAAGGACACAAAAAGGAAGGAGAATGTAGCTGATGAAAGGAGAGAACCACACATTTTTCAGTGGTACAACTGTAGGGAGCTAGGGACCTATGAAAACCAGTGCACTAAACCTTGAGATCTCGAGGGTAATCAATGTCAGTAGCCACCAAAGCCATAAGAACAAGGAAGGCTTATACCATCACTACTTTAGAGGTGGAGCATGATAATGAAGTCGTACAAGGTACACTTCTTATTCACTCAAGAATGGAAAAAGTCATATTTGATTCTGGTTCTACACATTCCTTTATATCTTGAAAGTTTGCTAGAACTATATAATCAATTCCTCGAAACCTTGGATAGAGATATCTCTAAAAACACCAAGTGGTGCAATCATTACAACCCAAGTGTTTGACTCTTCTCCTATTGGTGTATGTGAGATGATTATTCCTGAATATCTCATAATGCTTCCATTGGTGGAATTTGACTCTATAATGGGAATGGATTGGCTCTCGTTATATAGAGCACATATCAACTATCGAGAAAAGGAAATATCTTTTCATATTCCGAACTATCCCATTATCCTCTACAAATGCAAGGAAGATGATGAATCTCCTTTGAAAAATCCTTTAATTGTGTGGGGTTTGATTCCCTATGAAGAAGCATACCTCGCCCAAATGGTTTAGTCGAAGGAAAGTGCCAACCTTGAAGAAATTCCCATCGTGAGGGAATACGACGATGTATTTCACGAAGAGTTACCCAGATTTCCCCCGGATCGTGTGGTAGAGTTCTCAATTGAACTCATACCTGGAGCTACACCTATCTCGAAGTGTCCCTATAGGATGGATCCTATAGAACTGGAAGAGTTAAAGAAGTAGCTATAAGAGCATTTTGACAAAGGGTTCATATTCCCTAGTGCATCACCTTGGGGTGTGCTAGTGCTCTTTGCAAATAAGAAGGATGGAACAATTCGGTTGTGTATCGATTATCGGGAACTCAACAAGATCACCATAAAGAACAAGTATCCTGTCCCAAGGATTGATGACTTGTTCGATCAATTAAGTGAAGATCAATACTTCTCAAAGGTGAATCTTCATTCTAGATATCATTAATTAAATGTGAATAAGAAAGATATTCAGAAGACTTCCTTCCGTACATGGTATGGGCACTATGAGTTTTTGGTGGTACCCTTCAGACTTACTAATGCCCCAAAAATCTTCATGGATTTGATGAATAGAATATTTAGACATTACCTTGACAAATTTTTTTTAGTGTTTATCGATGATATTCTCAATTACCCCTAGAGGAAGGAGGAACATGAAGAACATATAAGACTTGTGTTGGAGACATTGAGAAAGGTGAAGTTGTATGCCAAGTTCATCAAGTGTGACTTTTAGATGAATCAAGTCACATTCTTGGGACATGTGATCACAAGTGGGGGAATTTCTGTGGATCCATCAAAGAAAAATGTGGTTGATGAATGGCCTAGGACCTCTAGTGTCACAGAAATCCGTAGTTTTCATTGATTAGCTCAGTACTAATGGAATTTTGTGAGAAACTTTTCATGTTTGTCAATCCCGCTAACTAAGTTAACAATGAAAGGGGTAAAGTATGTCTGGACATAAGAATGTGAGGGAAGCTTCAAGGAGCTAAAGAGAAGGCTAATCACTGAACTTGTACTCACACTATCAAAAATTGGAGAATGTTTTGTGATATACAGTGATGATTCAATGAAAGGATTGGGTTGTGTACTCATGCAATAAGATAATGTGATAGCCTACACCTCATAGAAATTGAAGATCCATGATCATAACTACCTGATACATGATCTAGAGCTGGCAGCCGAGATTTTTTCCTTGAAAATATAGCGGCACTACCTTTATGGCAAGAAGTGTGACATATACACCGACCACAAGAGCATAAAGTATATATTCACACAAAAGGAGCTCAACATGCATCAAAGGAGATGGTTAGAGCTAATCAAGGATTATGATTGCTCTCTCCACTATCATCTTGGAAAGGCGAATAAGGTAGCTGATGCTCTAAGCAGAAAAAGAACCTACTACACTATCCATGCTGTGTATTGAGAATGACCTTATCTTCTTGGATATGCAAAGAATGGATTTCGAAATCATTCGGGCAGGGGATACATCCTACCTTTACCAGATGATTGGGCAACCATACATCCAATAGAATATTAAAGAAACACAAAGGTATGATGTGGAGATATAAAAGAGGGTTAATGCAGTAACAGAAGGGAAGCTTCAAGTGTTCCATATCGAAGATGATGGTGTGATTTGGTTTGGAATGTGGCTTTGTGTGCGTTCATCACCCATGATAAAGAAGGATCTATTGGACAATGCACATATCTCAACATTCTCTATCCATCCTGGGAGAACCAAGATGTATCATGATCTCCGAGAACACTTCTGGTGAGATAAAATGAACAAGGAGATTGTGGAATATATATCTAGGTGCTTGGTATGTCAGAAATTTAAAGCTGAGCGACAAAAGTCCAAAGGTATGATGAAGCCATTGCCTATACCCATGTGGAAATGAGAAAATGTTACTATGGATTTTGTCACGGGTCTCCCGAATACGTCAAAGGAAAATAATGCGATATTGGTTGTGGGTGACCGACTCACCAAGAATGCCCATTTTATCTCTATTAAAGAAGATCTCTCACTTGAACAACTTGAAAAGATATATGTGATGGAATTGGTGAGACTTCATGGTGTTACACTCTCAATTGTCTCTAATCGTGATCCAAGGTTCACATCTAAATTCTGGAGGAGCCTTTAACATGCTTTGAGTACTAGATTATATTTTAGCATGGCCTATCACCCACTATCTGATGGCCAGTCTGAAAGAACTATTCAGACGCTTGAAGATATTCTAAGAGCCTACTATCTTGAATTCAAAGGTGGTTGGGATTAGCATCTCCCATTAGTTTAGTTCCCATACAAAAATATCTTCCACTCGAGTATTCATATGGATTTATATGAAGCTCTTTATGGGAAGTGGTGTAGAACTCCAACTTGTTGTGATGAAGTTGGAGAAAGAAAGATACTTGGACCTCATCTTGTTCAAGAGATGACAGAGAAAGTTCAAGTCATCTGCCAAAATAATTTTTTTAACACTTTTAGGAAAAGTGAGAAACCGAAAGACACTTGCAATCCCAAATGGAATAACCAAAGCCCCTCCAATGTTGATCAAACAAACAGACACCCAAACAGTCAACAATAACTAGAAATCATAATTTCCATACCCGTCATCTCCACCAGTGCATGAACTCCCCTAAGCGATGGATGTTCCCCATTCAGAAGTTGGATTTAAATGCTTCATGAAATCACCATCATAGTCATGCCTCACATCATCCAGTGTGATTCACACGAAACCATATTGCATGGAAATGATGCCTTTCTTGAATGCCAGGGACACCCCATGGTCCCACTTAAAGGAGGCTCTGGTGGACAAAGGTCGAGGCAGATAAGAGTAATCCTTTCTTCCTTTTATTTTTGGAGTAGTAGAAGCTTCTCCTCCATCCTTAGTATGATTCTGTCTCCACCTTGCACAATATCGCTAAAGGAACGATTGACCATATCACCTCTATTCTCCTTGTCGTAAATGGAGAGCTTCCCCATCCTCCCAAGAATGTTGTCCGAGGTTAATTCCTTTCCCTCCACAACTCATCCTCTACTATGATCAGGCAGGTTGCAGTCAATATCACACATATAAATTCCCACGACACCATCATACATAACTGCTCATTTTCCTTTCCCCTCAAGAACACTTCCCAAGTCGGCCCGATTACACTGCTTGTAAGTTGTATTCTCTATAGTAGATGCCACCCCAACCTTACATGAAACCTCATAGTCAGCTTCTCCTACAAGAAAATCCAGCATACTGGTCTCCAAGGGTTCATCCTTCTCTACTGAAACATCATCCCTACCCTCCTCTACAAGACCCTAGAACCTGTTACTCAAAGGGAACAAAGGTGTAGATGTAACACCTAGTCCCCCAGTATCCTGATTTCTCCCATTCCTAAAAAAATTCGGCAAAAGAGCTATGTTGAAAACCATCAAAGGGACTTGGAGTTCGATATTGGAGATAAAGTCTTCCTTCAAATATATCCATGGAAAAGAGTCATGTGATTCAGGAAGAAAGGGAAGCTAAGCCAAAGTTATATTGGCCCCTTTGAAATCCTTGACCACATAGGAGTCGTGAACTATCATCTTCCACATCCACCATATATGGCTCATGTTAATGATGTGTTTCATGTATCACTACTGAGGAAGTACGTACCAAACCCCTCACATGTACTAAACCCAGAGGTGGTGCAGTTGGAAGATTATCTCTCCTATGAGGAAAAGCTAGTAAAGATTATGGATAGAAGAGATAAGGTTCTACACAACATGACAACCCATCTTTTCAAAGTGTTGTGGACGAACCATATATTTGAGGAATCAACTTGGGAACCAGAAGAATCAATGAAGGATAAGTACAATCACCTGTTTATGTAAAGTAAAATTTCAGGGGTGAAATTTCTTAAGGGGGGGGGGGAATGTAATGACCCATAGGTTTTCAATAGAAATTACTATATAATATTTATATCATCAAATAACATGAATACACAACATAATGAACTACTAAGTGATAAGTGAACTTTAAACATAATTTTGTCACTTGTGTGTTTGGAATTTTGAAAATTCGACATACACAGTTGAATTCAAGATGATTTTTGGAGTCTAATGAAACAAAAATAAATTTCAGTGAATAGTAACATACCCTTGTGAATAGTAAACTAGCCTTATGAATCCTAATATGACCCTTATGAATAGTAAATCATCTAACATAAGATTAACCTTACCCATGAATAATTAAATTAAATTTTGACATCTTAGAAAGTGACAATTTGACCTTAGTAAACGTTTTTGTATTTTATAAGTCATAAATAAATAATTAATTAATTAATTAAAAAAATAATATATTTCTTAAAATTTATTCATAAATTATTAAATCATTTTCTTATAGTTTTTAGATAATTTTATAAGACCCTACGTAATTTTTGAAAGCACAATAAAATCAGTTTTAAATTTAAAAAATGTTTATTTAAGAAAATTATTATTTTAATTAGATATTAACTTAATAATATTTAGAAACTTATTTTTGAAAAATGGAATTAAGTTTTTGATTCTACCATCAAAAAATGGTTGGTGTAAATTTTTGGGATTTTTCTGAGATACTTGAATTTTTTATGAATAGTAGAATCCAATAATTCACAATAAATGTTAAATAATGGATTGATTGAGTCATCGATGATCTTCTGTTGATGTAATCCAACTTGGTTTGGGATCACATGATAAAATTACTATTCTTGGTCAAGGAATACTCACTATTATTTGTCTTTTGAAGAAATAATAAACTAATGAATTTTATATTAAGGAAACCCCTCTCCCCTCCACTATAAAAGCCACCCTTCACACCCTCATTTATTCACACCTCTCAAGATCCAAGCCTTATCTAAACTCTTCCCAAACATCTTACATAGACCATACCCCACGTCCAAGAGTTGCTGGTGTCATCAAAAGTCTATTCTTAGGCCCTTAAGGAGGTTCTCAAGAAGAGGATTCAAGAAGTAATTTATCTCCCTCTTCTCCTTTAATTTCCTTTCAATTTCAAGTTCATTTCATGAACTCCCCCAACCTATCTTCATCCAAATGGTGTTTTAACTCAATTATAATACATATACTTTAATTCTATTATTTTAATTGGATATTATATCATACTACCCCCTTTCCCTCTTCTTTTTATTTTATTAAAGAGAGCGTTGTTCGTGAGGTGTTAATTTATCACCTTCAAGAACAAGAAGTTTTCTTATTCCATTTCTACCTTAATATCTGGCCATGAAACCATTTTTATGGTAGAACTAGAATATTTTATATGTATAATCTCCTATTTCATGTTCTGGAACTAACTTATGACCATATTTCTAGTGATAAAATAAAACAAGTTCATTATGATCGAAAAATCACCCAAATTAACCCAAAAAATCATCTTTTAATTTTTATCTAATGATTCATCCACATGGATCTAATATGATTCATTATAATATCATTAAAACTCTTTTAATATCATTAATAACATTTAATATCAGTTCTGGATGGTTACCAATGTTCTACCTGAACATCAATTAAAGAATACAAGTGGACAACTCAAGAAAACCATAAAAACGAACATCCTCGAACAATGTTTTTAAACTCTATAAGTCATAAAAAAGGAACATAATATGACATAATGAAACAATAATGAACCTTATTAATGTATAAAATGTTTTTTAATTTCTAATTAATGAATATAACTTCATTATACATGACATTTAAGAGAATGAAGCATTCAGATACAAGGTAAGGGGAAATTCTCAAACCCAACTTTCATCTTTCCGGTTCTCCTTCTTCCACTCCATTTTTGATATGGTTACTCCTTAACGATAATTTTTTCATCATTATCTTAACTTTTTGGGGATATTCATGTTTTCTAATAAAGGTTATTTCAATCAAAATGTTCTCCAAATTAACTCTTCTTTTAAGAACTCTCCTTTTACCTCTCATTCAAGGTTGATAGTTCTTGTATAAAGTATGTTGTTCCCTCATTCATTTGGGAACCCAATGTTTATGAATGTGTTACTAAGAGACGAAAACCATTAATTTTAATTGGTTAGTTATGTTCATTTATGTTATATGTTATTTATGGAATTCATGATAAATGATATTGTTATGATGTGACGAGTGCGGCCGGAATTATATAGTGCAATATGAATGTTTAAATGTGACTGGTGCACCCAGAATTATATAGTGCTCCAAAGCATTGGGTAAAGTGATTAATCTAATTAGTAAATGTGAACTGATGTGTAGAGAATATTCTATCTTGGTTCAGAATTATGTGTGGTATTTAACCACTATGACATGATATTTCATTTTTATGCATTCCCACATTTCAAGTCTTGTATTTATGCTTCCAATCATGTTCATGATCTTTTTCCCATGTCGTGATTATGATCACCCCATGATATATTGTTCTTATATATCCACTTATTGGGATTCAAGCTCACCCCTTTTGATGTATCTCCTTAGGTGGTTACATGAACTAAGGAGGGGAAAATTTCCAATAAGAAGCTAGAGAAGAAGAAATTATATAAATATTTATGCTTGATGTTGTAATTTCTATGTTTGGTCCAAGTTTTCCCAATACATTAAACCTTTGGATCCTCTATGTGTAATACTATAATGTTTTTTATCTTTGAAATTATGTAATAGTAATTTAAGACAAGATGGGTCGCTATATTGTAGGCAATCTTGACAATGTTTCGTCTCTATTGTTCTACAAACGAGGGACAAGAGTAACCTCTATCCGAGATTGGTACTGGGATTTAAACTAGAGGGTACTTTCTAAAAGTTGAACAAGATCTGAATTTCTTGATGATGTAATCATGGTTAATCTCCTTGATAACTAGTTCAGAGTCCCCTTTTACATTAATGTGTGGAACATCAATATCTAGGGCCAACTCAAGGCCAGTGTTGAGGGCATGATACACTACCTCATTTTCTGTATAGACTTCTAAAAAAGGGAATGAATATGGTTGAATTGCTAGTTCTAGTGTGATGAAGATGAAACCAAGGCCCATCTTGTTAAGACCAGAATCACAGACTCTTCTGTCAGTAGGACTTCGGTAGGAACCATTATCATGAATTTTCCAACATGGATTGGATTGTTCTATCGAGAGGATTGGCTTATCAAAAAATTCAAGATCAAGTTACTTGTATGTGGGAGCTGGATGGGCGGTAAGGATGTCTTCAAATTCTTTCCCCTTAATAGACTTCTAGGGGACAAACATGATGTCAAACTATTGGAGGATCACCACCCAATAGGCTAGATGGTCTATCAACATAGGGCGGTTCAGAATTTACTTTAGTGGGTCCATTTAGGGCACTAGATATATCTCATGATGTTGCTTGTAGTGTCACAATTTTTGTACTATGAATACTAGCATGAGGCAGCTCTTCTCAATAGAAGAATATCCAGAATCTGTATTGAGATACATGAAGCTGAGATAATACAGACCAACCTTTTTCCCTTCATTTTTATTTTGGGCAAGAAGGTAACTGAAGGATCATTATAGGGTGGTCACATAAAGGATGAGCAGCATACTAGAAACTTATGGAATCAAAAATAGAGGACATGACTAGTACAACTATATTTTCTCAAAATCAGTCTTCCACTCCTCATACCAATGATAATCAACACCATTCTTTATGAGTCGAGAAAATGAAATAAACTTGTCATCCATATTTTTAATAATTTGGCATAAATATTCTAGGTGGCCTTGAATGCCTAGTTTTTCTCAGATGTTTCTTGGCTAAGTCATCTAGCTGATGGCCTTGATCTTCTCTTTGTCAATATCGATGCCCCGATATCTAAAAACAATTTCTAGAAACATCTTAGAAGTGACCCTAAAGGTGCACTTCAATGGGTTCATCTTTTGATAGTGGTATCAGAGGAATCAAAACACTTTATCAAGATCATTAAGATGGTCTTAGAATTGGTGAGATTTGACAAACAGATCATCAATGTAAAATTCAACTTATGTCTTGACGACCAGCATAAATATGATATGCATGGCATGATGATAGGTGGAACCTGAATTCTTTAGACCAAAGGGCATTATCTAGTAACAGAGAGTACCTTGTGTGGCCCTAAAGTCAGTATAATATTTATCGTCAAGGGCTATTTCGATTTGGTTATACCAGAAAAACCCATACATGAAGGAGAGATCTTTGAATCTAGATGTAGTTTCAATCAACAATTCTATCATAAGAAGGGGAAAATCATCATTCATAATGTGATGGTTGAGATCCTTGAAGTCGATGCAAACTCTAATTTGTTTGTTCTTCTCCCCAGTGAGCACAATTTTGGCTAACCATCTGGGGTACTTGACCACTTCGATGAAGTTGGATTTGATGACCATATCAACCTCAACCTCTACCGTGGAATCGTGAGAAGGGTGCATCATTGTGGGAGGCAGTTTGATCCCGAGATGATTCACTGGAAGACCAAGGAAGTGGATGACCACTTGAGGATCTAGTCCTAGCATATTGTCATAAATCAAAGAGAATACATCCTAATAATTCTTCAAGATGTATACAAACCAATGTTTCTCTTCGAATGACATACCAGTATTTATAAAAGTGGGTTTTAGATCCATCTCGCCACTATGATTCACCTGTAACAATTCGTCAACCGTGGTGGAGACACCCTCATATAATGTAGTAGGATCATCCTATAAATAATTTTTTTTAATTATTGAGGAGGGAAACTCAGTGAGAGGCGATTCTCCAAAGTCAACAGATCCTGATGGTCCACTTGTTCCAGGATGAGTGGCGGTGGACGCCGAATTGGGGGACTCCTGTGCTACTGAAACCATAATGATAAAAGCTATCGACATGATCCCATTTTTTCATCATCCCAAGGGTCCACGCTTGATGATATCAAATTAATGGTGCTGCAATATCTTGAACTGGTTTATCTATGCCTGGTGAAATAAAAAATTATGTCATATTTTCATTTCCATTGGGAGGACATCCCAATACCTTATGGGAGTATGGGGCTCTAGGATTTCTCGGGCCTGATTTGTATATGAATATTAGGTGATCTACCGAAATCATTTATACATGGTAATATGCTTCCCCATCATTCCAGAAATGACAAAACATTTCCATAGATCAGGAGTCATGGCTTTGAATCGATGGATCGAGAAGACGTAGGCATCATATAGGCTTGTCCATGGGTCTGGCACCGCCATAGGGGGTTCAACTTTGCTAACAAGGAAATAATTTTATTTTCTCTTGTAATAGTCAGCATCTATTTAATGGAAGGCCAAGGCTGACATGTCACATTCGATTATGGATACTCGACTATTACGATAGAATTTCAGGAATTGGTGATATGATGAGGGGACAACTGTGTGTAGGTTAAGCCATGGTCTTCCCATAAACGTGTTTTATTCGGTGTCCTATGAAACAACCATGAACTCAGTGTTGTCTACCAGACCATTGAACTATGTATTTTAGTTGATCTTTCCAACTGGTGTATATTTCGTAATGTCTTAACCTTGAATTTTGAGGACAGAGGGACTCATATCTTCTTTGGACAACCCCATCTTATGGAGTGTCCAGGTCGGGATAAGGTTGATCCCAGATCTCTTATTGAAAAGACAACCATGAACCTCCAAGAAATTGAAGTGGTTAGTGATGTACAATGGGAGAATGTTCCCCTTTATGGGAGATCCTTCATCATCTCTGGAGAAAGAGGTAATGGATTTAAATTTTGTGTTCTCGGTAGCCCGAGCATGGAAGACTTCGGCAATTACTACCTCTATCTCAAATTAGAGGGCATTCATAAATCCTATGATATGGATTCTTTCATGCCTACCGACAAATGAATATCCTTGAGGATGGAGAGTCTCACAAGATTTTTGGTGACATGCTTAATCACATCATTCTTTTGTGCCATGTGTGAACTTCTGCTGATATGCATTATTTCTGTAGAAGGAGGTATGGTGAGCCCTTCTTTCTGGACCAGTGATAGGATAGTGTTAGGAATATAACATTTTTTGCTAATTGTAACCCCTGGGGTCACCACTGAATGAGGGATAAATGACTTAGGTCGGTCGGTAACAGATCATGGCTGATGGTGTCGCGATCGGGGCAGTTCAACCTCATCAAGTAGCACAACTAGTGGTGAAGGCACACCTGATGAAACCAGATGAGAAAACTATTCATGATGAGATCTATGATGGATAATTTTTCTTGTTTTAGTGTCTTTCACAACGCAGATGGATGTACTGACAAAGACATTATGATTACTCGTATGACTGTGGCTCCTTCGGCACTAGAGACAACATGGGATATTTGGAGGATCTGTTTGGTTCTACTCATCATCGAGAATCAGAAATGGATTTATGATCTCCATGGTACTAACCGAAGCATAACTTTGTCTATAACATAATGAATCATGTACCATTGGATGGAAGTTATGGGTAATATCTATCTTTAGAGACATGAATTTGATGAGAGTAAAGGATGGATATGGAATCAGTGGGGGAATTTTTTTTCCTTTGTGTTGTTGATTCATCCCGTTCTGGGAGGAGGAAGGCTGGGATGACAATGCAGAGGTAGTAGCTGTGGATGATGCAGCAGATTCTGATGACTCGGGTCGATTCAGATGTGCACGGATAATTTCATGGGTACAAGAAACTATCTTAAGAGCCATCTCGTCATCATACTTTTGGGACCCACTGTTAGGAACCTACTTCCATGCACCTCCATTGTCATTGTTACTATCGGGATGTATAGACACACATGCCAACTTTACTATTGCTGGACCCACCCTAACTATGTTGCTATCAACCTTTACATGAATATAGTCATTGAACACATAGCATCATTGAGTGTATTATATATGTTCTGGTGAGAGGGGAAATAATTAGGCTGGTCTATGAGATCCACCTCTTTGGGACTCCTATATTCGGGCACCCTCAATAGTCCATGTTCTATGGTGGTTCCGAAGTAACTGATGACCTGAGCCTCATATAATGAGTATGTCTAGTTTATTCTATCCGAGAAGGGGGATCTATGAGCTTAGACATTACGAGGGGCTGGAGGAGCCTACTGAGGAGACGGAACCTAGTTATCTCACCTGGGTGGTGGTGGTGCATTACGTGAGGGTGACTACCAATTTTGAGGCGATCGCTAGTGGGTTGAAGGCTATGCCTATGGTGGTGGGCCTCTATGAGGCATCAGAGGTGGATCCACTGGTAATAACTCCAGTTTCATTGGGGCCTCTATTTGGGCCACCACGGTGGGCTCATCCTTGGAGGCCCTTATTACATGGACTATAGGAGGCAATATGAGTGCCTATTTGGCCAACTAACAGGCCACCTCAAGGTGTTCGCCCTTATCAAAGAAATCAAAAAATCCCCTAGGGTAATTATGAGTGGTGAAATAGGGGACCAGTTCTATCTTGAAATTCCCCACACACATTTTCAGCATCTTCTCCTGAGTCAGTGACATGTCAAGGGTGTATGTGAGTCATTTCCCCCACGTGAAAATGTTTGTTACATGCTCATTAAGCTTCTTCTTTCACTTGAAGAGGTATAAAATACTCATCTTCTCGGTGGTGGAGCTTAACTAGTAATGAAATTTCCTAAAAATATCATCCCATCTGGCTACAAACCCAATGGGTAGCTGGCTTTACTAGAAAAATGTGGGCCCTTCCTATTTATGTATGAAACATCAGAGCTTGGATGCCTCTAACTGCGCTGGAGTTCCCAACATGGGCCCACACCTTGAGATGAAGTGAGCTAGATGTAGAAGTGGGTTTCCAATCTAATTGAAAGGGGAAAATATGGGATTTTCGAAACATGGGGCACCGGAATATTATCCACACATGCTATATATGGATTTCCATTTGAACAAATTGCCACTTTTAGAGTTTATAACACCTCGAGGTGAGCAATAAGTGCCCCCATCAGATCATCTGGGTGGAGATTCCTCTCATGGAGAGGGTCCCTAACCACCAGTGCATTGGTAGGTTCTTTAATTTGATTAGAAGGACGAACGACTCATATAGCGGCAACTGGGATGACTTGAGGAGCAGGTGGGGGAACCTGAGATAGGTCCTAAGGATTATCATGCCACTCTGGTGGATTTGGTGCCACATACCATGCCCTCATTCCATAAATTCTGGAATCTATTCTATCTATGTGTGAAAGGTGGTTAGGGTCAACTGGAGGCAATATTCGGGGTTGAGTTGTTCATTTCCCTGCTTCCCCAGTCAAGTATCACTGTATTCTGGTTGCTACTCTGCATCACGTTTCTCAAGGAGGTCATCGACCATCTTCTTATTCTCCACAAGCTGTTGATGCAAACCGGTCTTCTCAGGATCTTCTTATGCCTTTTGAACTGATTCATATGGGTCTGAGGGTTTGACAACCCCAAAATTCCCTTTTCCCTTATTGGGATTCTAGGTGAGAACTAGAAACTTGATTGGCATGGGAAGACCATGTAGATTACTTTGCTGGTGAGTGATACTTCCCAAAGGATCCAATATGTGTGTCACTTCCTTGGGGTGAACATATTCTCCAAGGTTATCCAACTCATTCTCTCCCTCTCCTAGGTCATCCATAATAACCTTTACCATTCCTGGAGGCATATCCTTAATGTCACTTGGAAATTTGGGTTTTCACTGAATAGAACTAATGTGGGGAGCCGCATACTGCCCCCATCAAAGCATCATCACATGGGGGAAAGCCTCTTGATAATCATGTGGAGCACTTTAATGATCTAGAAGAATCATGGTTAGAGGTTCTGATGGCGACTAGATGGCTCGAGGTGTCGGGCCACATGGAGTGCGGCCAAGTCAACCATACGACACTACTGGCTAAGGTCTTCAAAATGTTCTCATCTTTTGGGGTAATCTACTCACCAATGATGAATACATAATGGAATTTACCAATTATTTTGGTGAAAACACACAACTTTTTCCGGGGTTAGTGATTCCTACACACCAATGATCTATGTTGCAACTGGCCAAAACACCTCCAGGAAATGGTATGCTGCAAGGATATCACACATGCTACATGGCTCGGACTCTGGGTCTGGCCCGAGGTTGCCTCATTCATTGAACTTTGGAGGCTTGGGAACCAGTAGCGGCACTGAATCCTATAGCTAAGATGACAAGCTAGTCGGTGGGGAATATGGAGAATAAGATGACATGCTGTCGCATCTCGGTATGTCCTCCATAGAATGTAGTGACTTAGCCCCCACATCCCTATTACATGGGCTATAAACCATAGTTTCTAGTGTCGGGGATGAGGTTACTGGTTGTGGACCATGCCAAGGCTCATCCTCCACTATTCCCTAGAATTACACTCTGTGATCTACAGATGAGGTAGCGACTACTCATGGTGATGATGGGGGGGGGGATTGCACGACCTTGCCCTAGGAAGAGCTCAAATCCACATCCTCCTAAATAAACCTTTGGAGGGAGGTGGGGATCCGTTGGACATCAAATTATAAAAGGATGAAACTAATATGCATCGTTCCTTCCCCAACCCTTGACACTGAAGATAGGGGTGAGAGTTCCATTGCTGAATCATATTCCACCTCAGAATCTGAGAGGTAGACAGGTCTAATTGTAGTCTGAATCATCTCGATATTATTATTATGGCCGAAGAAGACTTCCCTCCATCACCGGGATGAATCTTTGCGATATGGTAGGTTCCTGGAGTGAAGGGGACCTTCGGCCGAACTGGTCCTGGGGCAGAGAGGACATCCGCCAAAGTAATCTGGGGTGTGAGGCGCACCAGGTCAAATATCAAAGGGAACACAGGGAGGACCTCTGTGTCCCCTAGATATTACATGGATTGAGTTTCCACGGGAATTTATGGAGTGGGAAGGACCTCTATGTTTGCTCCTCTTAGAAGTGTCGGTACGAGGAGAAACTTCATACTAGTAAGGTTGAACACGGGTATGACCTTTTCAGTTGGTTCCAAAGAAGTGAAGAAGACTTCCACTTCCCTAATTTCTGGAATGAAGAAGGCCTTCGTCATTAGTGATATGAGAATGGGGAATAATTATGTGCTAGTAGTTGACACGACTTGCGGCATCTTTACATCAGAAACCTCTAAAAGGAATAATAACTCCATACCTGAGATTATAGGTAAGAAGGAATCCTATGTGCTAGATGTTGATTTGGAAAAGAAAACCCATGCTCAGATCGATGGTGGCCTTGGGAGGTCCTCAATGCAGATCTTGGGAGAGGGACAGACCAACGATCTCATCAGTAGTGGCATAGGGAGGACCTCTGTTTCGGATGTCAACGTCGTGGGTTATCCCACAATAGATGCCACCTATGTCGGCGACTTGGAGAGTCAACCTAACATGCCCATGGGGTGGTTGGGGCCTCAATCTTGTATTTGAATACAAATTCCCCTACTCAGTATGAACTATTGAAGGATGGTATGCTTCTGTGGTGGCATAGGATACAGTAGTCACTGGTGTTAATTCCCCTCGACGGGTGTCCTCCTCAACCTATGCCTGACATTGGCGGTATGTTTAATGGGTTGGGGACAATGGAAAAAATGTATAACATACCTAATACTCATTTATTTGGACCAGGTGGTAGCACTAACACAACATGGTGGGATCCCTCTTTGGTGTCCCTTGATACGGAACTATAGCTAGGCTATCCTAGACACCTTCACATCATTTGCGAAGGGGAAGGAGTCATGTAAGTTCTCTGGTAGTGGTTCCTGAAATGATTATAGATCAGATTGGGGAGTATTGGCTCCCTGCATATCCCTTGGGGGCAGTGGCGATGGCGAGGTGCAAAATCCTAGAGGTTCTCTTGGGCAATATCCCATGTTGGGATAAGCCCCTCTTTTTCATATCTCTTAATGAGTTCATTAATCATACTTCTCTGAATTATTTCAGATGGGGAAATGGGGTGCGGACTCCTAGTGTCCATGGATGTAGAGGCATACATGGAAGGGATGAGGCCACATGGTATTTTTGAATCATCGTTTCCCCTGCCCCTATGTCGGTGTGTGCGAGGTGATGAATTTACTATTAAAGCATCTTGCATTTTGAAAAGTAGGTAGATTAATCCATTAGTGCAGAATAAATTAAATAATTGTCTAGTACCCTAACTCAATTCCACCTCATATAGTTGGTAATAAGGATCCCTAATGGCAATTTCATAGACCAGGATGTCCAAAGATCAACTACCCCTATCTATGGTGAGTTTCACACCAAAACCACTACTTTCTAGTTGGAACCTGACACTAGATACATGGATCTGGTGATATGATAATCCACAGATGTATTGATCACTACTAATCTCTATATTGAGGATAAGAACAACACATTTGGTTAACCACTTCTGTTTCTGATACGTTCACTGAGGTGTACATTTTTTTGTTGAGGACCAACTGACTGTTTCCATGCCTTCCTGCTTTCCAAAGAGGAGTGGAATCTATCTCCTGATCAGGGATGTTTTCTTCATTATCGAAGTGGGATGATTGGATGTCAGACTCTCCTTCTACGGATTCTTCCTTGGATCTTGTTACTAGTCGGGGTCACCCTCTTAAACATAAGACATTGTTCATTAATCTCTTACTGGTTTCATGTATTCATGGAAACTAGTTTATTACGGTGCTCATATCTGGACATTGCAAGTAGTCGTGTCAAGGCCCCAACTTTTGGTCAAGGGAATAGTCACGTTAGACATCGCTGGATCTTTACACGCTATTACACTAGTGTGTCTGGGTTTCATCCCCTTATAGTAGGGATTATCAGGGGCACGGAAGCTGGAGGCATCCCACATCGAGTTTAGGGAATAATATTCCATGGGAATGCCTCTGAGGTTTTCAACATCTTCCCAGGTTTAACACTAGGTATGCCACGATTTTACCTTCTGATGGAGATGAATCTTTCTGATCCAGACATTGATGGAAATGGATCATATGGGTTCAAACCCCACAAGAATCATTGATGTCAGTGCTAATGCAGGTTTAGTTACCCGATTGCTGCTAGGAGAATTGAGAAAGTTGGTGACATGATCTTACTAGGATGTGACGGCCCGTGTAACGATTAGGATGGATATGGATGGTTTAGTAAAATAGAGGCATAATGAGGTGTAACCGACATGAGATCGATAGAGAAGTTGGGATTGTGAATCGAAGAGGCATCTTACATATCCCCATGGTAGGGAATCAATTTCCACATAGTTCGTTTGGGTGACCGGGAACCTGAGGAGGTGACCCTTGCGATGTGATGCATGGATGGGATCCAGAGGAAGTAGAACCACTAGTTTGGGGCATGGCATTCCCGAAACATATAGGATTTAGGGAGAAGGGCCATGATATGACTTCAGTGATGTGCCTGAACCTCATATAGAGATCCTACATATTGCTGAGGCAGGGAATCAAAGTCCATATAGTTTAGGATGGTGGTACCGAACCAAGGTGTACACATAGGACAACGACCCGAAGATACACTAGGGATTACATGTTTTAGCTACCCGGGATGGTTTAATTCTTGAGTGGCGGACTAAAGATATGGGCCCCAACAAGGGGATGCTAATGTTTACTAGTTTTTGGGGTTGAACCTTAGGGAGGCCTCCTACATACGATGTCTAGGATATGAAGATCAAACCCATGTAGTTCATATGAAATTGGGGGCTACATTGGCTTATCATCAGTTGGGGAATTCAAATGGCATATTGTTGGATGGGGCACGATGTCTTATAGATGGATGGGGTATAACGAACTACCACTAGATGGGGTAAAACAACTTACCACTGGCTGGGGTACAATGTCTTACTGTTGGATGGGGTACAATGACTAACTGATGGATTAGGCACAATATTTAAACAGCTAGATTGGGTACAATGACATACCACTGGACTTGGTACATTGGAGTATAGATAGATTGGGTACAATGTCTTAATGATGGATTGGGTATAATGGCTTACTGCTGGATTGGGTACAATAGATTACCATGGGATTGGGTACAATGGATTACTGCTGGATGGGGTACAACATCTTACTACTATATTTGGTTGAACCACATAGAGGCTTTCTACGTACCCTTTCTAGGAGACATAAATCAACGACCACATAGTTTTGGATAGGTGAATACATTTTAGTGTCATGAAGAATGAAAGGGGGGTGTTCTATTTTACATCATGTAGGATAGGGGTGAAAAGACATGAAGTGTTTGAGACTGATGGACTTTGGACTTGAACATCAGAGAGGTTTCCTTCGTACCCTACTTGGTAGAGTTCAAGGAAAAAAGTACATGTATTTTGAGATGGTGAATGTAGTTTAAAATTATTTAGGATGAGAGTGAACCAATAGGAAGGGGTCAGAACCAATGGGGGTGTTTGGCTTGAACCTTGGGGAGGCTTCCTAGGAAACTTTCTCGGATGGGGAGAGGTTCGAAGTCCACGTAGTTCAGAAGGGGGTTATGGGAAAAACACACTATGGCATCCCATTAATGTTGTCATGGTTAATGCTTAATATAAGCTCACCTAATTCATTCATATTTTGAGAAAAATTAGGTAGAAAACACTTAATGATCACGTCGTGAAATGTGGATATGTAGGGAAGGAAGCGGGGATTGCACGAGGTTTTCATCCAAGTGAGATGGAGATTGGGACTTACTCCGGGATGGAGGCCCGATCGAGACAAATTTTGGAGGGACAGAGATGGGGTAACGATGGTCATTATTATCATATCTCATCTAGTATTTGGTACCAATGAATAAATGATAAGTATGGATGCTGAATCATGTGGGAAAGGAAATAGGGCTTACATCGATTTGGTTTCCCTTCCCCATAGATAGAAGAAGTTCCATCTGAGAGGATTTCATTTTATGTGAGGAAGATATCACTCCCGTGGAGATGAGTGAGCATGTAGAATGTCGGAGACGGGGCACCTAGTGTAGAATGCATGTGTCAAGGCCATAGTTTAACATCATGTACTGAGGAAGATGGTTCATGTATGTTTAATATCCGTTAGATAAGACAAGGTAGGTTCTCTTCTCACCTTTAGGAATTACATAACAGGCACACTTTAACCCTTGGTAAATGGAAGGCATTCGAAATTCCTTTTTGTCAGGGTATTGTGGAGTGATCTATTTAGGGGATCATGTTAGTGTGGCTATGCGAAGAAGAAATATCCATTAGTGTACCTACTTGAATAAGTCTGGGATAAGAATCACAACATGAAACATCACACAATGTAACATGAAGTCACTTCATACAAATCTAGAATGTCGTACAAGAGAGGGGGTTTTAAAGAAAAGTGGTTCACAAGAAGGGGTCCTGCGAATCTATGGTTCCTCGTAGAGTGGAGTGGTTTCACGAAGGGGTGTGCTTTGCAAAGTGGAGTGGCATAGCCTAGGAATGGTTTATCCACACCAAAAAAGTGTTCTTCCTAAAGTGGAAAGGCTTCCATTGAGTAGGAATTCATGGAGAAAGGTCACCTTGTGAAGCATAGAACTGTGATGTAATGTGGTTCGTGAAGCATAATGACCCATCCTTAGAATAATGTTTACATGCATATGGGGGGTACTCCACAAAGAAGAAGTGCATTCAGAAGACCCGAGTAACCATTATGATCTCCTTCCATTGTGATGGCCCATGGGATACAGGAAGGGAATCCCTTCTAAAAGTTGGGTTGTATTTGAGGTAAGGAAAGGGTTTCTTCATAATGATCATGTTCCTGGAAAACCTCATTTTTCGAACTGATTTGTAGATAACATGATGCTTCATGATTTGAGAGCTGAGAAGGAGAAAGAACACGGTATCCGTCCTTTGGGTTTGAGGGGAGCCCATTATTTTTTTGCAAAGGGTGTTGTGAACCATAGACGGCTCAGTACAAAGACACATGACACTCCGTGATTGGCCGGAGACTGTGTCAAGTTCATCATAACTGTGAAGTCAAAAGTTATACACTCTTAGGAGCGAAGCTATCCTTGGCATTCTTTGCGAAAGCTTGCACCATGTTCAACAAGCTCGTGGAGGTCGATTCAGCTCCCCCGTAGTGAGAAGCTTCCGGTCAATTGCATTATAATCGCAGAGCCTCCCGCCACTTTGTTCTATAGTGACCACCAAGGGGGCCTCAACTTTGCATCAGCCGTGGTGCTTTGTCGATTCTTGAACAATACGAAGATAAGGGGTTCCGCAAATAGGCATCATGAGGAGGTCCCTTTGGGATGGGTTTCTTCTTCATGTCCTCTCCTTCTGCACGTATTTTGGTGCCAATAGATATTATAAAACTTAAATAAAAGTAAAAAAAATAATTAAATAATTACGTAAAGGTATATAATAAAGCATTCATTTATATAATAATAATTTTTAACATATTAAATAAGGTTAGGATTATTAGTCCAGAAAGGTAAAATAAATGTATGTAAGGATAACAAAAAGGATATTAATGCATAATTTTAAACAAAATATGTAAAAAAGAAGGTCAACTGTTAATTTTACTAAATTAAGAATAAATGATAAACAATTAATGAATAAATTAAATGATAAATAAAAAACCATAAGGAATATTATATATAGTATTTCTATGAAAAATTATTATTTTCCATTTTAAATTTAAAATCATTTGAGTTATTTTTTAATATATATATATATATATAATATATAAAATCAACATAAAAAATATACATAACGACAAGACAACCCAAAAACCACCAAAATCCACTATATAGATTTTCAAAAACTCAAACAATATTTTCAAACATTCTACCCATTTTGTAAATTTATTAAAATCATGAGAAATAGAAAATAAACATGATTATATAATTATCAGAAATTTCAAAATTATTGAAATATACCTAAAAATTCCACTGAAAAAGTTCATATTAACTAAAAAATAATAATTCCTAGTTAAAAACATATTCTCTAAATGTTTATTACATGAAAGTCATTAGTAAAAATAACAAAAATTAATTGTTTAGTGGAAACATATTCCATAACAATATCTCCTTTACTGACGATGTATTTGATAAAATAAAATATCATATCAAATTTTTTTGTTCAAGAATGTAGTAAAGGATTCATGAAAATTTAAATAGATAACTATTTTTCATTATAAATATAAAGCATTTAAAGAATATAACCATAGTTATATATTTATTTCAATCCATAACAATTGAGCACAAAATTATGAATTAGAAATGTATTCACCTTAATAAGTTAGAAAATAAACAGTATTTTATTTATTTTAACCACACGAAAAATTGGTTTTACTAAAAAATAAAACACACCAAAAGTAATTTTTATATCAATTAGTCATCCTCCAAAATTAGAATCAATATAATTAATCTGATAAAAAATGTTATCCAAAAAAACTGTCTAAAATTTATTGTTTCCTGAACATGTCTTACAAAATTGGGAGAAGTATTGACCATGTCTTATTTTTTATTTTGAATATGTTAAATGACTTCATATAATATTATATTGAAATTTGGAATACAAACCAAAAATAATAATAATATAATGTCTATAATAATTCAATTATAATAAACTATTAATCATACATCTAGACATTTTAGAATCTACTAATTTTTTAGATTTATCTAAGCCTGATTTATAGTCTGTACAGATATGGGTTATCAATGCTCTGTAATAGTCTAATCCAAGTCTGTTAATTGATAAATTAGTATATTTATATTGACGTAAGAATATTCCAAATTTTTATTGATTAATTGTAAGCCCAAAAAAATAATTTTGGTAACAAACTTATAACTCATATCAAATTCATTTTCATTATGTTTGAAAATTATTTACAATGAAACTCTATTTAAAATTAAAATAAAATGTCATCATTGTAGATTTTAATAATTAAAATATCATTGAAAATAATTTTAATAAAAAATTGGGATCCACTTTATATTTCATAAAATAATTATTAAAATATTTATACTTTCATTTCAAGTAATAAATTATTTCTTATAAATATGTAATTCCTTTTATAACATAAAAATACCTTTTGATGAATTTTCATTTTGAAATGCTTAGATTTTATTAAATTGAAATGTTTTAAAAATAAAATCATTTAAAAAAATTTAAAATTTATTTTAAATATTTGAAATATTTAATCTAAAAAGAACATCAAAATCTATAGTAGGTTCAATCATATAAATATTTTACAAAGATTATTCAAATAAAAAAATTAAACTTAAAAAAATGTTGGGTGGAATTTCAAGAATTATTCAAGAATATTACTATATTCATTCATTTCATTTATGAAATTAGATTTAGTTCCATTGATTTGTTTATCCTTATGGGATAAAACTAGAATTTCCTATATTATTACTAAAATAATCATTATGTTCTACATACATAGAAATAATGCAATTATTATTTTTTATAAAATCCACAATATTATTAGGAAGGAAATTAGAAAGAAAAAAAAAATTAAAACAAATTAAAATAGTCATTTTATATTTAATTCTAAAATTCATATTAATAATTACTCCATCAATAGGGTGATCATTATGAATTTTCCATGATTTAATACCAAAATGACGATTATGCCCCCCCCCACCCCAAATAGTTATATCACTATCATGAGGTTCCTTCTTCCCAAAGATAAACTCTCAAAATTCATCTTATGAAATATCAAGATATTAATTATTTTTCAAATAATCTGCATCAAATTTAACAGGATATGATTATTCTATAATAAAATTTATTTTATTATATACTATAAAATCTTTACAATGAATAGAAAACCCCATAAAAAATAAATAATCACTTTTAAAATTAAAATTATCTAGGTTATTATTTTATTTAAAATTAAATCTTTACACCAAAAAACTTTTTAATAAATATCATTAGGGTTCTTTCATTAATAAATTCGTTTAGTGTTTTATTCCAAAAATGTATAATGATAAATCTATTTGAAATATAGAACATTATGTCTACATATTCATCCCAAAAATATTTAGGTTAATTATATTCATTTCACATCATTCTATCTAATTATATAATAGTTATATTTTTCTATTCTAAATAACCAAATTATTGTGTTTTTTATAGGAAGATATTTTAAAAAAAATTAAAAGTTTTAATAAAAACAAATTTTAAATTAAATAATAAAAAACCACCATCACTTACACTTATAAAAGAAATAAATAAAAAAACTTTTTGATTTTAATCATCTATTAAAAAACCAATAAATTTTTTTAATGTTTTAATTTTTTGAGATAAATAATATGTCCAATTAATTAATGGAAAATCGTTAACAATCAAAAAATATATTTACTTATTATAAAAAATACAATATCTGTTGGGAAAACAATTCTAAAAGAATAATATCTAATAGTATAATAGTTTTAATTATATTAATAAATATAATACATGAACATTATTTTTTATCTTTTAAACTATAATAGCAATCATATTTTCTATTAATTATCAGTTTAAGTGTTTGCTGTGCATGCCCTTTATTTTACAATTAGTGTGATTGTCCAATGTTCATGTATCCAAGCCTCCTATTTCATGAGATATCATATGTGTTTTCAATGCCTAGTTAAATACCCTGAGGGTGGGGGATATGAGAATTATTGATTAAAAACCAATATATATTGGATCTTATTAGATCAATAAAAAATCTTCTTCTCCCCCGTCCCCTAGTAATGTATGATATGAAATGAAAGAACACAAGAGATACAAAAACATTACTTGGTTCACCAACACTATGATACATCTAAGGGGGATACTTAGATAAGGTTCCTATGAACAAAATACAGTACGGTGCACTTTACTTCAAATTTTCATTGCTGCCTCACTATCCCTCCATGTTTTGGAACAAACAGAAATTTTGGATCTCACTGCTCTCCCAACTGAGGTGTTGTCCCTACTCCATCAGAACAAACTTATTTTGATCACATTAATAAATATTTTTTATATCATACTTTTTCATAATGATGATATAAATTAATCAAATTGATGAATACTAATTTACCAAAAATTTTATAGTCATACAATTATAGTGTGTATAAATTTTTATTTGGTTCAACCCTTTCACAACTCACGATCATCATTTAGAACATTCATGTAACATTTATGTTTGGTTAAGAAACACCCAATTTCATGATCCTATTAAAATATTTATTTAGTATCACTTATTGGTTATATAAATAGCTACATTTCATTGAGAAACAGATTCTTGACTCACTTATTTGAACATGAAATATCTTTGGACAACTCCTACATGATTCAGAGACCTAAAATTCTAGAATTTTTGGATTACTAAAATGAGAGGTGCTACTAATGTATTTATAAACATGGATACCCCGTTTCACAACTTCCTCCCCACACTAATATGGTGCATAATTTTTTCCCTCACTTAAATCTAATTATTTTACATCATTATTAGCACAGAAGTTTCTATCATTAATCAAATCACATATGTATTTCCATAACATGGGAATCTTTGTCTATGTATCACAACTTTAAGATCAACGAAACTTTATAACAATTGAGAAAAAATTTCCATAGGTGTAATTTGATGATAAATTATAAAATATTTCATTTCACACATTTTATTGAATCTCCTACTCCATTTTTGAAATAATTTTCACTTACATGATGGTATTCCCTTTTCAAAAAAGATATTTTCCCTTCCTCCTAATTTTGGAAACCAAAAAATAGGAGAACACTTGAAAAAGCCACCATGTTATATGTGAAACATTAATTAAACCTTCCTAAGTATAAATTCTTATGTCATGTATCTTTCTCAACAAACAATACCAACAACCTTAATAGAAATTCAAAACAAACCTTATCATCTATCACTATCAACAAACACATTCAACCCAAAAAACAACAAATTCACCTTGAGGTTTTTTTCCAATGAATATGTTCTTATAAAATTATCTACGACACTATAGGATTCATGTACATTAATTTTTTTATATTTTTTTATATTATATAAAACTTATGTTATGGTTCTCGAGTTTCTAAATAGTTTTGGAGAGTTTTGAAATCATTTTATCGAGGTTCATGATTTCAGAATGGTTAGGAAAATAATTAAACTATCCCAAAAAAACTATGTGAGAATTATTTTTTTAGGATAGTATCTACTCATGAATAAATAATGGTTTTTAAAACCATATCTCAAGAACATGGAATCCAATAGTTAAGTTCCCAATATATATTCGTGATTTGTGCAGGGCTTGTCTAATCGTGTAGATTAAACATGTATCTCTCTGGGAGTTTGCTATTGGCATGCATATGATTGGAACATATTTTGTTAAAATGTGACACCTCATAACAATCCATGTTTTAAATTATATGAAAATTTTATATTTCCTCTGATTAAGTCTCTAAAATAGTCATTTATCTCCTCATCTCTTATTTATAAAACTCAACTCCTTCCTTGAGTTCCCATGGTGTTTTGTTTTTATTTAAAATAATATCATGATGAATCAATGTTTCATGGATATCCAAAATAAATGTTTAGTCTTTTTTTTTGTTTTCTATATAGATATACAAACTAAAAATATTATATTTTTAATTTCTAGATAATTCACATTTTAACTAGGTTGATAAATAACCAATACTTAACATTTGGTCCATTAGATACATGTATGGAAGACCCTTTTTCCCAAAAGATTTTATATTCCAAAAGTCCAAATCCCAACACCCTTCCCTAGAAAATCACCATCCCATCATACTACACAAGGTTTATATAGTTTTATTTAATAACATTAATCTAATGGATTTTTATTACTTTTTATCGGATTAGGTATTTATATAGGATCATCTTATACACACCATGACTGATCCCTTGGTCCCAACTAATAACTAGAGGCCACAATTTTGACTTTACAATCTCAATAATTTTGGATCTAATTCAAAAAAATCATTGAGGTCCATCATTGATATCCTAAAGGCTATGTGGAATGTATTGCATTCCTTGATTTTGGTATTGAGGCCCTATTGTGTATATGACATTAATGGCCCAAATTAATTGTGTCTTAAAATCCCAAATCTCTAGCCTATAGACCCAATTCAATGTAATCAAATTTCCACTATTGAAACTTCTATAATAACAAAACACATCCCTCAAAACCTATATTTTATACTAGGTCATTCATATGCCGATAATGAGCATTTACCACCCAGTTTTAGGTTCTTTGGGCCCTCTAGATCTGAACATCTTTTCTCTCACATATCCACAGATATAATATATCATGGATTGATCTACTTTACATGATATTAATCTTGATGGGGTCATGCTGGATATATTCATTTAATAATATTCATGAATAGATCTAGAGGTGTGTGTTCTATTTTCATTTTTCTCTATTCATTGGGAGGTAGGCGTCTTCTCCCCCATTCTACATTATCTAGATCTTGATATCGTTATGTATAAAATCATTTGTATCATTTTTTATAAAAACCTCTTAGTTTAATTCATAAAATTTATAGTTTTTTAATTATAAACATACTATGTTTGATTAAATTAATGAAAAGAAATGGTTTCTATAAAAATGAATTTTTGATGAAAATTGGTTGTGTGTGGCTGTCATTCATTCTTGTGCATGGGAATGTTTCACAGTCTAACGTTCCGCTATCAATAAGGGAAACAATAGATGTCTCATTTTTAAAAGTTTCTTCATTAATGGGGCTCACCAATTAATGAAATAATGAATGGATGACTCCCTAACCATTATAACAAAGTGACTTTTGGTGTACATGTGTGTGTGTGTGTGTGTTTGCACGAGTGAGTGTAAAAATGGAATAGTAATTACAAATTTAAATAAATAAAGATAAAATTTATTTATTATTTTTCACACAATGAGCTTATCTATGGTTTGTAAATAAATTTTTTATCTACATTTAATCATATTTATAAAATGTGGTAAAATGATTTTTTTAATGATGTATTCTCTGATGCCTTTAGGGATTACATACTAAGATTCAAAATCAGCCCTAATTATTATAATTAGGGTGTTTTCAGATTTTATTCATCATGATACATGTGATATGCTGATATTTTTTGAAATATATTTTTTCAAATTAATTTATTTTTTCATATATTAGTTTTTATAGGAATCTCTATCTCTAGCTCGATTTATATGAAACACTGAGTTTATATTAAATTACATGAAACAACAAGATTATTTTATATTATAAGAGACACTGATTTTAAATGAAATTTGGATTAATATTAAAATAATATTAAGATAGCTTTCTCTATGGAATTGGAATGCAAGATATGAATACTAATTAATAAATAATGAAAACATTGTTTACGCATGAATATAAAATGAATTTTTTAATGACATGGTTTTATGAGACATGACTAAAATTAGGAGTGAAACTAGTTCAGTAAGACAAGATTACAATGGTTAGTGAACTAGTTCAGTAAGACATGATATGAATGGGGAGTGAACCAGGTTTTTAATGATATGACTAAAATATGGAGTGAACCCAGTTTAGTAAAATAGGTCTAGAATGGGGAGTGAACCCAGATCAGTATGTTAGGGATGGAATAAGGAGTGAACCCAGTTCAGTAAGATATGATGGGAATTGGGAGGGACCCAATTCAGTAAAATAATAATGGTAAAGGGAGTGAAATCGATTCAGTAAGACCTATCTAGAACAAGGAGTGAACCTAATTTAGTATGAAATTATTGGAATGGGGAGTGTACCTAATTTTTTTAAATAAGGGCTAGAATTAGGGAGTGAACATGGTTCAATAAGGGGTTTTATTAACTGTGATGATCCTTATGTGAACCTTGAAACTATTATATTTTGGGGAGTGAACCCTTTACAATATGATTTAATTGGAAATGATCCTTTATTATTATTGAAATTATTATCTATTGTTACATAGATTCAATAAATTTTTGTCTTATGTCAATATTATGCACTCATTAGTCATTGGTTTTGATTAATTTATGATTATTGTGTCACAAATCATCACCCAGGGCCTGTGTCGTGACTACCCCAAGCCTGACTTCCAAATGCCAGGGGATTGCAACTAGGACTGATAGATGTATTCCCCTAAACTGGGAAGGCATTACCTTTATAACTTGTAGCTCACACAACTAAGCACAAAGCCAGATACAAGCACAAAGTAAAACTATATAGTAAACTGGGTGTTTACAGAAAGAAAAAGGAGCCATAATACAAGCCTAACTGAAATGTACAAGTAAACATAAAATTACAAGTGATACCAAAAATAGCTCTTGTGAACACCTTCCAAGGTTCCTACTTGAAGGGTATATACAGCTCTAGAATAATCATCTTTGTGGTGAGGCTCATCTATGTCCACCTCTATGTTACCTCTAATCCGGGTAAACTCACCCCCAGTCAGTGTTGTCCATCATCTGCACCAAACACAATGAGGTACAGGAGTAGCCCGTGTACGGGTGAGTATAACGAAACTCAGTTGGGACCTCGAGACCCTCAAAGGTCTCACAAAATCTAAAAAGGATAAACCAAAAAGTATGGAATCAACAATCAACCCTACTTAGGTATATTCCCATACATATAAATATGATATCAATTTTACCAATATCATTCATGAGGAAACACAAGGCCCAACTCAAAATCTCAATGCTCAACTATTCCATGGAGGAAAGATTACCATGAAGATAACACCCCAAAGATAAGTACCACAAAGGTAAATCCACACAGAAGTATACATAAAAGGTATCACTACGAAGGTATGTTCCACAAAGGTAACACCACACAGAATAATAACACATAGGTATGGAATTAGCTCACACTAGGTATAACTTTGGTACGGTAGTAATGATGATTATATGTAACAACTGAATCATATTACTTTGTTAAGAGGAAGACACACGTAGGATCCTAATTCATCAGACCAACTTAGGATCCTAGTACAGCAGACCCACATAGGATCCTAGAGTACTCCCACATGGATTCCTAGAATGAATACATGTGGGACCCTAAAACACAAACCCACGTAGGATCTCAAAGCACATACCCACTAAGAACCCCTTTCTCATATTACAACCAACAATAGGGTTCCCGCACTATGCTCTCATGATTCCAGGAGGGACCTCTCCTCAGGGAGAAGGTCGACACTCCAACTTCCATGAAGTCCCACGAAGAAGTATACCAATTGACCGACATGTAAATAGGGTCTCAACACAATAGACAGTGCGTCAATCGGATACACGGTCTGTAAGTTATTGGCCTTTTAGTCCTGAGGGCCCAGTTGGATTCGTGTTCGATCCGACCCAGCCTTTCACCACAATTATCTAAAACATCAGTGGGGTATACCAATAGGACCGTCTCAATCCATGGTTTTTTCCACCATAGAAGGTTCATCAAATGGACACTCGTAGCTTAAGATATATCCCAAAGTAAAAATAGGGATCGAAGCTGGTCCAGGTCTTGTCCGACCTGGTCGGGCTGAACCGACCTGACCCGAAATGGGCTAACCTGACCCTGTTTGTGTCGACCCAACCTAACCCAGGTCCGGTCCTGGGTCTGAGCTATCCCACGAGATCCGATTCAGTCCACTGGGTCTGACCTGGCACGCTGGGTCTGGCCCGGCCCGCCTGCGCAGCCCAGCCCACGGCTGGGTGGCCCCACTGTGGGGTCCTCCCTATCCAAAATCCAAGGGGGAGGGTCCCTTGGGTACCCCTAATGACTATTCCATTTGGGATGGGAGGCCAGTCGGCCGGCGCCATCTGGCACCGGCAGCTGGCACGTGAGACCTGAGGTCCCACTGCGCTCCCCGGCTAGCTGGATAGCCAGCCTTCTTGAATGGTACGGTTGTGCGCCGCCCCACCACCTGAGGCCAACAGTGAGCCACCTGCCCTACCTCACCAATGTTACCTCATGTCTTGGACCCTACAAGCCTGCCAACGCATACACACACCACCACCCCCTTCACATGGTAGGTCATGCACCGTCCTCCGCCCCAACTCCACCGTGGCTGAGTGTCTATAGCCCTCCTCTGGTGTCCCAGTTTCGCTGTTGTTGTCTTCATGGTAGATGGAGGGCCTAACGCCACTCTCGATCCCTATCGGTGCCAGTAGCAGGCACATGTCGCCATCCTCCTCCATCGCAAATAACACATCAACAAGGATGATGTGGAGGGATCATGCCATGTTTTTTTGGCCCATACCCTCCGGGCCAGATTGGTAGCACTCGACTCATGGTAAAATATTCAACATAAAATAAATTTAGAAGAATAATAAAAAAAACCCTACCTTTTCATTCATTGGAGGTGTCGAGTGGTAGAATATAAATTCGAAGAAGGGGATGGTAATTTTGGCATTTGTCTCTCTTGCAAGTTGCTTCCGATCTGGGCTCATGTATCATCATTATTCCTCAATTCTAGAGAATTATCTTTGTTGGAGATGTGTTCATCATTGGAGAGAATGATCCTCCAAAATCTCTCCCAAAAACTCATCTCCTTTGCCAACCTAAATTCCCTCATAGGAAAAGTGGATCCAATATAATGTGTAATGATTATTAATAAAACAATTAAAATATGGAACATTAATTCAGTTATGTTGGCATGATTAAATTAAGGGTTGAAGGGTTTTCCCACTTTAAGGGGGGTTCGGGTGGTCCCCACAACCTTGAATTAAAAATGGGAGGTTTTCTAGCACGAGTAGTCCCCACCTCCATAATTCAAAATAGAGGTTTCAAAAAGAAAAATAAAATGTTAATTATTTTATTTTTTTTTCTTCCACAAAAAACTGGAAAACTAACTTCCACCGTTGACCAACTGCAATTGAGGTGAAGGTCTCATTAAGAGAAAATCGGCGCTACGAGTTCAACGGTTCCATTAGATTTCAATTTTGATCTCCCATTCAAAAGTTACAAATAACCACACATGCGTTTACTAAACGTATATAAAATAATTCAGAAATTCATTCCAGGCACACCAGACCTCATAATCACATGCCTGCAATTTTCACGGACTCATAATATTCCAAAATAATTAAAAACAATAAATGGAAAATTAGGTTATTTATATCATGTCTTATAAAATACCTATCTTTATTACATGACTCAAGTATTAGATCTTCAATATACATGTAAATGTTTTTAAATGTTAATCTCATGGTCTCATACCCTTATTCTAATGTTGTGCATATTTATCTCCCACATTTAACCTTATTGAGAATTTAATCTCACATATTCTTATGTTTCCTCTCCTTTATATAGGAAGATGTTTTCTAACTAAGAATACTAAAAGTTATGATTTTTATGGGATATGTTGAATATAATTCATGAATTAAGCAGACTATGTCCATATTTTCCAAATGTTATAAATTATTATGTTCCTCAGGTGTCTTTCTATTTAATATAATGAATATTCATTTAAAAATATGTAATATTGATGTATGATAAGTCTAAGTCAATATATTTGAGATCAAAGGAACATTTTTTATTTAATTTTTGAAATATGGTTGGGAAAAATATAATTGGATCCTTATGGGTATTTCAAAGGATATTTCTGGTGATATCAATAAGGATAAGTTTTAACATGAGTCAATGTTTAGTAAAATTTAATACAAATTTGGAAAAGGATAAAGTGAGTGGCTTCTAAAAAATTACATCCCTACATAGATACTACATGTGGATGTGGAACTAGAATATATATAAAAAGGGTTAACAAACCCAAAAACATTGTATTAAATTTGACTCGGTTTTGAACTCATGCATGACAATAAGCCTTACTGTTCACCGGGTTTGAATCTCTTGAGGGATATTATTAGGAAATTCAAAAACTCCATAAAAAATTTAAGAAGGATTAAAATATAATATTAATATGAATAACCTAATATAAACATATGATGTCATATATTAATTTTCATTCCATTATATAGACATCCTACATGTTATTTTTCATGATTATGTGGTTTTTACTGTGAATAGTTTTTCTCAAACTATGATATTTTATTTTAATTAATGGTTGGAACCAGAAGCAACTAGGTTAACATTTATTGTGACATATAAATTATCGATGAGTAGACAAATCAGATGATTAATAAAGTGAAGGATATTAGGTTTATTCCCAATCAGTCATCATGGAATTGGATTAACATCAGACACCTTAACTAACTATTAGACTCTCCAATGAAGATAAGGATATAGTTTATTGAGATTATGGGTAATTGAGACTGTGGGGTAAAGAATATTAAATTTTTTATATGCCAGAAATGTGTAAAGATTAATTATGTGAATTTTTTGAATGGAACATGGTGGTTATTTAAATATTGATGGGAATTCATTAGTATCTCGAGTGTTGAAAAGTTATTAATGGGTTTGTTATATCATTAGAGGTGAAGATGGAGAAAAATAACAAACCACCTATTCCCTAGTGTTTCTAGTTCATGGAGTTTGGGTATTTTGTGAATCGATGTCCTAGGGTAATTATTGGTAAATGAATCACCAAGGTTGTATGCATAATGGATTTGTAAATGATGATTAAGAGACTAAAAAAGACATATTAAAGGAAAGAGGTATTAAGGATTAACATGATGAATCCTAGTCTATATTTTGAGAATGAAGTGGTATTATTGATGTATTTTTATTTTGGAATTCATGAATTATGAATTATATAAGAAATGATCAGTATGATTTTTTCATTCATGATTTGAAAAATTATTTTGAATAATTTTGATGACAAAAAAAAGAATTCATTGTCAAGGTGATATTTAATGAAAATACATGATTAAGTGAAGGTGACCCTTAATAAATTTCAAATGTTGAAGAAATTATGATTGGTCTAGATAAAGATAATTTTGATAAGAATGAAGAAAATTGGTAAGTGTTGATTACATTGTAATAGATTAATTATTTGATCAAAATATTGTTTATGTTACCATGTATTAATTTTATAGAATTTTTGGATTTAGGTAATGTATCTAATAATTTGTGTTCCGTGTAAGTAATGAAGAAATACATATGTTTTCAATATGGTTTTATCATAATTATGGTTATTAATACGTTTTCTGATAATACATGGTAAAGGTATTCACACATTTGGTATGAAACAATCAAGAGATACTTTGTAATATATGGGGTATCAAGGTTAACATGATTTTCAGAAATTTAGTCAAATTCTTTCAGATGTTTTGGATTTTAATCATTTTAAGGGTTACAAAGACAACCTATTTTGAAATGGCTTATGTGGAAACTAAAATTTAGTTTTATATATTAATGTACTAATTCATAATATAATGATTCGTCTATATTGAATAACTAGTTATATCAAATTTTGTATTGTTTTGACCTGAGATCCACTTAACTATCCCCTGAGTTGGTGTTCCACTTGGAGTCAATCATTCCTACCCATATTACATAGGCTTATGACTAGTAGTGAGGGTTTAAATTAGGTACAGTGGGGAGATTAAACCCTTATAACAATGAAATTTTTTTAATAAGCCAAAAATAATATAGAGGAAGCTTATATGAACATATTTAATAAATAAGTAATGGATGAATAAATAACTGAACTACTAAATAATAATCAGATGCCACATGGAAGTGTAATATACATGGATATTTGGTAAGATGCTACACAAAAATAATACCAGACATACATATACAATAATTTGATACAAAAAAATAAAAAATAAAAAAAGTTGGCCACACTAGAATCTCGAGAATATGCCCAATCCCCTCCTCATATGCTCAATCAAAGGTAAATCATATCAAAGACATATAACCAGGCACTTTACATTATCTGTACCTATAGAAAAGTAAAATTCTTGGGTACCGAAGTCATATTTAGTAGTTTATGAGATAATATCTTAGTAAGAACCCATAAATAGTGTTTATAAGTAATCCATGCAGTTATCATAACTAAATAATTGGGAGGTATAAATAAATAATTATAAAAATTAATCAAATAAAACAGTAACACTCAAGATCCTAAAGGACAGCTAGTAGCACTACTTGCTTTTCCTCATGGCCCGAAAAAATATCTAATCAGTAACTATATATGTAGTAATAATTTATAAATTATAGATATATATTTCATCCTCCTATATAGACCTAGAACACCCAAATTCTAATTTCCATATACTTGGAATACAAGGTACTGGTAGGACAGGGGCATAACTCATTCAACTATAACTTGTTTGATTGAGACTATAACATCAAGATATTTGTTGCATTCCCTACATCTCACTGTTATTGGGAGACATCATGGATTTAACATAAGATGGTGAGAAATCCATTGTGTTAGCAGTTAAACAAAGGATGTGGTGTGTCATTCCGACTATCAAAATATTATCAATGGTGTGAGACTTTATGATCAATAACTGATGTAAGGTGGCATGAAACTATCATCTCCAAAAGAACCCTGCCCATCATATCAAATCCTATATCAAGGTAATATCTTATTTATACAATGTGACATGAAGAAATTTCCTCTCATGTGGCTTAATATTCAATTCAAATTATAGCAAGTCCTGACAATTCAATTAAGCATTTAATAAAGGATATAATAATAGATGTGGCCTTTCTACCCTTTATATGACATTACATTTTATCCGTTCATATCATTTATGGAAATGAAAACCATCATGAATAATCCATCCCATCTTATTAGTTCATTTAATTCACTAAACATGGAAATTACATTTATAAGGCTCATTTTAAAAAATAAGGTATAATGGTCAATAAGGCAATTACCTTCATGGGAAATTAAAATTACAAGTTGGAAAAATCCCTTAAAAATTCTATTATGTTATTTAAATATATATATAAAAGATGTAAATTTATGTTATAACCCAAGAAAAACAATTAAGATTTGTTTTGAGTATTCTGACTATTAACCATAATGACAAAATCGTGGTTTCAAACACAATGGATATCCATAATGAAGTTCAACAACCTCTAAACTACTAAACAAAGATCAACATGCACATATCTAGAGGCATCGATCAATTTTATATGAAGAAGACAATTTAAGAGTGAGGTGTAAAAAATTCCACATGTGGCACAATAGAAATCTACACAAACAACAAAAAATAGGTAAGACAATGACACCACCTACCTTAGGGTCATTGATGTTTATTATGGAGGCCTTATATTATAGTTATATTTCGAGAAAAAAATGAAATTCTACAATTACTATAAATTAGGGAAATTGATCTCACACCAAAAGAGCGCAAAATATCCATAGATATTCTTAAATAGAAAGAAAGAGGATTGTAGATCATAATGAGAAGGATCCCATAAATAAAATAGCTCTTGAATATGGAAATGGAAAAATATGTTATCTCAAATCCTTGATTAGATTACAGGGAGGGATATGTGAGAAGAAAATGTGGACATGTTTTGGGAAAAATAAGGGAGATGGAGAAATGGGTTATTTGATTTAATAAATGGAAAGAGGTAGATTCACCCACAAAATAGGGGGGCACAATTCACCTTCACTATTTGGAAAAACCATGCGTAAATCATTCTCATGAAACTTCTTATGGAAAGGTCATACATGGTTGAACTGCACAGTTTCCATACCCATGTGAAAACCATGTTAAATCCTACTTTCAAATATCTTTAGTTTTTTTATGTTTATGTATCTGGAGTCGTGTGGTTTCAGAAAATCCACGTGGCTTCAATGGCACCCCTATTTCACCCCATATGGTTAGTAGAGACCATGCAGGCTGGGCCGCATGGTTTTTACAAACCATGAAACCCCGTAATGTTTCCAAACATCTGGGTTTTTAGGCTCAAAAAAATCGACACACACCTTCATAACCCCATGAATCTATTGGATATCAATATAAGGTTTGTTTAAACAAAATTAACCAAAAAAATAGTTTATTTGTACTTTAATGAAAATATTGGTCATTACAACCTCCACTATAGAAAAGAACTTATCTTCAAATGATCCTTTTGTGGGTAAATATGTATCATCAACAAAATTTTATCGCCACTAAGCTCATATATCATTTACCCATTCCCAGTTTTCATTATATACTTGTCCATGCAGCTATAAAACCTGATTAAGGTAACTGAACTATCTCAGAGATTCTTCAGGATCCGATCAGAAATATTAACTAGATACTCTTTAAATATAGAATCTACATTTAATTAATCCTCATTTGGATGATATAAATGAGATAGGTCTAGATGATATCAACAATGATAATTTATGTGAAAGACATAATGTATATACCGATATCTCGAAGGAAGTGCTATATAGTAATCCACTTTTCCGATTAGTTTCACAACCTTGAAGGGTCAAGTTAACCTATGTGAGAGACTGAACTACCTATGAATACATCAATGTACCATCCTCGTTAGACTAGAATGAAAACCGGGTCTCCAACCTCGATCTCAACTGGTCATCAGTGTCTATTGGTGTTTGACTTCTATCAGGATTGAGTTAACATCATGTTCTTTCTGATTAACTGGAACCTATTTATAGTCTCTTGATTGAGATCTTGTCCATGCATAGATTCCTCCCCTACCTCTATACATCACAATAGTTAATGTAAATTCATTCTATATAAGGATTCATAAATATCCATCTAAATGGTATCCTAAAAGATAATGGTATAAGATAACTCAATGAGGGGAATGTGTTTATACTAGGAAAAAACCATGTTAAAGAGATATGCATGGAGAATTTCGTATAGATATTTAATTTTATTGTCTATATTTTCATTAGTATATGGGTGATAGGTCGTACTTAGAAGCACCTATATACCCAAGGCCTTCTGTATACTATTCAAAAATCATGACATAAATTGAGAATATCTTTCAAAAAATTTAGAATGTTGGGCTCCAAGAATATGTACCACCTCTCAGACATATATCCCCCCAAGATCATTTATCAGGATTGTATATCGTTAGGTAATAAGTGTGTGACCTTCATCAAATGATCAACAAAACCTGATACTATTTCATTTCCATGTGGTGATCTAGGTAAACCAGTCATGAAATCTATAAAACTTCATCCCATTTCCATTCATGAATAGACAATGGTTGTAAAATCCCTACTAATTGCTGATGTTCCACCTTCTGTTACTAATATGTGGGAAATTGAGGGATGAAGCATGAAATATTGGGTTTCATACTTGGTAACAAATAATGGTGTTGTAGATCCTGATACGTCTTGGTGACACCTAGGTAAACCAACCATGCTGAGCTGTGGAACTCCCACATCATCTCCTCTATGATTTCTAATTGGACCCATAAAATCCCATGGATTGTAAAGTATCATCCCCATCCATAGTCCAACTTGAGGATATATCATCATCTAAGATGCCTTCCTATATGATATAGACTTTGGGATCAGAAATTTTCTTCATTCATACAAATTTCAAAAGAGTTAATGGCCCTGCTGAGGTTGTGATCATAGTCTATAAATCATCTTGCTAAACCACAATGTGCATCTATGAAAATACTTCCATGAGATTAAATTCATTACAGTCCATTTGAACTTCATGCACATGAGTCTTCCAGCTCATGGCATTGTATGTTTCATTACCTTAACCAGGAATGTTTGAAAAATTGAAATCAATCAACTATAGGTACACAACCCACCTTTGCTATTTGAGATTCAGATCATGATATGTAAATATGTACATGACAATTTTCTTGTTAGTGTATACCCCAAAATCCTCTCCATGTAGATAGTGTCTCCAAAAACATAGAGCATGAACTACAACAGCTAGCTCTAGGACCTATGTTATGTAATTACACTCGTGAGGCCACAACTGACAAGTCCCGTACATGACAAGTCATTTTTCCTACATTAGAACTGCTCCAATCCTGATACCTTATTCCTCAATGAATATAGTATATCTTTTACATTCTTTGGTAGAAACAATATCAATGCTGAATTCAAATTCCCTTCAACTCCTGAAAGGATCCTTCACAAGATTCTAACCATTTTAATTTCAAAACATTATTTTCGAAGCTCGTATTAGGATCCTTAAGATATAAAAAATATGTTATGATGTGTCTATAATATTTATTAATCTACAAGAAATTTTTAATGTCAAATACATTTGTGGGTTCCTCTTAGGAAACTACCTATATCATTTTCTCTAGGTCAACTTGTAACAACCCATTTTTATAAACATTTTTAAATAAATTAATTTTAATTTATTTCATTTTCTCTAATCATGAACAAGTTAATAATTCACTATAATCTATATGAAGGTATGGTTGTGCTACAAGAAACACATGCTTATCTTGCGTTACATGCAACACATAGTTTCTAAGAAATATAATTTTATTATTATTATTATTTAAATGAGGTAGTTAAAAAATATCAGTTAAACATTGTAGTTTGAATAGTAATAATTAATTTTTAAAAATTATTTATAATGGTTTTATATAAAAAAAATATTAATAGTAAAATATATAATTTGTGGTAAATTATTTATATGTTGGAAAATACTATTTTCTCAAATGAAATACTTTGTATGTCCTTCTATGAATAATAATAAAATGAATTTTGGATAATTTTTTAATATGAATTTGTAAATTAAAAATTACTTTTTAATTCATATTTTCAAAATTATATTAGGTTAAATTGTTTGGGATTTTTATAAAAGACATCATTTTGGGAAGAACAATGAAAAATACTAAATTTTAATTCATTAATTCTTTTCCATATAATTTCTTGAAGTTGTTATATTATATATTAATTTGGTTTTAAAGTATAATAATATCAAATTTTACTTAATTTAACCAAGTTTGGTAATTGGAACCAATTTGATAATGAAATTGGATATAAAAACATTTCAATATTTTATGCATTCTCGCTTATTAAACTCGTTGTCATGACACATTACTATGACTCATCTTAAATTAAATTAATCCACTTATTTGATTATAATATATAAAAATGGATTCAATATTTTTAATCATTATAATTTATAATAATGTCAACTTAGTTTTTAACCAAAATTATTAGAGAACGTGATTAACTTTTATTACTGTGATATGATAAATTGAGTTTACTTAATGGTTAAACATTATTGTTAAAGATCCAAATGACCAAGAATGTTTTCCAAAATCCATTGGATAGACATATATATACCAATTGACATCATTTATTTAATTTTGAAATTATTTTAGTCACATTATGTAAGGTATGCCTATCAATAGTGTTTACCTTTTTATATTTACAAGAATGTCACTCCTCCTCTGCTAAAAAAGGGAAATCACCCCCCACACATATTCACACATCTGAAGCCCTTTGTCTCAGAAAAAATCTTCCATGATATACTCTATAATTATCTCAATTTATCCTGTAATCCTCCATTTTGGAATAATGACGACCAAGCAACTCTTCTATGCAAACAATGAGGAGGTACCCAAGAAGATGCAACCACCTTCCACAAGCTCTTTTTTTATTTTCATTCTCCACAACCTTAATTATTTTTATTAAATGATTACATAATAACCTTAGTATCTTTAATATATTTCAATATTTTTATTATAAGGGTTTTACCTACAACTACACACAATCCAAAAAAATTGTTAATGAACTTACCATTCTTCTGTACAACTGAGTATCGCCTCGTGAAACAATGCCTTATGTTTATATTTTACTACCTCTTGTGGTAGGAAATTGTGATGTATATACAATATTATATGATATATATTATATTTATGATTTATTTAAACTTCTGAAATTTCTATATAAATCATAACTTTGTTATTTTAATTTTTCAAAAATATGAGAACATGGATAGAGGATGTGTAGACTATAGCCTCCAAAAAGCGATCTAATACATTAACACATTACATGGAATGTATTAAGGATAGTTTTAGTAAATAATTATGATATATATGAAATTTTAATTATTCTTTAATTATAGTATATATATATCATTTTCTATCTTTCATTCACCATGATAATAAAAAGGAAATAGCGTTCAAACATATGTGCGACCTAACGTCTCCATAAACAATGTTTTTAAATTTCTATTTCAACATTTTATAGTTGTTTATAAATATATATTATTAATATATATAATATGTATATATATTTTTAGATTCTATAAGTAATTAAATCATTACATAAGTAAAATGACTAAGATTATTATTTCAAGACATATATGAAAAACAAAGTGTATATTACCCAAAACATATCATTAACATGGAATTATTAATAAACTTGTAATATAATGTCATTATAAAATTATATATGATATTATATATAATAATATGATTTTTGGTAGATTTATAACATAATTATATTAATTATAAAGGAGTTTTGAACTATTATTCAGAGAGATAAAACATAAGGTAAGGGCTTTCTCGTGTCACTTTTATTTCTGTGAGATTTTTGACTTATTCACCACTAATTTGTTTTATGTGGGGTCTATAATACCCATGAATATATTTTATTATTATTATCCTTAAATTTATTGTTATTTTTATAACCATTCTATTATATTTCTTTTAGGGGGTTTATGTTTCAAAAGTAACGAAATTTTTAATGTAATTGTTCATCAATTTTCCTTCTTTGAGACACATACAGTGTTATGCACGTATATTCTTCTACAATTTGTATAAAATACCCTTTTAAATGCTATATCATAAATATTATTCATGTAATGATATTTTTAGTTTCATGTATTGTCATTTTCAAACATGGGGTGTATGATACAATGTTATCATGTTGTAAGAGTTAATTACAAGAATCTCATTGTTTATCAAGATTGTTTATGATTATGCCTCCATTGTAGAAATATTATGATCAATTTATCAATTTCATTCATTTTTTTATTCTCCTATGGTAATTATATATATATATATATTCATGTTTATATACTATTTCTATACTCCTTTATACTTAAAAATAAATAACGGAACATTTTAATGAACCTATATTTATTTATCACTTCGGTTGGAAACATGTTCTATTCAAAAAATCATGTTTTACAAAATGTTTTCAAAAATGTTTTTAAAATGATATATTAATCTCAGTTTCAAAGTGAATTGATTTCAAAAATGTTTTATCATTTCTTAAGCTTCCTTTATAACTTAAAAATGTTATTTTATAAGAAAACATTTTTCGAAAAAGTTTTAGTTTTTAATTTTTTTTTTCAAAGATGAAAATATATTTTCCTTAAGAAATGATTTTAAAGTACATTGAAACATTATATTCTATCTATTATAAATTTATTTGGTGTTCATAATTCCTTTATGTGAAATTTTTTATAGGTCCCATTCACAATCATTCATGGAATGGGTTATGTTTTGGAGACATGGCGTTTATGAAACCCATTTTTCATTCACGTGTTATATGTTTATGAAACTCAATTATATTTAATAGTATATATTATAATGAAATTTACTTCATTTGATTGGTTATTCTTATAATAAATTATTATAAACCTTTCTCTTCTTCCTAGGTTATTATATGATTACATGATTATGACAACTATTTAATTTCATTGGTTATGGTATGATTTTTTATTATCTGGTGTAACAGTTATATTTGATTTAGTTATAAGATTGGTGGAAACAATATATCAATATAATGAATTTGGTAAATATTTATATCTCATGATTTATATATGAATGGAACAAAGAGAGAAATCAAATTCGATAAGGAATTTGTTGACTAAGATGGTATCGAGAGTGAACCTTGAGAACTCAAATGGTTATGGGTGTGAACCATGACTACTAAGATAGTAAGAGGTGTAAAATAATACTACTAATATATCCCTAGTAATGATTCCTTGACTTTAATGAAAAGGATTTTATATTATTATTTGTCTACTAAAATTATATGTCATATTCTTATGTTATTCCTTCATCACTTATGCTCCCCTTATGATTTATGTCTTACGAACTACCAATAATTATTCCTTGATTCATGTTTATGATATTTTTTATTTTCGGTATGATATTATAATTTTATGATCACATTATCTTACCCTAATTCCCATTTTATGCTAACATAACTCCCTTGTTTACCCTTATTGATCAGCTGAGATCACCCATTTTTATGTTTACATTCCCCGGGTTATGAAGATATGTATTATGAATGAGGTGACTAAGATAGATTATAGACATAAAAAACCTAGTAGTATATAACATATCCCAATTATGTACCACTGCTTATGTTTCCATGTTTCCAAAGCCACTAACTCAACACAGTATTTGAGCATCTATTTGTGTAATATATTAATAATTCATTAAAAATTATTTAATATTAATGCATGAATAGAGAAGGTTAATGTACTTGGTATTAGAGAAAAATATAAGTTAACCTTTGGTAACAATGATAATAAATCCTTAGTAATAACCCAAATCACATATCTAAGGAAAATTCTATGAATGGGGAAATGTATTGGAAAATGTCCAGGAATTCTGGTAAGGGATAAAGTGAGTGGATTCCTAGAAATACATCTTGTTCTAGATACTATATCAAGATGTTTCTCTGAAATATATGTACATTGGGTTAATAACCCCAAAAAATGGTTTTGATCTTGACTCTATCAAGAACTGGTACATGATAATGATCCTTACTGTACACCTTGTTTGACACTTCTAGAAGATATGCTTTGGGAATTCACAAACTGTTCACAACCCATCATGAATGATTTAATTATATGTTGGATATAAATAACCTTGGATAAAAATTAGGTATTATATATTATATATGGTTTTCTAATTTAGACATCATATAAGTGGTTTTCCATGATTATGTTGTTTTCCACTATGATTATTATTTCTTACTATAGAATATTTGGTTTTAGTCAATTGTTAGAACTTGAAGGAACCATTGTAATGTTGATCGAAAAACATAATACAACGATTATCCTAATGAAAAATTGAAATCTATCAGAGCAAGAATGAAAAATGAAATCGTTATGCTCACACAAAATTCCAAAGCTATGAATCATTATAGATTTCCAAATGAGAAATGGAGGGATTAACATTTTGTTGAGTCCTTTATAAAGAAACTTCAACCTTCTTTTAGTGGGCCTTCTAATACAATCGTTTCTGAATAATGGATTACTACAACTAAAAAAAGATTATCCATCATTCTCTGTTTTTAACATGAGAAATACATTATGGATGTTTATCATTTTGAAGGTTAAGTGCACCAGTGGTGGACCCTAATCATGAATACGAGGTAGCTAGGTGAAATTTAATCCATTGATTATGATATGTTCAAGAACATGTTTTTCAACAAGTACTTTCAACATTTCATTCATGCAATGATGGTGAAAGAGTTCCTTGAGTCAAATCAAAGATATGATGAATATATTGGAACCTACAAGGACAATTTCACAAGACATGTGAGGTATGATTTTTTTATTAACATCCAAACTAAAAGTAAATTTGATATGTCATTCGGTTGAATAAATACTATTCTGAGAAGGGAATTTCCATAATAGAATTTAGTACTTATGAAGATATTGTGAATTTTACAATCATTGTTGAAATAAATTTTGGATTTATATATCAAATCATGGTTTTGACAACAAAATGGAAATAGGGTTCAAAGAAAAATCCAAAAACCATGTAGAAATTAATATGATCAATCTTTTAAAATCTATGTGTGGAATGAAAAATGGGGGGTATTATCTAAAGTGGTTTAAGAAATGTTTTATGTGTTGAAGTCAAGTTTATCAAATATTTAATTACTGACGTGATAGTAAGAAGTTATCTTGCAATTTGAATGGAGAGAAATATGAATATAGGGAACCTCCCTCACTTCAATGTTTCTTGTGTAAGTAGAATGGGCATAATGATGACCAGTTCCAAAACTAGAAGGTTAATTGTGATGATCGTTGTCAACGACCACTTAAGCCAATGGATAAGGGGAAATATCATCTAGTCGCTACTTTTTATGGCGGGTGTCCCAAATACAAGGTGAAAATACACTTAGAATTCACTATATAACTATTAAGGTTTTATTTTATTTTGTATATAACCACAAATTCATATCTAAATAATTTTGTAAGGGTATTAAGATTCCAAAAAAATGATTCAATGTTGAATTAGAAGTGAAAACCCCTAGTGGTAAAATTAATCCATATCAAGTCTATGATTCCATTTAAATTGGAATTTTTGTGATGTTACTTCTTTTAAATCATGTCATTCTCCCATTGGTTTAATTTTATGTCATGTTAGGTGTGGATTGATTTTGTTTTTAAAAATCCAACATCAATTGTTGATGACACAACGTAACATCTGATATTTCAAACTATCCTATGATCATCTATCTATGCGAGGATAAGTATGAATATCCTAGGGATCTTACATCTAAAATATGGGTCTTAATCCCTATTCCAATGCCGTGATTATCTAAAATGGTTTGTGGAAGAATAAATATTAATGATATGACTATTTTTCAGGAATTTGTGGATGTCTTTTAAAAAGAGTTCCATATCCTTCCACAAAAATGTGATGTTTAGTTCGCAGTAGAACTCATACATTGTTCACGAACAATTTTATAGGGTCCTTATATAATGATCCTAACTGAGTTGCATAAATTGAATAAGTAAATCCATGAAATCCATGATAATAGATTCATTCGGCCATGTGTGTCACCCAGGGGTGCACCTATTCTTTTTGTAAACAAATATGGATGGATAAATTCGAATTTTGTAACAGCCCAAGATTTTATATAAAAATATTCTTTTTAATTTTATTAATGTCTTGTGTTGTACGCTACACCAAAAGGAGCTTGCACAACACACATCCTTGACTTGACTTGCAGTACACGCAATCGCGACCTTCCTCGATAGCGTGTGTAGTACGCAATACCGAGTTTCACTAAACAACGATATGCTATAAAAATATTATTAAAACTAGCCATTATGAATAGTAATAACCACTTTTTGAAATCCAGTAAATCTTATTTTTCAAAATGAACTTTATTTTTGGATTCGGAGTATCGAATTTAGCCTAAGGTAAAATTTTGGTACTTTTCGGATAACTTTCATATTCTGATGAATAGTGAAAATTACTAAATTATAATTAAAAACAACTTTTTTAATCGAAATAATTAATAGTGATAAATTATTAATTTGAGTGGTTTTAAAGTATATTTAGAATATATTTTTACAATTTAATACAATGTTGGTCATTGGTTGTAATTTCACATTTAAACCAGACATAATCAAGTGTCAATCTTTTGATATATATTGTTTCCTAAAAACACGCTATTTATTTTAACAGCAGGATTTAATTATAAAATTAATTAATGCAACTTCTATGTTATGAATTTGGTAAAATAGATTTCATTTTTGAATTCGGAATATGAAATATAGCTTAGGATGAAATTTTGGCATTGTTTTTAAAAACATCAATTTTTGATGAATAGTGAAACTACTAAGTGGTAGTTAAAAAAAACTGAATTTTTCATAAAACTTAATTTTGCCGCTTCTGTGAATGGAATTTCAAAAATCCGAGAGACACGGTTAATATCAAGGACTAAAATGTGGTTCAATGAGATGAAAATAATTTTTTTTAAATAGTAACTTTTTACTTTTTTTTACTGCGGTTAATAGTAAATAGGGTAACTAAGGGTAAATATGATATTACTATTACCCTAACACATGTCCTAATTCTATTGGACAAGTGTAATTCGACCAAAAACAAGCTTAGGAATAAAATATGACCATTTAGGCCCACTTGGATTAGATTAGGACATTTATTATTTAAAGAAGGGTTAAAATAGTTAAAATCAAAGTTTAATAAGTAAATCATTTTTAATATGGGTTTATACATAAGATAAATTCGATTTTAAATATTCATTAGAAAGCTAAACCGATTTCCTACATGATGGTATTTTATTTGTAATTTTTAGACATCGAATAATATAATTTATGTATGACACAAAGATGATGCAGTAATTATCTTATTAATGAAATATTGACATAATTGATGTTATAAACACCAAAATAAATGTAATTTGAGATTTTTTATGAATTCAAATAATTTTATAGGTTACTATGATATATTAATGTTGATTTAATCAACTTGGTTCGAACATTTAATTCTGTTATGACTTTCACAAAAATCATATATCAAATAGTGTCAAAATTGACACAAAATAGTTTTTAAATCAAATATTATATTACTAATTGTTATTTTATTCCTAAAAATCTAAGGTTCGGCCAAATGACTTAGATAAGGATATATATATTAATAATAAACAATTTGGGGTTCGTTTGGCATGTTATAGTAAGTGTATTAACCATATAGTGAAAGACAACAAAAAGACACGGTAAAAGTTAAATTATTTAACTTAGAGTTAAATCTAATTGATAAGGTTTAAAATAATATCCAAACATGTCTAAATTTGATTGGTTGATGAGATTACAACCCTATCTCATCTAAGCTTCGAATATGAGTCATTTTTGGAGGTTTTTAAGTGGGGTTAGATTTATTATAAATTAATATTTTTAAGAATTCCTAAGGTGCCCCTCTCCTCCCCTATAAAAGGACACCTCCTCCCCCTCCTCCTCACACCAAATTAAGCACTCAAGATCGGCCAAACCCTGCCAAAATCTCTTCTCCACTTCCCTAGAAACATCCTAGAGGTTCTGGTCTTACTCAAAGACCAATTTTAGTGCCCTAAGAGGAGGTCTCAAAGAGGCGCTTCAAAGAAGAGGTAATTACCGTTACCAATTCTTTCATCTTTATTTCTTCTTCCACTTCTTCTTCTTAGGATGTTTCATTATGAAGTAATAACATCAGTATCACTAATATACTGATATGATATTATAAGTATGAAACAACCCTATTTCACCATCTATCCATCCTACAGAAAAAGAAATCACCGCGCGTGCGTACGTACGGAATACCGTCTCCACGCCGTGGTGTAATCTATTTTCCACCACCACCTTACATGGATGGGTATAATGGTGTAAAGAATAACTATACATAGTTATTAAAACATCATATTGATTCTGATATATTGTATAATCCACTCCAATTCAGTTCAATATTTATGGAAATGATATCATCGCTCGTGCGTACGTACGGACTACCGTCTCCACGACGCGATGAGATTCATTCTCCATGTTAACCATTTAAGAATGATTATAAAGTATATATAAGAAATAATAATGAAATATATGACATATAAAGCTACTGGATTTATGTATATATGTATATATGTATGTCATCTACTTAATTCCATTTCAAGACAATAAGGAAAGTAAAACAGCGTTCATGCGTACGTACGGACTACCGTCTCCATGAACGGTGTTTTTCATTTTATTTATCTATATATTATATATATATATATATATACTGAATATATATGATATATAAATCATATTTTATATTCTGGAAGTAATTAAATCATGATATAAGTAATAATGATGTCAAGAACAACAAGTCAAAACACCTACGATAAATGAAACGATTTTACCCAAAACGCTTCTTTAACATGGAATTTACAAAAGAATGGGTAATATAATGTCATAAGTGAACCATATATGATATCATAACAATGAATATGGTTCTGTAATAAGTCAATAACATTATGTAAATCATTATACAGGAGGTTCGGACACGTACAAAGCAAGTCGGACCTAAGGTAAGGGAAATATCACAATCTCATTTTTATCCGAGATTGTTTATTCGTAAGTATTTACTGGGGTGTATTTTATCATCCACATCCATGTTTCATAAATATGTCATATTATTTCCATCCAACTACAATTTTTTAAATCCAATTTTACCCTTCAGTGAGTTTTTAGTAAATGAAACGAAAGGAATCTTTTGTCGTTTTCCGTACGAGGTATTTTTTGACTTTTCTGACAAAAGTACGAAGAATGTTTTTTTTAACTTATACGGCATGAATGGATTTCTAAAACATTATTTCCAAGAAGCTTCCTCTACAAGTTTTCAAGTTTATTTTTAATCAACTTCTTTTAGTTTATAATTGTATGACATGTTAAGAAAAGAAAAGTGTTTTTAAAGAAGAAAGGATATTTTCCTCAAGAATGGAGTTCAAGTGTTTTATCAAAATTATTTTCCATCTAAGATAATAAAGGGTTCTGTTTTTATCTGTATTATTACATTGATTTGATAATGTTGTGATGGAATTATTTTTATGAATTCCTTTATCCTGTATGAATTGATTTATGATATCATGATGTTTCAAGAATCCCATTTTTGTTACATGTGTTATGCTATGATGTATGATTTTGTGGCACACAAAAGAATGGTATCATTAAGAGATGGGTGGGACCTATATCTCCCTCCAATGCATTGGGTAAAGATTTTATATCTCATGAGATAGACATGGCTGAAATGGTAGGTTATACCGGTTCAGCGAAACAGGACTGAAACGAGGGTTACTCGATTCAGAAAGGGACTTTGTCCACTAAGATAGTCTTGGCAATGAGTCTTGACTAACAAGAAATGATTTTCTATGATTATGTGTGTATGCCACAAATTTTCAGGTTTTAAGTTATGATTATTGGGATTACATTTCACTTCTATGATATATCCCATGTTATGATATTATGAGCTCTTTTGTAGGTTAAGATTTACAAAAGCTATGTATATGATGTGATTGATTTTTCTTTTGTTTATCCTTACTGAGCATTTGAGCTCACCCTTTTATGTTTTCTTTTCCCCAGGATATAAAGAAAGGTTTTAGGTAGAAAAAAGGGATGACCTTTATGGGAGATGTTGAAAAACTTTCACCACGATTAGAATATTATGTTCCGAGTTTCCAAAGACACTAAACTATTACGATCCTTTAGTGTGTGTTTTTGTTATGTAGTTAGTTTTCCGCAAATGTAATGTAATGTCCATGTACGTCAAGCTTCGGGTCTCTACAGTTGGTATCAGAGGAAAGGTTTAGTCAACCTTTGGAAACTAGGATGCGAAAACGTTAGTGAGATTCCTAGAGATATTTCTAAGGTATGTCTAGGGATGTCCCTAAGGATAAGTATACGTATAGGATATATTCCTAGAACTATGGTAATGATATTAGATTAAACCTAAGAAGTTAGGTATTGAGGATACTTTCCCTTTACTATGTTGTTTTCTCTAGCATGATTTTTGATTCTCACAAAATTATTTTTGTGTTTTAGTTAATGGAGGGAACCAAAAGGAATTCAGTTAACATTGAATCCAATGGACAAATTGGTGACTATGAGCAAAAAAATTGTGTAATGCCTAGAGAGAAAGATGTTGTGATTATGCCGAATCAATCATCGCGATATATGATTAACAAGGTGAAATTTAGTGGTATGCCTAATTCTTCAAAGAAGAGGAAGATAGACTATTATGCATGTTCGCATGTTGAGGAGCATAAAGAAAGGAAGATTGAGATTTCTAAAGAAGGGAAGAAGAACCTTGAGGAATACCTCAAATGGAGGGACCGATGTAATCTGTGTGGAGAAAAGGTTCATAGAGTGACAGACTGTTATGGAGTTCAATGTCTTATTTGTGGAGAACATGGGCATTACCCAACTCAATGCCCTGACCTAAAATGTTACTTCTAAATCAAGGAAGGACTTATTCCAGGATAATCATTGATGTGGATGGACTGAAGTGTTTTGGTATTCAAGAATAATGTTGATGAGGTACTTTTATGGTGTATTGAAATATTTAAGTATTGGTCTATTGTGGTTTTCAATAATTTTAAGGTACCAATAACTATGAAAAGTGATTCAAATATTTTGGAAAGTAGATGATAAGTGCATAATGAAAGGATAAGAAGATAATGAGATGTTTGATTGTATTCATGAGCTCATGATTGATATAAGGACTAAGTGATATCATGGTTTGCGTATAAATAATTTTGAGGATTTTGGTATGTGTAAAGTGTTAACTTTTAACTGCATTCAAGTTTTCACTAAGGTTCAATGGGTATTCAAGAGTATAAATGATTAAGGACTTTGAATGTTTGGAATGTGACCAAGAAAACATATCTTATGATATATGGGGATCAACGATGATATTAAATCTCTGGTAATTGTTTTCACTATGTTATGAGAGTGGACTGCAGTATTATGGATAAGCCTAATGATTGGAATGGATTGTGTTGGACGTAAGTTAGTATTGTTTAAGGATAGAAATTTTTTTTTCGATATTATTGATGGGATGTTATAGTAATATAGTTTTGGAAAAAGGACAACCTGCAGGACGGGCGACAGCCCATCGCTTCGGACAAGGCTGTGGGAATCGAACCCACAACCGAAGTGCGACTGGCCTTTATCGCCTACCACTGGCCTACAGGAAGTCCCTGTTTAGTAGAAACTAGTTTTATTATATTAAGCAGTATGATATATGAAGTATAAGTCCATTTTAGGAACCATATATGATTAATCTCACTATAGATCGACTTATGTATATAAGTTTTGCTAACCTTTTGTTTGAGACAGATGGAATGACCTGTCATTCTATCACATGATCTGCTAACACTTCACGAATAACAAATTCAACTTCATTTATTTAAGAGATGAAGTGGAAATTGTTCAAAGCACGAACAACAGTGAGATTGTACCAAAATAAAGTAAGTATTTATTCTAATTCAAATTTTCAACTTTAGGGGAAATGATCTTGAAAACCAAAAATGTTATCCTAGTTCTCTTATGAATCCGATGATACCTTAGATCGTCACAAATTTATGAATTTGTGATTATTGGCTTTTCCATAGCCATGTTCTCTACCACTCTCCATCAGAACATGATGGTTAGATTTCTCTTCCATATCCATATTTTCACCTATGTGGAAACCCAGTGATTAGTTTATTTGGGTAATCGTTACATTTCATACTTTAGTTTTTAAAGCCATGTTTTGGTATTCCCTTTTACGATGTGGGTTTCTATTAAAGAAACTTTCAAATAGTAAACCATTTATAACCCCGACGCATTTCGAGGGCGAAATTCATTTTAAGGGGGGTAGAATGTAACAGCCCAAGATTTTATAAAAAAATATTCTTTTTAATTTTATTAATGTCTTGTGTTGTACGCTACACCAAAAGGAGCTTGCACAACACACATCCTTGACTTGACTTGCATTACACGCAATCTCGACCTTCCTCGATAGCGTGTGTAGTACGCAATACCGAGTTTCACTAAACAACGATATGCTATAAAAATATTATTAAAACTAGCCGTTATGAATAGTAATAACCACTTTTTGAAATCCAGTAAATCTTATTTTTCAAAATGAACTTTATTTTTGGATTCGGAGTATCGAATTTACCCTAAGGTAAAATTTTGGTACTTTTCGGATAACTTTCATATTCTGATGAATAGTAAAAATTACTAAATTATAATTAAAAATAACTTTTTTAATCGAAATAATTAATAGTGATAAATTATTAATTTGAGTGGTTTTAAAGTATATTTAGAATATATTTTTACAATTTAATACAATGTTGGTCATTGGTTGTAATTTCACATTTAAACCAGACATAATCAAGTGTCAATCTTTTGATATATATTGTTTCCTAAAAACACGCTATTTATTTTAACAGCAGGATTTAATTATAAAATTAATTAATGCAACTTATATGTTATGAATTTGGTAAAATAGATTTCATTTTTGAATTCGGAATATGAAATATAGCTTAGGATGAAATTTTGGCATTGTTCTGAAAAACATCAATTTTTGATGAATAGTGAAACTACTAAGTGGTAGTTAAAAAAAACTGAATTTTTCATAAAACTTAATTTTTCCGCTTCTGTGAATGGAATTTCGAAAATCCGAGAGACACGGTTAATATCAAGGACTAAAATGTGGTTCAATGAGATGAAAATAATTTTTTTTAAATAGTAACTTTTTACTTTTTTTTACTGCGGTTAATAGTAAATAGGGTAACTAAGGGTAAATATGATATTACTATTACCCTAACACATGTCCTAATTCTATTGGACAAGTGTAATTCGACCAAAAACAAGCTTAGGAATAAAATATGACCATTTAGGCCCACTTGGATTAGATTAGGACATTTATTATTTAAAGAAGGGTTAAAATAGTTGAAATAAAAGTTTAATAAGTAAATCATTTTTAATATGGGGTTATACATAAGATAAATTCGATTGTAAATATTCATTAGAAAGCTAAAACGATTTCCTACATGATGGTAGTTTATTTGTAATTTTTAGACATCGAATAATTTAATTTATTTATGACACAAAGATGATGCAGTAATTATCTTATTAATGAAATATTGACATAATTGATGTTATAAACACCAAAATAAATGTAATTTGAGATTTTTTATGAATTCCAATAATTTTCTAGGTTACTATGATATATTAATGTTGATTTAAACAACTTGTTTCGAACATTTAATTCTGTTATGACTTTCACAAAAATCATATATCAAATAGTGTCAAAATTGACACAAAATAGTTTTTAAATCAAATATTATATTACTAATTGTTATTTTATTCCTAAAAATATAAGGTTCGGCCAAATGACTTAGATAAGGATATATATATTAATAATAAACAATTTGGGGTTCGTTTGGCATGTTATAGTAAATGTATTAACCATATAGTGAAAGAAAACAAAAAGACACGGAAAAAGTTAAATTATTTAACTTAGAGTTAAATCTAATTGATAAGGTTTAAAATAATATCCAAACATGTCTAAATTTGATTGGTTGATGAGATTACAACCCTATATCATCTAATCTTCGAATATGAGTCATTTTTGGAGGTTTTTAAGTGGGGTTAGATTTATTATAAATTAATATTTTTAAGAATTCCTAAGGTGCCCCTCTCCTCCCCTATAAAAGGACACCTCCTCCCCCTCCTCCTCACACCAAATTGAGCACTAAAGCTCGGCAAAACCCTGCCAAAATCTCTTCTCCACTTCCCTAGCAACATCATAGAGGTTCTGGTCTTACTCAAAGACCAATTTTAGTGCCCTAAGAGGAGGTATCAAAGAGGCGCTTCAAAGAAGAGGTAATTACCGTTACCAATTCTTTCATCTTTATTTCTTCTTCCACTTCTTCTTCTTAGGATGTTTCATTATGAAGTAATAACATCAGTATCACTCATATACTGATATGTTATTATATGTATGAAACAACCCTATTTCACCATCTATCCATCCTACGGAAAAAGAAATCACCGCGCGTGCGTACGTACGGAATACCGTCTCCACGCCGTGGTGTAATCTATTTTCCACCACCACCTTACATGGATGGGTATAATGGTGTAAAGAATAACTATACATAGTTATTACAACATCATATTGATTCTGATATATTGTATAATCCACTCCAATTCAGTTCAATATTTATGGAAATGATATCATCGCTCGTGCGTACGTACGGACTACCGTCTCCACGACGCGATGAGATTCATTCTCCATGTTAACCATTTAAGAATGATTATAAAGTATATATAAGAAATAATAATGAAATATATGACATATAAAGCTACTGGATTTATGTATATATGTATATATGTATGTCATCTACTTACTTCCATTTCAAGACAATAAGGAATGTAAAACAGCGTTCATGCGTACGTACGGACTACCGTCTCCATGAACGGTGTTTTTCATTTTATTTATCTATCTATTATATATATATATATACTGAATATATATGATATATAAATAATATTTTATATTCTGGAAGTAAGTAAATCATGATATAAGTAATAATGATGTCAAGAACAACAAGTCAAAACACCTACGATAAATGAAACGATTTTACCCAAAACGCTTCTTTAACATGGAATTTACAAAAGAACGGGTAATATAATGTCATAAGTGAACCATATATGATATCATAACAATGAATATGGTTCTGTAATAAGTCAATAACATTATGTAAATCATTATACAGGATGTTCGGACACGTACAAAGCAAGTCGGACCTAAGGTAAGGGAAATATCACAATCTCATTTTTATCCGAGATTGTTTATTCGTAAGTATTTACTGGGGTGTATTTTATCATCCACATCCATGTTTCATAAATATGTCATATTATTTCAATCCAACTACAATTTTTTAAATCCAATTTTACCCTTCGGTGAGTTTTTAGTAAAGGAAACGAAAGGAATCTTTTGTCGTTTTCCGTACGAGGTATTTTTTGACTTTTCCGACAAAAGTACGAAGAATGTTTTTTTTTCACTTATACGGCATGAATGGATTTCTAAAACATTATTTCCAAGAAGATTCCTCTACAAGTTTTCAAGTTTATTTTTAATCAACTTCTTTTAGTTTATAATTGTATGACATGTTAAGAAAAGAAAAGTGTTTTTAAAGAAGAAAGGATATTTTCCTCAAGAATGGAGTTCATGTGTTTTATCAAAATTATTTTCCATCTAAGATAATAAAGGGTTCTGTTTTTATCTCTATTATTACATTGATTTGATCATGTTGTGATGGAATTATTTTTATGAATTCCTTTATCTTGTATGAATTGATTTATGATATCATGATGTTTCAAGAATCCCATTTTTGTTACATGTGTTATGCTATGATGTATGATTTTGTGGCACACATAAGAATGGTATCATTAAGAGATGGGTGGGACCTATATCTCCCTCCAATGCATTGGGTAAAGATTTTATATCTCATGAGATAGAAATGGCTGAAATGGTAGGTTATACCGGTTCAGTGAAACAGGACTGAAACGAGGGTTACTCGATTCAGAAAGGGACTTTGTCCACTAAGATAGTCTTGGCAATGAGTCTTGACTAACAAGAAATGATTTTCTATGATTATGTGTGTATGCCACAAATTTTCATGTTTTAAGTTATGATTATTGGGATTACATTTCACTTCTATGATATATCCCATGTTATGATATTATAAGCTCTTTTGCAGGTTAAGATTTCCAAAAGCTATGTATATGATGTGATTGATTTTTCTTTTGTTTACCCTTACTGAGCATTTGAGCTCACCCTTTTATGTTTTCTTTTCCCCAGGATATAAAGAAAGGTTTTAGGTAGAAAAAAGGGATGACCTTTATGGGAGATATTGAAGAACTTTCACCATGATTAGAAGATTACGTTCCGAGTTTCCAAAGACACTAAACTATTACGATCCTTTAGTGTGTGTTTTTGTTATGTAGTAAGTTTTCCGCAAATGTAATGTAATGTCCATGTACGTCAAGCTTCGGGTCTCTACAAATTTGAATTGATTATCATGATTTGAACAAGACCAAGATTAATAAAAAGTATAATATTCCTTGTTTTGAATAGTTTTATGATCTAATTCTTGGATCTAAACACTCTTCCAAGATAGACCTTTGATTTGAGTATCACTAATTAAGGTTATAATATTCCACATAAGGAATGTACACTATGAATATAATGTGATGAATTTTGGTGTTACTAATTCATAAGATATCTTCATTGATTTTATGAATAAAGTCTTTAGAGATGACCTCAATCAGTTTTTGGTAGTCATTATATATGAAAATCATATATATTCAATGATACTGTAAGAGAATGAAGACCACATGATAATTGCACTAAAGACTATAAGGATGGAGAAAATGTATGGAAAATTTATGAATTAAATTTTGGTAGAAAAAGGATTCATGTTTAGGACATATAATCTCAATAGCTGGAAAAGAAGTAAATCCATCAAGGATAGAGATTGTGAATATTGTCCTACACCAACCGAGCTGACTGAGATCTATTGTTTTATGGGTTTAGATAGATATTATCAATAGTTTTTGGATTATTTTTCATGATTATCATATCCTATGTGTAAGTTAACTCAAAATGTTCTGAAGTTCTTCTAGATGGACGAATGTAAGGAAACATTTAAGGAACAATAGATAATATTATATAGCGCACAAATGATTATATTACCCAATATAGGATAGGGATTATTAATTTATAGTGATGCATCCAAGATGGTATTGGGATGTGTTCTTATACAAAATAATATATCTATATACTATACCTCATTTAAGTTTAATATCCATGAGAAATATTAAAAAACTCTATATTTGGAGTTATCTATGGTAATTTTACATTATATATTTGGAGGCATTATCTTTTTAGAGAAAAGTGTGAGAGAAAAACTGATCATCAAAGTCTGAAATATAAATATACACATAGAAATATTTGAACATGCACCATAAAAGATTGTTAATTCGGATGAAATATTATGATATAACTTTATATCCAAGTGAATATTAAAGAGTCATAGAATGAAGATGTAGTACTATAAAAGGATATTAGAAGTTTTCTAGATATAAACATTGATCAAGATTGAATGATAAGGTTCAAAAACTGTGTAAGTGTTTTGTCCATACTGGATATGAAGATGGAGATGTTAGAGGAAGCTCATAGTTCATCATTCCATATTCATTCTAGAAATATGAAGATGTATATATATATATATATATATATGAAAAAATTCTTATGGTGGGATGCTATGAAGAGATATTTCACAAAGATTGCATCTTGGTTCATGGTATTATAGAATGTCAAGGAAGAAATAAAAAAGTCTATGGGGATGGTGCATCCACTACCCATACCAAAATGGAAATGGGAGAACATCACTGTGGATTTTTTCATTAGACTCCCAAAAAGGGTTTAATTCTCTCTGGGAGGTAGTCAATCACCACAATAAGTCAACACAATTCTTCTTTATTAGAGAATACTTCCCTCAAGATCATCATTCTTATATATACATTAAGGAAGAGGTATGGTTACATGGAGTTCCACATTCCATTGTATAAGATCAGGAACCAATGTTTACCATAATGTTTTGAAAATGTATTTAGGAATACATTGATATAGATTTGAATTTCAACACTACTTGTCATCATCATATGGATGGTCAGACTCAAAGAATAATTCAAACCCTAGGGGATATGTTGAAATCACATTCTTTGGATTTCAAAGATGGTTGGGATCAACACTATCCTCTAGATGTGTTTTCTCACATAAATTGATTTTACGCATGAATTCATATGGATAAATATGAATAACTATATGGGATAAAATGTATAGATCCATCATATTTGAATGAAGTTGGAGAATGAGGGCAATTCAGACTTGAGATATATAATAAAATATATGAGAAGTGTAGAACCATTCAACATCATATCAAGGAAGCTAAAATTCTAAACCAAAATTAGGATGATAACTATTGGTGTGATCTAGAATTTTAAATTTTTGAGCAGCAGTTTCTAGGAATCCCTCCCTGGAATAAGGTAATGAGAATTGGGGAAAATTTTAACTAAGCCCTAGGCAAATCAGCCCCTTTAAAATTGTTGACCATATAAGATTGGTAGCCTATAACTTGTAACTTCATACAAAGCTCTCTAAATATATTTTTGAGTTATTTATTTCTCCCCTAACTAATCTAAACATATCCCTTTACATGTAATAAACTCAAATTTTATCTCATAGGATAAGGACCATTCATATGATGAATAAATAATATAAATTTTGGATTGTATAGTGAAACTTCTAAAAAAAGGACCACTCATCAGGTAAAAGTATTTTGAAAAAAAACCTATTATAAGAAGATATATGGGATCTTTAGGACATTATGAGGTTGAATTACGCTCATAATTGTGTATCAAAAAGATGAATTTTGAGGGAAAATATTCATTTTATGGGGGGCAGAATGTAGCACAACGAGTTTTTATGACATTTTTTTCCAAAATACATTTTCATTAATATAATTCATTAAAATATAGACAAATATAATATATTTTATAATATACTGCAAGAAAATATTACTATACAATCAAAATATTCTTAGCTTTCGTTACACACAATTCTGAAAATAAATGAATCAAAATTTTATTATATTAATTATTTAAATGAGGTAGTTAAAACTTATCCATTAAACATAGTAATATGAATAGTAATAATGAATTTTTAAATATTATTTATAATTATTTTATAAAAATAGAACACGTTGATAATGAAACAAATAAATTTTGGTAAATTATTTATATGTGGGAAAATACAATTTTCTCAAATAAACTGTTTTTATGTCCTTATATGAACAATAATAAAATATAATTTTAACACCCATAGAAAATTAATTTTAAAAAATTAAATTAAATTTTCAATTCAAAATTGCAAAATTTTCCTATATTGAATATCATGGATTTTTTTTATAAAATCTACATTTTTTGAGTAGTGAAAAATAATGAATTTTATTTCGAAACAACTCTTTATTCTAATTAATTTATGTTATTAAATTATATTTTAATTTGTGTTTAAAATTATAATTAAATCCATTATACATCATTTAATCCATTTCCAGTCATTGGAACAAATATCACATTTAAATTGTATATAAAAACATTTCAATATTTTATGTATTTTCACATAAAAAACCCAATGCCACGACACGACTCTGGGAAATATTTTAAACTATTTTTTTCAATTTATGTTACTGTAATTTTGAAAAAATTATTCCATAATTTGAATCTGAATAATTTATAATTTATAGTAAGGTTAAAATTTATTTTGGAATAAAAATATGATGGAAATTAATTAAAATTAATTACAATGATTAAGGTAAAATTGAGTATTCTTACTGGTAATAATTTAATTGAAAATGGAAAATGTGAAATTGAAACTTGTAATGAATCCATTTTTATTAAATGTTTCAAAATGTAGCCTTAGTTTACTTAAAATTTACAATTATTTGAGCCACATGATTTATGGTATACCTCTCATATTTTTTATGTTTTTATATTTATAGGAAAGTCACTCATCCTCCACGATAAAAGGGAACTCCCCTTCACATATTCACACCTCTAAATCCATTTATAACTTCCAAAATTTCCTCCAAATTTTCCTAAATTCAATAGAGAAGCCTCCCATTGGTTATAAATCCAATAAATAAGCTATTTTTATCAAACCAAAATGTTTTCTATAAAGAAGAGGTACACTTATTCCACAAGCCCTTTTATTTTATATTCATTCACCACCACATAACATTTTATAATTCCATTATTTTATAATAAAATAATTATCACCATTATACTGTTATGTTATTTTCCTAATTGTTAGACCGATACATGCATACACTTCCGTCAAGTGGGTGATGAACTTATCGTTCGTTTTCAAGATGGAATATCTTTTCTCAAAATGGTGTCATTAATTTTTCCATTACCACAACTCATGTATGAGAAATATGATAGACATACTATTTTATATGATATATTTGATATTTATTCTATATTTATTCCTATTTATTTTTTTTATAAAACATACCTTCATTCTTTCAATTTTTTTAAAAAATGATAACTTTCTCCATGAACGCATGGACTACCTCTTCCTCAAAGAAGTGTAATCCGTTCACACATTACATAGAATGTATTAAGGAGGATTTTAGTAAATGTATATGATATATATGAAATTATAATTATAATATAATAATATTATATATGTTGAAATATATTTCATTTATTTTATTTTATATAAAATTCTAATAAAATTGAAACAAAGTCCACATGTATGTACGATAGGTCATCTCTATGAATGATGTATTTCATTATGTATTAATATCTTTTTTAGATTATTAGAAATAATTATATACTAAATATTTTTGATATTTATATCTTGTTTTAAATTATCTATATAATTATTTTATGATCTATCTGAATATGATAAAGAATAAAAATTCAAGACATATACAAAGAAAATGTTTATGACCTGAAACATAATATTTACATGAAATTGTTAATAAAAAGCTTATATAAAGTCATAATAAAATAATACATGGTATTAGATATAATATTTTTTATTATATTTATAATAAAATTATCTTTATTATATATGATTTTTGAATGAGTATGACGATAGTCAAGACATAAGGTATGGGTTTTCCCACCTCACATTAATTTTTGTGAGATTTATGCCTTAATCACCACTCATTTCTTTTATTTTTTGTATATATGTAAAAAGAATATATTATATGATTATTAAACATAAATTTATGGGTATTTAAATTTCTATTTTATGATATCCCATTAATGGGGTTTTTGTATCAAAATTTACAAAATTAGTAAGGTAATTTTGTTTCAATTGTCATTATTTGAGACACATGGCATATTATACACCTATATTCTGCTAAGTAGTGTATAAAATACCCCTTAAATTTTATATCATGAATCTAATTGTTTTAAGGGTATTTTAATCTTAAATTAATTCCTTTTTATTACATGGGTAGTATGACTAAAAGTTACAAAGTGGTAAATGTTTATTGTAACTATCGCATAGTTTATCATGATTGAATATGATTATGCTTCCATCGATTAAATATTATGATATATCTATCAAGAAAACTCATTGATTTTATTCTCCTAGGATTAATAATAATATTTTCAGGTATTATTTACATTTTTTCACTCGTTTTCACATAATACAATTAAGTAAATATTTTTGTGAAAATATGAACTTATAACTCTCTTCAGTCAGAAATATTTTTTTATTCAAAAAATTCATATTTTCCAAAATTATTTCACTAATGTTTTTAAAATGATATATTATGTTAATTATCAATGAAAAGGATTTTATAAATTTTTTATTGTTTCCAATTCTTTATTTACAATTTTTCAATTCTGTTTTCATTTAAAAAGGTTTTCAAAATTATTTTGTGTTTTAAAAAGTGTTTTTTCAAAGTAGAAAGTTTATTTTTCTCAATAAATGTTTCAATGGATATTTTAAAATTATTTTCCATCTAAGATAGTGTCATTTAGTGTTAGTGATTACTTTTATGGAAATTATCTCATAGTTCTATTCATATTTTTTCTCTTAATTGTTTATTTTTTATTGCACAATTCCTATGAAACCCTTTTATCATTCATGAGTTTTATGCTATTGAAACCTGTTTCTATTTACATTGTTATATGATTATGAAACATGATTTTACTTCTAATTATTTGATAAAATAATTATGAAACCAATATCTTTTTCACATATTATGATATGATTACATATTTTTGATACCCATATCATTTCATGTGTTATGATATTATTATTTATGTTCTCAAGGAACATGTAAGTATGATTTCATCTTGAAATGGGTGGGACCTATATATCTCTCCAATTCATTTGGTAAAGATTTATATTTCATGAGATGGACATTGCTGGAACGGGTAGTGAACTCGGTTCAGTAAAGTACATTATCTGCTAGGATTGTATTGAGACTAGTCCTTGCCACTATGATGGTCATGGGAGTGATCCATATTTACCTGGATGGGATGGAGAGTAAACCCATACAAATAAGATGACCATAGAAGTGATGTATTTACTACTATGGAAATAAATTTATATACTTATGTTTCTTCCACAATTCCATGTCTTATTCATATGTTATGATTTCATTGTATATGCTCTTGATTATATTAAGATTTATGTCTAATGAACTACCATTATTTATTAAATAATTCATGTTTATGATTTTTGATATGCAGGGAATGATATTATAATGTTATGATCACCTTCTCATACCCTTATTCTGAGGTTTATGCTTATATATATATATATATATCCTTTTTCCTTTATTGAGCATCTACCCTCATAGCTTTTTACATTTCCATACCCCAGGTTATAAAGATATGTATTATTTATAATGTTTCTAAGAAGGGTTATAGTCAAGATGTACCCAGTGGGAGATAATGTCTCTCACTTATATACCAATGTTTATGATTCCATGACTCCAGATCACTAAATTCATATGATCATTGGGTGTCTATAGCTATAATGTACTACGTATTATGAAAAAATGATGTACTATTAATTTATAAACTGTGAGAGTCTCTATACTACTAAAACTCCTATCTTCGAGATAATATGACCTAGGAAGTGGGAATTGTTGATCCTAAAGTGGCATTTACTGAGAATACCATAGAGTTGGTGCTCTCTTAGTATATTCATTATGTTCTGAATATGGTTGAAATTTTCATGTCCAGAGTGTGAATACACTTAGATATCATAGATAACGGAATCTGTGAATGAATATAGATACAGGTGTAAAATATGATTTATAAGATCTATGAAAAAATTAGTATTATTTATGAATCCAAATGGAATAACCAGTTACTCATTTTGACCTTAACTTATCCTAAATGTTATGTGAGGTATTTATGATGTCTTGAAAATCACCTGATAATAAACCGACCTGAAAAATATCTTTAAAAACACTATCCCTCCATAGATATGATCAATGAGTTCATCTATTTAATGATGTGGATACCACTTCTTTATTGGGATTTGGTTCCAACAATGGATGTCAACACAATTACTGAGGGTAATGTCGTAATTCATGAAAAAATGATCGGTTAAATATAATGAAAAGTTTTGGGGAATATAAATTAATTATCCTTGAGACCATCCAACTATGTATTGATATTAATATTCTATATAGGTTCCATCATATAGGTATTAATGGTGGCTGGTGGAACTCCAGGGACAAGCTTGATAGTTAATTATACATCTCACACTGGATGTAGACCAAATAAGTCTTCAAGAAATACATCACTAAAATGTGCCACTATAGATTGAAAAATAGTTGGACATAACACCTAATCATCTAGGAAGAGACATGTGATTTTATCTTTCACATAACCTTGTCTCTGCTACCCAGGACTAGCTGTAGTCACACTAACATCACATTCTCCCTTATTCACATTCCTAATTACATTTGGTGATATAAACACAACCCTTTGATCATAGTATTAAATTTTTCTTAGATACGTATCTAACCATTCCATCTAGATGATTACATAAAATCCATTAATTATGACCATGAAGTGGTTCCACATGAAATTGTTTTCTCTTATATTAAGGGTACAATCTCTACATCGATGAACTAATTCTGATAAAAATACAAATGTATTATCTTGTTTTATAACGTCATATTAGTGTTCGATATAAAGGCACATAATCTCCATAAGAATATCAGATATAAATGAGTTATATATTCCCATATCAAATAATGTATTCAATAATGTGGAGGATTCTAGAATGGTACCTCCTATAGTAAAATGTTCCGATCTCTGTTCCTCTATAATTGGAGGGACTACATGTAATTGGAATGTACCATGACCCTTAGTAACTACCTAAATTCCCTGAGAAAGCCTTCTCTATTGGCACTTAGAATCATTAGTATGATTACCTCTGCCTCGACCACCTCCTTGGCCTGAGTAATCAGTTTTATTCCAGCAGCCTACATATTTTGATACTACTATCCCTACTCTGAAATGTGGGGTGGTATTAGATCCTTCCTTGCGAGACACTGATGGGAAATTTACAAGGAAATGTGGTATATGGCTAAACATATTTTACCCAATGTATTCCACTGGATCTTTTAATCAATGAAGCTTACTATGTTATGGCTTCCCTAACTAGTGGCATATTAGAAAGATGTCAACACGAGGAGGATGAATGCTACCACCTCCATGCGAAGCAAAAAAAAATCTCTTTAGATTACCCAATAAAAATAAATATTCTAATTACATTTTAATGGTATTAAATATTGATTTTCAATATTATGGGCTTGAGTTAGTGGATTTTAATTTTGAACATCCATTCTTATCATTTGTGCACCGCATGCCTAATGTACACCAATTTATGCCCAATTATTCATCTAATTTAAATTATTTTAATTATCCATATTTTAATATGATATTTTGGGGACTATATCTACACTTAAATATGAAATTTTTTCATTTAGGGATCAATGGAGGATTCATAATGGATTATTGGTATATTTGGATATTAATAGAAGCAATTCTAGTGAAGGAAGATTGGACACCATCCCATTGATGAGAATGTGTGACCCACATTACATACCCAATGAAGCCTCACATTAATGGTATTATAGATCACATATAGGAGAAAAAATTATTCTTCATGATACAGTTATAATTCGGCCTCCATTGTGGTTATTTAGGCATCCCAAGTTCAAGAAAAAATTTGGGGCCAGATTCTGCGGCCCAGAAAAACAGCCCACCATTTTACACATATCTCGTTAACCATAAACTATCTTAGGCTGCAACTTTACATAGGGTTATGGGACATCTGGTTATTAATTTTTGTTTCCTATTACCCACTAAAATAAGGAAATATAGAAGGTCTTACAGGCACATTTTTCCGGTGAATGCAAGCTGGCTGCCACCTCGGGTCAAGGGTGGAAAAGTCTCCTCTCCCTTACTTTCCACCACCCTAGGTCTACCATACTCAAGTGGGATATTTTTTACTTTTAAGGAATCTACCCTAGTCTCCAAAAATAAATATTTGAGGATGTTTTGGGGAGGGGTTTATCATATTTGAGCTTATTTTTCATCTTAATGTTATGATGCCAGTTTGTCTTTGTAACGTTCTTCCTTCATATGTAAGTTGTTTTAATTCATCCTAGTTTATTAATAAAAGTTCTTTTTATACTATTATTATTTTCTTCTCCATATCACTTTGATACTATTTCCTCAAGGTGTGAATTTATTCACACCAAACATTGTGAAATTATTCGCACAATGGTGGATTGATCATTTTCTTTTTATTGTTTTCGTGACTTTTTCAATTCCTCCCTCAGGAGTCTACTTCTTGCTTCCATTGAAACCATAGCATAAATGGAGGGATAACCCACTTATGGGTTGATACAAGGGAGTATAAAGGGTCTGGATTGGATTTTATTTATCACCCCATTAATTTATACTCACGTATTTTAATTGAGATTTTTATTTGATGATTTTAAAACTTTTTTGTCCTTGTAGAATTTTTGGGCCACATACTTCAAGTGCTAATACAAACCTTTACCTAAAAGTGCTCTTAAATTTGATCCTCCAAGTATATATGTGATTAGTATTATGGTGTGTTTGTTTAAAAAAATTAAGTGATGACTTTTTTTGATCTCCTAAAATGAACTGAACTCAAATATAAGAAATTGAAATAATTGAAAATGGAATACGTTCAATCCACCCCAAGTGATAACTTAGGATCAACAGATTCTTTTAAATGGAATTCAATTAAGTCTTCTAGAGTTCATTTAAAACCATCTTAAATCAACCGATGTTTTCCACTTCATTACAAAAACCAATCCATATAATTTACGTGTCAATAGGTACTTCTTAGGTCTTTGAGGATTAGAAAACCCAAACTAGTCTACAAGGACCGTCCTACCTTCTTCTTTTGGGTAAATTTGGGTGTGAATCAAATTTTTGTAATATTTTTAGAGACCCAGGTAAGTAATCTAAACAAACATTCTATTCTCCCCCATTTCTTCTTTGCTCATCCAAATTCTATTATCTTTTCCCTTTCTCAGTTTTTATTCTTTTGGCGCATGTCTGCCTACACCCACGATCAATCAAACCATCTATTTAGGGTGGAAAGTCCGGGGGTTGGGGTGTCATGTACCACAAGGAAAATCTTTCCATTAGATCACAATCTTCATAATACTCCAGATACCAAAATTGATTCCGTTTAAATGGAAGGTATTCAAAGAAACCAACTCATAATCCCGAGTGGAAACCAAAATGGAAACCCAAATGAGGAAGCCCCAAACATGGGAAATGCAGTTGATCAAACCATGAATGTCTACCTCACACCTTCCGTGACCAATTCCCCCTCATGCATTAGACAGAAATACCTATAAGATCCCAACTACATCTTTAAACCCCATGTTGTCAACCTTCTTCCCACATTCCATGGAATGGAGTTCGAGATGCACTACCTTCACATTAAAGAGGTCAATGACATTGTAGAAACCATGTGTCCCCCACATCAAATAGAATCATCTATGTTGAGGCTATTTCCTATTTATTTAATGGATCGAGCTAAAAATTTGATAAACAATTTGAGACCATCATCCATCAACTCTTGGGACCAACTACAAAGATAATTCTACATAAAATACTTTCCCCACCACAAAACAATTGCATTTGAAAAGAGTATCTAAATTTTTTTTGAAAAAGAGGTAGAGTCATTCTATGAAACATGGGAGAGGTTAAAAGACACTCTAAACATGGTTCCACTATAAGGCCCCAGCCTTAAACCTTACTTAATATTGTGTTATTACAAGATTACACATTGAGGATATTTTCAGATTTAGAGTTTTAGAGAATTTGATCATGAAAATTGCATTACATTCCACATTTAAACAAAGTGGTTACATAAAAGACATTATTCACTCTTCCCATCAACAGAAACATATTTAAAATAAAACATGGATTCTGTCTTGACACATCCTTGACACTATCATCACATCATTTACCTTTTACTTGACCTGTGAAAAACATTTCAAAAACTTGGGATGAGAATAAAAAGCTCAGTAAGGGTTATAAAAATATGGAAAGGAAACATGAGTTCATATATACATAATAATGAAATCATACTTTACCCATAAAACGCAGGCACTTTAACATACCTCATCAAATCATGAATAAATCATAGAAATCATAAGACATAAAAGGTAACTTGAGGAATTCATAACATTCTTACATAGGGAGTAACCCTCTTTGTTATGTTTGGAATACCCACCACAGTATATTCCCTAAATCTCTTCAGAGAAACCTTAACGTTTCACTCCTTCGCGTTACCCAATGCATTGGAGAGCTATATCGGGCTCACTCGCCCTTAGTTTATCATGGAACCAACCGTCTTCATAACAATGCCCAAGAACTATAACATAATCATAGCACATAACTTAATCATAAAGGAAAGATAACATTCCCACATTGCAAAAACAATATAACATTTTAAGATATTGAAATAATGAATCCATTCTAAACCATTTTCAAAACAATTTAAAACATTTAATAAAGAGATTTTTGAATCCAAGTGTCCCATACCACCTTGAAGCTTTGAACATTTTAAACCATTAATATCCATATAAATAAATTCTTAAAACCATTTGAAAACATGGATATTAATAAGAACAAATCATTAAAACATTAAAAGTGATATTTTGGTTAAAGGGGTTTTACCAAAATTAGAGACACTTGAATACAATATTTGAGGAATAACATTTTGTCAGAACTTTATAATATCATGAGAATAAATGGATTCATGATATAATATTCCGAAGGACAGTATATACACCATATAAGAGTGATTTTTTGCATAACAACAATGAAGTCTCAATAGAAAATGTAAAAGGTGATGAAATCCCTTATAAAGAAGGTATCCTTAAATTAAGGATAAATAAATCTCAAAATTATGTGTGACAAATATAAATACACCAAATATAAGTTCATATTAAGTGTAAAACAATAAAAGGTTATTCACACATATTCAAAGGATGACATACTCAATAACTACATGTTGAACCCAAAGAAATCTAAATTGGGTTAAAAAGTTCCCCTGGTAAAATTCAACAGCCTAACAGCGTCACCTCAAAATTCAGAAAAGGAGTTGATTAGAGATAAAAAGGGAATATCATCACTTGGACATAAAATTACATCAATAAGGATATAAAATAACATATCCCAACATAATAGTATGTGAATTAAAAGACATAACAAAATAAGTCTTTTAAAAAGTGGAGGGTGAAAGGTCCCCTTACCGAGTTGGGTAACTTTCGAAACGTACACCCCCTGGAAGAAGGGCCATAAAATGAAGATGTAAATACCCATAAATGAAATTATACTTCACAAAGTTTATAATAATGGGAAGTACATACACCACTCAATGGAAATTGTGGAAAATGTAGCATAAATCTCACGGGAATAAAAGTGAGATGAAAAATCCCTTACGAAAACTCGGTAGCCTAACGACGCCACTTAAAACATCCAAAATGGATTGATGAGAGAGAATAGGGTATCTCATCATATGAACATAAAAATTACAGTAAGAGTAATATAAAATAATATCCCAATAACAAGAACGATGAGCTTTAAAAGAAATGACATAAAAGAGTGTACTTTAAAAGAAAGGGAGGAGTCAGATCCCTTACCTTGTGTCCGACATGACTCGATCGTTCTTTAATCTCCTGAATAATAAAATTTGGTCAATTTATAATTGCTTAAGTACCTCCTTTAAATATTATTATTCATTTCATATCACATATTATAATGTTATAATAATTGGTTAATAAAGTGAGTTCGTTTCAGACGTTTTTGTCGATGTTCAGTACATGAGTAAAAATTGAACTTGTTGGAAAAGAATTTTCCATGTAGTTATAAGTACATCATCTCCAGAATTGTATTTATGTTTTAAATATCATATATATCCTGTATATATTCATTTTAGAATATTCCATAGAATTTGGAGATAAAAAATTAAAAGCACCGTTCATGGAGATGATATGCCGTACGTACGCACGGACGCTACTTTCATTTCATTGCCATATTAATGGAATTAAAACAAAATGAGATATATATATATATATTATAATTACATAATGATACACATCATTTAGATGTAATATATTACATATATATCCATTATATATATGTACTTATAATAGTACATAACATTTGGAGATAAGAAATGAAATGTACCGTTCATGGAGACGGTAAGCAGTACGTACGCATGAACGCTACTTTCATTTCTTTTTTTTTTGTATTCAATTGAATGAAATAATAAATATATAAAGTTATACTATAATTACAGTAGGATAACATATGTAATACCATTAATTCCATCCTTTATTTGTCCCACATATGGCATTAACGAATCAAATCATTTTGAGGGGGCGGTAGTCCGCACTTCCTAAAATGAAGATATTGCGTTTACCCATAATGGAAACCATAAAGGTGTTCCATAAATGAAAAATACAGAAGCTTAAGGAAAACATAAAAATATCATATATCATATATAAATATAGTGACATCTTAATGGCCACCTTTGAAGGTGTTAAAATAATGTTGAACAATCATCGTTTCGGGAGGCAAAAATTAGCCATCCACGGAAATAGTATGTTCTTTAACCATTAGATGTAGGTGTGTGTATGTTTAGCTCGAATCCTTCTTATAAAAACATCCTAGTATATTGGAGATACTGTGTTTGTTACAAAATAAATTAATAAAAAGAGTTTAGGGGGTTGTAGAAGCATAATAAAACAAAAGGACACAATTGAAAACATTGCCTTTAAATCAGGTAACTTCCTTTGATTTGAGCTCAAAGGCTTCATTGGAAAGAATTATTCCCAATGTGAGGCTTTAAGGAGTTATAGAGGGATGTGGAGAGACAAAATGGGCCGGGGTTGGTCGGGCCAAAGGCTTTTGATGTGTGGGTAAGGAGGTAGAGGTGGGGGCCTTTTATAAGAGGAGAGGTGGGGCACTCTTGGAAAGGTATAAAATGTAACTTTATTTTCAAAAGAGTTTCGGATTTTAATGGTCCCAAATTGATTTGTTTCAAGTATAAGGTGATAAGGGTTCTAAATACATAGATCCAATAGGTTTTGGATATTTGTATGTCTTAGATTTTACATTATCTTTCCATTTTATTTAAATCCATTATTAATGAGGTAATCGCTGCATCATCATGATGTCATAAATACTTTAATAAATTTAATGTCTAAAAATTATAAAAAAATATCATGATGTAGGAAATCGTTTTAGCTTTATTATGAATATTTATAGTCCAAAAGATAATTTTTTTAGACAAAATTAAAAATATTTTACTTAGATGATACATTCTTTGTTACATTTAACATTCTTTAAAAATAAAAAGATAAAAAGTCACTTTCTCACAAATGTGATTTCATGAGGCCCCCAAGTTTGGCACAAGGAATCCCATGGTCGGCCATGAGACAACTAGTAGCCTTAGGACACATGTTGTGGTCATTTTTTATTATTATGATATTATCTTATTATCTTTAACAACCCAATTACTCATTAATCAAGATAATTAAAGATAATTACCGTCGTTACTATTCATAATGTCCAAAAAAAAGAGTACTAATTACATAATTTGGACCTTCTGATTCCAAATATTTAATCAATTTTACCAAATTCCAAACACATAAATTGCAATAATTAATTTAAAAAAACTTCCCGTTGTCAAAACAAATAGCGGGTTTTTTAGAAACAATATTTATGAAAAGTTTGGCACCTGTTTATGCCAAATTCCAAAGTGAAATTAATCCCAATGACCATAATTAGATTAAATGGTAAAAATATATTCTAATTAAAATTTAAAACAAATTAAAAAGATAGTATAACCATATAATTAAATTATATGAAAAAGTAGTTTTGATGTAAAATGCAGTATTTTTCACTATTCATTGAAAAATGAACATTGTCAGAAAAATACCAAATATTAACCCAAGGTAAATTTCAATGTCCCAATCATAAATAATATGATTATTTTGAAAAATAGAGCTTATTAAATTGTCAAAAATTGTATTTAAAAGGGGTTCTCCATCAAAAGGCAGTTAATCGACCTTTTAAAGAATATTAGAATGTTTATGCTTAAAAACTGGATTCATTTGCATTTTTAATCCTCTAACATTTATTGTAAAGTGTAATAATATTTTACCAACATATATAATCATTTTGTAGATATTTCTGTTCATTATCGCCATTACAACAGCTAGGCATTAACTACCTTTTAAAATAATATTATTTTATTATTAGAGTGCAACGTAAGATTCCCAAAAAACTCGTTGTTGCGTATTGGTTACGCCATCGAGTATAGCATCCCCTTTCAAGTAATATTAATATTTTATTTACAAATATGGATAAATACAATGATGTCATGTTCTTTATTTACCTGGGGTGTTACATTGTTCCCCCCTTTTGGGAATTGCGTCCTCGCAATTTTAAAATTGAGCTTGGAAATATCCTTGAAAGTCCCACATCGGAACAAGAGTCGGTAAAACAATAACTTTAAAATAAAGAAATATAAGTACAAAGGTCACCTGAGTTAACCAATACTAGGGTTCCAAATATGAAAATATGGACATGGAGGGAAAAACAATGGGTCATGTTCTGATGGAGAGTGATAGAAAACATGTTTAGGAGAAAGTTAACCACAAGAAAATCACAAACTTGTGATGGGTTAAACGGTATTCGATTCCCCAGTATGAAAAGTTAGTAGAAAAAATTTTTGTTTTATGTTAGTTTTTATTGACGAATTTATTCATAAGGAAACATAATCACTTATCTTGTTGACTTTAAACTTTTACACAAACTCATATTTTCTCCAAAAGACGAGTATTTTGGAAGACTTGTTCACATTAAGAGTACTATAATCAACTTCTAGAGAATCACCTAACCCAAAAAAGGGAACTATATAATTCCCATGTCTTTAGACTTTAACCAAAACCAAAACCAAAAAGGTTAGTACAAGATCATATAATCCAGAAATAGATAACCACTTATAAAAAGAAAATCTATTCTTAATCTCCAAAATTTTTCCAATAAAACCCAAAGTTCAACGAGGACCATTCGATAATCAATTTGTCCTTAAAATTCTTCAAAGTAAACCAAACTAAGATTAAAACCCAAATATTTGAAGGATTTAGTCACATAGTCTTCCAAGTTAAATCGTAACATTTATCTCCAAACAACATCAGTTTCTCTTAATGTCTCGTATTGAAAAGTAATTAACCTAATCACATATCCTCCATGTTAGGTTAATAAATATCCCTAGATAACCCAAAATCAACTTACTCTTAATTCATAAAATCATCTAACTAAAAAGAATCAGTCAAACTAACCAGGGACTTCACGTAGTCCAGTGGTAGGCGATAAATACCAGTTGCACTTTGGTTGTGGTTTTGATTCCTGCAGCTTTGTCCGACGCGACGGGCTGTCACACGGTCTGCGTGTTGTCCTTTTTCCAAAACAATATAATTCTTAAAACATTCCCCAAAATGAGATAAAATCTTATAAAATAATCATAACATAGTTTAACCTCATTTTTATCTCATGCCTTTAATTTTCCATCTTAACATATAATAACCCATAATTACCTCAAAAGTAAGGATCATATAAACCCTAATGGTTACCTTTATAATTATTACCCGAACTTCCACATCGATTGGTCATCCCGTACATGATGCATTACAGAACATACCAAGGTACAAGTGGTTGATCATGACACCTGGATAGTTGGTTTAGAACAACCAAGAGTTTCATCATTGAATCCCCCATTTCATCCAGTCTCTTAATCTGAGAACCACCACAGTTTCCTTCAAACCAATTGTCACTTTAGTGCCTGCTATATCAATCCATTCACTAAAAATAGAAATGTCAGTTTGAGTATATCAACAAAACCATCATGTACTAATGATGAAGGTAAACACTAATATATACTTACTCATTCACTTTATCTAAAACTAGGACTCCATATGAAATCCTAACCATTATGGTACTGTCACATATGCTTAGAGAATACCCTAACCTCTAATGTTATCTAACCCGACCTCTGATACCAACTATAAGGATCCATCCTTACACCTTTCTTAATATTGAGTTATTACAAGATTACACATTGAGGATCTTTTCAGGTTTAGAGTTTTAGAGAATTAGATCATGAAACTTCCATTAAATTCCACATTTAAACAAAGTGGTTTCATAAAAGACAGTATTCACTCTTCCCATCAACAGAAACATATTTAAAATAAAACATGGATTCTTTCTTGACATATCCTTGACACTATCATACAATCATGTACCTTTCCCTTGACTTGTGAAAAACATTTCAAAAACTTGGGATGAGAATAAAAATCTCAGTAAGGGTTATAAAAATATGGAAAAGAAACACGAGTTCATATATACATAAGAATGAAATCATACTTTACCCATAAAACATAGGCACTTTAACATACCTCATCAAATCGTGAATAAATCATAGAAATCATAAGACATAAAAGGTAACTTGAGGCATTCATAACATTCTTACATAGGGAGTAACCCTCTTGCTTACGTTTGGAATGCCCACCACAATATATTCCCGAAATCTCTTCGGAGAAAACTTAACGTTTCACTCCTTCGCGTTACCCAATGCATTGGAGAGCTATATCGGGCTCAATCGACCTTAGTTTATCACGGAACCACCTGTCTTCATAACAATTCCCAAGAACCATAACATAACCATAGCACATAACTTAATCATAATGGAAAGATAACATTACTACATTGCAAAAACAATATAACATTTTAAGATATTGAAATAATGAATCCATTCTAAACCATTTAAAACATTTAATAAAGAGATTTTTGAATCCATGTGTCCCATACCACATTGAAGCTTTTAACATTTTAAACCATGAATATCCATATAAATAAATTCTTAAAACCATTTGAAAACATGGATATTAATAAGAACAAATCATTAAAACATTAAAAGTGATATTTTGGTTAAAGGTGTTTTACCAAAATTAGAGACACTTGAATACAATAATTGAGGAATAACATTTAGTCAGAATTTTATAATATCATGAGAATAAATGGATTCATGATATAATATTACAAAGGACAGTATATACACCATATAAGAGTGAATTGGTGCATAACAACAATGAAGTCTCAATAGAAAATGTAAAAGGCAATGAAATCCCTTATAAAGAAGGTATCCTTAAATTAAGAATAAATAAATCTCAAAATTATGTGTGACAAATATAAATACACCAAATATAAATGCATATTTTGTGTAAAACAATAATTTTCATTCACACATATTCAAAGGATGACATATTCAATAACTAGATGTTGAACCCAAAGAAATCGAAATTGGGTTAAGAAGTTCCCTTGGTAAAATTTGACAGCCTAACAGCGTCACTTCAAAATTCAGAAAATGTGTTGATGAGAGATAAAAAGGGAATCTCATCACTTGGAAATAAAATTTACATCCATAGGGATATAAAATAAAATATCCCAACATAATAGTATGTGAATTAAAATACATAAAAGAAGAAGTCTTTTAAAAAGTGGATGGTGAAAGGTCCCCTTACTGAGTTGGGTAACATTCGAAACATACACCGCATGGAAAAAGGGTCATACAATGAAGATGTGAATACCCATAAATGAAATTATACTACACAAAGTGTATAATAATGGGCAGTACATACACCACTCAAAGGAAATGCTGGAAAATGTAGCATAAATCTCACGGGAATAAAAGTGAGATGAAAAATCTCTTACGAAAACTCAGCAGCCTAACGACGCCACTTAAAACATCCAAAATGGATTGATGAGAGAGAATAGGGTATCTCATAATATGAACATAAAAATTAAAGTAAAATTAATATAAAATAATATCCCAATAACAAGAAAGATGAGCTTTAAAAGGAATGACATAAAAGACTGTACTTTAAAGAAAGAGAGGAGTCAGATCCCTTACCTTTTGTCCGACATGACTTGATCGTTCTTTAATCTCCTGAATAATAAAATTTGGTGAATTTATAATTGCTTAAGGACCTCCTTTAAATATTATTACTCAGTTCATATCACATATTATAATGTTATAATAATTGGTTAATAAAGTGAGTTCGTATCAGACGTTTTTGTCGATGTTCAGTACATGAGTAAAAATTGAACTTGTTGGAAAAGAATTTTCCATGTAGTTAAAGGTACATCATCTCCAGAATAGTATTTATGTTTTAAATATCATATATATCCAGTATATATTCATTTTATACTATTCCATAGCATTTGGAGATAAAAAAATTAAAAGCACCGTTCATGGAGACTGTAGGCCGTACGTACGCATGAACGCTACTTTCATTTTTTTGCCATATTAATTGAATTAAAACAAAATGATAGATATATATATTATAATTCCGGAATGATACCCATCATTTAGATGTAATATATTACATATATATCCATTATATATATGTACTTATAATAGTACATAACATTTGGAGATAAGAAATGAAATGTACCGTTCATGGAGACGGTATTCCATACGTACGCATGAACGATACTTTCATTTCTTTTTTTTTGTATTCAATTGAACGAAATAATAAAGATATAAAGGTATAATATAATTCTAGTAGGATATCATATTTAATACCATAAATTCCATCCTTTATACGTCCCACATATGGCATTAACGAATCAAATCACTTTGAGGGGGTGGTAGTCCGTACTTCCTAAAATGAAGATATCGCGTTTACCCATAGTGGAAACCATAAAGGTATGCCATAAATAAAAAATACAGAAGCTTAAGGAAAACATAAAAATATTATATATCATATATAAATATAGTTACATCTTAATGGCCACCTTTGAAGGTGTTAAAAAAATTTGAACATTCACCGTTTCGGGAGGCAGAAATTCGCCATCCACGGAAACAGTAAGTTCTTTAACTATTAGATGTAGGTGTGTGTAAGTGTAGCTCGAATACTTCTTATAAAACCATCCTAGTATATTGAAGATACTGGATTTGTTACAATATAAATTAATAAAAAGAGTTTAGGGGGTTGGAGAAGCATAATAAAACAAAAGGACACAAGTGAAGACATTACCTTTAAATCGGGTAACTTCCTTTAATTTGAGCTCAAAGGCTTCATTGGAAATGATTATGCCCAAAGTGAGGCTTCAATGAGTTAGGGAGGGATGCAGATAGACAACATGGGCAGGGGTTGGCCGAGCCAAAGGGTTTTGAAGTGTGGGTAAGGAGGTAGAGGTGGGGGCATTTTATAAGAGGAGAGGAGGGGCACTCTTGGAAAGGTATAAAATGTAACTTTATTTTCAAATGCGTTTCGGATTTTAATGGTCCCAAATTGATTTCTTTCGAGGATAAGGTGATAAGGGTTCTAAATCCACCCATAAAATAGGTTTTGGACATGTTTAGGGCTTATATTTTACATTTTACATTATCTATCCATTTTATTTAAATCCTTTATTAATGAGGTAATCGCCGCATCATCATGATGTCATAAATAATTTAATAAATTTAATGTCTAAAAATTATAAAAAAAAATCATGATGTAGGAAATATTTTTATCTTTTATATGAATATTTATAGTCCAAAAGTTAATTTTTGTAGAAAAAATTAAAAATATTTTACTTAGGTGATACATTCTTTGTTACATTTAACATTATTTAAAAATAAAAAGATAAAAAGTCACTTTCTCAAAAAATTGATTCCATGGTGCCCCCAAGTTTGGCACAAGGAATCCCATGGTAGGCCATGAGAAAACCAGTAGCCTTAGGACAGATTTTGTGGTCATTTTTTTATTATTATGATATTATCTTATTATCTTTAACTACCCGATTACTCATTAATCAAGCTAATTAAAGATAATTACCGTTGTTACTATTCATAATGTCCAAAAACAAAAGATTCTTAATTAAATAATTTGGATATTATGGTTCCAAATATGTATTCCATTTTACCAAATTCCAAACACATAAAGTTTAATAATTAATTTAAAAAAACTTCCCGTTGTCAAAACAAATAGCGGGTTTTTTAAAAACATTATTTATGAAAAGTTTGGCACCTGTTTATGCCCAATTACCAAGTGAAATTAATCCCAATGACCATAATTGCATTAAATGGTAAAAATATATTCTAATTAAACATTAAAAGAAATTAAAAAGATATTATAACCATATAATTAAATTATATGAAAAAGCAGTTTTGATGTAAAATGCAGTGTTTTTCACTATTCATTGAAAAATGAACATTGTCAGAAAAATACCTAAAATTAACCCAAGGTAAATTTAAATGTCTTAATCATAAATAATATGTTTATTTTGAAAAATAGAGCTTATAAAATTTTCAAAAAGTGGATTTAAAAGGGGTTCGCCATCAAAAGGCAGTTAATCGACCTTTTAAAGAATATTAGAATGTTTACGCTTAAAAACTGGATTCATTTGCATTTTTAATCCTCTAACATTTATTGTAAAGAGTAAAAATATTTGACAAACATATATAATTATTTTATAGATAGTTCTGTTCATTCCCGCCATTACAACAACTAGGCATTAACTACCATTTAAAATAATATTATTTTATTATTAGAGTGCAACGTAAGATTCTCAAAAAACTCATTGTTGTGTATTGGGTATGCCATCGAGAAAAGCCTCCCCTTTAAAGTAATATTAATATTTTATTCTCAAATACGGATAAATATAAAGATGTCATGTTCTGTATTTACCTGGGGTGTTACATCCACACCATGTTTTTTCTATTCCTGAGCAAGTAATAATTTTGTATGAACGGTTGGGTCTAGGGAGAAAACGATTCATTGACATGATGTGTAATGGAACCATTAAAAACAATTCCCCAAATGTTGCTTAAGAGTATCTAAAAATCCTTTCTGAATGAAAACAATCATGGGGAACTTCACCTTATTCTGAAAATCCACAAAGAACTATAGGAATTCATACAAATAGAGAAGAGGAAATCCTTAGGCATAAACTCACAACACTCTCTAGGAAGGATGAAGAGATAGGACTTAGGAAAGTAAATGATATCCAAAATAATGACCCTATTTGCACAATTTATGACAAACATGACCAGAAGACAGACAATTTCCAAATCATTCCATACATTATGGATGTTCTTTTAGGAGGACCCCTAACAGAAGTAAATGATTTGATATTTCAAAAGCCTCAATAGCAAAACAATATCCACACAATGTATAATGACCACCCAGGCTTGCATTGGAAAGATAACCAACAACCGAGCCAACCATTGGGACAAATTTTTTACCCCCATCATAACTACCAAATCCATAACCAGATGAAAACTCAACCTATCCAATACCAACAGCCACCTATCCTTTTTCAACAAACCATCCCACCTCCAAAATATCCCCCCGTGATAAACCAATCTTCTCAAGCACCAACCCAAACTGTTCCACAAAGCCTACTTGAACAACTGTGAAAATAAATGGAAATGATGAACTCGGAAGTCTCTTCCCTTAAACAAGAACATAAAACCATAAACACTAGAAAGGAACCCGTGCCTAATCAGGTCGTGCCATCCTCAATTTTAATGGGAGAGTCAAGTTGTACTCAATCAACTCATGAACAACTAAAGGCTGTGAGTGTTTTAAGAAGTGGGAAATCAGTTGAGAAACATGAAAAACTAATTCAAAACCCACATGAAGATCCAAACATGGATGAAAATTCTAATGAACCATATGACCAAACTAAAAAACATGAAAACATTGTCAATGAAACAACTCTTTAATAGACAACCCCACAACCTACACCGTTTCCTCAATGCATGAGGAGGAAAACCATGACTTAATTGAGTGAAACATTGTGGGAAATCTTCTCACAAGTCACGTTAAACATTCCCCTTCTCGATTCCATCTAAACCATACATGCCTTCACAAAGTACCTTAAGGACTTGTGCACTTTTAAAAGAAATGTTTCACATAAAAACCAATTCCTTGTGGATAATAATGTGAGTACCACCACTCATGGGACCATTCCACCTAAGTTGAAAGACCCTAGTTTCCATTACATCAATGTTGAACTAGAAGATATAAATGTTGTCAAGGACTTGTGTGACCTAGGTGTTAGTGTTAATCTCATCCCTAATGTTGTGTACTGCCAGTAAGGCCAAGAAGACCTCCAACCCACATCTGTCAATCTTCAACATGCTGATCGGAGAATTAGGGTCCCAAAGAGGGTTTTAAAGGATGTTCTGGTAAGGGTTAAAAACTTCATATACCCTGCTGACTTCATTGTCCTTGACAACCATCCAATGTTAGGAAATAAGGAACAAACCCCAATCATCCTTGGTAGTCCTTTCCTTGCAACAATCAACACTATTATCCAAGTCCAAAATGGGAACATGACCTTCACCTTTAGAAATATGAGTCCATACTTGAACATCTATAATGCAAGCTCACAAATAGGGGATGATGAGGAAATTAATGAAGTAAACATGATAAGATAGATTGATAATGAATCCATATACCGTCAATGAATATTTTATTGATGTTTAAGTTAGGATGAGATTGATTTCCTTTGTTCACATGAAGGAAGTTTATCTCTTTGGCTTAAATAATTTTCAAATTTCTCTTATGATGAAGTCTTAGGTCCAACAATTAGTGAATCCTTTTAGCAAACCTCATTCATAGAGACCAATCAATATTCCTTTCTCTAAATCTGATCAAACCAATCTTGTAGCTAAAAATTATAAATGTGGGGAATCAATCCTATATAAAACTCTAAAAAAAGGAATTGATGTTGATCTAATGTCCCAATATTCTTCTAAAATTCTAAACCAACATGATCTTTAATTAAAGGAACTTCCCCCAGAACTGAAGTATGCCTTACTAGGGGACAATCAAACACATCCTATTATCATTTCTTCTTCTCTTGATGCAAATCATTATTGTATGCTTCTAGATGTCCTTAGGAAACATAAAAAATCCATTGGTTGGACCCTATCTGATATTCTTAGGATTAGCCCACTAATCTGGACTCATTGGATTGTTCTGGAAACAGAATCAAAGCCATTTCATCAACCTCAACAGTGACTCAATCCTAATCTAATGGAAGTAGTGAGGAAGGAACTTTTAAAATTGTTAAAATCTAGTATCATCTATACCATAGCTGAGAGTGAGTGGGTCAGCCCAATCAAATTGTTTCCCAAGAAGGAAAGAATAATAGTGACAAACAATAAGGTTGGAGAGATTCTTCCAACTAGGGTGGGTAGTGGATAGAGGGTCTGCATTGAATATAGGAAGCTAAAATCATTCACCAAGAAGGACCATTTCCCCATTCCATTAATTGACCAAGTCCATGAGAGAGTGGAAGTTCATGCCCTGTACTGTTTCTTAGATGGGTACTCAGGGTCCAATTAGATAGAGGTATCCCTAGAGGATCAAGGAAAGACTACATTCACCTATCCATTCAGCACCATTGACTTCAAACACATGCCCTTTGGTTTATGCAATGCCCCTAGAACCTTCTAGTGTGGCATGATGGAAATCTTCTCAGACATGGTAGGGGATTTTATAGAGGTCTTCTTGGATGAATTCTCTATGTTTGGGGATACATTTGAGTGATGTATGCAGAATGTGGAGAGAGTCTTATTATGATATGAAGAAAATAATCTTCTCCAAAAATGGGAAAAATTCCATTTCATGGTTAAAGAGGGACTAGTTCCAGGCCATCTGGTCTCAGGTAAGGGGATTGAAGTTGATAAAGCCAAAGTTGACATAATTCATCACCTTCCATCACCTAAAACTATCAAGGAAGTGAGGTCATTCTTAGGGCATTCTATTTTCTATAGAAGATTTATTAAGAACTTTAGTTCAATCTCTCATCCCCTTTGTGCTCTCCTAGTAAATGATGCTCGATTTGTTTGGACAAAAAGATGTGTGGGTTCATTATAAACCCTCAAATCCTCTCCCACCTCTCCTCCCATTATGAAGTCTCTAAATTGGAACCCTCTTTTAGAACTTATGTGTGATTCCAGTGTCTTTTCAGTAGGATCTATGTTAGGAAAACGTTGTGATAAAACTCATTATGTCATTGCTTATGCAAGAAAATCCTTAAATGACTCCCAAATCAACTACACCACTACTGAAAAGGATTTAATTGATATTATTTTTTCCTTAGATAAGTTTAGGTCCTACATATTAGGATGCCCCGTCACTGTGTTCACTAGCCATTCTGCACTAAAATACCTCTTCCAAAAACAAGATTCTAAGGTTAGACTGATTAGGTCGGTCCTTCTCTTATAAGAATTTAACCTAGAAATGAAGGATAAAAAGGGTGTTGAAAATGTTGTAGCTGATAAACTCTCTAGGATGGAATTCAATGACAAATCAAATAACCTTTCTGTGTCTCGTTCATTTTATGATAAACACCTATACTCTGTGAGTGACTGCCCTTGGTTTGCTGAACTATCATATTTATTAGTTAGAGGAGTCATTCCAAAATTCTTGGTGACTCAATCTCGAAGGAAATTCCTTTTTGATGTTAGAAAATATGTGTTTGATGATCCATAACTCTATAAGTTATGCCCTGACCAAGTTTTTAGGAGGTGTATCCTAGAATCTAAACAAGATTCCATCCTTAAATTCTATCATATTGAGGCATCTGGATGTCAATTTTCCTCTAAGAAAACCTCTTCTAAGATTCTTCAATGTGGTCTCTTCTATCCCACCCTCTCAAGGGACTCCTACACGTTTTTTCAAATTTGTTCTAGGTGTCAACATGTAGGGTCTATCACAAAAAGGAATAATATGCCACTGACACCCATCATAGTGGTTGAAATCATTGACTGTTTGGGAATTGATTTCATGTGTCCCTTCCCAAACACTAGGGGATATACTTAATTTCTCTTAGCTACTGATTATATCTCAAAATGGGTTGAGGACATTCCCAGAAAATCCAATGATCATCAAACAGTGATTAGATTCATAAAAGAAAACATCTTCTCTAGATTTAGAGTTCCTAGGGATTTCATTATTGATCATGGAACTCATTTTTGCAATCATCCGTTGTCATCACTCATGGAAAAGTATGGAATTTCTCACAAAGTGTCCACTACTTACCACTCACAGACCAATGGTCCAGATGAGTTAGCCAATCGAGAAATCAAACAAATTCTTGAGAAAACTGTCAATCCATCTATGAAATATTGGTCAATCAATCTCTTAGATTCCATTTGGGCCTATCAAACTGCATGTAAAACCATTTTAGGAATGTCCCCATATAGGTTGGTTTATGGTAAAGCATGCCATTTTCTAGTGGAGATTTAATATAAGTATTTTTGGGAAATTAAATAAATTAATTATGACCTCTCATTGGATGAAACAAAAAGGAAATTAGATCCCAATGAAATTGAGGAACTTAGGATGAAGGCTTATGAAAATTCAAGGATCAATAAAGGTAAAGTACATGCCTACCAATCTTGAAATCTAAAAACCAAACACATTCTACCAGGTAAACCTATTATTTTTTATAGTTCTAATCATTATTTACACTCGGGAAAGTTGAGGTCTAGATGGTTAGGTCTATACATAGTGCAAAATGTGTACCCTCATGGGGATATAGAAATTTAGGATCCCACCAATGGTATAACATTTAATGATAATGGTCATAGAGTCAAACTATTCATTGAACCATTCCAAAAAAATAAAGTTGATTAAAACATGATTGAACCAACCTTAGATGATGAAAATACTTAAATACTTAATGCTCTATGTTGAGGTAGTGACATTAAACCAAAGTTTTACACGGGAGGCAACCCGTGATTTTCATCTTTGCAGATCATTTATTTAAAATAGGATTAATGAATCATTTTGATATTCAAAAAAATATATATATATACTGTTGACTTGTTCATCTATTATGAGTATGGATGGGTATAAAAGGGGATCACTATATTCATCTGTGTCACGTGGTGTGATCCTTGAGTAATACCTTACCCCAAAATTTAAAAAGAAGACAATCTATCATAAGTTTATTTTATGTGTTTGTAGGTTAAAATAAAAATAAAATAAATATATATATATATAATAATAATAATAATAATAATAAAAGGGGACACGTCGTGGGTCATGGGGAAGACCCCATCACAACCGGTGAAGTCACAGGGATTCAAACCAGAGACCAAAGGGAGACCAGGGCACGTTCTTACCACTAACCTACATATTTTTTGTGCTTCATTATTATATAATTTATATATATATATACTTATTTTTTAATTTCTTATTATATAATATATATATATATATAATGTTTTTTGTTCACTAGGGAATTCTCAGAGTGACATCGAGATCAAGGGAATAAATTGGAGCAACAAGAACATCAACATCAACCACAAGGTAACTTCATTCCATATTTCAATTTTCTTTCTGAACATCCCTTATCGGCCTCTACTCCTTTTAAATAATTATTTCTTCAAACACTAGGGAAAAAATTATTTTAATATGGGGGGGGGAGAAAAAATAAAAAATTATTTTCTGTCAAAAAAATGAATGATTTGATGAAAAAAAATTGTGTAAATCGAAGAAAAAAATCCTTTAACATTGAACATGGTAATACACATTGCACAGTTTGAAACTGAATATAAAATAATTTATCATTCCCCAAGTCTAATTTTAATCCTTTTATAATTTCATGAGCATATATTTTGAAATGTTTGGCTGTCCAATGTGATTTTTCAACTCTCATATATTCATCTAACTAAAAAAAGATGGCAATGCATGTCCTTTGGATAGTAGGGTATTATTTTGAGTTCATGGGGTCCCCCAAATAAATATCATAGGTTTGGTGATCATTTTAGATTTAATATGAGTATTCAAAAAAATAATAAATTTGTGCGTAGAGGAATGAAATGACCTAATTTATGGCTTTCGGCACTTGGGGATCGTGACTCCATAGTTTTCTGGCCTAGAGTTAGTAATTTTATCATGATTTTTGGTAATTTGAATTTGTTTTTGACTGAGTTAACTTGAGATGATGGTTGAGTATGTGGGCTTCACTTAGTTCCCTACGGTCTTTGAACCTTAGAGTCATCGTCAAAGTCTCGCTTAAGGGGTTGACTATTTTGAGTGCAATTTCAATTACCATGGAAAAATTGAAAAACGAAAAAAAAAATTAATGCAATAATTTTTTTGAACACTCATCTTAATATTGAAATGTGACTTCACCTAGCGCTTCCATCATTTCCCCATTGAATAAAGATAAACCCCCCATGTCTATTGTGATACACAACACATCCCCATACTTAATTGATATTGGATGAAATATGGAAATAAATTTGAATGAAGGAATGAGAATGGGATTTGGATCTACTTATGAAACTATCTAGTATTAAAATATTTTTATGGGTTTCATGATTTTCAGGTGTATAAGGGTTTTGGGGACCATTGTGTTTTAAAATATTTTTGGAAAGGGGAATTTGAATTTCAAATTGTAGAGATACATTTTTCTCGAGACTAGGAAATCTCAAGTTGGGGGTTGTGATTAGACAATAAAAATAAATATTTTAATTACATTTTAATGGTATGAATTGTTCATTTTTGATCTTATGGGCCTGAGTTAGTGGATTTTAATTATGAACATCCATTCATATCAATTGTGCACTGCATGGCTAATGTACACCCATTTAGGCCCAATGATTCATCTAATTTTATGTATTGTAATTATCCATATTTTAAGTTGATATTTTGGGAACTGTATCTAAACCTAAATATGAAAATTTCTCATTTAGGGATCAGTGGAGGATTCATAAATTATGATGTAGATATTTGGAGATGAATTGAAGCAATTCTAGAGAAGGAAGATTGGACACCAACCCACTGATGAGAATGTGGGACCCATGTTACAAACCAAATGATTCCCCAAATTCCATGGGATTTTAGAATACATATATAGGAATAAATAATTTTTCAGGATAGAGTACTATTTCGGCATCCATTGTCGTTATTTAGGCGGCCCAAGATGAAGATAAAATTCTGGGCCAGATTCTGCTGCCTAGAAAAACAGCCCACCATTTTACACATATCTATTTAACCATAAACTATTTTGGGCTGAACTGTTATGGACGGTTAAGGGACATCCGGTTCTTCATTTTTTCTTTCTATGGACCACTCCAATGTGGCCATATAGAGGGTCTTATAGTCACATATGTTTGGTGGAAGCAAGCTGGATTCCACCTCAGGTCAAGGGTGGAAAAGTCTCCTCTCTCTTACTTTCCACCACCCCAGTACTACCATATTCAAGTGGGATCTTTTGTGTTGTTGGAGGCTTGACCCAAGGCTCCCAAAATTTCTATTTATGGTAGTGGTGGTGGATGATTTTATCATATTTGACCATTTTTTCATCTTAATGTTATGCTGCCAATTTGTCTTTGTAACGTTCTTCCTTCACATGTATGTTTTTTTAATTCATTCTTGTTTCTTAATAAAAGTACATCTTCTACTATAATTTTTTTCTTATCCATATCACTTTGATACCATTCCTCAAGGTGTGAATTCATTCACACCAAACAATGTAAAATTATTCACACAATGGTGGAGTGATCATTTATTTTTATAGTTTTCTTTACTTCTTCAATTCCTCCCTCATGATTTTACTTCCCGCATCCATTGAAACCATAGAATCAATAGTGGTCTAACCCAGATATGGGGTGATCCACGAGAGTATCAAGGGGATTGATTGGATATTATATATCACCCTATTAATGTATAATCACTTCTTTTAAGTGAGATTTTTATTTGATGTTTTGAAAACATCTTTGTCCTTATTGAATTTTAAGGCCACATATTTCAAGTGATAATACAATCCTTTACCTTAGAGTGATCATAAATTTGATCCTACAAGTGTTTAGGTGAATAGTATTATGGTGTGTTCGTAAAAAATCAGTAATGGATGAAGTTGTCTGATCTCCTTAAATGAAATCAACTCAAATATAATAAATTGAAATAATTGACAAGGGAATACGTTCAATCCTCACCAAGTGATAACCTAGGATCAACTCATTCATATAAATTTAATTCACTTAATTATGTTAGATTTCATTTAAAACCATCTTAAATCAATCCAAGTTGGCCACTTCATTTCCAAAAAAATACATAGAATGTACGTGTCTATAGGTACTTCTTAGGTCTCTGAGGATTCGACAACCCAAGCTAGACTACAAGGACCATCTTACCCTCTTCTTTTGGGTAAATTTGAGTGTGAATCATCATTCATATTGAAGAAAAATAACTAATAGATCTTGGTGTTGAACCACTCTAGCTCATAAAATCACATTCCCTAAATTGATTCTCTATAATAGGGCCATGGATAATGATTTCATAAATGATATTTATCCTAAATACATTAACCTATCTCCAAATGGTGTATACCAACCCATGCTTGATTCTCATGGAGGTCATCGTATCATCACCCACTAGAGTACTGGTGAACTACTATATCTACATAAAGATAGAATATTATTCCATAATAGATATAAGTCTCTATAAAAGGTTCATGAATTATCATGCTCTGTCAGCCCTCAAATTCTTTTGGAGGAAATGGTCATAGAATATCTTCTAGAAATATTCCCATACAATATCTCTCTGCCAATTTTCCCGCGTAGTAAATTCCCAAAACCAAATGGAAAAATTAAATATCTTTTACAGAGATAGATTGACCCTCCACTCTTGAGATGACTATAGATTCATGAATATAAAAATTATATCTTTGATCCATAAATTGATAGCATGTGGTCCACCATTCCCAAAAAAGGTGGTAAGAGGATGCTGTTGAAACTCCCAAGTAAACTCTTCCATTCTTTGGGCTGGTCAAGAAACACATTTCAATGACTATAATATACATTGATACCCATCTCAACACTAGGAATTAGTTCTCATATTATGAATATTGATAGGTTCCCTATATGGAACTACAAGAGGAATCATTTGTTAGACGATGGTTGTCACTTCATGTGTAAGGTTTTCTCCAACATTAGATAGTACAAGTAGAGGATTTCATGGAGTAGTGATACTATAATACCAAACACACAAGTCAAATGAGATTTTAAAAATTGAAAACATTATAGATAGAAAACTAAGAAAGATTCATAACCTCCCTATAAGAACGATCATGGCACACTGTCTACTCCAAAATCATGTACTAGGCGGCAGAGGAGACACTAATTTTTATATTAACATAAATGATAACCCACTGCCCACATTTAATGAATTTTTGGGTGCTAATTATATGTTCCACAAGTGTAAGATGGCTCTTCTCACTTTAAAAGTCATATTCATTTTTAAAAAATTCTTATTTAAACATTTAATATTCATTAAATGGTTGAATTAGATTGATCAACATTTACAATAAATAAGGGATTATATTCCTTGTGAACGAAAATATGGAATCCACCTAACCCATACAATAACACCTTCCATCCTCTATGACTAATGGATCATAGCTCAATGTTCCATAATCAGCTTCTTAAGGTGTATTCTTTATCATATGAAAGAAAAAACTATTAGGTTAATGAATTAAAATTAAGATTCAATAATGTTTTCCAATATCTATGCATAATGTCAGCACATTTCAATATATTATGATGGAACTAAGAATATGCACTAGAAAAATGCATGTTGAATGTTGATGTGACTTGTCAAAATGCATTCCATATTAGTCCTATTGTTTTTATAATGATGCATGAAATGAAAATCACTCATTCCATTTTTCCTAGGTAAAAGAAGACCCATTTCAATAATACCAATAATAATGACACCATAAAACATGTGTCTCACCCAATGTTGAAGTCATATCAACCATAAATGGCATAGTCAATAACGATGATTTCCTATCCTGAGTAATTTGTGTACCCATCGTACATGGGTTATCTATGTCCAAGAATATGGTCATTTCCAAATTCCTTTAACTCATAGTATCCTTTATAAAACTAGAATAATAATACAAATGAAAATTTCACATCAAGAACACTATAAAACCATATGACCTTGGATCCACATAATCCATGAAGTTGGTCGGTTGGTCACATGGCCCCATTCATTCCTCCCAGTATTCCAGAGGATGTAGACTAACATCATGGGTGGAAAGGTAGTAAAATGTGGAAACTATATCCTCATATTAGATTAGCACTACGATTATAATCAGAAATATAAAATTGTAGGAGAATGTATGAATATACGAAATAAATATACCCCAGATGAATAAATACATGAACAACTGAACAATAATAAAAATCAACATGGTAGTTTTATATAAAATAAGGTACAACATGTTGATATATAAATGGGAATAAGGGACATGTATATTAAATCATGCTATAAGAAAAATACAAAAAATAACTAAAGGTTTCTCCACAAGAATCTCGATCATATTCTTGATAATATTCTCCTCGTATCCATCTAAGGTAAAGAATATCAAAGATCGATAAGAGGGTTCTTTCCCTTATCCAGACTTGTACACAAGTAATATTCTCTAGTACCAAAGGAAACCAGAGTAAGGTGAGAGATAAATTATTGGTAGGCCACCACCAATGCTGTATATAATTAATCCAAGATATTTTCATGTCTATACAATTTGAAATTATAAATCATTAATTAGAAAACTAAAAAATATACATCATCCAAGTTATATTCCTGAAAGACACCTAACAACACTATATGATTTTATACATGGCCAAAAAAATGTTTGATATGTGAAAATATATATAATATATATATACATAGATAGATATTTATTTTAACCACCTATTTGGACCTTTGTGTATGAACAAAAATGGAAATATAACTAGAATAATAGGTGTTGGATGGATTGAATAAAAACTAATTAATCCATAACCAATCTGAATGAACCTATATGCTCAATCAATTGCGTATATGGCCTACTTTCCAGTATGAGTGGGATATTTCATTCTCATCACACGAAATGGTGAGTGTTCCATACTGTCATCACTTAAAAACGAACATGGAGCATAATGACCACTATCCAAATAGTGTTAATGGTGTGTGATTTCATGATCAATATCTGATGTATGGGAGCATAATATGGTCATTCCCAATAGAACCCATTTAATCATATCATAATCTATTTCACGGCATAATCATATTTATAAAATGATACATGATGCATTACCTCTCATGTACCATAATAGTAATGTCTTATTACAAAAAGGCATTTCAATTAAATTAATCATTTAATAAAGTATTCAATAATATGTGTGGGGTTTCCACCCATTATATGTTATTCCATTTTTACCATTTAGATCATCTAAGGAAAATAAAATAACTATGTATAATTCATACAACATAATATTTAATTTTTATTCAGCAAACTTGTAAATTGCATTTATAAGGTTCATGTGTCATTTTGACGGTATCATGTACAATATTAAAATTACCTTCATTGTAAATTCCAATTATAAGCTGGTCCAAGAAATTATAATGTGCATTGGGTTCTTTAAAAATTCATATAATAGAAGGAAATTTATGTTATAAACCACGATGAACACATAGGTGTCATTACAGGTATTTAAATAATTAACAATAATGGCCAAATCAAATTGGAACACCAAAGGGGTGTCAATAACTGAGTTCAACATCCTTTAACATACTAAATATGGATTGAGAAGTGTTTATGAGGGTGAATTGATCAATATAATAGGAATAACTCATTTAAAGAACTATGAATAGATGAGTCTTGTGCATATCATAGTGAAAAAGATACCAAACACCAAATACCCAGGTTAAAATAGTGATACGACATACCATAGGGTCATTAATGACTCTTCGTCCAATGGGGCCCTCATATTTGATGTATGATGGGATATATGTATAATAGTTCCAACAACATGGAAAAATATCGAAAAATATCTTGCACCTAAATTTTGAATTGTATCTAAAGATAAACTAAAATAGGAAGGTAGAAGATTATAGATAATACCCAGATGGAACTGATGCTTCTGACAGATCTTGATTTGGGAAAACAATGAAGAAGTTATCTCAAAACCTATATTAGGATTGAGGGAGATTGCAAAGAGAAGAAAAGGAGGCCATCTATTGGAGTGAATAAGGCATAATGTGAATGGGTTATTATATTCAATAAAGGGAAAAAAATTAATTTTGACCTCAAAATAGGGGGGCATGGTTTGGTAGCACTGTTATTCCAAACTGTGCATAAACCACTCTGAAGACACTATTTAAGAACAAATCATGCACGGTTAAGGTGTAAAAAATCCCTAATCTTGAAAAAATCATGTGAAATACCACTATAAAATATCTAGAGCTTTTTTCATGGACATGCATCTGGGATTTCATATTCTCATACCATCCATGTGACTCCTTCTTCACCTCTCATTCACCCTTTATGGTTGGTTGATACCATACGGGTTGGGCCATACAGTTTCTATGAATTGTGTATCCCAATATATTTCCCTAACATCTAGTGTTTTGATTTTAGAAAAATCCTGAGACACCCTTGTAAACCACACATTCCATTGGGTAAAATTATAAGGGAAATTTTAATTATATTTACATAATTAAATATCATGAATACATTTATGAAAAGATCTGTTGTAACAATTCTATATTAATGTAAAATACATATAGAAAGAACAATTTAGGATTCTATTTACAGATCCTTGGATCTGTTAGTGCTTTGGGAATAAAAAATTCACCTTCAATTAATATATTAAGAGATGAAGTTTCAACTAATCAAGGTGAAAATAAATTTTGATATTGTTCTTATGTAATGGTTTTATATTAAGTAATTTTATCTTCCAATGAAAATTCATCAATTTTAGGAAAAGGATATTTAAATAAAACTTAGTCTTTTATCAATATCCATGATGAAAAAATGACCATTTCCACCGCACGTTGTTTTAGAGTGTGATGGTTTCTATCATTATTATGATAACCAATTTTTTTATGATCCATGATTATTTATCTCTCTATATAATTATTTACCCTTAAATTACATTTCAAAAACATTACATTCAACATGTGTTCTCATATGTTGAAACCTAGTTATGCGTTACTTTGGATTGTGGTTATATTTCCAATGTTCCCTTCATAAGGGAAGTTTTATTATTCAATTGGATGACATGGGTTTCTATGAAAGTATTTTAAAATTCTAAACATTTGTAGAAAAATCTTAATTTCAATGGTGAAATTCAAATTCATAGGGGTAGAATTTAACAAACCATAATTTTGTGAAATATTCTTTCAAAAATATTAATTTAATTTTTATGTTTTTTAAAATTACACAATACACATATTTTATCCTATTTTATGCACAAAACTGAGTTGGGAATGCATTACACTCAACACCAAATATATCTTTCATTACATACAAAACATAGTTAAGTGAAATATCTCATACTGTTAAAATATTATTAAGGTCATTTTAACCTAGATATCAGAATTTATTTTTTGAATAAATTTAACTAAATTATGAAAATATGGTTTAAACATGTATATAAAATGAACTCTTTAGTTACTATGTTTATTAAGATAGGTTTTTAACAAATAATGGACCCAATTTAGAAATAATGGACTTTAACAGGGAGTGATCCAATTTAGTATGACATGACTGTAATGCGGAGTGAACAGAGTTCAGTAAGACTAGATAGGAATGGTTGTATATGTTTTTCCATAAGACATGTCAAGTATGTGCAGTGAACATGGTTTAGTGAAACAAAACTAGAACATGGAGTGAACTAGGTTTAGTAATAATGGGTTTTACTAGGGAGTGAACTGGTATGGTGAGTGAATCTACTTTAGTAAGACATCACTCTAATGAAGAGTAAACCATGTTCATTATGATAGCACTAGAATGGGGAGTATACCCAATTCAATAAGACAAGAATATAATGGGTAGTTAACCAAGATTAGTAAGGTTCATTTTCAACATTGATGATCATGGGATTAAACCTTGACTACTATGGTGGATTAGGGAGTGAACCCATTCCAGTATGATAGATATGTAAATGAAATTAGTTTTTCAGATTATTTGTATATAAAAAATATATGTCTTAAGATAATATTGTTCTCTCATAGGTGATTTTCATCGATTTTTTTATTTGTAATTTATTATGAACGTCCAATATTTAATCAATGAATAATTTTTATATTATTTTCTATATGGGGTATGGTTTTCAGATGTTATGATCATGTTATCAAACCCTTATTCTCATGTTATCCTTATATATATCCCTCATTTACCCATCATAAAAATCTAAGATCACCCTTTATTATGTTTATATTATCTAGGGTATGAAGAAATATGTTCTTATCTAATTAATAAAGGGGAATATATTAATGGGATACATTAAAGATCATTAAATAATTTTGAACTTTGTGTTCAATATATGCAATGGAACAAAACTATTATGGTCCTCAAGCATTTTTTTGTGTAATATAATTAATAGCCATATAAAAGGATAGAAAATACAAGTTTGAGAAGACCTGGTCTCCATAATACATGTAATATAATGGTTTTTTATATCTCTAGTGGCACATCATGATGCTTCTTCATTAGTTTGGTGTTTGTGTCATGGAGTTCTCTGTTGTTGTAAACAAAGTGACTTTACATCAGTGTTACTACATTGGGATGTACATTATTTTATTTTTCTCAAATGTATTACATTTTCTCTTCCACTATGTTGTATATTTTTTGTTTCTATTCAATTTTTATTTTTACCACTCATTCATTATATAGTTGGTAGGTTTTTTTACTTTATTGATGTTTTTTGTTAGTTTTTTTGGTAAAATAATTCACTATATTATTACTACTAATTTATCATATATTTTCAGTATTTTTTGTCTTAGGGTTGTCACCAAGACATAGTATCACCTATGTATCATCCTGGTACAATATTTGAGAGTTGGTATGTTACAAATGGCAACATACATGGTGGTTTCATCATCATGGAATGGATGAAAGGATGTAGGAATTTTAAAACATTAAATTTATAGAATAAAAATATTCATATTACTTTTTTATACTAAAAATCATGTTACCAGGGTCGTCTAAGATCAAATATTTTGTGAGAATGTTATAGGATTATTGTCACCTCATCATCATGGGTTTAGCCAATGATTTTTTTATATTTCATTATAGAGAATAATCCCTACTAATATGTAATAATTCATTTGATTTTTATTAGTTATTATTTTAAAATTGGGGAAATGGTAACCATATTTACTAACATGGTAATTATGATTTCTCATTTGTGCTGATTTTTAAAACATGTTGGCATTTAATTTTATTTAAAACATATTTTTGTTATATTTTATAAAACATTAATAAATTCATATAAAACTTGAACCTAAACCACTAATGATTTTTATTAAAAATATTAGGTTAATGGTAATTAGAACTCGCTTTATTTCAATATATTTACCTCAGTGTTAGAATCAGAACCTAAATTCCCTGTAGGATGTTTATTTTTTCCATTTTGTTCTTAGTAAGTATTTCCATGGTTGTACCATAGAGAATAGTTACATATATTTTGTTGTTTTTTTGAATGGAAAATTTAATGTTTCTATAATATTACATGTGTTAATTAAATTCAATTATTTTAAAATTTGTGTCTATTAGCTAGAATTAGAAAAAGACCATGCTAGAACCTTGAAATATTTTTCCTTAGATAATTTACTTGTATTTTTAAAAGACAATAATCCTTTTATTCATCATTATGAATGTAATCCATAAATGATTTATAGTAATACGAATTGATATACATATAGAATTATCAACTATTAGTGTAGTAGATTATTATAATATTTTGTTTTAAAACATATATTCTTATTATATCATGGGCCACAAAACCATGATAAAAAAATATTACATTTTTTCAAATTGGAAACCTAATTAGGAAATATAATGTTTCCCTAATTTATGGAAATGTTTTTATTTAGTGAATAATGTTTTTAGAAAAACTATAATGGTGGTATATATTGATATAGATAGTCGATTATAATGTTTCACACTTTCCCAAATAATTTGATTAATATTTCATTGGTTAAAAAATAAAATGAAATTTATCATTAGTTAATGTTTATTTATTTAATTTCATTATTATATGAGTTTACATGATATTTAAAATAAATTTATCTATAATAATTCTTCCATCATAACATAATAAAATTAAATATGGTACTAGAGTAATTTTTCACAAATTTTTTTCGCTTTTTAGAAATAATTTCAAATTGTTAATATTGTTTGTACACAAATTAATTATTTGTTTACTTAAACTATTATATAAAACTTTTATTATTGATATGTTTGGTCACCTTTCATTCATATGATATGATTGGTACATGTTGTTTTTATTAGGGGTTAAATGATTTTGTTACTCTAGTTGATGTGAACTGATTTCATGATCTATGAGTTGATGAGACATATTTTCAAAATTTATAGAAATATTTTGGCAGAAATTATTTTACATGTGTATTTTTTTATTTTAAATATGTTTTAAATATATTAATTTCATGAATTTTTTATGTTAATTTTTATAAACTTTGATTTGGGAAATGATTAATAGTACCTCATTGACTTTGAATATTGGATTCATTGTTACAAATAAATACAAATACATTTATTGTTCAATAAAGTATAATAATCTAGTTTTAAATTAGTTTCACTTAATAATTATAGAATTGTTTCATGATGGGTTTTAGATAGATTTTATATAAAAAAAATTAAAATAGTCTCAATTGTGTTATGATATTATTAAATATTTAATGCGTTTCTCGAAATGGGATTTTCAACTATATCTTTTTGAAACCATTATTTCTATTTTTGTACCTTGACTAAAAATCATGTAATTTTTAGGCAATTTTTTTACACGAAAAAAATGTTGATGTAAACATAAATGGTGTTTTTTAATAGAAAGTTATGTGATATTTTTCATGATAATGATTTGGTTGGATATTTTCCACAGGTAATGGTGGTACTGGATTTTGCTGTTAAGGTACCAATACCAATTTTATGGTTATTTTGGTTCAATTTTCATGTTTTTGTAGTTTTTTCTTTATGATTATAATAGTTCTTGACTGTTATTTGTACTAGATGTGTTTTTTCCTAGTGGTATACTTATTTTTCAATTTATTCATATGCGTTCTTATCCTTCATGTGCTGGTTATTCTTATTTCATAATGATATATGTTATGTGTGAATAGTACCTAGTGGATATTTCTATATCTAATGTCTTATGGGATAAAATTAAAGTCAACTCATGGATAATGGGATATAATGGGACAAATATTTATCACTATGATTCTAATCCCATTCCCTTAGTATAACATGGGAAGAATTCTTTATTTATGATGTGTCATTATTATAATATGGGAATGATATGATTTCTATCATTCAGTGTTATATTTATTTCTCCAATTATTGGGTTAATCTCCCTTATTATAAGAGAATTTTAATCTTTTTAATGGAATTTATATGATATTTTATCTTTTTTTATCTGTTGTAGGTCATATGTAAGGGGTTAATTGGGGTTTCAATATCTAGTTTAGGGTCGATACTTTTATTTATTTTTTTCTTGAAAATGCATTCATCCGTGTTCTTTTAAATAGATGTTCCAACAAGATATATATTTTTATAGGTAACTTGAGTTCTCATACCCTCTATGATTGGCCGGTTATTCCATTTTTTCGTTGGTTTTATCTTATTTGGTCTCTCCAATTAATACTCTAACCATGTCTTTCTATTCATGATCAGTTGGGTGGTGGTTGTATGGTCTCTCAAGTGTCTCAGAATTATGTTAGAAAAATATTTAATACTGAATTATTTATGGATCCAACAAATACAATTCACTCTGTTTTTATGGACAAAGAAGATTGCATAGTTTTTCTGTCTGGTGGATCTTATTCCTAACCTATGTGACTAAGTCTATAAATGTTTTTTCAATGAATCTGAAAATTAATACTCTTATCTCAAAACTCATGGGGGATGTTTATAATCCTTGATCAATAGACTACAGTTCTATCTCAGTTGTCTTGATACCCAATTTGGGTTTGTTTTCTGTAAAGTCAACCAAAATTTGATTCTACATTCATGTGTAGTGAATTTTCTCTCTATAGTGAATATCAAATACAGATTATTTGGAAGGTAGTGACTGTTATCTCAACCTTCCTAGTGTAGTTGATATATTATCAAAGACTTAAACACTAGTTTTATTAAAATTATTAATTTCATAAAATTTTTCATTGAATATATCCTTATGTTGATTTTTTTATTTCATTATCATTGGATAGTATCTATGAATGTTTCGGTGTGGGGGTGGTTGTTCGAGGAGGTATGGCATTTCCTTTGGTACTGACGATCACTATTTTTCATTGAGGCTAAATATTCTCCTATAGGTTTATGGATAACTTATTCACTCATGAAACCCTATTACCTATTATATTTATGGATACATTTTTTTCTTTATCATTATTTCCATACCATCTTACAAATCTATAAAATAATCATTTAAATATTATAGAATCACAACATCACATATGCCATCGTTTATTTTGTAGTGTTTATTATCGTTGTGTCCAATGTCATTTGGAAATGAGAATATTTCATTATTTATCCATATATATAAATAACATTTAACTCTTTAAGTGATGGAGGGTGGTTCTTTCGAAGTTGGAACCATGTGAGTTTCTCAGCTATATCAGTGGGGTGGTTCGATGTGTATTATTATAGTCTATATTCCATGGATTCATGGTGTCCTCATTTCTAGTTGGTATCGAATTAGTGACAAATCTAGTTAAATAAGGATTATATACTTCTTCTTTTGATTCAATTGTTCTTTAAGATTAAATTTGAACTTATTATCTTTGGAGGGAATGATAATGTGTTTCATAGTAAACACATACATTTAGAACATTTGGTAGACATCACAAGGTAGCCTAACATATTTTTTCATCAATGGTACTCTCCATCATTCTATGTATTGAAATCCTTATGTTAGAGAAAATGTAACACTCCCATTTTCAGGTACTATTCCTTTTATTATGATTTTTTATGTTATGTAGTTCTTTGACTTTTTTTGGGTGTTTTATTGTGGTTTTTGAATGTTTTTATGGGGTTTTTATGTGTTCGTCTTGAGTAATGAAATAATAAACCATAAACTATCTGTAGGAAACCATGTGTGATAAGATTTTTTTGGATAAAACTATTCATGGTTGGAAATTGTTTTTGAAATTGTTTGTTAAAACCAAGAATTATCACTATTAAATGCCAAATAAAAACAATAGTTTGTATACAATATGACTAACCATGAGGCCCAACTATGTTTCTCTCTTGGAGTTATCAAATAGCCTGATCATTGTTGACACACAATATGTTAATCCTTTTATAGGAACCATGTGTTGTATACTAAATTCCTTGAAAATTCGGCATTAACATTGATTAAGGTCATAAAAATTATTATTCTTTCTTTCTGATCTGATGCCCTATAACTCCTCTCCTTGCATGATTTAACATGGTGTTTGCATTAAATTCAGAATCATATTTATTGAATCAAAGTGGGTTGTATATCCGAATTCAATGGTACGTTCTTGTTTATTTTTTTAATATTTATACCTACTAATCTTCTCTATCATGGGGCCATATATCTAATCATTATAGAATAGATATATGATTCCTATTTTGTATATTGATGGAATATTGTTGGATCTATTGATATAGAGACGATTAATGGATGGATATTGAGGTTTTATGTACCATTTTCTATTTTATTAAATGATTGTGAGGTAAGTGGTTATCTACCATTGTAACAATTCTAGAACATAATAAATTGATGCTTAAATTCCATGATCACATTTTTTGTTAAATGCCCTTTTTTAGTGCCCAAATCATTAGTTACGGAATACAAAACATCTTTTATTTTATAAATTGTTTAAAAAATGGTTTCCATAAGAAATGATTTTTTTATTAAAACATGGAATGTGTCAATGGCATGAGATCATGTACTTGAGGGTGGATCATGGTCGAAATTGATACTATCAATGGTTGATATGTGGTATGGGTGATGTTTAAAAGTTATACCGTTTGTGGGGCTTACTAAGTAACAAATTAGTGACATGATTACACTCCACTTTCATGTATCAGTAGATCCATGGTATTCATTGTTCTGTGAGTATGTGGGTATGACATTGATGAAGGGATTGTTATGCCAAGTGGTATGAAATTAAGAAAAAAATTAAAAAATATTCATATATAGAACTTAACTATGTCTTCGTATTTAACTATTTATGTGTTTCTATTCTTTTAAAATAATATCCAAACATGTTTGTGTCCTAGTGGAATGTATTAGTAAGTATTTGGGGATTAGTGATAGAATTTTATACTAACCCATTTATTGGTAACTTTGATAAAATTTCATAGATTAATACCAATATATAGGTAAGGGAAAGGTGACATATTTCTCTACTAGCATATCATAATTCTTATTTTTCTATATGGCATTGAAATCATGGAGTTCTATCTTTGATTCATTTGGAAAATTTGACATTGGTGAAAATTCATTGGTTTTTCATTTAGTTTCCTTGTAACATCATTTGTTACATTTTCACTGGCACTTTGAGGTTATTTTTTTCTATTTTTCATATAAATTTATAAATTTATTACCTATACATCATATAGTTGGTATAGTTATTTATATTTTATTATTTTGGTTTTGTTGATTCAATATTCTAAATCAACCCCTACATTTTTACTAATTCATTAACATATATTTTTGGACAATGGTTTCTGGTGGTTTTCACCTATGGTTAGAAAAATATACACCTCTTCCAAAATTAATGATTGAGGGGTAGGATGTTACATTGAAATATTTAATATTCTCGATTTTTAACTATGAGAATTCAATAGAGTATATGTATTCTTTCATATTAACATAAAATAAAATATATTCATTATTTCAAACTAATCATTTATTATATTTAAATTTAATAATCATTCAATCATTTCATTATGGAGAAATTACAATTATGTTATGTTTTAATCCTTATACATATAATACATTAGAAAAAATAATAGAGTTCAATATACATACCTCACAAAATCCCTTAACATTATTTTTTGAGTTCTATCTAAATTTCATAGATCCCAATGACATTGATTATAAGATAAAATTAATGGATCTTCATTCATGTGTTTGGATAAATTGTTATCCAAGTACCATATACCTTTATCATTATTAAGTCTTGTTTCATTAAAATATTATTGGGTATAGTTTTTTTACTTTGGCTATCATAGGTCTTTTTGGTTAATTATATAAATTTTTAGTTAACCAAATAGACATTAAACAAGTGTTAATGTGTAATCTACATGTTAAATTCTTGGAAATTACTGTTTTAGTATGACATAAAGATTTATGAAATCTCAAATAACCTTTTTTTGTATAGTTTAGTTTCATTCCATATATAAAAAATTTAAAATTACATATACTTCATTTAGAAAAATTAATAAATAAATTCTTTTCTTACAAAGTTATTTATTTTTATAGACAAATCCACTCCATTTTTACTTAGTTTCATCATTCTCATCATTTTATTATAAATTTGATTACACTAAAAAGTAGAAGAATTTTCCATAAATATCATAATTTCATCTGTTAAATATTATTTCTATTTTATAAAATTTCAAAATGATTGTAAATATTTTCATTTTAATAATAATAATCATTTTTCAACCCCTCATTTTCTAGAGTTTGTTCATTTATTTGTTTAATAAGTTACTTTTTCCTTTTAAATCATTATATTTATCATCAATAACTAAAAAACCATTTTATGATTATGCAATCTGTTCAATTAGTTCTTTTATACTAGTTTTATTTAATTTTTAATGATAATATGAACTATAATCAGAATGACTACTAACCTCATTCATATATAGGTCCATCAAGTATAGTATTTCATGTTTTATTATTCGAATATAATTATTTCATATAACATGATCTACCTTTCATATTTATTTCCCCCTTTTTCTTATAATTATTGACTTTCTATTATTGAATTATTTTTATTCAGTTTGGATTTATGTGTCTATTATTTTAACAGTTATAGTTTTTTAGTTTGAAAACATCATTATAACTGGGTTTATCTTTCTTCTTTTGGTCATCCTTCTGATTACCCTTTCTAAATCATTTCATTAATACAAATTTTTCACCACTTTGTAAAATCCTTTATTAATTTTCTATAATTCTTTCCCACTTTCCTATAATTTATAATTAGACGATTTAAAGGGAATAGTTTTATTCATTTTAAATTCAACACCATTCATCCTTTAAGTCAATTCTTTATATTCATCATATTCAATTTATAATTATAAAATAAAACAATGAGTTCATTCAACATATATTAGTTGTTGTTATTTGTCTCATCAATTGAAACATTCTTCACATGTCACTTCTTAGTTAGAGATACCGAAACTCGTTTAAAAATTATGATGTTCTATAATATTTCTATAAGGAAATTCATTCCAATTTTAATGCTAGTGAATCTAGAAAAAATCAAGTCAACACATTCAAATAAAACCATCATGAAATCATAGTAATTGAATCAATGAATTAATATCTTAGTTCTGATAAGTTTACTTATTCAATGGTTTGTATGTTTTTTTTTTCAAACATCATGAGTCATCTTACAGGCCGATATATGGGTAATTTTTTTAATAATACATGATAAAATATTTATAATTTTATAATTAAAAACATATTGTGTAGAACCATTTAATGGAAGGGAATTATATTTAGATCTTTATAACTTATATTGTATTACCATCATGGTCTAATGATCATTACATAGTTATGTGATGTAGTCTTCCATTCGGGATTTCTAGTATCCATAGAGATTTCCATCAATGTGAGGTGTTATATTAAGAATTAAACTATCATTTGATATTTTTTACTACAACATTATATATCATTTCCCTTATATTGTTATTTATAAGATAATATTATCATAGTAATGTAATAAAAAATGGATCACAATATCCAAAAAGAATATGATTGGATACCATGTGTTTTTTCATAGTTATGATAAAAAAGGATGACCATGGGATAAATGGACCTGTTATAAAATTTCAACATTTGAAAATTTTTTGTTAATTAATGAAAATATATAATTTAATTATCATATAATTTCAATAATAATAATCATGGGAAAACTAAAGAGGGACAATATGAAATTTTTATAGTGGTTCAATTCAAGAAAAACAATCCACTACACTTCACACACCTCTACTCCTTTGAGAGATCTGGTATTCACTAAGGCCATAACATTTATTATGGAATCATAACATAATTACAACATTTATTTTCTAGTGGACGAAATACCTAAAATACTAAATCTTCACGGGGGTCACATCCCATTTAAAAAATACTTTTTAAAGAAGCGATAACAGATATCAACATTATAATTTTTTAGTCACAATAATAAAAATCCAAAATCTAATATATGGGAATTAAATCCAAAAAATTAAAATTCTTTTTCGAAGGTACAAATAGAAATTTGATAGTGTAAGAACATGTGATAATAATACAATGAATTAATATAGGCACAAGAAACCATGATCTACAAGTGGATGTATATAGATAATGAAAAATCACTGGTTCATATTCACATATCCAAGGTATTAGTATTCATATAAGATTAGTTGTTCTTTTAGATTTTTCTAGTGGTAGATTTTTTTTTGAAGTAATAATTGTATATTCACTATATCCCACAAAACTTGTGTTCATAGTAAATTAAATTTATCATTTTCTTGAGTATAAAAGGTTATTAATCGATATCAGTATCAGTATAAATCCTCTTCTAATTATTCTTGGTCCCTTTAAAACAATTATATAATGAATACAAACATTTTCCTGTAGATAATATAATTCAAAATAGTGAAAATTTATTATAATTGTTTTCTATTAAAAACACATAGTTAGTCTACTTTAAGAAATAATAAACAACTCTATCATTGATCATCAGGAAATATCTCTATAATAATCACCGTTGAATAGTAATTAAAATGGGTTTGAATAATCCCATAAAAATATCATTATTTCTATATACAAAAAAACCCTTAAAAATATTTTCATGTGGATATATACAATAATACCTATAAATAAATCACATAAAAACATATACATATATCTTTTAATATATTTAACAAATAAAAATTAACAACATGAAACAATTAAAAATGGAAAATGATTCATATTATCATATAGTATATCAAATTATCAAAAGAATTGATGAATAGAATAACTTTTGTATGTGATCCATACCCACCATTATTCCAACACTATCTCACTTTTTCCAAAAATAAAGAACAAATAAACACACCATTACCACTAATATGGTGTGGTGTCCTCATTTAATCTATTTAGATATCCTTCAATATGTCATGATATACTATATTAAGGGTTCTAAAAATGTCAATGTTCGGTATCCTATTTTATAAAGTTATTTCTTTAACAGAAAAAATATTATACTAACGTTTGGTAAATTTTAATTGGAAGTTGTAGATAGCTACAATTCCAGTACAAAATAATGATCACAACTGGGTTGTTAAAAAACAATAACCATTTTTTTCATGAATTTGGTGAGGGTAATACAATTTAATTGTATATAAAGGTAGCATGAACCATGGTATGTAATGATCATCAATATTATCAAAAATCCATTAGGTGTTAAATAAAAATCAAGTATAGTTAATCTTTAAAATTCATCATCAATATAAATGAAAGTTACAATAACTATGTAAAGTTATAATGCTTATTTTTCATGATCTATAAAGGCGTGCTAATAAGTTCATAAAGGTAACATAAAGACATTATAATCTACGTAATGCTTGGTGATAAAACAAATGTGTTTTGTAAAAATCTTATAAAGTATGTATTAAGGTAAAATAACTAATCAAAACATTCACAAGGCTATAAAATAAAAATTACTTTTTTCTAATAATTATTTTTTGGAAATTTATAGATGGGTAAGATATAAAATGAATAAAGGTTAAATAAACCTATAAAATGTTAATAAAACAATATTAATAAATAATTTTACTAAAAACTTAATCAAAAAAATTATAAATAATGACATGAGTAAATATTGATTAACTGAAAAATAATTAATGAATACTTTATAAATTCACTAACTACCATAAATAAGATAAGACTGTGTAATAATGGGAGAAATGATAATTATACCTTAAAGAATAAATATCAATTGAGATATTGATAATATAAAAAATATACATACAATCATCAAAACTAATAATCTCTATTATTACAAAATTAACCATAGAAAAAAATAAATTGCCATTGAGAGTTAATTTTGGTTGGTTATATATGATATAACCAAAGGTATTTGATTTCATGTTTTTGAAAAAAAATAATTAAAATTTTGAAATTGGTTTTTTGGTTAGGGAGAATCCCCATATCCTATATAAAGGAGTCATAACAGAGGGTTTTTGTGTGTAAACCTCTAGTGAATGTATGGAATTTATAATTATTTCCAAATCCTCCCATTCTTCATTTATTTTCATCAATATATTTTCATATCATGAACAAATTGAAGGATCACACCAAAATAGTTCATGTGATTCATATTAACCATTGCATACTCATTGAAGGGAAGAACCATTTGTTTTATCCATGGTAATCATTATCAAAAAAAGAAATCACCAAAAATAGAATTTTAATAAGAAAAGTACATATGTATTTTATTTTTTTATATATGGATAAAATTTTAAAAGAATGGTGATATTTTATTTTAGGTTTCTTGATCATTTCTAACTATTAATTAATTTTTAATATTTACTAATTAATCATTCAAAAATATCACATACCTTCAATTGAGTAAACTATCAACACCAATCTACATCTCATAAATATATCATCTGTCTACTAGAATGGACCTCACTATAATAACCCATATTAGCTGTCAACTTATGGGGACCCCAATTTAAAATCCTCTTGTATCTATCAACCCACAAAGACTTTTCTAGATTTTATCCATTGTAATTACTCTCATAATATTTATAAATTCATACCCTTAAAGAATCTCCCACCTATAACATATATTAGGTAAGTAGTTATCCACCCTCGGGGAATCTCTATCTTACTGAGTATCATCTGATAGGGCCTCTTCCATCATCAACCTATATAATCTAAATCATACATTACATATACACCATCCCATATACCAAACCCCCACAATATAACTAGTCATAAATTCTACATATAACGACCCATACTTTACATACATTGTTAATACTTCGAAATTGAAGCACACTTATTACAACATATGACAAAACCACAAAGGACCGTATAGGTATAGTGTCTTTAGAAACTGGGAAACATAAACAACTGGTTCATAAATCTTCTACAATGTCTCCCATTTATTTCATCATATCTAGGGTCCCTTTTAGCATATTCTACTTAATATCCATCTTCCTAACCTGGGGAAAAGAAAACATAAAAGGGTGAGCTCAAATGCTCAGCAAGGGCAAATAAAGGAGATAAAAATCATATCATATCTTTTTGAAAATCAAAACCTGCAAAAGAGATCATAATATCTTAACATTGAATAAATCATAGAAGTGAAAATGAGATCCCCATAATCATAACATAAAACTTGAAACTTTGTGGCATGCACACATAATCATTGAAAATCATTTCTTGTTAGTCATGACTCATTTCCAAGACTATCTTAGTGGACAAAGTCCCTTTCTGAACCGAGTTCACTCCTCGTTTCAGTCCTGTATCACTGAACCGAAATAACCTTCCGTTCCAGCCATGTCTATCTCATGAGATATAAAATCTTTACCCAATGCATTGGAGGGAGATATAGGTCACACCCATCTTATAATGAATCCTTTCTTATGTGTGCCACATAATCATAAAACATACATCATTGCATAACACATGTAACAAAAATGGGATTCTTGAAACATCATGACATCATAAATAAATTCATATAAGATAAAGGAATTCATAAAAATAATTCCATCACAACATGATCAAATCAATGTAATAATAGGGATAAAAACAAAACCCTTTATTATCTTAGATGGAAAATAATTTTGATAAAACACTTGAACTCCATTCTTGAGGAAAATATCCTTTCTTCTTCAAAAACACTTTTCTTTTCTTAACATGTCATACAATTATAAACTAAAAGAAGTTGATTAAAAATAAACTTGAAAACTTGTAAAGGAAGCTTCTTGGGAATAATTTTTTTTAAAAAAAAAATCCATTCATGCCGTATAAGTTAAAAAAAACATTCTTCTCGTACTTTTGTCGGAAAAGTCAAAAAGTACCTCGTACGAAAAACGACAAAAGATTCCTTTCTTATTCTTTACTAAAAACTCATCGAAGGGTAAAATTGGATTTAAACTATTGTAAGTGGATGGAAATAATATTACATATTGAGGGAACATGGATTTGGATGATAAAATACACCACAGTAAATACTTACGAATAAACAATCTCGGATAAAAATGAGATTGTGATATTTCCCTTACCTTAGGTCCGATTTGCTTTGTACGTGTCCTAAGCTCCTGTATAATGGTTTAAATAATGTCATTGACTTATTCCAGAATCATACATATTGATATGATATCATATATGGTCATATTATTAGATTCTTGTTAGTAATATTTCATTGTTACTTGTTACTTGGGTCTTTATAACATTTTGTTCTTATGCGTGTTTTGTCGAATAAATTATTATTCTTATCTTTAGGTTATAGATACTTCATTTCCATAATGGTATTAGTGTATTATATACCATATTCATTCATTCAATTCATTCAATTCATTTATATAATCATTATGAAATGAAGATCATGTAGAACGAGTCGCATCACATCGTGGAGACGGTATTCCGTACGTACGCACGAGTGATGATATCGTTCCTATGATCGTGGAATTGTATTGGAGTATATATATATTATTTAAGTATCAATATTACTTCATAATAATCATATATAGTTACTCATTACACCATTATACCCATCCTTGTAAGGTGATGGTGGAAAATAGATTTCACCACGGCGTGGAGACGGTATTCCGTACGTACGCACGCGCGGTGATTTCATTTTTCCATAGGATGGATAGAAGGTGAATTAGGGTTGTTTCATATTTATAATAACATATCAGTATGTAAGTAATACTGATGTTATTACTTTGTCATGAAACAACTAAAGAAGAAGAAGTTGAAGACGAAAGAAATTGAAAAGATCGGTAATGGATATTACCTCTTCTTTGGAACGCCTCTTTGAATCCTCCACTTAGGGAACTAAGATTGGTCTTTGAAGAAGACCAGGACCTCTAGGATTATTATAGGGAAGTGGGGAGGAGAAAATGGTAGGGGTTGGCCGAGCTTGAGTGCTCAATTTGGTGTGAGGAGGAGGGGGAGGAGGTTCCCTTTTATAAGGGAGGAGAGGGGCACCTTAGGAATATCTCAAAATATTATTTTATATTAAAGTCAAAATCGGTTTACAATGGTTCCAAAGGGTATTATTTCGAAGATAAGGTGGGGATGGCTCGAAATCCTATCAACCAATAGGATTTAGACAAGTTTAGGGAATTATTTTAACCTTATCAATTAGATTTAACTCTAAGTTAAATAATTTAACTTTTACCGTGTCTTTTTGTTTTCTTTCACTATAAGGTTAATACACTTACTATAACATGCCAAACGAACCCCAAATTGTTTATTATTAATATATATATCCTTATATAAGTCATTTGGCCGAACCTTAGATATTTAGGAATAAAATAACAATTAATAATATAATATTTGATTTAAAAACTATTTTGTGTCAATTTTGACACTATTTGATTTTTTTTGAAAGTCATAACAGAATTATATGTTCGAACCAAGTTGATTAAATCAACAATAATATATCATAGTAACCTAGAAAATTAGTGGAATTCATAAAAAGTCTCAAATTACATTTATTTTGTTGTTTATAACATTAATTATGTCAATATTTCATTAATAAGATAATTACTGCATCATCATTGTGTCATAAATAAATTAAATTATTTAATGTCTAAAAATTACAAATAAAATACCATTATGTAGGAAATATTTTTAGCTTTCTAATGAATATTTATAGTCGAATTCATCTTATGTATAACCCCATATTAAAAATAATTTACTTATTAAACTTTGATTTTAACTATTTTAACCCTTCTTTAAATAAATTAATAATAAATGTCCTAATCTAATCCAAGTGGGCCTAAATGGTCATATTTTATTCCTAAGTTTGTTTTTGGTCGAATTACACTTGTCCAATAGAATTAGGACATGTGTTATGGTAATATTAATATCATATTTACCCTTAGTTACCCTATTTACTATTAACCGCGGTAAAAAAAAAGTAAAAAGATACTATTCACCAAAAAATTATTTTTATCTCATTGAACCACATTTTACTTACTGATATCAACCGTGTCTGTCGGATTTTTGAAATTTCATTCACAGAAGCGGTAAAATTATGTTTCATGCAAAATTCAGTTTTTTTAACCTACCACTTAGTGGTTTCACTATTCATCAAAAATTGAAAGTTTTCAGAAAAATACCAAAATTTAAACCTAGGCTAATTTCGATATTCTGAGTCCTAAAATGAAGTCCATTTTGAAAAATAAAATTTATAAAATTTCAAAAAGTGGTTATTACTATTCATAACGGCTAGTTTTAATAGCATATTGTTTTTTTTAGTGAAACTCGGTATTGCGTACGACGCAAGCTATCGAGGAAGGTCGCGATTGCGTGTAAAGCAAGCCAAGCATGTGTTGTGTAGAAAAAGATTCCTTTGATGATTTATATAACATAAAAGTCTCGGGTGTTACATTCTACCCCCCTTAAAAAGAATTTCGCCCTCGAAATTCGTCACTTTGTAACAAACAGATGAGGATACTTCTCCCTCATCATATCCTCAAGCTCCCATGTAGCTTCTTCAAGTTGGTGGTTCCTCCATAAAACATTCACCAATCGAGTGGTCTTATTTCGTAGGACTTTTTTGCTACGATCCAGAATCTCTATCGGCTGTTCTTCATAAGAAAGATCTTGCTCCAGCGGTACAACTTCTGAGCTGAGTACATGTGAAGGATCTGGTATGTACTTTCTCAGGAGAGATACATGAAACACATCGTGAACTTGAGAGAGATTCGGTGGAAGCGCCAATCGGTAAGCTACCTTCCCAACACGATCTAGTATTTCGAAAGGACCAATATATCTAGGGCTCAACTTCCCCTTCTTTCCAAATCTCATAACCCTCTTCCAGGGAGATATTCGTAAGAACACTTTATCACCCACTTCAAACTCTAGGTCTTTTCTTCGGTTGTCGGCATAGCTTTTCTGTCGACTCTGAGCTGCTCTTATGTGTTGTTGAATAGATCTGACCTTTTCTGCCATTTCATCAACGAGATCAGGTCCTAATAGCTTTCTTTCCCCAACTTCATCCCAGCAAGTTGGAGTCCTGCATTTCTTTCCGTAGAGAGCTTCATAAGGAGCCATCTGAATACTGGAGTGAAAGCTATTATTATAAGAAAATTCCACCAAAGGTAGGTGTTGATCCCAACCTCCTTTGAAATCCATAGAGAAAACTCTCAACATATCTTCTAGGGTTTGAATTGTTCTCTCAGACTGACCGTCTGTCAGGGGATGATAAGCAGTGCTGAAACTCAACTCTGTATCCAGAGTATGCTGAAGACTTCGCCAGAACTTCGAGATAAATCTCGGATCCCGATCAGATATAATATAAAGTGGTACTCCATGCAATCTTACCACTTCCTTTACATATATCCTGGAAAGCTGATCTAGAGAGAAATCCTCTCTAATAGCAATGAAGTGTGCAGACTTTGTAAGACGATCAACTATGACCCAGATAGCATTATTGCCTTTGGATGTTTTAGGAAGTCCTGTGACAAAGTCCATAGTGATGTTTTCCCATTTCCATTCGGGTATGGGTAATGGTTGTAACATCCCCTTAGACTTCTGTCTCTCAGCTTTAACTTGTTGACAAACCAAGCATCGAGAGACATATTCAGCAACATCTCTTTTCATGCCATCCCACCAGAAGTACTCTTTCAGGTCCCTATGCATCTTCGTGCTTCCAGGATGAATAGAGAATGAAGAACTATGAGCCTCATCCAGCAGCTCCTTCTTTAATTCGGGGATGGAAGGAACACAAACCTGATTCCTGAACTTTATTATCCCATCACAATCAAGGTTGAATTCAGGAACATTTCTCACCTTCTTTTGTAACTCGACATCTTCTTTCTGTGCCTCCTTAATCTTCTCATGTATAGATGGTTGAACATTCATTTGAGAAAGATAAGATTTTTCCCCTTCCATTATAATTACAAGATCCATCCATTGTAAATCCATAAATATTGGATCTTTTGTGATCCTCATCATGGATAAACTAGAATGGTCTTGTCGACTTAATGCATCTGCCACCTTGTTTGCTTTCCCAGGGTGGTAATGGATTGAGCTGTCATAATCCTTAATCAGCTCCAACCATCTTCGTCGACGCGTATTCAGCTCCTTTTGTGTGAAAATATAATTTAAACTTTTATGATCAGTATAAATATCACACCTTTCACCATAAAGGTAATGCCTCCAAATCTTTAATGCAATGATTACCGCAGCCAACTCCAAATCATTTGTTGGGTAATTTTGCTCATGGATTTTCAACTGTCGTGAGGCATAAGCTATCACCATATCATTTTGCATAAGAACACACCCCAATCCCTTCTTGGATGCATCACAGTAGATCAAAAACCTTTCTCCACTACAAGGTAGTGTGAGCACGGGTGCACTGGATAGCCTTCTTTTCAACTCCTTGAAATTCTCTTCACATTCCTCTATCCAGACAAACTTAACTCCTTTCCGAGTCAACTTGGTGAGTGGATTAGATAATCGTGAAAAATCTTTTACAAAACTTCGATAATATCCATCCAAACCAAGAAAACTTCGGATCTCAGTTACTGTTGTTGGTCTTGACCATCTTTCGATAACCTCTGTTTTTGCTGGATCCACAGATATCCCTTCTTTTGAGATTATATGACCCAAAAATGCAACTTTTTGAAGCCAAAATTCACACTTGGTAAATTTGGCATAAAGCTTATCCTTTCTCAGGGTCTTCAATATAATTCTCAAGTGATCTTCATGCTATTCCTTGCTCTTTGAATAGACAATAATATCTTCTATAATGACTACCACAAATTGATCAAGATAGTCTCTAAAGACTCTATTCATTAGATCCATGAAGATAGCAGGGGCATTAGTAAGACCAAATGGCATCACTATAAATTCATAGTGTCCATACCTTGTACGGAAAGCCGTCTTTGGTATATCCTCCCTTTTGACCCTTAATTGATGATACCCTGAACGAAGATCAATCTTGGAAAAGTATTGAGCTCCGCGTAGTTGGTCAAATAAGTCATCAATGCGTGGGAGAGGATATTTGTTCTTGATAGTGATCTTGTTAAGTTCTCGATAATCAATGCAGAGTCTCATTGATCCATCTTTCTTCTTAACAAATAGAACAGGTGCTCCCCAAGGTGACGCACTAGGGCGTATGAATCCCTTATCAAGATTCTCTTGGAGTTGCTTCTTCAATTCCTGCAACTCAATTGGGGCCATTCTATAAGGTGTCTTTGAAATAGGCAAAGCACCCGGTACGAGTTCTATTGAAAACTCAACTTCACGATTTGGTGGAAGACCCGGCAATTCCTCCGGAAAGACATCATCAAACTCCCGTACAATGGGCATATTCTTAATCGTGAGTTTCTCACCAACCATTTGAGATAAATAACCTTCATTTAGTGGAATCAATACCCATAAGATGGAAGAAATTTTCACTGGAAGGTTATGTTCATCCTTGCATTGATAGACTATCGTAGACTGATCTGGAATATGAAATGTGACTTCCCTTCTTTGGCAATTGATATGAGCTCCATGTAGAGAAATCCAATCCATGCCAAGAATCACATCAAATTCCACTAAAGGAAGGATCACAAGATTTGCATGAAGCACTTTCCCACAAACTTCGATCGGAGAAGAATTATAAACTTTTGATGTGATTGATGTGCCATTAGGTGTTGTCACAGCTAACTCAACATCTAATTGTTGAGGTAATACAGTGACACCCTTAGAAAAGTCTTCAGAAATAAAAGAGTGGGTGGATCCAGAATCAAATAAAACATTTGCTACTTTAGAGTGGACGGTAAGTGTACCTTTCACCACTTCGTTATCGTACTCCACATCGCTGATAGAAATTGCATGTGACTTTCCTTTGTCTTTAGCCTTAAGAGTTTGTTGATGTCGACCATCATCGTCAGCCCTTGGATTTGGGAATTGATTGGCATAATGCCCCATCTCCTTGCACATGAAACATTGAAGTGTAGTAGGTTCATTCTGTGTATCCCTTCCTTTGTATGCGTCATTAGACATCTTCTTCCCATTATCACGGCATTCAAATGCCCGATGACCTTCCTTTCCACATTTAAAACATTTACTTTTCCCTTTAAGACAACTCCCTCCATGTTTCTTTCCACACTTTGAGCATAAGGAAAATCTCATCTTCTTTTCCGTGTGCTCTTTAGATTTTTCTTTGAATTCCATCTTCCTCTTCTTATCAAACCCATGTGACTGATGGGTTACTCCAATCTCCATATCAACTTTGAGAGTACATCGAACGATTTCCTCGTAGCTATTGAAGTCCCTTATGGCTAACGCCCTTCGAAGACTTGGTTTTAAGCCACTAAAGAATCGATCGATCTTACTCTCAGGTTGGATAATAATACCAGAAGCGTACCTTGCAAGTCTTGTAAAATTTGCTTCATAGGTACCAACAGATTCATCATCTCTTTGCTTCAGTTCAAGGAACTCTTTCTCCATCTTTGTTCGGAGAATACGAGGGAAGTACTTATTGAAAAATAAGTTCTTGAACTTGTCCCATTCCATAGACTCAATTTCATCCCTTTGCCTCGTATTCTTAATAAGATTCCACCATTGATCAGCATCTCCTTCCAAATGATACACTGCTAGGATGACTTTATCATGCTCAGAACATTGAAGAACTGAAAATATCTTTTCAGTAGTACTAATCCATTGTTCAGCAACTAATGGATCAGTAGACCCGCTGAAAGAAGGTGGACGCTGCCTCATGAAGGATTCAATAGAATGTTGCTCCCTCCTTTGCTCGTTTGGAAATCCTACATGATTCATAGCTTGAGAAAGTTGTGTGAGCATGGCTACAAGATTTTGCATTCCAGCTCCCATATCGTTTGGTTGCTCAGGGGGACAATCATTGCATTGCCCATCGCATTCCGCATTAACACGGTTCCTTCGGGTTCCAGCCATTGACTAAAACCAAGAAGAATAGTGTGAGCAACACTAATTATAATAGGAAACCACATAATTCAAGAATAAAATTTTCATGCTTAAGGTCTTATCCTAGGTTATTCATGGCCATTTCTAAGATTGTGTTCTATGCTTAGACTTATCCTTAGGGTTCTTACTAAGGCTTTCACATCCTAGTTTCCAAAGGTTGACTATACCTTTCCTCTGATACCAACTATAACGACCCATACTTTACATACATTGTTAATACTTCGAAATTGAAGCACACTTATTACAACATATGACAAAACCACAAAGGACCGTATAGGTATAGTGTCTTTAGAAACTGGGAAACATAAACAACTGGTTCATAAATCTTCTACAGTGTCTCCCATTTATTTCATCATATCTAGGGTCCCTTTTAGCATATTCTACTTAATATCCATCTTCCTGACCTGGGGAAAAGAAAACATAAAAGGGTGAGCTCAAATGCTCAGCAAGGGAAAATAAAGGAGATAAATATCATATCATATCTTTTTGAAAATCAAAACCTGCAAAAGAGATCATAATATCTTAACATGGAATAAATCATAGAAGTGAAAATGAGATCCCCATAATCATAACATAAAACTTGAAACTTTGTGGCATGCACACATAATCATGGAAAATCATTTCTTGTTAGTCATGACTCATTGCCAAGACTATCTTAGTGGACAAAGTCCCTTTCTGAACCGAGTTCACTACTCGTTTCAGTCCTGTATCACTGAACCGAAATAACCTTCCGTTCCAGCCATGTCTATCTCATGAGATATAAAATCTTTACCCAATTCATTGGAGGGAGATATAGGTCCCACCCATCTTATAATGAATCCTTTCTTATGTGTGCCACATAATCATAAAACATACATCATCGCATAACACATGTAACAAAAATGGGATTCTTGAAACATCATGACATCATAAATAAATTCATATAAGATAAAGGAATTCATAAAAATAATTCCATCACAACATGATCAAATCAATGTAATAATAGGGATAAAAACAAAACCATTTATTATCTTAGATGGAAAATAATTTTGATAAAACACTTGAACTCCATTCTTGAGGAAAATATCCTTTCTTCTTCAAAAACACTTTTCTTTTCTTAACATGTCATACAATTATAAACTAAAAGAAGTTGATTAAAAATAAACTTGAAAACTTGTAAAGGAAGCTTCTTGGGAATAATTTTTTTTTAAAAAAAATCCATTCATGCCGTATAAGTTAAAAAAAACATTCTTCTCGTACTTTTGTCGGAAAAGTCAGAAAGTACCACGTACGAAAAACGACAAAAGATTCCTTTCTTATTCTTTACTAAAAACTCATCGAAGGGTAAAATTGGATTTAAACTATTGTAAGTGTATGGAAATAATATTACTTATTGAGGGAACATGGATGTGGATGATAAAATACACCCCAGTAAATACTTACGAATAAACAATCTCGGATAAAAATGAGATTGTGATATTTCCCTTACCTTAGGTCCGATTTGCTTTGTATGTGTCTGAAGCTCATGTATAATGGTTTAAATAATGTTATTGACTTATTCCAGAATCATACATATTGATATGATATCATATATGGTCGTATTATTAGATTCTTGTTAGTAATATTTCATTGTTACTTGTTACTCGGGTCTTTATAACTTTTTGTTCTTATGCGTGTTTTGTCGAATACATTCTTATTCTTATCTTTAGGTTATAGATACTCATTTCCAGAATGGTATTAGTGTATTATATACCATATTCATTCATTCAATTCATTTATATAATCATTATGAAATGAATATCATGTAGAACGAGTCGCATCACATCGTGGAGACGGTATTCCGTACGTACGCACGAGTGATGATATCATTCCTATGATCGTGGAATTGTATTGGAGTATATATATATTATTTAAGTATCAATATTACTTCATAATAATCATATATAGTTACTCATTACACCATTATACCCATCCTTGTAAGGTGATGGTGGAAAATAGATTACACCACGGCGTGGAGACGGTATTCCGTACGTACGCACGCGCGGTAATTTCATTTTTCCGTAGGATGGATAGAAGGTGAATTAGGGTTGTTTCATATTTATAATAACATATCAGTATGTAAGTAATACTGATGTTATTACTTTGTCATGAAACAACTAAAGAAGAAGAAGTTGAAGACGAAAGAAATTGAAAAGATCGGTAATGGATATTACCTCTTCTTTGGAACGCCTCTTTGAATCCTCCACTTAGGGAACTAAGATTGGTCATTGAAGAAGACCAGGACCTCTAGGATTATTCTAGGGAAGTGGGGAGGAGAAAATGGCAGGGGTTGGCCGAGCTTGAGTGCTCAATTTGGTGTGAGGAGGAGGGGGAGGAGGTTCCCTTTTATAAGGGAGGAGAGGGGCACCTTAGGAATATCTCAAAATATTATTTTATATTAAAGTCAAAATCGGTTTATAATGGTTCCAAAGGGTCTTATTTCGAAGATATGGTGGGGATGGCTCGAAATAATATCAACCAATAGGATTTAGACAAGTTTAGGGAATTATTTTAACCTTATCAATTAGATTTAACTCTAAGTTAAATAATTTAACTTTTACCGTGTCTTTTTGTTTTCTTTCACTATAAGGTTAATACACATACTATAACATGCCAAACGAACCCCAAATTGTTTATTATTAATATATATATATCCTTATCTAAGTCATTTGGCAGAACCTTAGATTTTTAGGAATAAAATAACAATTAATAATATAATATTTGATTTAAAAACTATTTTGTGTCAATTTTGACACTATTTTATTTTTTTGAAAGTCATAACAGAATTATATGTTCGAACCAAGTTGATTAAATCAACACTAATATATCATAGTAACCTAGAAAATTAGTGTAATTCATAAAAAGTCTCAAATTACATTTATTTTGGTGTTTATAACATTAATTATGTCAATATTTCATTAATAAGATAATTACTGCATCATCATTGTGTCATAAATAAATTAAATTATTTAATGTCTAAAAATTACAAATAAAATACCATTATGTAGGAAATCTTTTTAGCTTTCTAATGAATATTTATAGTCGAATTTATCTTATGTATAACCCCATATTAAAAATGATTTACTTATTAAACTTTGATTTTAACTATTTTAACCCTTCTTTAAATAAATTAATAATAATTGTCCTAATCTAATCCAAGTGGGCCTAAATGGTCATATTTTATTCCTAAGTTTGTTTTTGGTCGAATTACACTTGTCCAATAGAATTAGGACATGTTTTAGGGTAATATTAATATCATATTTACCCTTAGTTACCCTATTTATTATTAACCGCGGTAAAAAAAAGTAAAAAGTTACTATTCACCAAAAAATTATTTTTATCTCATTGAACCACATTTTACTTACTGATATCAACCGTGTCTGTCGGATTTTTGAAATTCCATTCACAGAAGCGGTAAAATTAAGTTTTATGCAAAATTCAGTTTTTTTAACCTACCACTTAGTGGTTTCACTATTCATCAAAAATTTAAAGTTTTCAGAAAAATACCAAAATTTCACCCTAGGCTAATTTCGATATTCTAAGTCCAAAAATGAAGTCCATTTTGAAAAATAAAATTTATAAAATTTCAAAAAGTGGTTATTACTATTCATAACGGCTAGTTTTAATAGCATATTGTTTTTTTAGTGAAACTCGGTATTGCGTACGACGCAAGCTATCGAGGAAGGTTGCGATTGCGTGTAAAGCAATCCAAGCATGTGTTGTGTAGAAAAATATTCCTTTGATGATTTATATAACATAATAGTCTCGGGTGTTACACTACATCACAAAGATGTTTCATAAATACTTTTAGACCCCCCTCCCCAATCTATTTTCTACACTCTCCTAGGACAAAACTAATATAAAATAATATCTTGAGACCCATACACTTGTATATAGCACTAAAAACATATTCATTAAATATATAATTTTATTTTCATTTAATTTACCCAAATTTAATCATAAATGGTGATAATATTAAAAATTAATATTGAATTTATTACATAATTTAGACCTTTTAAATTTAGTGTTATATAGAATTAAAAAGAAAATAATTTAACTTAAAAAACCCATATCCTTATCATCAATGAATATTTCTCTCAAAATACAATGAATTCCTTACACCAAAATAGTTCTTAAACATCTCATATAAAATCATGCACGTCTTATATGCTTCTACAAAAATCACACATTACACAAATCTTTAATACCTAGGTATATGTAAATATAAGAATGATGATTTAAAACTCTCTAAAAAGGTAAAAATTATAGATACTAATCAATGATAATATGTGAGAGTAAATAAAATGGATAAAATTTTAAAAAACAACTCAGAGTAAATCCAAAAGAAAAATTAGGTTTCATTATATTTTTTATTTTCTTTTAAAATTAAAATTTATAATTATTTAAAAAAAACATAAAATGAATGTCATTTTTATTTTATAATTTAAAAAATATTTTTTTTTCAATTTTCATTTTTTTGAAAATATTTATTTTTAATTGAATAGTGAAAAATATTCTTTTTACAAATACTAAAACTATTATGAAATTATTAGCCAATGATTATGATACGGATATTTTGGATACCCATTTCTAAAAAAGTATTTATTTTATAATCTTCATTATAACAAAAAATTATTTATATTAGATTTCAATCCTTTGATTGTTATTTTAGAAAATATGTTTTGTTATTATCTGAAAGTATTTTTAATATATTATTGATTTTGTATTATAAATTTAATTTTTATCACATTTGGAAATTTAATAAAAAATGGATTTCTTATTATGAATTAGAAGGTATATATTATTTAATAAATAACATTTTAGTTTTAGGTAGAAAAAAGTACTTAGGTAAAAACTAGTTACTAGAGTAAAAACCAATAGGTGAAAAGGTTTGACCAAAGTTGTGAAAGAAATAAAAAGATAAACACATGTTTCTAATGGAGTGGTTGATTTGTGGCTCAAAAAGAAATTATATCCACTAAATTACTATCAATTTTGTATTTTTATTGACATATAAAACATTTTCTCTCTTTATATAATGATTAACTAATTACAGAAATGTCTTCTCAACATTTATAAAAGGAGACTCTCACCATCCCTTCAAGGATACTCCAATTTTTTTTCCTCTTTAAACTATTATTATTTTACTTTCCCTATAATCATTTTTCAAAAATTAAATATCATGGAAATAATATGATTCCCCATGTCCCCATTTTCCCATCAATCCTATAAGGGGAGCTCAATATTATCCAAAAAATTAATAAAATTCATCAAAGCTTATTTCTTTTCTATATTTCCCATTAATTTTTTTTCTCAATATAATATATTATTAACTTTGAATTTATATTATACAAAATGTATTTATATTTTTGGAATATCCTTTTCTCTTATTCACCATTTCTCATGAGGAAATGAAAAATGCTATTTGTGTATATGTGTTGACTACTACCTCCACGAACTATCCGGTTTATTTTTTCCTTCACCATGTTACAACGATGTACCAAATGTGGAATTTAATTAATAAGTATTATAATATTAAGTAATTTATATTATGAAATAAAAAACCATATTAGTTTGTTATCAAATTCAATATTAATTAAAATCAAAATCCTTTTGTATGTACATACTATCACCATCATAGAATGATGCATTACATACTTATATCCCCACCATTAATCACATGACATGAGAGTGGTGATAATGAGTAATTATTATTTTTAAAAAATTATTATGAAAATAGTATGATAATTTTTAAACCAATTAATTATATGATTAACAAATTATTAGTGTAAATTCAACTATAAGAACAAGTGTAATTTGAAAGAAAAAATTATTCATATAACCTAATAATTGTATATCCTTTAAAATTTCATATAATTAAATTAAATTGGTAATTAAAACATTAATAAAAAATAATGAATTTCATTATTCCTCATTAATTATGATATTAAAACAAAATCACTTCATAATAATCTATTAATTATGAGCTGTTCATTTGTTCGTGAGTCTAACCCTTTACTTGAAAGAATGATATAAAATGATATCATAAATTACTATAAGTACCAAATTAATAATAATATACGATATATATAAGTAATTATTTTTTTTATTTTGGTTCTCGAATGAAAAAGATAATATTACACTCATTAATTACAATGCCAATGTTCATCCATTAAAAATCACTGAAACAGAATTGTCATCGATTTCATATTTAAGGATTTTACCAAAAATACTTATTGTGTGAAATTATAAAATTATATATTATTTGAAAGTATTTATTTACATATATTTTATGATATATGAATGAGTAAATTTCTGAAAATATTTAAGAACACTACCCCTATTTCACATCTACTGTCAAGTGATTAGTTCTACTCACACCTAATGTTGAAAATAGGTATCAAATATCTAAAATACATGAAGAAAATAATTATAAATTAATTATATAATTTTTTATATAAATTGATAATATCTACAAAATGGTGATAATTATATTTTTTATATAAATGACACTCAGATTATTTTGAAGAATTATTAAAATAATTTAAGGGGTTCTTTATCTCAAATTAATTTTCATGATTCTTATTTCTTATTGTTAGAAATTATGTCATTAATATGTTCTGATTAATCCATATGGAATTTATTTTTCCATTTTAATTTAATTAATTTTTTTAATAACCATATATTTTTTATCTTTAGATGATTTTTTATATAAAAGATACCCATGTTTTAAGGGCTTTGGATTACTCAACTCTATTCACTGAGTTATAGTGCTTCTTCTTGAGTTTATTTGTTCCAAAATTGTTTACTTAAATAATAATATTTTATTTAACATTTATTAATCTTCCTATATAGTTTTAAATTAAAAAAATTTTCCTTTATATATAGATTTCCTAATATATATTATTTCATATTACCTTAAACATTACATTTTATGATGTTTAAAAAGAAATATTTTTCATCAATTTATGTAATATGAGTTTTAATAAATATATTTTAAAAGGTTTTCATGACATGGATGTTTATATTATTTTCCAAAACCAAAATATATTGAAATATACAATATTTATTTCAATGATCCATTTTTATGATTATTTTTAAATTTACATGATTTTGAAAGGTTTTCACATATCCTTTAAAAAAATATCTACATATTGAAAGTTACTTTTTACTTATTCTTCTATGAGAATGTTAAAAATGTTATATAAAAAACCATATTTGGTTTCACTTATATTTTACAATTTATGCTAAAATTTTTTATTTCCTTTTTAATTTCAATTCTTGAATCACATTTTACGGTCTCTTATACAATTTAGGTGGAATAAACATAGAGAAATCTATTATTTCATTTGTCAGGACCATCAATTGAATGTTTCTGATTATTTCTTTCATATTTCTTCAATGGACACTCTAAATTTCCTTCTAATGATTCATGTGTGTTCAACTATATTTCAAAAATCAATGAATTGTGTTAATTTTTGACATAATGGGAAAATTTTAACTCTATTGTGTAAATATCATATGTTATGTTTTATTAATTTATGGGTATTAACATTTATTGTTTATGAACATATTAAGATACAAATTTATTTTCCATGATATATCATGTTACAATTATTGATGTGAAAATGAATGTTTTCCCTATTTTATTTAATTTTAAATGGATCTGAACCTGATTTTATTTCTAATGGTTCATTGGGATATTATGTATGATTGAATTCTAGTGGGAATCATATATATGGATATTTATGGGAGGTGTTATATCGCCCTACAATTCATTGGTTATGTATGAAATATAATTATATAATATTTAATGAAAAAATGATTTTGTTCACAAAGTCATATGAATGAGAACTTTAATGAAATTTTAATTTCCTGAAATAGTTATTTTTTTATAAATAAGTGGGAATATTGAGTTCATAAAAATTACTATTCTTATGATTGTGTAATATCTATAAATATATTTTCCTTCTATTCATTATTACATTTCATGATTATGAATCTTTTTACAACATTCCATTCTTTTAGGTTATTCTCCAATTATTTGGGATAATTTTTTTACTATTCTCTACCTAGGTATTATTTTTGTACAACTAGGATATATAAAAATTCTATGATATCTCATTATGTTATGTCATAATTTATTCCATTATTTATGATCAATTATTTATTTGGTATAAATTTAATATTTCTCATGACTATACCCATATTATTTACACATTCTCTATTATCTATTTCATTGTTATCTATTATGTTTACTAATACTAATCATCTAAACTCAAACCTTTCTTATGTTTCCATTTTCAAGGTTAAAAGAAAATGTAATGTGTATAATGCGTCTAAAAGAGTATCTTCTTAAGGAGAATTTTTTTGTGGATTAAGAATTATTATTGATTAATTAATTTATTATATAGTGAAAAATTATCATTAGTTGAAGAATACATGGGTTTTGTAAATTAATCTTTTGTATTTAATTTTTAAGACACTAAAACTAAAACATCATCAGAACGTGTGATAATGTAGTATTTTCTTTATGTCATGTAATTATATGATGTTCAAGTTCATGGGTTGTCAATGTTGGCATATGAGATGGATTTTAATAATATTTTATATTTAGATGTTGTTAGTTGAGGATCTGAAAGTCATCAAGTGGTGATAAGTTAAGAATGATCAAAATTTAAAATCTATAGATAACAATTTAGTTTATTTTAGATGAAATTGAATATTTGGGGTATTGGGATAATATATGTTTTGTGAAAATCCTAGGAATGATTCAATGTATAGGATAACATCAAGATGTTTTGTTAATGTAGATATTTTTTGGTTACCACAGTAATTATATATATGTATGTATATCGGAAAGTGGATGTGTCTATAAAACCAATGCACTAGAGGTAATAACCTTTGGAAATTAAAGTTGTGTATGTACTAAATATTCATTTTGGAATAGGATTATTGGTCGTATGACTACGCACATGGCTAGACACCATTATTAGATATGAATTATTTAATTTATATTCCCTTTTTGAAAAACTATAAGGGGTATTTTAAAAGACTAATAAGTATTCGTGTTATCACTAAGAGGGGTAGTGAGTGAATTAATTATCTTCATATTTTATTTTTTACATCTCAAGAAACTACCTTTTTCCACTATTTAAGGGGACATGAATTAACAGTAAAAAAAATAATTATAGGACCACATGTATTTATTAGGTTCAACACTCAATAAGAGTAGCTAGTTATTAACATAGTTTTAAAAAAATAAATGGCCACAAAGCCTCTCTTAAACAATTCTTTTCGTGGAGACAATACGATGGGAATATAATTGCCCCTATGTATCACTATATTTATTAAATACTTCTTGTAATCCCCAACAAAAAATATATCATAATGTTTTGTAATAATGGAAGGATTTTTAACAAATAGGAATTCATTTATTATCATTTTACTCCTTTATCATTATTTATTATTTCCATTTTTCACGTACTTAAATCACATTTTAGTTTATCTGTTATGTTCATCTAGTATTCTTCATTTATTATTTATGTCTAGTATAATCCATCCAGTTCATTATATAAAATAATTCCAATATGGAACTCTATTTTTCTAATCACCTAATCACATTGACCATCTAATCACTTATGAAACCTATTTTTATCGATCACTTATTCATGTAAATTTTTTAATCTCAACTACACACCACTTGTATAATTCAAAATGATTAAAACCTATTTAATGTATTATGTTGACTAATTCCTCCAAAACATGATTGTATTATCATTTATTCACTCCAATAATGCTTCTCCAAAATTCAAAATCATCAACCAACTCCCCTTGGTGCACTAACCCCATTTATATAGATATCATTCCTCTATGTTTTTATGGATACAAGTGAACATAAATTTCAAAATCCTACAAAAATATTTGAACTCTCCACTCAAAATAATTCTTTTTAACCTTTCTTAATCTTCTTTAAAATTAGGATCATTCCTTAATATCTAGTTTCAAAATTAATTTTAAAAATATCCCTAAGACATGGAGAGAATAATAACATTTCTCTTTGGAATTTTTATTATTTATTGACTATCTCAGTATATTCAAATTAAAAATAATTATTAAAATTTCATAAATATCTTCTAACCTCCCATTTGGTATATATTCATTCCATTCTTCTAACTGGGTAATATATAACTAGTGTTACTATACATATTTATGGGAACATCTCAAAATGATTTTTCAAGACACTTCCTCTAAAGGATGACTCTACATAGTATTCCTTGATTGTTTACTATGGTATACAACCTCTATCAAATGAAAAAACTAAAATTTAATTCTATAGAATCACATCCTTTTTCCTATCTGGTACAATTTAAATAATTGGTTCATTATATAAATTCTATAAGATTCCATTGGGAAAGGGTTGCCTAATGTACTTCATTTGTTGACTTTCAGTGGAGAATTATGTTTAATAATTCTAGGTCTTTTCAAATTGTAATCCTTTATAAATTCATGTTTCGTAATACATTGTCTAGTCATTACAACATACCTTCATCAACCTCAACATTTGAACAATTAAAATTTATTAATTTACGACATTATATTTAAATTACCCCACCTTTTATCAGTAAAATCAATATAGAAAAAACTTCAGAACTATTCATATAACAATTTCTGTAAAATCCCACATAAAAATCCATTTTAGAATATTCATGGATCATGAAATATTTTAGAATCCATTATGTTATAAATAATTAAAATCACAAAATAATAACATTTATTAATTTTCATTGAAATTTTTTTCTAATGTAACTTCTTATAAAACTTTTATAAACATTCGAGGGTACACTCCATCCATTGACTTTAGTATAATGGACTCTTCCCATTGTACTTCACCCATTATTCGTGATCCATTATACTCTATCTAATTATGTCCATCTTAGGGAACTCCCTATAATAAACTTTGTAATGATGGAATCAAAATTAATGTCACCTTTATGTTTCACAACAAACCAAAACCCATTGATAAATACTTATTCAATCCAAACCATCTTTTTCTTAATAGATTCAACTTATTTTAAACATCTAAAACCCATTTGGCCCAAATAATCTTTACCTTTTTATTTTATTGTGAACCAATGAAAATAAACACATAAATCATTTTAACTCATGAATTGGATCACTTATCCATCATTTCTAATCTAATGATAGTGATTTAGGATTAGGAAACACTAATCATTGAACAATAGTATTATTATTTCATTAGGTAATGATTATGAAACTTTTAATACAACTCTTAAGAAACATTTTTAACTTCAACGACATCAATATTTAAGGAAAAAATCATGTAACCACATAAAACTATTAAAAAGGTTCATAGATGTTGAAATTAATAGTTACGAATTTTAAATACACCCCCAAAATATATACTCTTCCTATGAAATGTAAATAAACTGCAAATTGATTGAATTATGTTATATCTTTTTCATCCTCATTAAAAGCTCTATCCAAAGACTACATGAGATATGGGATGGATCTTACATACCAGAGCCTTAAAGAGTAGTATGATGGAAGACCATGATGAATCATAATTATTGAAATGGTTCCTTACGTAATGCTTTATTGAAGATATCAACAAAATGCTCCATTATAGGAATAAATAGAAACTTTTTTTCATTTATTTCCATATTCTCTTTGATAAATTATCATTTAATATATAAGATTAGGAATGTTGAACCCCATTATATGTTATATTTATATAAAGTTTATTATCACCACTCAAGAGTGGGGGAAACATCATATCGATCAACAAATCATCCAACTTAGTCTTCATCGACATTAATTTTTTAACATCTAGTTTTGGAGATACAAACATAAATTATATGATGTTGAGATCTGTTCAATCTTTCTTTTTTGTATTCAAACTCCACCATCATTCCCCCAATAAGACAACTTGACAATATTCTGATATTCTTTAAAATAAATATATCTTACCCAATCTATATATGTATAATGAAATAGATCAATCATTCTAATTATTTAATATTTATTTTTGAAATCAATTTTTCGATTAATATATATTTGTAGTGATTCTTTTTACAAACCTAACATTAGATTAAATTGGTGAGATTAGTTACCTTTTATATATAGTGATAGAAAGAACTATATATCTCTTTGATTCCATTATATATTAAAAACAAAAAAATGGAATTATAATTTATTTGGTATCAGGTAATTTATTTCTGTATATTTTTATAACTTCATTCCCACTAAAATGGGTGTGGAAAGAGGATTTCTATCTTCCATTAAAAATTTCATTAAATTTTTTTTAGTGTACTTATAATGGGATTTAAAAAATGTACTTATTATTTTGAAATATTTTTATGACGGTAAATTATTTCATTTCTCCAAGAATGAACATTTCGAATAACATGTTTATCACCATAGAAATCATTTCACTCAATTCATTATCATTTCCTAAAAATATAATATTATAAACATAATACGTAATAATGTTGTAAGACACTTCAATTAATTTTATGTGGAGGTTTCCATAAACTAATCCTTTCATTAAATTCAACCTCCTTAAAAAAGAATATAATTTTCTATACCATTATATAATATCTTGATTCAAAAAATAATTATCATTATTCATACTAAACATGTAGATTTATTATTTACCAATCATGATGCCACATATTTTTCCAATATAAACAAATATTCGGAGCTCTTAGAAAATAAAATCTCACATTACATGGTCATAAGAAATAATGATTCTAACTGTTTCAATCCCTTCTACATAGGATTAAATTTTATCAAAAATAATTACATAATTCTTTTAGTTTCCTTTCATACCAGTTGTGATTTATTTTTTTTATCACTACACCTTTTTTAGTCAACATGTTTTCACAACCCCATTATTTTCCTATCAATATATTTATTTTATGGTTGGAATAAATGATTCCATGTGTTGTTTTTCTCAACTGGGTCTAGATATTCATTAATGACTTCAATATAATCAAGATATTCAAAATATTATTTAACACATCTTATCTCATCCATTGAATATAAGGAAGAATGAGAATCAAAATATGTTGTTATTTTAGTATGAACCTATTGTATTTGATCTCCAATGACATTTTGGGCTTACACCTATTTCCTCATCCTATGACGAGATGAACAAAAATTTTCCTCATCAAATGATATTCTTGATTTTTTTATCTTACTTTTATATAACATCAACATCATTCCAATTGTAAATATATTTTTCATGTTGTTTAATTACAACCCCTTCATCTTCCTGTTATTCTATAACATCAATTTTCTCTGAAACATTGTGGTTATATTATTCTATAACTCTCAAATATAAATAATTAAAAATCAATCCTGTTTTTTAGTATAACACTTTTATCATCTTCTGTTAAGAGGGTAGCCACAAAATATTCAATTATCACCTCTTTGATCAAAATTCCCATGATTTTTACCATCCACTATAATAACATTGGTACTAAAAAAAACATTATGTAATTAAATAATTGGGTTTCAATGTAATAAATTTCCAAAGGATTCCAATTAGAGATTATCTTATAGACTCTAAAATTTAGAAATTTGAAGATCTTCTCCAATAGAATTCCACTAAAACATTATTGAGAAGTTTAATTTTGAACAATTGTAGTTATTTTCGTCATAATAATACTTATAATCCTTGTTTTAGCAATACCATTGAATGATGGTGTGTATGGTGCACTTAATTCTAGATGAATTTCATGATTTTAATGATAATCATTATACAACCTATTTGTATATTTCCCACTATTATCCAATTCAATCATCATAAATGAATAAACAAATTTCACTTATAAAATTTTAATTAAACTCTTAATCATATTTAGAGCATCTAATTTATATTTGAAATACACAATTCATGAAATTTGAGTAAAATCATAAATAAAGTTAAAATTGTACTTATCTATAGTTTTTTGTTTTTTGTTCATGGTGGATCATATATTAGAATGTTTAGGACTCCTGATATTGGATGAATGTATTTCTTATTTCTTATATAAAGTGATTGTAATGTTCCATTTAGAATATATCAAAAAAATGAATCTCTTCTTCATTCCATGCTACGAATATCATGAATAATTCCCCCCTTTGTTATATCCTAATCTCTTATGTTATAAATGATTTTATTCCATGTTTATCATAGAACATGAATATTATTCATCTTCAACATGAAAAAAATTCACTTGGTTCATTGGTTGTTATTGAAAAAATTTCCATATTCAATTTTTTTACAAAAAAATCTTCTAATCTAAAAAATCACTGGATACATCATCACAATTTTGTGAAATAGTTATAAAATTACTTTTCATACTATCAACAAACAAAGTGATTTTGAATTTTAATCTTTTTCTATAATATAACATCTAATTCTATTGTTTTAGAGGGACTCATCATTTTAAAAAATTCATTATACCTTATTTTTAATGTTTAAAATTCCTCGGTAATTTCAAATATTCATTCATCTTTAATGAACATCCACTTTATAATATCCAACATTATTCTCATTTTATATATTTGAGTGAAGTCTCAACAACTAATGCATTCTACACGCCATTTTCTTCCTTCTAGTGATTTTTTCTCATTTTTAATAATATATTTTTCAAGAAGGTAAAATAATAATAAAACCATTGGAAATATTTTTAGTCTAATCTCATAATTCAAAAATAGTTTTTGTGGGTTGAAATATGTTTTTAGTTTTCAATGTGGATTTTTTAGGCTTCATCCATTAAGTTGATAAACTCGCCATAAAACTCTATATCCAGTTTCTCCATGTGTATTTGTAGTGTTGATAAATTTACCATTATATTTTTTTTCTATATTCCAAAAGGATTCACAATACCAGAAACATCTATAAAAATAAAATTTTCCACAATAACTTACTTGTTTTCTAGTACATTATACCATCACTTCGTCAGAAAATTTGGTACAATTCTGTGCCATAAATGATTTATAACATCATATCATAGATCTCTTCATAGTGGTAACATAATATATAGTTGTAGCAACCTTTGGTTTAGGCTTCAAAACTGTAGAATTTTTAGAATTTTCAATTGATGTTGCTTTTCCTATATATATAGTCTTCTAAAAAATCTTTTTCTTATAAATATATTGAACCATTTAATCAAACATTAAGTATAGGTTTTGTTGATACTCTTTAAGAATATTATTTTTAATATTTTCATGAAATTTTGAAATTTATATATAAATTTTTATTACTCTTTTCCTAGTTTCAAAAAAATTTTCCTTATAAAAATAAATTTATCCCTTGTTATCTTTATATTTTCCTCATGAATTTTTTATGGATTTTACTTCTATAATGTGACTTGATCAAATCATCAATCTCTTTTAGTAACATGGACTTTTATTTAATAAAATATATTTAAATTGTTTTAAAATTATTGTATTTAAAAGAAAAAATCATATATATTTATTGTATGAATATCCTTGAAAGCAATTATTTCAACTCTCTCCTAAGAATTAACTATAAATGAGTCTTTTCTTGTAATCATTAAGAGTTAATTATTTTATCACTAGATAAATTTTGATCATTAAATTTTATAATAAAATGTTTTTTAGCAGCATCATCACTATAGTTTTTAACATCTACATCACTATCATCAACTTCATCACATTTACATTAAAAAAATATTATTAAATTTATAGAATATTTTCTCATTTGTTAATAAATTACATTAGTTTTTCTCCTTATTCTTCATATATATTCATTAAATTCTAATTTTTATCACCCTATTAATCATAATTTTTCTATTGGAATAATCTAGTGAAATTTACAATGGCTCCAAAACTACATAGCATTATATGTGACATTATTATGTATAGTTTATACACATTTCACCCTTTTAGAAAATTAAGAGATAAATTTATCAAATGTTTTATGTTCTTCATTTTCCGTGTTAGATCCATTGAATTCTTCCTTGAAAACTTTATTATATTTCCTTATCATACCATCATTAAAATAAATTTTTCAATCAATCTTTTATCAGTTATTAATAAAATATATCTTATAATTTTGTGTTTGATGATAATGCTCTATAATTCATCAAGACAAAGAGTTGTAAGATCCATATCATCTAAGGAATATATTTTGGTGTTTATTTTTTTTGAGGAATACATAAGATATTTTCAAAGATAACTGAATCATCGAACATACCTTCATGTCATGTAATGGTTCTTAAAATGTCACTAACTCTGGTAAATAATTCACTGATATATTTTTCAACACTCATATTAAAAAACATATAATTCAATATTCAAATTTCTAACACAACATTGTTTACTTTAATATTTCCATTTATAGATATTCTACAAAGTTTCCAATATTCATTTATCCTTTCCAATTCTATTAACGTTAAAAAACTAACTTTCCAAGAGTGAGGAAATTATTTCCTTTTTGGATAACACATCATTTTAGTGCCCATTAAAAATCTTCCCTAGTATACATTAATATTTTATTTTATTATCCTTTTTTGTTGGATGAATAATGTTAAAAAAGATATTATGAGGATACCTGTAATGGTAAATTCAGGGATATGTTGGATTTTTTTTGCTAAAACCAATAGTTTTTTATTCTTTGTGAGATTAAATGTCAAATAATTAGATTATATGTAAATTAATTTCAACTGGGAAGAAGACTTGAAAAGGATACATATAGTGATATGTTTACACACTTTATAAATGGATCAATATCTGTAATGTAAAATATCTGGATTTTAACCAAATTGTTATGGTTTTTACAGTTTTTATGAGCATCATGGATAAAATTAATTTTAAAGGGATTATACCTCATGTAATAGTCATGAACTAGATTTTTAGGGTGATGAACAATAGGTTTCTTATTTTATTCATTGTATGAATCCTTTCCTGGACCTATGTGTTCTCCCAATGTGATTTTTGATGATTCCCACCCTTCCGGGTTGCTTTATTCAATGATGGATCATGCTTTTTGTAATAATTATTCTGTTTGGGTATGTAATCAAACAATATTTCATTACATTTTGTTACACTATTAGTTTAATATTTGGTTAATTTTGGTTTTTTTATCAGATATTGATTGTTGATCATTTTAATTTGTTGATATTTCTTTTATTCCGAATGTCGTTCTCTTGGTTTTAGTCTCCATGGTCGAATACAGGTAGGTTTCTACTATATCGTGGTATTTATTTCTATATAATGGGTTAGTTTGGTGAATTTAATATTCTTTTGATTAATTAGATTTGGTTATTTATTGTTTATAATTGATATATTGTTTTGAGTGATTTGTTAGAATGGAAAATAATTTTTTTAAAAGGGTTTTCTTTGAAAATGAAATTTCTTTATTTGGATTTGGGTTTTAAATCTATAAAGAGATCCATAATATATTTGAAAATGTTGCATAAAATATTTACCATTATTTTAAAATTAATTTATAAAATTTTACATTGGAATTCTTGGGCGTGTCAGGCAAGATACATGGGTAGTCATATTGTACGTATGACACCACTAGGAGGTAGCCTTTGGTGATATCGACTTGCAAGACTCAATATTGGTAAGATACAATGTTATAACTATTTAGTATTCATAGTGTCTAGTGTTTAGTTTAACATAGTCTAGTTCCAAATATTCGAGGATCTTTTTCATTTATTGTTATTCATAGCATCCTTTTTATCATGAATTATTTATCTTAGGTTTTTCTATGAGGTTGTATCGCATAGATTCATATGATAGTTTATTTATTGGATATGTGTTTACCTTTTTACCTCTTAATGTATGGATATGAATTCCTATTTTATCATTTATAATTGTCATATTTATTTTTTGAGAATATGATAGTTTTTTTAAAAAAAATGGATGATGGTTTACATATGGATTTAATATTTGAATATTATTTATAAAATTGTTTTGTTCTAAAAGCTTAAATTGTTGCATTATTAATATTATAACTTTTATAAAAACTATAGGGGTATCCAAATAGGATTTTTCTCAAAACATACTAGTGAATTTAGGAATTTTTAGATGTTTTATTATAGGATTTAGGTAAAGGGATGACTATCTTATAGAAAGTTGTCTTCTTTTTTTACTTTTTCCTTCCATTTGGGTTGTTCTGGAGGGGACTGTGGGTCATGTGTAGATTTGAAATACATTTTGGTTTAGTTTTTTAGCTTCAATTGTATATATTTGTGGTGTCTCTTTTGTTTTTTATCCCTATTATAGTTGTATGTCTTGTTCTTCTTATATTCAAGACTTGTTTTTATTATCCTATTTTATATTTTTTTATATGAGGATATGGTTTGTGTGTATTGTCAAGTTGACTTGGGGTGGTTAGATTGATTTTGTTATCAATAGGATGCTGTGAATAATTTTTTAACACTACATGTCATTGGTTCAATGAATTGTATAGATAAGAGATATGACCATAAAAATTCAGATAGTAAGTGTGAAAAATTGTTCAGTATCTCTAACTTCTGTGACTAAAACGAGTCACCATTGGTCATTAAAGACCTTAACCAAGTGTCATACATGGAGATTGTGGTTATTTGAATGAAATATATGGTATGTTTATTTATGTTTATATATTTATTATATAATTTATTTCATAGTTGATTAAAATTTCTAATTTTCCAAATATTTGTTATTAGTACATGATGTTTTTCAAATAATTTTTTGACATTTATCATGACTGATATGTTATTTTCTTTTGTTAAATAGTTCCTCTGAGAAGAGACCATGCAAATATTAGAGGTTAATCTATGAGAATTTTTCCATAGTAAAACACCCTAGTATACCCTAATTTTAGAGAAGATATTATCCACACTCTTCAGACTCTGGTTTTTGTGGGGTTTGGGAACCCATGATTCATAGTGGATCATGGATCTTAATTTATGAAAACTCATCAAATGATTATTTTGTTTGATAAAGGACCCTATGAATCTAAGGAGGGTCGTGAGAAGATTAAGAGGATAATAAAAGTATTGGGGACTCATAATTTCACTACCCCACCCCACAAAGTGTACCATCCATAGGTCGATAATGTCAGAAGAGATATAATCACCCCTCAATCCAGCCTCTAGTAGGCCCCAGGTTGGAAACTAGCATTGGGGTATAGTAAACACAAAAATGGGAGAAATTACCCTCTAAGAGAACACATGAAAAATAGGGAGATATGATAGAAACCAAAAAAAAATTTATCATAATAAAATAAAATATAAACCCATGTAAATATATGTAATTCCATGAAATAACTAATACAACTCAATTTGAAAACTACAAGTACCAAAATAAAGTAAAATGGTAGTGACCCCGAAGCCCAAACATCTCCTACAAAACCCTTGAGCTAGTAGTTACCGGTCTGATCTCCAACCTTCTCCATGTCACCTACAAGTAATTGTATATAATGTAGGGTTAATATAAGAGTACACTCAATAGGATCCTCACTATATCCTCTCATGAAAAAGTAATGAAATCATGCTAAATATTACTGAACAACAATTGAAACTAACTCATCACCTAAATAGGTATACTAGGTTCCCATACTCAACATGGATACTCTCACCAAGTATCTCATTCATGAGTATATAATATAATAAATAATTTCATTTTTTCCCTGCTACCACTTCCACATAAGTTTTCCTCTTTTCCCCAATGTTGCACATCCTAAGCATCTCTCTATAAAAATCTTTCACGAAGACACATGGTAAAATCACCACAACATATTTCTCATGCATCCACATGAACCTCATGCAACTGACCACCACAACAACATAACCAAAAGTTACCTGGTCATTTCTACTAGACATCACACCCAACATAATATAAATCATATATTAGTTATTATACCTCAAGCAATTACACCCCATACAAAGAGCAAGGATCCCTAAGCCATCATAGGATATACAAGTTATACCTATATTATTCTGTAGGAAACATTATCCATAATATATGTGTGTTAAATAACCACAATCCATTACATCCTTCTATAAACATATTTGGGAAAAACTAAACAACATTCATACCAAAACACATAACTACTGAAAGAAGAGAGTGGGACCAACGAGGGTAGTCAACCTTCCATCCTCCCGTATAGATTTTGGGACCCCCCCCCCCTTAGGGTACTGAATCCCTAGGGTGTCAGTTTACTTAACAAAATAGGTGGTGTTTCGTAAAAAAACCCAAAATGTACCTTTCATAATTTAGATCACAACCACACCATGGAAAAGACCTATTCTCTAACTCAATAACAGCTAATGTATCTCTGATTCTCGGCAGCTACTACTAAGATAAGATATTCTTTAAACATGCATCCATTTAAATAGATTCATCAAGTTACTTATCCCTTTTAATCAGTTTCACTTTAAGTTCATTATTTCTTTAACAATTAATTAACAAATTGCATTTACCACATTACATACTATTACCATTAAAACCAATATCCGCACCCTCCAAGCCTAAAAAAATCGAGTCCAATGCTTTTAAAAAATATTACCATATCATTGAATCCCACAATGATCCAACCCCATGGGTTAACATCATTTATTCATTCATTTATTCACAAAACTGTCACTTTTCAAAAATTGTCATAATTTTAATGGAAAATTATAGGATAACAAACACCAGGGGATTACCACAATGAGTAGATGAACTACCCATTAAGCCTTTTCCACCTGTAATAGGAGTGAAGGGATATTCATCCTTGAGAATCTAAACATAGAAACTATGTAAAATACCCCATGCATATTCCCCTCTTTTGAATGGAGGGTAATAATGAACATATACCCCACGTAGTGAGAAAATTAAAGCATATTAATAAACATCAGATTCAACAAAAGCCACTTTCATATCAATTAGTATGCCCATATTCAACCCATTCCTTCATCACTGGTGTCTGCCCCAACACCCTCCTATATAAACTAATGCTTGTGACACTCTAGTCATCAACTGCAACAACAACCTCTAGGCCTCCCTACCCAAACATAAAACAATAACCCTCCAGGATAAGCTATCCTAGGCTCACACCAGAACATAAGGAGAGATAAACAAATAAAATGGAAACTGGCCTCATGTCCCTAAACAAGTCATTCAACCTTCACACACAATGAGAACTCATAGATGCAAAGCATAAGGTTCTATGAATTTACAAGAAATATGTAATCTCATAACCCTTAATGGAATTTTCTTTTTCATGTAACTTTTTCCTTATATCATATATAATTAACCAATTATTTAAAACATGCATAACTGGATCCATTTGATAATCAAGTCACAACCACAAAAACCAAATTTCCTAAATATGACTCTTTGTCTTTGGCCAAATAATTCTCAAATAATTCTGATATTATCTTCATTACCAATTTATTTCATGAACAACATGCTAAAAAAGAAAATAATATATATCACAATATCTAGAAAAACAAGTTGCAATAACATCACTAGGCTATTAATACCACTTCTTTAATCTGGTTCAAATAATTATTATGTATATTTCATTTTGATCAAGTGGCTAAATCATGATAACTCTATGACTGCACCTTAAAAGAAAAGAGAATCCATGAATTCCCTACCTCAATAGGTTTTTGATGTTCTTTTCATGATAATGGGATTACACAATGAATGACGATCACCACACCCACAATGGATGAATCCACCCAAGTACGTGATGACATAACCACATCTGCCAACACCCAAGAAAGGTCCATTAATAACATGGAGTTCACATGCCATCACATGAAAAGGAGAAATGGGATCAGAAGGATCATGGAACCCAAAAGAATGGTGGTAAAACTTTCCTTATATTGATTACTAAATGAAAATTCTTGTATGCACTAAAATAGAGGGTGCACTTGCAGTAGGATTAATAAAAAGGGGAAAGGATCCAAAGATTGAAAATTCACACAAATCCATGAAAAAAAGGGTTGTGGTGCCTTACACCAAGAGAAAGGAGAGTGAATAACAAGGTGTAATGTATCTCAACTGTTTGAATATCTAAACAATGTAGTCGTTTAGATACAGTTTAGATTTTCCATTAAAAGTAGATCTATCCAGACTATACGGTTTGACCAAGTAAAGGCACCCAGACAATTTGAAAAAAATTAATATTGGAGTTATGGGTTTCGAAAAATCCTTAATTCCCTAAAAATAATGATTTGAATATGTTTCTTGTCCAAGATAACATCAATGGGGTGAAACTGTAGGATACTAGAAACATTGTTCACTAATAACTCACTGACACGAGTCACTAGCACGACTCACCGACATGAGTCACAGATGTGAGTCATCGACATGAGTCACCGATGTGACTCATTGATGTGACTCGCCAATTAAAGTCATCAACATGATTCACTGATGCGAGTAACCTATGTGATTCACTAATGTGAGTTGATGACATGAGTCACAAAAATGAGTCATAGACGTGACACACTAATGTGAGTCACTGATATGACTCACCAATGTGAGTCCCCGATGTGAGTCACTGACATGAGTCACTGAACTGAGTAAGCAATGAGAGTCACTGACATGACACTCCATTGTGACTCACCTATGATGATATTCACAAAACAAGAAACACTATTTAAATAACAAATTTTTCTGAAAAGTTCTAGGAATACGTATCCTAGACCACATACAACACCTAAAACACCATATTTTCACAAATTAATAGACCGATGAGGTCGAATACCTTATACCTAATGACTATATGATGATTTTTTTCATAAATAATATCAAGGGATAATGAAAGAGATTATAGGAATATATTTTGAAAGCTATGTTTTATGAGGATCTTGCTTGTGATTATTTATGGAAATTATTTTACCAGTGGTTTTACCATGATACATTGTCTACAGTGAAGACCCATTATTTTTTTGATTGTATAAAGAGGGATCATCCAATTCTAGATTTTTTTGAGTTGGTGCATCTAGAACAAATTTTCTCACTAATGAGAACCTAAATGATTGAATGTTTGAGATTGGAATAAGGCATGATATTTTGTAAATGTTCATATTAATGTTCTATATGAACCTTTTGGAGTTAGTTGAGAATGAAAATTTGGATATGGTTTACATATCAAGGAAGCTAGGTTTAGTTTGAGCCTTATTTTGATTAGTAATTATCCAAGGTGTATCTTTAGTCCCGAAGATGAAGTGTAAAAGTTGTCAGTTTTCATTGTGACTTGTTTCAGGGGCTTTAATAGTGAAACATTGTGTTGTATTCTACCAATGTAGAAGGTGATGTCATAGAAAGCCTAAATTTTTGGAGGCTCACAATAATAATCGTATTTGGGTATGATCCATCCATGTATAGTGTTTTTATGAAAATATATTTTAGGGAATCAAGGAGGGATCCACTCTCAACAAATGTTCACGAGTTCATGTTGAATAATCCAAGGTGGTTGGTCAAATACTTCAGATAGGGTAGATTTTCATGTGGCTAAGATTAGATAATTTTCTGCAGTGAATAATGTGCTAGAATAATATGAAGAAGTTATAGATTCAATTAAAGGTACGATGTTTATCTGAACTACTATGGCATTATATTTGTTTGAAACAGGATAAATACATTCCTTTTAATTCTCAAAGTTAGTTGACTTGTTGTATTTGTGTCTAGAACATATTCCATTTTTGATGGATTATACCACACCAATGGGAAAGTGTTCTGAATGTGGTTTTCTATGACCCATGTATCAAGTGATGATAGATGTATTTAAAGTGGTGTGGGACGTTGTAATGACTAATCCTGAAATATTAAACTTTATTATTGCAATGGATTGGATGATCAGTGATGTGGTCTTGATTAAATTTTATCACCATCAGGATCATTTATTTTCTACAGATTATGTAAAAAAAGTTTCCCATGGTTAGTTGAATCCTAGATTGGGAATTTAATGGAATTTATTTCATTAAACTAAGGTAATAACTTTCTATTTCTAAGAGATGTTTCTAAATTTAGTCGAACCTTTCTGGGTTTTCATCATCTTGTCTTTGTGTGTGAATTCCATGAGGTATTTTTAGATGATTTTTCTCTTTTACCACCCCATATAGAGTTTGAGTTTACTACATACATGATCCATTGTACAATTCTCATTTCAATATCATCTTACCATATAGAACCTTCTGAGTTGGTGGAACTTTAGTTCCAGCTTGAGCAACTAGAGGGAAATGATTCTTTGTTCCTAGTCTGTCATTAGGGGCTATAACTATCGTCTATTATAATAAGGGGGATAGGGAAATTATTCTTCTTTTGATTATATAAATATGAATTAAGAATCCATTAATAACAAAAATCATTTTATGAGGATTTATGATCCCTTTAAAATCATCTTAGAGGGTCACATTGATTTTATATGATTAAAATGTAGTCTGTAAGAACCCAAATTTCCACTCGGGTTTGGATCCTTTAATTTTCTGTGTAAATCTTTACATTGGACCTATTACAGAAGCCTGAAAGAGATATTAATGGTTCATAGGGTGTCTAGGGCTCATTAAAATCCAAAACCCAATCTTTTTAGAGAAAACTGACCTAGTTCATGGTTTAGAGTAAACTGTACAAACAATGTTTTTTAGAGAGAGCCACCTCACATGGTTGGTGCATGGCCATGCTGCCTAACCGTGTGAACAACCCTTTTTACTAGTTACCCATGCATAATATGATCATGTTTTGACAAACTATGTGGACTAAACAATTCTTGTAGAGCCTTAGCACCTATTTTTCGCATGGTTAAACAAACCGTACAAACAAACCCTACTCAGGGTAATTTTTGGGTAATTTTTCTAGTTTTTCTCTTAATGATATATTAAGCCACCCCATACATACTAATACAATTATATACTGGATTAACCTATTTCCCTTTCTATTTGGGGGTTTTTTGAATTTCTAAACTTGTAATTAAGAGATCTCCTTAGTCCGAAAAATGATCGATCTTTCGTCCATGACGTTGGATGAACAACAGTTAGTGAACGAGTCTTCTTTAGCCATTCTTCTTATTTTTTCTCTTGAAATACTTGTATCATGTGACATTTTCAATATATTCTTAGATCTACTCCGATCATAGGAAAATTGAAGGATGATATGGGAAGGTAAGGATTGTACAACCCTAAGGTGGGCAGTTTATAACTTATCCATAATGTTCATAGAATTTGGAAAGTTCATGTGGGAACCACCAGTTTCGTTGGAAGTAGTTTCGTATATTTACATTATATGATTATACTTGATTGAATAATTTGGTTATTCTCTTTCCAACTATGCGATTAGTTGTTAGTGGTTACACCCTGAAATCCATCCGCCTTAGGATGAAGGTTATTCAATAATTGAGTTTTTAGTATTTTGACACATTTGATCCCCCATTCAAGTGTGACCTTGCTTGATATTCCAAAAGGTGAGGCTTCATATAATAAATTGGTTATTTTTTAATGAGGATTTAATAATGGAATGTACCATGTATGGTCATCAATTGACCTGCCTAAGGTAAGTGCTTTAAAATGATTATTAAATGTGAAATGTGGAATGGAAAGTATACTAAGTATATAATTTGGTATTGTCAAATGAGATTGGTAAATGTTACATGTCTATATCACCCACTTCCAAGTTAATAAATTTTATTTAAATGAACCTATCTATTTTAACATGCCTTTGTGGTAAATTAATACTTGATTAAATTGTTGCAATGCTACATGGCCTGTCCAGATTAATGGAAGAACGAGCATGAACATATAAATTAGTGTTTGAAACTATACATAATATATCCTCACTAATAGAAGGAAAGGAATGAACCCAGTGAATTAAATTATGATTACAACATCAAATAAGAATAGAATGACTTGAGATTTCCTAGGATTCTGAGAGGAAAATAACATGGGTTAGGAGGACCCCATTCCGATTTAAGGATGTAGTTTCCGTAGGTTAATACCCACCTAGATTCTAGTTCTTGTCTATTCATTGGATGCCCGATATACTACCATACATTCCCTATCATTATTACAGGATACCTCAAATAAACACCATGGATCCTTCATATTATAGTAGGTTCCATGGTGAAATATCATAGGGCACTATCTTTGCATATCACTGCTTTACCTTGGTTGATAACCTTGGACACAGTATGTGCCTTATTGTGGAATTCCTATGATTAAGCTTCATGGATTATACTCTTTCCCCTTATATAGGCTCATATAATACTGATTTAGCATTCTGTGATATTTACATCACATTGGTTGTCTAACAAGAACTCCCTCACTGGATATCATTGTCAGGTTGCCTTGTAATGTCTTGGGACCTTCACTACATATACTATCACGAGGTGATGTTAGTGCTAGTTATGCCTCACATGACCTATTTACATTAAATATTAGTTACATTATTAATGAACTCGTTTCAAGTTTTGATGTGAGCTGAAGGGAAAAATTAGGTACTTGAGTATTTTTTTATACTATACTCCTTGCATTACATTATATATAGCATGCCTACACACTACAATATTCCATTACATGGGCCATAGGATAGAGACACCATTGGTGGTGGCCCATTGAGGTTTATGAAACACCCTCATTTGGATCCATGTGGTACCCAGAGTAGATTACATGGTTTCAGGCTTGGACAAAGGGAAGAATATGGCTTCAAACACTTGATTGCTTCCTGTTTAGGATGGATCTTGATAGAAGAAGTCATAGTTCGATCTGTGGATGCTTAGAGTAGTATTTTCTTTCTTACAAATTGTTGAACGATTATTCCTATTGTCTGGTATCCATGTTTTCTAGTTTCCTAGTGACATGAAATTATATCACCATTGTTCTAGTTGACATAGTTATTATTATTCTCACTTATGTATTGCATCAGTTTACTTCAACTATTTTTTATTTCATATGCTATTAAATATTCTTTTAGATTTCATCCATTGTACTAAATGGTGATAATGTGGGTAAAGTCTTCCCACAGACACACCCTAGGCCCTCACTGCTAGTCGACAGCCTCTAGAGTTCAAGAAGAAGCACTTGAGGCCATGTGACCCACCGGGCTTGGGGCACCCGTTAAGTGGCATCTGGGTTATGGTCATTAGAAAGAGGTATCAAATGTAGTTTCATTTCTTTATTACTATTTTAATACAATATATTGGAGAATAATAAAAGTTGGGACTTGGTCATAGTTCATTCTTGGGCATCACAAACCCATGTTCTAGGTAAAATTCAATTTACCTATAATACAATTTTTGTTCTATTTCTACTATTACAATTGATATTATTTCCCATTGGATGGCACACATTTTTTGTGTTGTTTTTGATTTTTAATATTTTGAGAATTTATGTCATCATTATCCCAATGATATGAGTGCATGGAGAAATGCTACATTCATTATTATGGGTACCTAGAATTCACATGTCATGCATATTTCCTTGCTATATAGGTGTATTTCACTTCATGCATTTCTTGATAAAATTGTGATTGTTGATGGATGTTGGGATAGTTTGATTGTACTTTTATTACATTGGTTGGAATTTAGTCATTTTCTATCGCAATTCATGAGGTGTATTGGCCCACATTGGTTGGGATATATAATTTACCAAGTCGAGCCGTTATGTTGTAAGTACATGGGTGTCATTTCTGGTGATAGGTGTATGGGAAATGATTCATTGGAAAAGGATATCCATTATAAAGTGAATCCTAAATTCAAAATTAATTGGTTGCACATCCTTATCCCTCCTTTCCATGTTTATTAAATGTAATGGAGTAAACCTAGAAATTAACTGCAAAATGAAATGAAACATATACATGAGAACTTACTAAAATTTGGCCTTCTATGTTTGTTGTTTGGGTAGTATGCCTTGGGTAATGTGTTTTCTTACATTCAGATTCCATTAGGGATGTTGTCTTATTCTTATTTTCTTGTTCTATGGTGTGTGTTTGGAATTTTTAGACCAATGCCACCACGACTTCCTTCTATCGTTATCCAGGTGGGTGGTCATGACCATGATCTAGACATGGTGGACATGGAGCTGCCAATCTTACTTCTAAGTGTGCCACCTGATGAACCGCCCGCTCTACCTGATCTAGGATCTAATGCCCATGTCTGTTCTATTTTCATACTTTGGATGCAGTCCTTGTAAGGTTCTCCATGTGTTGAACCTATGATGGAAGATCAAACCCGCGAGTTCCAGTAGCATCATCCTCCTACTTTTTCAAGGGATTTTGGTTTTCAGGTTGTTGAGTCTTGGCTAGAGTCCATGTTGTCTATCATTGAGCATTTGGAAATGCCTACTTAACAGAGAGTCAAGATTGATGCTTACATTCTTTAGGATTCGGCCAAGAATAGTAGTTTCCCAGGCCGGTCATCATCATGGCATGTTATGGGATGACTTTTGGACTACCTTCTATGCTCAGTTCTTTCGTCATTCATTGAGAGTTGAAAAAGAGATAGTGTCCATTCATCTCGAGTATGGTTCATTTTCATTTATGGAATATTAACCACATTTCATTGATTTACAGATATTTTCACCACTTCTAGCTGGTTATGGCCCATTGTGTGCTAGATGTTTTGAGGATGGGATATAATACCCCATCCAAACTCATGTGAATGTCACTCACCATACTAACTTTTTTGCAATATTTGATCAACACCTTATCACGGAACAGATCCAGAGGTACATCGCAAGTACTCGATTTAAACTATCGGTGTTGCGTCAGCCCATTAGTTCTTCTGGTGGCATGAAACCTTCGCTCAAGGTTTTTCATTAGGGATTTGTAGTAAAAGTTTCTAGTTTGATAGCTATATAGTGTGTCATCAGTGTAGAAAATGATGGATAATAAGCCCCAATATGAAATGGACCCTATAAGGTGTTGAGCTTGTTGCCGTACGGGTTAACTTCAGCATTTCTGCAGTACCTTCTCACCATCATTGAGTGGAAACGGTCTGTGGAAGGTCGACCTACAAGAGAGAATTATTTTGTGCCACATCATGTGAGGAGTTAGCGTACCACTAAAAGGTCTAGCTGAGGAGGATTTCATGGTCATGGTATACTGAACCTTGATCACCCACGTCGCTAGAAAAGCTTTCATAATCATTGTATTCTGTCTGTTTCACATGGTCATGGATTATATCAGTTGCATACTTTATAGACAATAATAGAGGATCGGTCTTTGGTACCATCTACAATACTAGGTATTATTATAGTGGCCTATAATATTTCTATTATTTGTTTGATATAGGTTCTTAAATCTCTTTTATATTTGTATCTATCGTGGAATGTCTTGAACAAATGATAAACTATAATTATGGTGTAATGACCCTCGATACAACATTGGGAATACCGGTGGGGGGCATACGCCAGTGGGGGGACTATCCCATTGAGGTAGGCAGTTACCCTTTCTTATGGAATCTCTCTGTTCTAGAGATGATTGAATTCAATGTCATTCTTGAGATGGATCGATTAATCCACTATAACTCCTTTAACGATTGGTATTTTTGTAGGGTCTTTTTTAAATCACCAGATGGAATCAATTATCTTTTCAAATGTGACTGGTATGTCTAGGCTAGGAGAGATAGACCGAAGCATCATGGGCTAGGTGGATCGACAACCCTGATTGAAAATATTTTCATGGAGGATTGAGGATTTCTTCTACCTAATTTCCTTCCAGTAGTCTATCATTTCAAGGAAGTATTTCAGGATGAATTTTCTAGATTAACTCATAAGACAGAGGTAGATTTTATAATAGATCTAGTTCTGGGAGTAGCTCTAGTGTCAATTACTCCTTACATGATATAACATACTAGGCATCTGGAACTCTTGTGGAAGATAAAGGACAATTATATGTCCTCATACATCCTATTGGGGTTCACATTTTCTTTTTTATAAGAATGATGATGGAACTCTTCATCTATGGGTGGATTAGAGATGGTTGAACCAACTTATGGTCAAGATCCAATATCCACTTCCTAGAATATATGATCTATTTGACTAGCTCTATGGAGAAATTGTATTCTATATGATTGACCTGAGATAGGGTTATCATCAAGTGTGAGTCAGAACATCAGACATACCTTGTAAAACTATTTGAAGTAGGTATGGTATGTATTAATATCTTGTTATGACATTGGGTCTTATCAATGCTCATATCTTTTTCATGGCTTCTATGAATAGGGTTTCCCATCCCTATTTAGACTCTATTGTCTTGGACTTTTTTGATGAAATATTGGTTTATTCTTACACTTGTGAAGACTATGCAAAAAATATTAAGGTCATTTTGAGTACACTATGTAAGAATCATATTTCTTCCAAGATTGCGAAATACATCTTTTGGATCAACAAAGTAAACATCATGGGTCATATTATCTTAGAATCAGGTGTGTCTATTGTCCTTGGAAAGGTTAGTGTCATAGTTTCCTAGGAATAACCTAAGATTTTTTTTGATATCAGGAGTTCCTTAGTGCTCTCCAGATAATACATTCAATTCATACAGGACCTATCACATCTTGCTTCACCTGTTACTGGACTTACATTGAAGGGTGTTATATTCTTGTGTTCAGAAGCAAGTGAGAAAGCCTTTTAGGTGCTGAATGGGATGCTTGCCTCAGCACTGATTAAAATTCTTCTAGAACTATGTAAAGGTTATATCATTTTATGTGACTCCCCAGGAATTGGCCTTAGAGTAGTGCTGATTCAAGAAGAAAAATTAGTTGTGTATGGATCTCAGTAGTTGAGGTGTCATGAAAATAATTACGTTACGCATGTCATCCAGCTAGCAGCAGTTTTCAATGCCTTACATTGCTGGAGACATTATATATTGGGTGAGGACTTTGTGTTGTATAAAGACCAAAAGATCCTCATGTATATCTTTTATCAGTGGGACTTGATCCTCAGACAACAGATATGGGTCGAATATCTAAAGCCTGTTGTTTTTGAGATTTCCTATATTCTTGGAAAGGGATATGTGGTTGCGGATTCCCTGAGTTGGAAACTCAATCACATGTCATAGTGGAATCCAATGATTAATGGATGTTAATGGCCATCTTTTCAGAACATCATATAGAGTTTCTTGACATTCATGATTTGACTTAACCTTATTGCCTTAAAAATTACCTCTTCATTCATTGAGAAGGTGAAGAGTGGGTTGTTTTCAAATCCTGAAGTTTTGGTTCTCCATGAGATAATATCAAGAGATAAACCACCTCTAATTTGGTATGTTGATAGATATGACATCCTATGTTTACATGGACATATATGGGTTCGTGGAAATATGAGAGAGGATTTGAGGAAAGAGTCACACACTTCTCAGTGGGCAGTTCATCCCGACATCTTGAAGATGTATCATGATATGTGACGTTGATATTGGTGGGCTAGAATGAAATGTTAGATTACAGGATTCATCACAAGGTTTTCCCCCTTTTAGTAGGTGAAGGTGGAGCATCAATGACCTATAATATTGTAACATCTTCGTCCAACCCTATAATAGAAATGGAAAGATGTTACTAAGGATTTCATAGTCAGATTACCTAGGTTGCTGAGGGGTAGAAATTATATCTTGGTAGTCTTTAACTGACTAAAGAAACCACCCCACTTCATTACTAGATAAGATAATTTCTCATTTGATGAGTTGGGAATAGTGTACGACTATGAGATCATGTGACTACATGTCGATCCTTGTACTATCATTTCAAATTTGGATGTTCGTTTCACTTCATATTTCTGGAAATGTTTGCAGAAAGATATGGGGTCTCAGGTACTTATAAGCACATTTTTTAACCCTCAGAATAATGGATAATCAGATTGGAAAATATAGGTTATAGAGGATATGTTCCAATCATGTTTCATTTATTTTTTTGGTTCTTGAGAGAAAAATATCCCACTCATCATGTTCTCTTATAATAACAGTTTTTAGGCGACGATTCAGATGGCTCCTTTTGAGGCATTATATTGTAGGCCATGATTTTCACCCTTATGATGGAAAGAGGTAGGTGAAGCATCCTTACTAGGTCCTCATCTCATCTAGGAGACTTTATAATAGGTCTAGCTAATATGAAAATGTATGGATATTACTCAGTATAGAAAGAAATCTTATGTTGATCACTATCGAAGACATCTTGAGTTTGACGTTGGAGATCTTGTTTTTTTGGGTGTCACCTATTCTAGGGCATAAATAGTTGAAGATGTAGGGAAATCTATTTCCTAGTTACATTGGGACGTTAGAAATTATTAAGAGTCGGGCCGGTATCCTATCAGTTGTTATTATCTTAGAGGTGACATTCTATGCATGAATTCTATCATGTATTACAACTTTGGCAATATAACAAACCCAACTCATACATTTGATCCCAAGGAAGTTGAGTTAGATGCCAATGACAGCAATGAGAAATATCTTGTATGCATCGTCGACCAAATCATGAATGCTCTTTGAGGAAAGTATGTCTCTCTCATATGGGTGATATAGAATCATAGTTGTATACAAGAAGTGACATGGGAAATAAAAGTCGACGTATGTGCCTAATGACTATACCTCTTCTCATATAGTGTTTCTCTACCAATGGAAGGATAACATGGGGGGTGAGTGATTTTAAAGTGGGAAGAATGTATGAACCTTGTTTTTCACTCAAGTATGGATCAATTAATTTTTTTGTCTAAATCTTGACATTTGACCTATTATGGTTACCTAATGAGTTTGTAACAGTTTTGAGGTTTTCTGGGGCTTGTTCATATCCTGGAAACCATCTATTTAGAAAAAAAGACCAGGTGGATGGTTTGGAGTAAATCATGTGGAATTCCGCACGTTTTGTAAAATAGTGTGGATGGTATTTTTTGGAGAGAGCCACCTCCTATGATTGTTGCATGACTGTGTGGCCTAACTATGTGAGTACCCCCTTTTCCCAGGTACTCATGCATGGGTTGCACACAGTTTGACAAACTGTGTGTACCAATCCATTAATGTAGCATTGTCCCACACGATTTTCTCATGGTTTGACAAACTTTTTGAAAAACCATGCTCATGCTACTTTTTCTAGATATTTTTTCTAGTTTTTCCCTTAATGAACTTTTAATCCACCCCTTCCACCCTAATCTAATTTTATGAAGGATTGAAATATTTCTATATCACTTTGGGTTTTTTAAGATCTAAACATGGAATTAAAATATCAAATTTTTCTGGAAACTGATCAAGCTTTTGTTCATCATGTTGGATGTGCAATGGTAATTACACGTGTCTTCTTTAGTCATTCTTCTTCTCTTTCAATCTCATCCATGTTATCAATATCTGACCATTTTACACAATTTCATATGTCTTCATAGATCTGAGGAAAATAAAGGGTTGATACTAGAGGATAAGGATTATACAACCCTATGGTGGGTGGACTATAACTAATCTCCAATGATTGTTGAATTTGGAATGTTCATGTGGGCCCCAACATTTTTATTGGAAGTTGTTTCTTAAATTTACAATCCATGATTATACATGATAGAATCGTATGGACATGCTCCTTCAAAATTTGTCATTAGTAGTTAGATGTTATACCCACAACAAAATCCAACTCAAATTGAAGGTTATTCCATAATTGGTTTTTTAGTGTTTTGACACATTTGAGCTACCATTCGGGTGTTCCCTTTCTTGACCTATCTAATGGAGAGCCTTCCTTTAATAAATGGGTTGTTGTTAAATGAGGATGGAATAATGGCATGTACCATGTATTCTCATCACTTGACTCGCCTAATGTAAGTACTTTAAAATGATTTTTATATAAGAAATGTGGAAGGGAAATTATATTAAGTGTATAATTTGGCCATATCAAATGAGATTGATTAAATGTTTAATGTCCCTATCACCCCAATCCATGTTAATAGAAGATCGCGTAATGAACCTCTCTAATTGAATATGCCTTAATGGTTAATTAAGACATGATTAAATGGTTGAAATGCTACATGTATTGTCCTCCCAAATTAATGACAAGACATGGATCTATAAATTAATGGTTGAAAATAAAAAAATTTTATCCACGCTAATGAAAGGCATGACATGAACAAAAATAATTATATCATAATTAATGTATCAAATAGGAATGGTGTAACTCAAGCTCTCCATCGATTCTGAGAGGAGAATAACATGGGTCTTGCTAACCCCATTCAGATTCTAGGATGTGGTTTTCATAGGATGATACCCACCTAGAATATGGTTCTTGTTTATTACTTGGATGCCTAGTTACTACTATAGGATCTCATTCATTATTATAGGATACCTTAGATACACTCCATGGATCCAAAGTTGACTAGTAGTAGCCTTGGTAAAATCCCATAGGGCCCTACATTTTCTTCGCCTTATTTTACCTTAGTTGATCACCTTGGACTCTGTTGGAACCTTATTGTGGAATGACATGGATTACGCTCCTTGGATTACACTCTTACCCCATATCTAGACTCATATATTAATGAGTTATCATTTAGTGAGATTTATGTTTCCTTGGAATTTACCCTAAAACTCCCTCACCAGATATCTTAATTAGGATGCCTTGTCATATCATGGGACATTCACTACTTATACTATCATGATGTGATTTCTGTGCTGGCTATTCCTCACGTGATTTATTAAAATTAACTAGTAATTACATAATTAATGAAATGGTATCATGTTTTGACACTAGTTAAGGGATGAAGTAAGTACATGGGTGTTTAGTTATTTTTTACTACTTTCTATAATTTATCTAGATTCATTCCCACACACAAAAATATTCCATTACACTGGATGGAGTTTATAAACACCATTGGTGGTGGCCCACCAAGACTTTTCCCACACCCTCTCCGGGAGCCATGTGGTACTCAGATTATATTACATAGTTGCAGGTGATGAAAAAGTAATGCATATAGCTTCAAACACTTGATTTCTTAGAATTTAGGATGTGGCTTAATAGTAGATGAATGAGTTGGATATCAAGATTCTTTGAGTAGACTTTATTTTCTTTTACTTTGTGAAACTATTATGCCTATTGTCTTGTATCCATTTTTTCTAATTTTCTAGTGACTTGACATTACATCATCATCGTTATAAATGATCCATATATTTTTATTCCCATTTATCTATTTCATTAGTTTTCTTCCGCAGTTTATTTATATTACTTCCACTTTTTACAATTCCCTTATATTATTTCCTCTATGTTACACTATGCTAAGGAGGGAATAGTCTTTCCACAGACACACCCTTAGCCCTCACTACAAGTCAGGAGCCTCTAGAGTTCGGGATGATGCGCTTGAGGCAATGTGGCTGACCAGGCTGGAGGCACCCATTAAGTGGCATCTGGGTCCAGGTCATTACATAGTCATGTTATCATCACTTCAGAGTCCGAGAAGAGGATAAACTATAGTCAGTGTTTAGGAGTAAATATGGTCATTCATAGATTCTCATTATTCCATTCTATCTCACTAATCCCTAGGTGATGATTATTAATTTTATGAACAAAATGTTTCATCAGTTATTAGACACTTTTTATAAGTTCATGGATGATATTTTTGTTTACTCCAAGTAAGAGGAGGATCCCAAGGACTATTTAGATATCATTCTTCGATCTAATAATGAACACAATATGTATATAATCATTACAAATGTGATCTTTGGATTTAACAAGTACTATTTCTAGTTTATGTGATATCTTAGGGGGATGTCTTATTAGATCCTAAAATGATATAGGTATTTATGTGTTGTTAGTACCACAAAATTTGGTGGAGATCTATAGATTCTTGGGTTTGGATGGGAACTATTCATTAATTGTTTAATACTTCTCAAATATTGCATCATCAATGAATGATTTATCGTTTAAGGGAGTAAATTTGAAATTGAATGATAGGTGTTAGTGATATATTTATGAGATGAAGGTGATATTGAATTCAACACCAGTTTTGATTCTTCTAGAACTAGGGTTGAGTTATGATGTTCTCAAAAATCCTTCTGGTTTATGACTGGAATATGTTCTAATGAATAGGAAACATGGGGCGCATAATATAAATTTATAGAATGTCCCTCAGGATAAGGACCACCAAACCCATGATCTTGAGTTGAAATTGGTTATTCATTCACTCAAAACATTGTGTCACTATATATTTAGGGAGTGGTTTATGGTATATTCTGATCATAAGTTATTGAAATATATTTTTCGATATGGGGATCAAAATTTATAGTATCGATGTAGGGTGGAATATATTAAATATTATTATATTGATATTGATATTGATTAATCCCCTAGAAAATGGAATTTCGTTTCTGATGTGTTGATTAGGAAATTAACCACATAATACACAAACAAATCAATTAAGTAGTGGTCTCTAATGAGTTTGTTTTCAGAGATGAACTTGGTGGTGGAAGATGCTAGTCGATAGTTATCTCTAGCATCAATGATGGATGAATCATCTTTTGATGAGAGAGTTCCTATTGATCGTATATCTGACATCATGTGCCATAGGTTCTGTGATATCCTTTATGAGAGGAGACCATAAGCGATTGATCTGGGTATCTAAGCAGATATTTGTGCCTCTATATTAGGATGTTTTTTCCCTTAAGGTAGGAGTTCTTAGAAAATGGAATACATTTTTACTGGTTTGACCACCTAGGTAATATAAATATAAACAATTAATTAAGACATATTTATTAGTGAAAAAGGATGAGATAGTAAAATGAAGATTTTTAATCATAGTACAGAATATCCCTTATGATGGGAAGTGTTTACAGAATATCCTTCGGTTGGGTTAAGTATTGTTCCTGATATGATGTTGATGGTGTATTTTTTGAGAAGATTTTAATCATGTCCCATAGTCATCATAAATTTTATGTAGACCACCTTTTTTAGATGCTGGATTTTGAGGTCGATGATCGGGTATTTCTTAATGTTTCCCATCACTTGGGTAATCATTGGTTCGGTAATTAGGGTAAGTTGGAAATAATGTTTGTCGGCCATGTTGATATAGTTGGATGACTAGGGAGCATGACCTATAATTATAAACATCTATATGTCTTTATTATTATCCATTTTGTTTTTCAGGTTTTTTAATTGAGGAGGTATGTACTAGATCCTTCTAATGTGATTAAATAACTAGATATTAATCTTTAGTCTGAAACCACTATGGTTCTACATCCAGTACATATTATGGATTTCTGGGATGATGTACTATGTGGATAAACAATTACCTAGTCTGAGTATTGTGGTAGTCTGGATCAAATATCTACAATATGTCGGTGTGGGAGTTTATGATGAGGTAGTAGTGGCCTTCTAATTTTGAAAATCCTGGATCTTGAGGTATTTTTGGGAGTATAAAGCATTTATGGTAGGAATATTGTAATTATCATTACCTTTCTTCTAGGCATGATTTATCCTTTCTTCTTGTTTCATATTTTCGTGGATAAATAATTCTGAAAAATTAATTTGGAGGATACCTGTAATTGTACTATCATGGATTTTTTTTTTGAATTTTTCAGCTTAAACATGTAAATTTTTTAGATTTTTTGGCTGGTTACATGTCGCATAATAGGAGTACATGCAATTTACTATATGCATAAAAGAATTCATGACATGGATACAAT